>OZ026836.1:16178171-16875671 GCA_964023205.1 Lutraria lutraria
GGCCCTATATCGCTCACATGACAATCACTGTTCACTCATTACAAGTGTTTTCCTAAGATTTGACCTCGGGACCTAGTTTTTGACCCCAGATGACCTATGTTCGAATTTGTCTTACATTTCATTAAGACAAACATTCTGACAAGGTTTGGTGAAGATACAATCAAAATTTGACAACTACAGTGTTAATAAGGTTGTCCTAAAATTTGACCTCGTGACCTAGTTTTTACCCTAGGTGACCCAAATTTGAACTTGTCCTTAATATCATTAAGACAAACATTCCGACAAGGTTTGGCCAAGATCCTATTAAAACCATGGCATTTAGAGCTTTTACACGATTTTACTAAATATTTGACCTTGTGACCCAGTTTTTGAGCCAGGCT
This sequence comes from Lutraria lutraria, assembly GCA_964023205.1. NCBI lineage: Eukaryota > Metazoa > Mollusca > Bivalvia > Venerida > Mactridae > Lutraria > Lutraria lutraria. Next base: position 16,178,552 of record OZ026836.1, read on the forward strand.
GACCCATGTTCAACCTTGACCCACATATCATTGAGGCAAACATTCTGATGAGGTTTGGTGAAGTGTGACATCTACAGTGTTAACAAAGCTTTATTAAGATTTGATCTGGTGACCTAGTTATCGACCCCAGATGACCCATATTTGTACTTGGCTGTTATATCATTAAAACAAACATTCTTCAAAGTTTCATGAAGATCAAATCGAAACAGTGACTTCTTTTGGTGAAGATCCAATTATAACTGTGAAATCTACAGTGTTAACATGGTTTATCATAAGATTTGGCCTAGCGACCTAGTTACTTACCTAAGATGACCCATGTTCGAACTCATCCAAGATATTATGAAGACAAACATTATGACAAGGTTTCATGAGGATCCAATCATACCAGTGATTTCTAGAGTGTTCACAAGGTTTTCCAGCAATTTGCCCTAGTGACCTAGTTTTTTCACCGGAAATGACCCATTATCAAATTTGACTTACATACTATTAAAATAAATATTCTGGCAAAGTTTCATGAAGATCCAATCAAAACAGTGATTTCTAAAGTGTTCACAAGGTTTTCCCTAATTTGGCCCTGGTGACCTAGTTTTTGACCCCAAATGGCCCAATATCGAACTCGTTCAAGATTTTGTCCATATAAATAATGTTTTGACCCAGTTTTGCTAAAATTGTGCTAAAAATGTGGCCCCTAGTGTGTTCAAAACATCAAGTTTGACGACGCACGACGAAGACTGATCCTAAAAGCTCACCCTGTCACTTTGTGACATGTGAGCAAAAAACGAACGCCACTTCACGAGGCAAGACGAACATTGTGCGATCACAAAAACTCACCATGAGCACATAGTGCTCTGGTGTGCTCTAGTGAGTTACAAAGGGGAAGCAACAATGTGCTGAGCTTCAGTACTATCATTCCATGACAGAAAACTATCCAAACTTTTTGTTATTTACTCATTTTATTATTTCAACAAATACTTCAACAGTTATCATTGTTTCACCAATATATCAATCAAACAATACACTAATTGACAATATTAGTTTACAATGAGGAATTTCAAAAATAAATAAAACATGTACATTTTTTTTGTATTTGAGTATTGACAAGCATTTAATTTTGACATTTTTTTAATACATGACTATCCACCACACAGAGAATATCACTCATTTTAATTACTTAACCAGAGTTAATTTGTTAAATTCTTTGAAACATATTGATATTCATATAGATATGCTAAAATATCAAATACACAAGGATGAAAATTGAACTGGATAGATCTATGAAAACATCATGGGCAATAACTCTAGGAACACTGAGCACAAGAATCCTATATGTGTTTTAATCTTCCACACTGAAGTACCTGAAAACCATCATTTACATAATAATTTACTTAAATTTCCATTATTAACTTTGAAGTATGCAAGCACCTGTAGAGCACTGATCATACACTTCTTTAAAAAGTAGACTGCAACTATTGAGTCAAACATTATAGTCTGTACAATAAGATTTGTGGATCTATAGAAGTATTGTATATCAGTAAACAAGAATAAAACAATGTTTCTAAGGTAATACTTTAGATGTGTCAGGAAGATGCTATCTGAGATAAGGGTTCTTCTAGGTAAATAGCCAAAGCTTGTGCCTGAAAAAAAATACAAATATTTAAACAATGAATAAACCACTGAAGATTGCCTTCTAACTATATACTGCATCCCTTAAAAATTAACTGTACAAAAAGTATATCTAAATTTATGTCACAGGAACCTGAATATATATCATCATTAGACTCTACACTGTTTGCTAAGAGGTCAACTGGGATTTTTAAAGAGTAAATCAGAGGCTTAAACCAGAAAATAATGCTGGTAAATGCATTAACTGAAAGGGAGTAAATATAAAGTTAAGCCTTAGAACCAGTTGATATTGATTTATTACCTTATTACTAAAAGAAAATTAAATTTAGCTGTCTTCAGGACTGCAATGCTAAAGTTTTAGTTTTGGAGGCGTTACTTGATAATAAAAGATTCATAACTTGATTTGCAGATCTTAAGTGCTGAATCTTGGATAGCATCTAATCACCATTTACCGAACGATCCACTGCCCTATAACCTATGTATATTAAATGATAGATTCCCTGGAATTGGCCAGAGAAAGTACTGACTAATACAGTATGTAGAATCATGAACAACATATCATAGAAGACTATACCTTGGCTTTTAACATTCCAACACCAACATTCTCCTTACAACACAGACACAGTAATAGATTGGCAACATTTGTTATGGCAACTTTCCCTTCCTGAAATACAACCATGGGAAATTCCACGTATTAATATACATATAATACATCAGATATGACATAGAGGCAAATATTACATCCACACTTGAGAAATAATACCATAGCACACAGTCATCAAATGCAATGAAACAGCAGTAATTTCAGCGTCACTTTTGACTGAAACAGCAGTAATATCAGTGTCACTCTTGATGAACATGAAGTCTTGTCAAAAACATTACAATCATTACAATGTAGAAATATGTACATGGATGTATCCATAAGAATATTATTTAGATAAAGTAAAAATAATTGCAAAATTCTTCATTCGATTAATCTCAAAATGTTTACTAAAAAGAAACTTTTTTTCATAAAATATCCACAATGTATAAAGAATTTTGATTAAATCAATTGTACAGCGTATCTGGTTAATTCAGGTGCTCTCTGTAATGCATTAAAGGCAAAGTCACCTGCTGCAAAGTCACCTGTTTCAGAGACAAAACAGTGAAATCTTGTTATTAATTAATTTTTTTTTATGTTGCAGATACAAAAGACAACATAATAAGGAAATGCTTGTCGAAGCAAACAACATACAACTAAATGTTTGTTAAGATGATAAAGTGTATGTCTTACCTCACAATCAAGCAAAACAAACTTGAGTTTGTCATCATTTAAAGCAGAGGCTCCTGACCTCTGATAGGTAGACCAAATATTGCTAGCAATGGCTGCAGTCACAGCAGCATCTTTATCACCATAACCAGAATAGGCTAACAATGCCCCCTCGTTGTTTAATAACCTGAAAGTAAGATGGTAGTGAATATAGAAGATTTTAAAACAATACTGAACCTCAAAGAACGATAATGTTAATTTAATGAAATATGTCTCATTTTCTAGTTGATTTGTAGAGACAGATAGATAGATAAAATAACGTCACTATTTTAACGAGCAAAAATTACAGTCAACACCGGTCGCCCAGTTCAGTTTGTTAATATAATCAACACAATTTACTCACAATGTACTTTGCACACCCCCAGAATTTGCCTGGCTCAATACTTGTGTAAGAGCCTTTGGTTTAAGCATGTTGACAGTCAATGTTTTCAAAACAAATCGCAAGATTTTTCACAACTGAATTATGATAGGCCCGGCTGCCACTTCCGCATCAGTGATCGCTAAAGAGACTCCGCAGATTGAGTTATAAGCCGTAACTCCGCCTACTTGATAGCTTTTAAAGTACGGAATGACTTCTTTATAACATCTACATAAATACTATCAAAAGTCAATCTCTGACTATACTGATACATATATATGTCCAGTGGAGTTAGCTGTTTAAAATTAAGAATCATAGAGAATTAAGATGCTTATAATTGACATCTAGTACTGTGTGAGGTCAGGAGATCACTCGTGCAGGTATATATATGTTTATAAATACGTAAAAAAAGTCAAAATTGATTAGCCTAAAGACTTTTGGAGTGATCATCCATAGGAGCAAAGACGTATAATACAATGTACTATACGTCTCTGATGGGAGGCAGGTGTTATAATTATTATTTTTTAATTTGATAATGAACTCAGGTCAAGGGAAATTATACGTATCAGAGACGTATACACATGTCAGAATTTTCTCCGATATTTGATACTACACAAGCTGTGCGTACATTGATACAAGGACTTATAAACATATATGTATATATATATATAAGTCCTTTCATGATTGATATCTAATTATGGGATAGAATTGAAAGTTTATATCAAATAGCTGGGCAATTTAGCACATTTTATAATGATTAATTTCTTTTTTAAAAGATATTCATTTATATTGATGTTGATTTGGTATAAATATTCTTAACAAGTTCAATTCGAGAGATGGCTTTATCAAGTTGGCGGAGTTATTGTTTATAACTAAACCTCACTCTAGTGGTGTCCTCGCTCTGTTGATTATCTTTAGCTGGTGACTTTTTAGCGATTACCCTTCCGCATCACGTGCAACAAATCGATAGACCAGTTTGTAACGAAGGATTTGATTGGATAGTCACAGGTCATGACCTCTGAATTGGGTCAATAACATGAAGCATGGCAGAAAAGAATAACAGAGTTGCTGAGGATATTGTGGAATACTCACTTTTCCCAGCGTTAACGAGGGATGGAAATAAAATAGAATACTCTAGAAAGCTCGACGAATGTATAAGCTCGTATCTTACTCATTTGAGTCCAACGTTGATCGACGTTATCTGGCAGAATGAAGGCCTGAAACTGAAACCAGTGGAAGAAAAAGGTATAAAATCCGTAATTAATTATTTTATTGTATTATTGTTTAGTATCAAAGTCATGTCACATTGAATGCCTATGTCATTCTTTTTTCTGTATTTTTTACTTGAATGAAAGCATGCACTTGTTCATTGTTTTTTCGACTTGCCACAGGATGGATAATTAAGTACAGTACGTAATAATCTATTTAAATCTCCTATGTCATTGAATGATTGATCATTTATGGAATGTGTCATTCGTTATCAAAATAGAAACTAGAGCCATTTAACATAAAAGAACATGATAACAAATTATTTTTGATATACTTAAAAAATAATTTTCTTAAGTCAAATGTTTCCATTAATAGTATAATTAATTCCAGTTACATTTCTAATTGATAATTGTTATCAAGTAGTACTAGCATCATGTCATGATTATGTATCATGACAAGAGTATGTAGGATTCAAAACACTCCAAGCCTTCTTGCTGAAACAAGAAAATGATATTGTTGTTTTAAAGATATGTTAGCTATTGTATATTTCATTAATATACTAGATGGTGCGTAGTATTGAGAGACTGAGACTTCAGTTAACAGTTTTACTGATAATATTCAATTGTTGACTAGCTCTTGAAGCATTTTCACAGACACGCAAACTGCTTCTGTTATGTCTGGTAATGAACTTGCTATTGTTATAAAACATCTTGTTTTATTGATCTTTTCATAATATGCTTTTCTGTGTTTTCCACAAATAATATGGCTAAAACCCCATTATTTATTAATAAACTAGCATTATCCCAACTGTGAAATAAAGATCCCGAGTATGCTAGATCAATTATAGTCATTGTTCTTAGTTGGAACATCTCCATTCATGTACCTAGTAACCTAAACCAGTCTTCCTTCCTGTGCCCTGTGATGCATTATGACAACTGAGATACCACTGTCATGTATTGCATTACTAAAAACATGACTACATGTACACCTAAATCCTACCTTACATAATTATGTTGCAATGCTGTTAACACCATTTTTAGCTCAGATAAGCACGAAGTGCTCAGGGTGAACTTTTGTGATCGGTGTCAGTCATGCGCTGTCGGGTGTTGTGCAGTGTCACTTTTTGCCTTGTTAACACAATAGAGGCCACATTTTTAGTTAGATTTTCACAAAATTTAGTCAGAATGTTAATATTGACAAAATCTTGGACAAGTTCGATAATGGGTCATTTGGAGTCAAAAATGAGGTCAAAGGGTCAAATTAAATGAAAACCTTGTGAACACTCTAGAAGTCACTGTTTCGATTTGATCTTCATGAAACTTGTAGAATGTTTGTCTTAATAATATCTTGGACAAGCACAATAATGGGTGATCTTGGGTCAATAATTAGGTCACCAGGGTTAATTGCAGGAAAACCTTGTGAACACTCCAGAGGTCACATTTTTTATTGGATCTTCAGCAATCCTTGTCTGAATGTTTATTTAAATGATTTGTGAGACAAATTCGAACATGGGTCATCTAAGGTAAAAAACTAGGTCACCAGATCAAATCTTAGGAAAACTTTGTCAACACTTAAAGTCACAGTTTTGAATGGATCTTCAACAAACCTTGTCAGAATGTTTGTTTAAATGATTTGTGAGACAAATTCGAACATGGGTCATCTAAGGTAAAAAACTAGGTCACCAGATCAAATCTTAGGAAAACTTTGTCAACACTTAAAGTCACAGTTTTGAATGGATCTTCACCAAACCTTGTCAGAATGTTTGTTTAAATGATTTGTGAGACAAATTCGAACATAGGTCATCTAAGGTAAAAAACTAGGTCACCAGATCAAATCTTAGGAAAACTTTGTCAACACTTAAAGTCACAGTTTTGAATGGATCTTCAACAAATCTTGTCAGAATGTTTGTTTAAATGATTTGTGAGACAAATTCGAACATGGGTCATCTAAGGTAAAAAACTAGGTCACCAGATCAAATCTTAGGAAAACTTTGTCAACACTTAAAGTCACAGTTTTGAATGGATCTTCACCAAACCTTGTCAGAATGTTTGTTTAAATGATTTGTGAGACAAATTCGAACATAGGTCATCTAAGGTAAAAAACTAGGTCACCAGATCAAATCTTAGGAAAACTTTGTCAACACTTAAAGTCACAGTTTTGAATGGATCTTCAGCAAACCTTGTCTGAATGTTTGTTCAAATGATTTGTGAGACAAATTCGAACATGGGTCATCTAAGGTAAACAACTAGGTCACCAGATCAAATCTTAGGAAAACTTTGTCAACACTTAAAGTCACAGTTTTGAATGGATCTTCACCAAACCTTGTCAGAATGTTTGTTTAAATGATTTGTGAGACAAATTCGAACATGGGTCATCTAAGGTAAACAACTAGGTCACCAGATCAAATCTTAGGAAAACTTTGTCAACACTTAAAGTCACAGTTTTGAATGGATCTTCACCAAACCTTGTCAGAATGTTTGTTTAAATGATTTGTGAGACAAATTCGAACATGGGTCATCTAAGGTAAAAAACTAGGTCACCAGATCAAATCTTAGGAAAACTTTGTCAACACTTAAAGTCACAGTTTTGAATGGATCTTCAACAAACCTTGTCAGAATGTTTGTTCAAATGATTTGTGAGACAAATTCGAACATGGGTCATCTAAGGTAAACAACTAGGTCACCAGATCAAATCTTAGGAAAACTTTGTCAACACTTAAAGTCACAGTTTTGAATGGATCTTCACCAAACCTTGTCAGAATGTTTGTTTAAATGATTTGTGAGACAAATTCGAACATGGGTCATCTAAGGTAAACAACTAGGTCACCAGATCAAATCTTAGGAAAACTTTGTCAACACTTAAAGTCACAGTTTTGAATGGATCTTCACCAAACCTTGTCAGAATGTTTGTTTAAATGATTTGTGAGACAAATTCGAACATGGGTCATCTAAGGTAAAAAACTAGGTCACCAGATCAAATCTTAGGAAAACTTTGTCAACACTTAAAGTCACAGTTTTGAATGGATCTTCACCAAACCTTGTCAGAATGTTTGTTTAAATGATTTGTGAGACAAATTCGAACATGGGTCATCTAAGGTAAAAAACTAGGTCACCAGATCAAATCTTAGGAAAACTTTGTCAACACTTAAAGTCACAGTTTTGAATGGATCTTCACCAAACCTTGTCAGAATGTTTGTTTAAATGATTTGTGAGACAAATTCGAACATGGGTCATCTAAGGTAAAAAACTAGGTCACCAGATCAAATCTTAGGAAAACTTTGTCAACACTTAAAGTCACAGTTTTGAATGGATCTTCACCAAACCTTGTCAGAATGTTTGTTTAAATGATTTGTGAGACAAATTCGAACATGGGTCATCTAAGGTTAAAAACTAGGTCACCAGATCAAATCTTAGGAAAACTTTGTCAACACTTAAAGTCACAGTTTTGAATGGATCTTCACCAAACCTTGTCAGAATGTTTGTTTAAATGATTTGTGAGACAAATTCGAACATGGGTCATCTAAGGTTAAAAACTAGGTCACCAGATCAAATCTTAGGAAAACTTTGTCAACACTTAAAGTCACAGTTTTGATTGGATCTTCACCAAACCTTGTCAGAATGTTTGCCTTAATGATATGTAAGACAAGTTCGAACATGGGCATCTGGTATCAGAAACTAGGTCACCAGCTCAAAACTAAGATAAAAGCCTTGGTAACAATGGACCTCATGACACAGACTCAAAACAATGTTTTCCACAGCAAGCAATGATTCTCATGTGAGCGATATAGGGCCATCTTGGCCCTCTTGTTTCATAGCACCATAGATGATATTATTAGTGTATTACTGTATTATATTATTTTATGCATATCATTGATTCAATATATACCTGTATATTAACAGATAGTACTCCAGCACATTTGTTTGGCGAGACTAACTTTGCTGAGAATGTACAAGATGAATGGTTCATTGTATATTTGCTGTTTCAACTAACCAAACAGTATAAAGGTTTGGTTGCTAAGTAAGTACTCAGTTTATACTTTAAAATAAAAAAGGCAGTTAGCTAAGCTGGTATAGAACTGAAATTGCCAAACTTTAGTCATAACTTAGAATCTTGGACTGTTTTCTGGGCATAACATTAAATGTGCATAATATTTTAAAATGTATTATACATGTATATTGAAAATAATTTTGCCTGAATTATTTGATTTTGTTTGCTTATGGTTAATACAGGATGGTAGCCTTGTACACCGTTAATGTCATGTGATTGCAGTCAGGAATTTTATCTTTGAAGTACACAAAAAATGAAAACTATGTTTATTTTGAAGTACATGTATATCAGTATGACATGTTTTCTTATGATAAATAAACAAGTGATGTCCAGTTTTAATCATTGTGTAGATATGTAAATATTTCTGTTATCATCATCAGGGTTGTTGATAGTGATGGTGAGTTCTTGTTGATTGAGGCTGCTGATGCTCTACCTAAATGGTTGAACCCTGAAATTGCAGAAAACAGGGTAAGATTTAATAGTTACTCAGTTCCAGATTTATTTCCGAAATACATGACCGTGAAATCTTAAAAAACGTCCCTTATAGGGTTTGTTATTTGTCAATTGAATAACTAAAACAAGTATGTTTTACCCTATTATTACAGGTACCGGGAAACACGTCATTCCCAATTCCAAAACCATTTTTACCAATTTTAGAAAAAAATCCCAAAATGAGACAAATTTTCACAGATTTTTCACACATATTTCTACTTGGAATAACTCAAGACCATAGTCTTCTTTTATCATTACTAAACAAAGCTTCTTGTCTGAAGTATGTGAAGTATTTCATAAGTATAGTAGTACTAGAAGGGAATTAAACTTACATAATATCTTGCTTTTATTACTGATTAATTTGAGTGTACATTAGTATATAAGCTTGAGGCATAATTATGCTGTTTCAAAACATGCAATGCATGTTTCGATGTTTTGTGTACAGAACGGTTATTTATTGTTTTTGTGATTTTTTTTCAAATAATTATGATTTCTCTCATTCAAAATTTCCTTAACATCTTTGAAAAATCTCATTAAAATATGTCCAGTTGTAACAGAGGTTGTTTGATTGTTTCAAGTACCTGTGTATTCTAATATTGACATCATCTCATAAAGAGTTAATATTAAATGGCATTGTTCATGTCACTAAATTATCAAGAAATGAAGATAATTATTGTATGATTTGCTTGAATATTCCAGGTTTATATTTACAATGGAGAGCTGCATATAATTCCAATACCACAATCACCGGGGGAAGTCTCTGCATTTCCTAATTCCATTACAAGTATAGGTGATGCTGTAGAATTTGTTCGTACATACTCCAAGCAAACTAGAGCCACTGAGAAAATACAAACTGCTATAAACAATAGGTTAAAGAAGTAAGTGTGTATTGTTTGACTTCTTATGTCCCCATCATTCGAAATGGCGGAAGAGCATTAAGTGTTGCTCCATCCGTCCTTGTTCAAATTTTGGTTTCCGAGCAATAACTGAGGAAATATTTCATGGATTGGGTTCATACATGTATTTTACATACAATACAAGTCAAGTTTGATTTCTGTTAAAATCCAAACATTTTCACCTGTAGGAGTTATGGCCCTTTTTGACTATCGCTCAGTGGGGCATTTGTGTCCTTTGGACACATTTCTAGTTTTACATTTGTATTTTACTTCAATGTGATGTGCTAATTTTAATCAGGTGTTCCAAGTTTTATTGTAATAGATTGGGTTAAGTTCTCTGACAGATGGTTTGGTCTCTTAAGAATTAATTCGGTGCACAAAGGTAAAGAATGAATAAAAAAAATAGAAATGCTTTAATTTGGTTGAAATTTTGTCATGATTATTATATTTAAGATAGCAATTTTTGTCGAGCCCGCCTGCGGTGAGCTCGACATAGTCGCCACAATGGCGGTTGCGTGTCTGTACGTTAGTTAGTTAGTTAGTTTGTTAGTTAGTGAGTGAGTGAGTGAGTGAGTGAGTCCGTCCGTCCGGATCCTTGTCCGGGCTGTATCTTCCTTATGCATTGACACTTTTTAAAATAACTTGGCATAATTGTTAAACACCATGAGACGGTGTGCAGTGCCCAAAATCCAGGTCTCTAGCTCAAAGGTCAAGGTCACACTTAGAGGTCAAACATCAAAAATGAGCATTTTAGACCTTGTCCGGGCTGTATCTCCCTTATTCATAGAAACTTTTTCAGATAACTTGGCATTATTGTTAAACACCATGAGACGGTGTGCAGTGCGCAAGATCCGGGTCTCTAGCTCAAAGGTTAAGGTCACACTTAGAGGTCAAACGTCAAAAATGAGCATTATAGACCTTGTCCGGGCTGTATCTCCCTTATTCATAGAAACTTTTTAAGATAACTTGGCATAATTGTTAAACACCATGAGACGGTGTGCAGTGCGCAAAATCCAGGTCTCTAGCTTAAAGGTCAAGGTCACACTTAGAGGTCAAACGTCAAAAATGAGCATTATAGACATTGTCCGGGCTGTATCTCCCTTATGCATAGAAACTTTTTAAGATAACTTGGCATAATTGTTAAACATCATGAGACGGTGTGCAGTGCGCGAGATTCAGGTCTCTTGCTCAAAGGTCAAGGTCACACTTAGAGGTCAAACGTCAAAAATGAGCATTATACACCTTGTCCGGGCTGTATCTCCCTTATGCATGGAAACTTTTTAAGATAACTTGGCATAATTGTTAAACACCACGAGACGGTGTGCAGTGCGTAAGATCCAGGTCTCTAGTTCAAAGGTCAAGGTCACACTTAGAGGTCAAACATAAAAAATAATCATTATAAAATTAAATACACCTTGTCAGGGCTGTGTCTCCCTTATGCATTGAATTATTTGAAAATGACTTGCCATAATACAATCAGACCATGTGTCTTGGGCAACACCCAGATTTTCATAGGTCAAAGGTCAAGATTACACATTCGGTCAAATATATTTTCCTTGTCTGGGCTGTAACTTCTGTTTGCATTCAAGGATTTTGAAATAAATTGATATAAAAGTTTACTTCAATGAAATGATGTGTCATGAATATCACCCATACTTGTAGTTCAAAGGTCAAGATCACAAGCTGGCTAAACAGGGGCTCGACATGTTGCCCTTGGGCTTCTAGTTATGTGACCTAGCCACATAAAGAGTATAAAAGAAATTGTTTCACTTACATGTAGTTATATAACCTACATCATTTTGTATATACTTTATTTCTTGTTCTGTGCAAAAGCTGAAACATTGGCAGAGATGTTTTGTTTTAACAATAATGTTGTTCCATTCTACAATAATAATGATGATTAAGTTGTATAAAATGAACAGAGAGGTAAAAGATGTACTGGTATGTTATGTTTAGTTCTGTGTTAGTTTAATTTTACATGTTTATAATCTGGATATTTTGGAATTCAGTTTTCCAGGTCTGATGTCTGAATACACGCATTATGCCCATTGCTACATTCCTGCGTCTATTGCTGCCATACTGGAGGAGAAGCCCCAGCTAGTCGCCTCGGCTGTTAGGGCTTTCTACTATAGGGATCCTATTGATCTTAAGGTAATTTATCAGCTGTCAGTCATTGCCTTATATATTGTCATTTAAGCGGATCTAGCATAAAATGTGCTTGTATAAATTTTTTATCAAATTTACAGTATACATTGAAATTTTGGCGGTGGTTTAATGTTCGCTATTTTGGCGGTTGATATGTTTCAGCCAATTTAAAACCTCGCCAAAAATTCACTTCCCAGATATATAATAGTTAATACCTCCAATAAAAGTAAAACAAATAAAACAACTTAAGCTACAGATAATTTATCAGTGGTTAAATATGCAAATATATGCAAATAAGTTATACTTTTGTGTATATACATAAAATAGCATATTTAATTGTCGTTATCAACAAAAAAAATGCTAAATGATATGGACAAACAAGCAAACCATTACCATTTGTTAATAAAAGGTGCTAATCCGCGACGGATTTTTAAGAAATCGCCAATTCTTGACCACCGCCAATATCTAACTTTTCAAAAAACGCCAAATTTTAGCCCAGCCAATTTAAAGATGTATACAGTATATCAGTCACTTGATAAATGTCCCCCTTTGCAGTATTTAAATTGATGTTTTTGCATTGTTCCGAAGTATAAGTAGGTTATTGAAAATGGTTAATTTACCTTTAACCCAAATACACAATTTTATAAAGTTCGCTAGCCCGAATAGAAATTTACTAGCCCAGGCTGGGCTGGTGGATTAGCATGAAGACTGGCATTTTGCAATCTAAATTGAGCACACAACATAATGTTTATGTTGAATGTATGTGTTTGTGTTGTTACCAATTTGCTTTCTTTACTTTCAGTGTTGTAGAACCTTCAAATATTTCCGACCAGGGACCCGAGTTATGCACAGGGTATGTTGTTCTTATATGTTTATGTGAATATTTGTTAATATCTGTAATGTCTTATGTAGTAGGAATGATGAACAATTTATTGTAATAATGCAACTTATCTTTAACATGAAATAAACCAAAATCTGCCTTACGACCACTCTGAAATTACGTTCACCCCGCTGATATTGGCACTTTGAAAGAACAGATTTTTCCTTCTATGTTTAATGGTCTTTTAATCTGAAATTGTGACCACCATATTAGCGGGGTTCTATTGTATACTAAAGATCATAGTTACCAGGTAAATGGAAGATGCAGATAGATCTGTATGACTTTAGGCTAGCTCAGATGGTATATAAAACCATTCAGAAGTATTTTAATGTCTATATGCCTTGATTGTCATTGAGTTCTTTTTCTTGTTTACTGTATCTACATTTCAGACACGATTTACCAGATGTTTGTATGCACAATTAGTTCATCAAAATTTTCAGCCAGATAAGAGAAGTGGATGGGTCATGCCAAGTTCTTCCAGTCCAAAGTTCCGATCACATGACCTTGGCATGAAATTGGTATGATATTATATACATACTACTACTATCTACTGATATACTAGGTATAGTGCTGTTGCGGTATTCTGGTATTTGGGCATATCTCTATAAGCTGTTAACAAATACATACTCCGTATTTTACAGTATTGTAGTTGTCTTATTGGCACTTTCCATTTATCATAGCGAGGGTTCAGCGCAACAGTATTGAAATAAGAACAAGTTACGACAGTGTTGCGCTGAGCCCTCGATAGGTTTCAGGAAAAAAACATCTAAACTTAAACTACTTCCAAATTAGAATTTTTTCGAATTACAGTCGAAACTCATTATATCGAAATCGCTTATATCGAAATCCTGCTTATATCGAAGTAAAGATAAAGTCCTTATTATCCTTATTACATATTAGAAAAACACACGTATATCAAATTCGTGGTTCTCGATATTTTTATATATCAAAGGAGATTTTCGGTCCGAACCAAATATTTTCAACTATAAAGTGACCATCTATGTCAAACCAATTATGTCGCCAACTTACAAAAGAAATGTTCGCACCTTTTCTGCAAACAAATGCTTACAATTTAAACTCGCTATTTAATTATTGACAGCTGTATAAACATGTTAGTGTCCATTCTCACGATTATAAAACTGATACAAACTTTTCGTTGATGAAACAAATTATTATTAATGCTGCTATACGCTCATTTAAAACTATCTTATGCTTATTTGAAATGTATATAGTAAAATAAATATACCGAAAGTACCCGTATAAGTACCGGTATAAATGCCGTTTTCTTATAACCCGTTACAATCCTGTACACTAAATAACACAATTACGTTATTATTACGACACACTGACTATAGCTCTAAAATGTAAACATGGTATTGAAATTCCTATATTGAAGTTCGTTTTTATCGGAGTATTTTGACAAGTCCCACGAACTTCGATATAACGAGTTTTGACTGTATACTGATTCATGATTATTTATGGGTCTATTTAACCAGTGTGCTGTAGAGCCATCTGTATGAATATATTTGAATTTAGGCTTCCATAAGTACTATCAATGAGTTATTTATCTTGGTTTGAAGGTTGTTCATCACAATTAGATGACCCCCCATTGTTTTCGAGTTCATTAGAACAAGGTGTTACTATCCAGTTGCCATTTAATGGGCATCTGTGTTTGTTTGTTGAATTTTTAATTACAATACAAATTACACACAAAAAACTTTTATTCCTCTTTAAAAAATTGGAATATTTAAATAGGAATTTGAAAGATGACATAATGATACTTCTGTATTCACTTAATGAATGTGCATTAAGGTACATGTATTAACTTATAAAGAAATACTAATGTATTTGTTGATACTTATTTAGCTTTATAATGATTATACTCATGTTACATAACATGTAGACCAGTTATAAAAAATGTCATTTTTCTCTAATATTACTGATCATATTTTGTTACTGTCCTCAGAAAAAGGTCTTCATTCATTCTGGGGTTATTTGAATCCATGATGCATTTCTTTAATTTAGGCTCATGGTTTTGAAATATTGTCCAGTAAATCGGAAGACGTTAGCGATGACATCACAAACACTGGTTCAGTTCCTTGTAATAACATGAAGTGGCAGAGATACATGAAAACTCTTCATGAGAAAAACTACTTCAGGGTAAGAATCTTTAATTTTGTCGAACATATTTGTCTGAGAAATTGCAGGCTGTTGAAATGTCTTTTATGAAGTACATGAAATAATTTTGAAAATGGCTGTTGGTGTTAGATGACATATTATTGAAAGAAATTTTCAGATAAAGCCAAATTTACACATAAGTATATTGTTTTAAGTATTAAATGTAATTCTTATTCCCAGCAATAAGAAAGTTAAGTATGAATTATTTAGTAAATTGTATATTGTAACCTTACAAATCTACTACAACTGTATAAGCTTTTTTTTCTTCTGTTAATTTTATCTGTCATGTAAGTTCATTCAGCATAATGTGTGAGATTGGACAGAAAGCTAGTTGATAATATGAAACAGCTTGTGTTGTGTATCATGAGATTTGAATCATTCTTCCACCTAGCTTGAATTTTCTATATTGTTGCTTCAGCATTTAAATAATTAGTACATTTCTTAAATGCAATTATATTAAAAGCTATGGTTCATAGTTGTTATGCATGTACATGTACATGTTTATATTAATATTTAAGGGTGAACTGGAAGGATCAGTATTGTACAAACAACTCATGCAAAATGCCAAGATGTTTTACAAGGAAAACTTTGAACAGCAAGATAGGTAAATGTCTATATTCTATATTTAGTGTATTGCACACTGTGGTGTTCTTACATGTATTGTTAGAAATTGATTGAGTTTGTTGTTGGATATTTAAAGATGTCATCATGATTATACCCCCAGATATGAAATATATGGGGGCTATATTGGATTCACGCTTGACGGTCGGTCGGTTGGTCGGTCCGTGCGTCTGTAGACGCAATTTGTCCGGAGAATTTCTCAGCAACTACTTACAGGATTTCAATGAAGTGATCAGTAGTAAGCCTAGTTGTGCTAGCTTAAAGCATTCTTCGTTCGGATTAATTTTCACTGAGTTATGCCCCTTTGTTGTTTTTATTTAGTATATACAATAGGCAAATTTTGTCCGGACAATTTCTCAGCAATTACTCACAGGATCTCAATGAAACTACACAGAAGTGATCAGTAGTAAGCCTAGTTGTGCATGCTTAAAGCAATTTTCGTTCGGATTAATTATCACTGAGTTATAGCCCTTTGTTGTTTTTATACAGTATATACAATAGGCAAATTTTGTCCGGACAATTTCTCAGCAACTACCCACAGGATCTCAATGAAACTTCACAGAAGTGATCAGTAGTAAGCCTAGCTGTGCATACTTAAAGCATTTTTCGTTCGGATTAATTTTCACTGAGTTATAGCCCTTTGTTATTTTCATACAGTATATACAATAGGCAAATTTGGTCCGGACAATTTCTCAGCAACTATTCACAGGATTTCAACGAAACTTCACAGAAGTAATAAGTAGTTAGCCGAGTTGTGCATGCTTAAATCATTTTTCATTTGGATTGATTTTCACTGAGTTATAGCCCTTTGTTTTTTTCTACAGTATATACAATAGGCAAATTTTGTCCTGACTATTTCTCATTGACTACTGCCAGGAATTCTATAAAACTTCTCAGAAGTGATAAGTAGTTAGCCTAGTTGTGCATGCATTAAGCTTGTCTTGGTTGGTTAAATTTTCACTGAGTTATGGCCCTTTGTTGTTTTTTATACAGTGTATATACAATATCTCAGTAACTACTCATAGGAATTCAATGAAACTTCACAGAAGTTATAAACAGTTAGCCAAGTTGTGCATGCAATAACCAGGTTTTGTTTGGATTAATTTTCACTGAGTTATGGCCCTTTGTTTTATACAATTAGGTAAATTTTGCACGTACCATTTCTCAGCAACTACATGCTGGAATTCAGTGAAACTTCTTAGAAGTGATAAGTAGTTTGTCAAGTTGTGCATGTCCACAATAGGTTTTGTCCAACTAAATTTTAATGAGTTATGGCCCTTTGTTATTTTTTATATGATGTATATTTAGAAACTGGTCAGGATATATCTTAGCAACAATTTGCAGGTATTAAAAAATGAAAATGCATTATATTTCCCTCTGTAAAATGTAACAACTGTGTCAAGGCCGCATCTGGGGGTATTCATCACCTTTAGTGATAGTTCTAGTTCCTGTTGTTTATAATACATAGAGATTTATCCACAAATCTTGCCCCTTTTTACTGTCCAAATCATGTTGTATATTAATAATGATATAATATGTAAGATGTCTGATTAGTAGCTAATTAGATCTATATTAAGAAGGGGAGATCATTAAGTGCATGTACAGCTTTATCGCTACTCGCATAAAAAGTTAAGATTTGTCACAAGAGGATAAAGAAAAGGGTGTGTCACTCAAACATTCTGATGCTTTATAAATCAGAAGGTCAGCGATTTTTTATTTTTGATGACAGCTTTGTACTGAGATCATGGAACACACGCCATATTCACTAGAATTGGCACTGTGTGACTTCTCTCTGTTCCTGAATTTGAATTCATTTGAATGGTCGACATTTCTCCAACTTTGAAGCACTCCAGTCAAGTGCAGTGTCTGTGTTATGGGGATTTAAGATGTCATTTTACAAGAAAACTTTCACAAACAGTGGGTCCATGAAAATGAACTTAGTGTGCAATTCAACAAAACTATTTGAAAAGAGTAAGGATACAACTGCCCAATTTTCCTGTATCTGATTTCCTGTCTCTCTGGGGTGGCTCTGAAATGACTATAGATCATAGATTTCAAAAGGGCCATTAAACAACAAATAAATAAATGAAATGCTAGACTTGTATAATATCTGTTCAGTTGTCATAGTTACTGTGTAATAAATTAATAAGTGTACTATTCTATTTTGACAGTGAAGAAGATGTAGGTGCAGAGATTTTACATTTTTTGAAAACATTGAACATTGACGTTGAAGCTAGACGTATAGCTGAACAGGACCTTAAGTCACCTGATGGTATGTATTGTATACTTGTGTCGTCTGTCTTGATCTGTATAGATTAAATAAACATTGGCTAAATTTTTAGTTTGGTTAACATGTTAACCAAAAATTAACCAGAGACAAGATGGCTGCTCTTCTTGTATCAAACGTTAGATTACCTCAACAATTCAGACAAGTAGATAAACAAACTGAAAATCTTGACAGCTCTTTAACCAATACCAGAAACATGGGTTAAATCTTACATGAACTAATTTCGTTGGGCTCAATTTCATAGTTTTTACTAAAATGGCTAATTTGTGGGGACATAAATTTGTGGATTTTGATTTTTGAAGAAAAATACCTTATCTCTGCATTTAAATTCATGGGAATTTGATTTCCACAAAATTTGAAACCTCTTTACAATCAGTTTGCCAAACTTTAACTCAAATTTTTAACCCAACCTCAAATTTCAACCCAGTGGTTAAAGTAACCATTAAACAAATAGTGCTGGAGTATAAACATTGTTCTTACTTTATTAGATGATTCTTGGATGAATCTAACTCCTGAATCACTTGATGAGATGATGCAGGAAAGAAGTGGTATCCGTGGTAACAAGCTTGATACTGATGGTGTGTATGACCTTAGTAAGGTTGCAGATTCCATGAAGAACTTTGTTGGAAATGTATCGGGCATGGATGGAGCAGAATTTCCCACGTAAGATTTGTGAGAAAAGAACTCACATTTTTGTATGACTTCTTAGCATAATATGCATAGTGTAACTCTGAAAACTGAATTCTCAAAAACTGAACATTAAGAATAATTTTTTGGGGGGTCCTGAATTTTCCCTGAAATATCGATACAGCTCATACTTCTGAATACTGGAACTTCTGAATTCTAAACTGTTATATATGAGGATTTTTAGTCCTTTCTTGTGTAAATTGACTTTAGAAAACTGAAGCCCTGAGGTATATTATCTTTGTTTACGTCTTAGCTAAGTTTATTTTGACATAAGTTGTAATCACACTGCATTATTAAAGTTTGGTATGTTATAACACAACAAGAAGAAGTTACTAGTTTAAGTAAACATAGTGATGAACAATTAGGAGTATTCAATGATAAAATGGTAAACATATAATGTTTTAAATATACATCAAATATATGCGCAGATTATTATAATTTGTAATTGCCATATCATTACCTAGTATACTAGATACTAATTTGGTTAATCTTTATTGTCTTAAAGTAAACAATTATGTATCAATCTTCATTAAGAAATAATGTGTAAGGTTTCTTATACCAGGATTTATATGTGTGTGTCCTTTTTTAACCTAGAGTTTCTCCCCATCCTTGTATTTCTCTTCTGAATGATCAGTTAGTCAGTGATGTGTTAGCAAGTCTTGTTTTGTAAATGTAACCTGCCCTCATAACTTATCAAAGTATGCATGAGTACTCTGTTGTATATGATGTATGTACATATTTACAGTGGTGAAGATGATGATGATGCTGATATCCAGTTTGATGGTGGTGGATTTATCTCTGCTATGCAAGAAATGTTTGGTATGATTTCATTTCTATATTTTTTAATACATAACTGTAACCGTGGCTGAGTGGTTAGGGTGTCCGCCTTCAGGGTGAGAGATCAAAGATTTGAACCCTAGTGGAGACTGGGTTAGCTGCCAGCTAGTTAAATAATGGTTACCATAGGCCCATCTCAGGCACCTGGCAGAAAGACAACTTGGATGGCTCTTTCAATAGGAATACAATGTAAACAAAACCTTAACCTTTTGTTAAGACTAAACATTTGACAAAAAATCCATTTGCTGATTTCTTATACTGTTGCCATCCTTTGTGTTTTTAGTTTATTATGATATCAACATTTTATGATAATACATACTGGATTCACGTAAAATGTCCTGTCCCGTCCCGTCCTGTCCCATTTCTTTTTTTATCTTTAAAACTGTTGTTCACTGATGAATTTCGGAACAATTTGGCATTATTGTTCACCTGCATGAGACATTGTGGTGACTAAGTTCTTGTCAATTGTCTATCTTATGATAGTGCTAAATTTATGCAAGAAATTATTGATGTTTAGATGTTGTACTTGTTGCCAAATTTAGTCCAAATAGAAAAGAGACCTCATGTTATACATACTGGAAGGAAACTACTAGCTACTAGAATATAGATTGAAGGTAAAGTGAAAGATGGTGATGACAGCAGAATGTGGGGAGATAAAAGTGTGAATGGCTAAGTTTTTGAAGGTTATATATTGTATATTTGGGGCTCATGCAGTATGTTTAAACAATATGTTAAGTGATGAAACAGAATTGGTCAATGAATAATTACAATTAGAATCTAATTATATATTGATAGAATTTGAGGATAGTGAGAGTGACTCCAGTTCATGTATGGATGAGTATGGATGGGACGATGATTCTGATATGGAAACCAAGAAACCATCCAACAAGAAATCACAGATTAAACGACCTCCGTCTCTAGATAAATACATGGATATCATGGATAGAGAGTTGTCCAAAACTGAAGTCGGGAAAAGTTTTGAGAAACAAAAAAAGTCTCCCAAGAAAACGGCTAAGGTTGGTGTATTTTACTTAATCTTTTATAACCTTGTAGTGTGTATACAAGTATAAGTTTTAGTGGCAAGTAAGCTGGCGCTGTAGACTTAAACTGTATGCCTGTTTTAAAGCCATTCTCTGTTGTGAAAGAACAGATATATAAGTGTTAGTTTGAACCTTGTATCATTATCCATTACCTCTGACACTTTATGAGAAGTAGCTGGTTATGTACTGTCTGAGGATTTTGTATATAGCTTGGTAACTAAGGAGAATTGGTTTTGCAATTGATTGCTGTACCCTAATAATAATATCAGTGTAATGATAGCAAACAATGACGAACCAGTGCATCTAAAATTATATTGACTATAAACTGTTTGATTTTCTGTTTTTTTTCTGCAATCTAAAACCCATGTCTCATATTTTCTTTTGCACCTCAAACTTTTTACATTTCAGGACAATAAGGCAAAACCTGTCAACTCTGGTAAAGACATTGATGAGGAAGATGATGATTTTCAACCTGTAGATATTGACTTGAATGCTGTTAAGAACTTGCTTGAATCATACGGGGCTCAAGAGGGCCTTCCAGGCCCAACATCGAACATCCTGGGCAGCATGGGTGTTATTATACCTCCCAATTCTGATAAACTTGAAAATGGTGAAAATATCAATAAGGTCCCAACACGACCTAAACCAGCTGCACGTTCTACCAGCTCGAATAAAACTGCCCCTCCACGACCACCGCCCCCGCGTGCTCCACGTGCTCGTCTTGACAGCAAAGAAACAAATGTTTGAATGATGGATTTTATCTTGATTTGTGTGTGGACCAAACTAAATAGTGGACTCCACAAACAAGTTATTTTGTATCATATATTTGTGTAATTTGAAAACTTTATCTTAAGTGTTTTACACAATATCTTCACAGCTCAGTTGAGGAAAATGGCTGTTACTGTTGTTTTGTGCTAACACTTAATTGATGTTGGATTGAGTATTAGTATAAAGATGTTTGTGACCTCACGCATTGGAATTAAATGGTAGCATTATAGCTATGCAATAACTACCCTGCAAAATTTACTGTGCCATGTTTGAAAATTATGCTGTATAACAGTAGTCTTGCAATGACTTGCTGTATTTTAACTTCCTTGGACAAGTTGATTTTAGTGTTGAAAATTAAATAATTTATACATTGTTACTATATTTTTTACTGAAATATTTAACACAATATTTGGCAGTATTTAGGTTGTGAAAAGAAAATTTTGTGTGTGTTGTAAATTATAATTTACAAATAGTTAGATACCTGTTGTAGCTTTGTATTGTCTATGTCAATGATAAACATTATGTTAACAATAACTCATTTGTACATTTAGCTTCCCACTTGCCTAAATCATGTACTTTCTATTTATTGTATATTTTGCAAGCCTATCAGTAGAATATCTGTATACCTACAAATAATACTCCTTGTCATTAATGATTACTGAAGTACGCAATATAGAAAATCCCATCTGAGTAGCATCATTGTAACCTGTTCTTTATGTCTGTGTGGCTTTACTATCTTGAATGCAATAATGTGTCATAGAATAACATTAAAATCCTCATACTAGTCATTTATCAGTTTAGATTACTTTTTGTTGCTCAACCTTTTTCTCCATGTCATAAAACCACACACTCAATCAGCATTTATGTTTCATATAAAAAAAACAACATCAAAATATGTTCATGGTAGCATTTTTGTTATCTTAAATTGAAGTGTACTGAGTTTAAATTATCGGTAACAGAGATAAGTTAAGCGTCTTTCTTATAGAAATTTAATGGTGTAGGCCTGTAGAGACAATTTACCCCTTACAGACATATTCATAGTGAATAAATCTGTGTTACATACAAATCACGATTCATTAAGATTGATAAATTATGATTTTTGTTAAGTATCATTTTATCCGAGATTTAACTCTGGATAATGAATGTATCGGTGGTATGGTTTTCTTTATGTATACATTTTTCTTGTTGATACTCAACTTTTATCTGTACAGTGGTATGAAGAGTTTTTCATTGTAAATAATTTGATGTTAGCTTCAAGCATTTGGTGCTTTTGTTCTGTTCTGTTCTGTTTATTTTGTTTTGTTCTGGAACTTAGTTTCAAAGACTGCTATTTCCTCAGTTTTACATTGCTGAACTTGATTTTATGTGATTTGTTTTGTGTACTGTTTATAATATATATATATATATATATGTGTGATTTCAGTATGCATACAGAGTGATTGATCTATAATATTACTTTAAGCTATTAAATCTAGAATTGCTTAATTACTCACTTTTCATAGAATGTGATTTTGCTTTGTGGATGAAAATAATGAAATGTTATAAACCAATTAGCTTGTCAACAGTAGGTCATTATTCTGTCTAATATATTCCAGTAATTTCTGTTATTATAAACAAAATCGTTCAAAATGGAATTATTATTTTTGTATGGATGCATAATTTAACATTTAAATAAATGCCTAAATATGTTACCAATCAGATAATATTTTCATGTATAGCAAATCACTGTTCATTGGTTTAGTAGAGTTGTTTTGTGACGTTATTTTTTTATTGCTTTTTAAAAGTTACACATTTTTCTTATTTTTGTTGTTTTACTTAATGTACTAAGATTTACCTTATTTTAATCTGACTCATATTTAATAAAAATTGATATAAATACAAAAGCACAGTTTTCTACATTTTTATGTAATATAATTATTATGTAATACTTAAAGATGAATATGTCATTCATTTAGACAGTCTGTACTAGGTGTGTCTTTAAGTTTTGAACACTCTAAATTACTCAATGTTCATAGATACTTAGATTTGACCTGGTCAGATGACCTGCTGTATATATTTAATGCAGTCTTCTTCTGCAATCTTTATCTGATTATTAGTGTGGCTTGAGAGCTTTAAGCAAGAGACTTTGAAGTTCCCTAATGTTTGACAGTAGAGGGGAACCAACTAATGTATTCTGTCCATCTGATATTTTTCCTGCAACTTTGCACTGTAATTAAGCTTCAATAATTGTAAACTGTGGTTCTTTTATCCATGAAAAACTTTAAGAATTTTTGTGTTCCGTCCATGTCAGTCTGTTCCAACTTTAAAGGTTTGTTAAATAATTATTATTAAGATGTTGACATTCACAAGTAACATCTTCATTTTACTATTAAGCCATTTTTAGAGAAGTTGATGTAGATGGATATATGACATCATTTTGCTGATTCATGTATCAGTTTTTGTGTATTGTTTGTTTCGATATTCTAGATAAAGAATAGTATGGTAAGTGAAAAATGCTGAAGTTTGTTGGATGATATTCATTTAGTCAGAAGAATAAACAGACAAGCTTTAAATGATTAAAATGCTGTAAAGGAAAGGTTGACTTAATCAGTAATTGACTGGCCTGTCAATGAATTAATGATGACCACCATTATTTATAATAACATGTTTGCAGTACATGTACATGCATTGTAGACCTGCCTCGTGCAGATTTCAGGATAGTCCTAGTCATAGAGTAAGGTTTAGATCTAATGCTGTTGAATCAGAAATTTTATAGAAAGTAAAATATGATTTTACTGTGTGTAAAATGCTTCTTATTTACTCAGCTTTAAATTACACAGCAAGTCTCTTCTTACACAAGATTTTTGTTGTTAAAGTATTAGATGTATAATATGAAGTGTTGAGGAATGCATTCTAAATATTGCCATTCTTTTGTATATCCATGAAGACACTCACAGGTGAATTTTTAAAAACTTTCACCATCAGTTAAGAGAGTTACGACCATTTTTGTTCCTCTACCCCCAATGTAAAATAGTAAATAGTAGTCAGTTCTAATGTAAATTTGCATACATTACTGTAGTGCAATTTTATTCAACTGTCAAAACTGAATAATTCCACAGTCGCTGAATTCGATTGTTTTTGTTTATTTTACTGTTATGGAATGTCTCATTCCACATGTTTATATGAAATTGTGTAGCCCATTGTTAAATACATGCATGTACATTCAACAATCGGTATAGCGAAAATTGTCGTATAACTTTCAAAAGTAATCAAATCTCACCAAAGCTAAAAATAAATGCAAGTATTGACCTTGACATTACGCAGCTTTGATAGTTTGATAAAATCATGCGGTACATGTACCAAATATCTTACTTCCACAGCTTTATTGTATCTCTATTGTAACACAGTGTATTGTGTTTCATTAATGCATAATATAAACAAGTTCTCTGTTTGATGTATATCTCACTTATATAAATTTCTATTAATATAACTTTTTTTCTAACAAATAAAGATTTAAGAATGCTATTGTTGACTTAATTTCTTATGTTTTCATTTCATCAAACAAATACTGATTGTATGAATTTATGGTAGCTATATTACTGCTTGCATTCTTCTAATAGTATGAATCCAAGGTAGCCATATCTTAACTGATTGTATGAATCCATTGTAGCTATATCACTGATTGTGTAAAACCATGGTAGATATATAACTAAATCCATGGTAGCTATATTACTGATTGTATGAATCCATGGTAGCTATAATACTGATTGTATAAGTCCATGGTAGCTATATTACTGATTGTATGAATCTATGGTAGCTATATTACTGATTGTATGAATCTATGGTAGCTACATTACTGATTGTATAAATCCATGGTAGCTACATTACTGATTTTATGAATCTATGGTAGCTATATTACTGATTGTATGAATCTATGGTAGCTATATTACTGATTGTATGAATCCATGGTAGCTATATTACTAAATCCATGGTAGCTATATCACTGATTGTGTAAATTCATGGTAGATATATAACTAAATCCATGGTAGCTATATCACTGATTGTATAAATCCATGGTAGATATATAACTAAATCCATGGTAGCTATATCACTGATTGTGTAAAACCATGGTAGATATATAACTAAATCCATGGTAGCTATATTTCTGATTGCATGAATCTATGGTAGCTATATTACTGATTGTATAAATCCATGGTAGCTACATTACTGATTGTATAAATCCATGGTAGCTATATTACTGATTGTGTAAATCCATGGTAGCTATATTACTGATTGTATAAATCCGGTAGCTATATTACTGATTGTATGAATCCATAGTAGCTATATTACTGATTGTATGAATCCATGGTTGTCATATTTTTACTGCTTTTATGAATACATGGTAGCTTCTAGTATATTACTGCATGTATGAATACATGGTAGCTATATTACTGCTTGAATGAATCCGTGGTAGCTATATTACTGCTGGAATGAATCCATGGTATCCATATTACTCAATGTATGAATCCATGGTGGCTATGTTATTAAGTATGAATCCATGGTAGGTGCATTACTTAAAGTGTGAATTCATGGTAGGTACATAAAATTACTTAAATAAAGAGATTTGTCTTTTGAATATATAATTAAATTATATTTCTAACTGTTAATTAAAACTGTTTGATCATACAAGTGCCCAAATTTTATTACATACGTGCGAAGTAAGGGCTTTGACGACATATCGACTATAGAAAAAGTGCATGCGGATTTCATATTCCGTTACGCTGCACGGGTTTTTAGGGGAGAAATGCCATGTCAATATATATGTATGAACACAAGATTTTGTTTTGCTGTCACTGATGGATCTAACCTCGACTGACAAGGAGCGCAATTACTAGTCAGGAAATGTTCTCCGTCGGATGTCCGTGGTCGCTTAGTAAGATTTGACTGCATCAAGATTTTCTAAAACCAATTCAATATCAAACCTTAACGAAAGTGATAAGTATTTTGAATGTCTGTTAATTGTGCAGTTATATATTTTGTCTTTTGATCGTACAAATAAAGTCCCCTTGAGTGACCTCTAATGTACGCAGACATAGCGGCAAAGTTACTCCGTCTAATCATGAGGTAATCACATTTCGTCAGTACGTGTTGCTCAAACAGGGCCGTGTAAACACCATCGCATGCTTCCGATGGATTTAGATTAAATGTTTTGTCGATATTTTTCGATTTATGTTGATGTAGTTTTTAATTGTCTCCCGTGCCTTTTTACGAACACCATCTGAGTCAGTAGCCAAATACACAACAAACTTTTTTGGGTCACTGAATTTTTTCAACAACAATTTCATCCTGTCGAGACTCCCTGGTACGTGTTTTACACCTCGGAAAAGCGTATCAAAAGGATTGCTCGGGTTTCGACCAATACGTATATGTCCACATATAAGTTGTCTCCCTTTAATTGATTGTTCGAAGAAGTTAAATAAATGATCACGAAGCTTAGGTTTAGGTTTAAATAAACTTCTAAGCACTATTCTAATTACTTCTTCATCGGTATGCTGTTTAACCCAATTCAATTGCCTTTCAGTGAAAACACTCTGTCGAATGTGTTTCATTATATTAAAATATGATCCAATGTTCACAAAGACAGCAGTTTTTGTCCAGATCCTATTTAAATTGTAGTGTATGTTGGTGTAACTATGTGCTTCGACCGTATAGCGCTGTTTTTGTTCCTCTGGTAGTGTCTGAATGTAGTTCTTACAACGTGCCCAGTTATAATTGTTTGGTTCCAGGTGGTTTTGAACGTCACATGGCTTCCGTATATCAACACCAAATGTCCGGTTCGTGAGTAAGGCCAGTAAGAAGGTGGAAGTCATTCCTTTCTGTCGGTCACCTAGTCCACCACACTGTTTGCCGTCGTATATACAGGTATAAATAAGAAATCTCCTTCCTTTACATATTGATGTATCGTTAACTGCTATATTTGCATAATGTTCATATTGGAGGGTATCAAGTTTTTCAAGACTGGACATCATGACCGACATATTTCTGTTAGCTTCATACTTCGAATGAAACGCTTTTGAGGCCGATGTTCGAAAAGGCTGACTCTCGAGATCTGGTTTACCATTAGGTGGTTGTCTAAAGCTGATATTGTGGGTTGTAACGGAGAAGACATCCTGCTGATCACGATACGACTCAGTTGTAACATTGTTTCGGATTACTTCTGCCATTCCCATACAACAAGGGTTCATTGTTTATTGGATGGACCAATATATTCTGAAGTGTCTTTGGAACTGCATCATATTGTTTAACATCTGAGTTTGATAGAGATGATATGATAGGCAATGTGGTTGATACTAGAATATATCCAATTATGTTGACAATGCAAAACAAGACAGCCGACAAGAACTGAAAATAAATGAAATTTAGGCAAATGATCAAAATTTGAATTCCTAATGGATGAAATAAAATAGATACAATCAAAACGATGTAAAAGGATAGATAAACAAATTAAATAGATAAATAAAAACATTTCAATAAAGAAATGTTCAACTGTATATTCTTGGTATCTGTGAAGTTTGTGTACATAATTATATTACACATGAACAGTTGTATAATCTTTTTACTGAAGTACTATATATGATTGGTGTCGTCTTATGCAAAGTTAATCTAATATCGGCCTCTACAGCCACCACAGAGGGCGCTCCTCTACAACCTAAACGGTTGCAACTTCATAGCCGTAGACTGGAGGATGCTATCGAATTAAAAAACAGCTTACGACAACTTAACGATTTTCCTTTTAGGTATAAATACAAATTAGCTAAGTATTTGCCTTGACACAATACATATTTTTTTCTACAAACATACATTCTGTATTTCAAAACATACAAATCTTTATAATCTGACCAAATCACTGTTCTAATATTTGACAACATTACTTACGAAAATTTGCTTCTTATCCATATTTTGGTTTATTGTGTTTTCACCGTGCACAGTTGCTGGACTTCTGTTATCACACAAAAATGCTTTTGGTTGTTTCTGTAACATTATGATTATTTTCCTGTATTACTGCCTTACAACATCAGAATAGGGACAATAATATAAATATTAGTATAAGAACAATTATATATATATATTTGTATAAAAACAGTAATATAAATATTAGTATAAGTACAGTAATATAGATATTTGTATAAGAACAGTAATATAAATGTTAGTATAAGTACAGTAATATAAATATTTGTATAAGAACAGTAATATAAATGTTAGTATAAGTACAGTAATATAAATATTTGTATAAGTACAGTAATACGAATATTAGTATAAGAACAGTAATATAAATATTTGTATAAGTACAGTAATATAAATATTTGTATAAGTACAGTAATATAAATATTTGTATAAGTACAGTAATATAAATATTTGTATAAGTACAGTAATGTAAATGTTAGTATAAGTACAGTAATATAAATATTTGTATAAGTACAGTAATATAAATATTAGTATAAGAACAGTAATATAAATATTTGTATAAGAACAGTAATATAAATATTAGTATAAGAACAGTAATATAAATATTAGTATAAGTACAGTAATATAAATATTAGTATAAGTACAGTAATATAAATATTAGTATAAGAACAGTAATATAAATATTAGCATAAGAACAGTAATATAAATATTAGCATAAGAACAGTAATATAAATATTAGTATAAGAACAGTAATATAAATATTTGTATAAGAACAGTAATATAAATATTAGCATAAGAACCGTAATATAAATATTAGTATAAGAACAGTAATATAAATATTTGTATAAGAACAGTAATATAAATATTAGTATAAGAACAGTAATATAAATATTAGTATAAGAACAGTAATATAAATATTTGTATAAGAACAGTAATATAAATATTTGTATAAGAACAGTAATATAAATATTAGTATAAGAACAGTAATATAAATATTAGTATAAGAACAGTAATATAAATATTTGTATAAAAACAGTAATATAAATATTTGTTTAAGTACAGTAATACGAATACAAAAATGTATTAGAATAGAAACAGTAATGTAAATATTAGTCGGTCTTACAGCAACATCCCAAAATGATGTTTTAAAAGCTTGGGACATTGTAGTACAATAGGGATTTTGAACTTTTGAACTTGATTGAAAAAAACATTTATTTCATTAATTTAAACGTAGTAACAAAGTGGTAACAAATCCACCGGGATATCAACATTCGTTGTACATGATGATGATGATCGATATTATAAATTTGATGATACTATATTTTTGAAGAATTTCAAGACAACATAATATTATGTCAATTACAATGTAAGTTTATAGCCTAATAATTTACCCTCGTATAAAGATACTCCATTGAACTTTTGCTATGGATTGTTATACATCTTCTTGATAAACTTTAGTCATTTTATCATTTGCTCCACTAAAACACCGCTGCGCTTTTCACCACATAGTGTTTACAGAAAATTAAATCAAAACTGTGTTTTCAATGTTTTATCAATTAGTGCATCTAGGGGAAACGATCTTGGCGATAAATGTACATGTACTAATTATTGTGTAATTTATTGTGACTAAATTTGATTTCGCGAGATAAATGAATAGCCTTTGGCCATCAACAAAAATAATTTCAAAGATTCTACTCTTCGTTATTGCCCTATTTCCATAGTAAAACAATATTAATGTTCAATAAATAAATTGCTAAGTTTATTGGATTCTTTGTCTCTGATTATTTTCATGTTTTTTTTTATAAACACAACAAAGGCTACACGTGTGTTTAATACTTTTCGGGTATTCATTAGTAAGCTTAGTTAAAACTTTCAGCTAGTTCGGATGAAACAATCACATTTGCTAGTATTTCTTACACATTCAAATGTTTATAATCATATTTGTATGCGCATTAAACAAACGGCTCAGAAATAGTGTGGACTGCTCGACCTAGCAAAGAGAGTACGAGTGAGTTAAGGCAAGCTTTTCCCATGTTTACTTGCTCATGTATTTGTAGTTCTATATACATGGTTATCCGACAAAATGAGTGTCCAAGTACAATCGATAACAATCAAATGTTACTTTCAATGTTGTCTATATCATTAAAATTAAGCAGCTACCTTACAATCATACCTTAATTAATATCGTTACAGTTTCTCGCAGATGAAACTCGCTTCATTATTTTCTAACATTTAGAACACAGCAATTACATGAGATTTTGTTTTTCCAAATTTGACAATAACAATGGACATTATTCTTCAGTAAAGTGTTTGATAAACAGATGCGTTACGAACAGGTTCGTTACCGAATTAACAATTTTGGAGACACGGTGCCATCATGTGAATATTAATGTTTTACTGGTTTACAAGGTAAACATCTATCTATATTAATTTAATTAAAACAGCAAAGATTGATCACTTACTTAATTACCTTACACAATTATACGATTATGTTTGAATCCCCAAATGTCGCAACCGCCTCTAAATCTCGCAAATACAGTATGCTTTATCATACCATATCAGTCGAATGGGTGGTTAAATAACAGACAAATCATGAATGCATAAAAATGACACATAATCAATAATTCTTTTAAAGAGTAATGTGTTAAAAACTACGATTAACGGAAATCTTCGGATAAGGCCTAGTGTGTGTGTATTTATAAGTGTAAGGGTGTGTCTGTCTGTGGATGGGGTGTGTGATGGTGTATATGATTGTGGTGCTTATGTGTATATACACTTATGAGTGCGCTTGTAATTATTGTTTTTATCGGCCTTATCGTTTCTGGCTAGCACCCAGATACCGGACATAGTGAACGTTTTTTCCCGTGTTTTTTTATATTTCCATGACCACTAACATATCAAAAGTATTGATTTGTACTTGGTTTCCTAGGACTTGGGACAAACCTGGCTCACTAAAACGTCTGTTTTTCACCAGCGCGTAGGAACAATAATTTGAACACTTGTATACGTGGGATTCGGTTCGTGTTAAGAATATTTCATTTGAGGGGCAATATATGTCCTCAGCTGTATTCTTTTTCGCTTCTAAACATGTTTAAACGGCATATTAATTCGGCGTAAAACTTACAGAAAATAATAAAACATAATTATGATGTTTTATTTTACATCACCCCTTCTGCTACGTTACATAAAGGAATAAGTAGTATTTGTTTTAAAACGAGTCTGAAGTACAAAATGTATTTACATCTAATTAATTGCGCTACAGCCAGTTATGATATTTTTGCTTTAATGTACACAATTTAGTGGGCTTTTCTTACAACATTCGTTTCAATTGTAGTACAATCACTGATAGTGCGGTTTTGTACAGGCATTGAAATGGTCTAAAATTTAATAATACACGTGTCCGAAACTCGGAACACTAAAGCAAATTGTGAAAGTTACATGTCTCTCTGAGACAAAAATGGACCTATAAGTCACCTATACAAATCAGTTTTAAAGATTCACATGAAGTTATTTTTTATGTAACTATCTTGAGTAAATGAATATATATATACTCATATATATGATGAAACTGTATTTAGAAATGATTGTACTTTGTAAGGTTTTTTCTACAGACCTTTTATATAATATAGATACATTGTGTACAGCTATATGCTGTAATGTTTTGAATTATGTCCACTTACTGTGTACAAAAGTTGTTGTTACATTAATGAACTCGAGAAAAATCTCAGTTTCATCATATACATGTATATGTGATTCTGTTCATATGTAATTAGGAATGAAAATAGGGTTATTTTTCAGATGTAGTGCGCATACAGGTGTTGGCATGGTATTCATATAAGTCTTTGCTAGTACCTATGTGAACAGACAAAAAATTCCACAAAGCATTGTTAGTTTTGGATCTTCTAGAATGTGTATTATCTATCACAGTAAGTTGTCACAGTCAATCTGAAATAAATTCAAAGTTGTCCATTCTGAGATTTACAGTTTTCTTAAATGATAAAAATCATAACTAAGCAAATACCACAAGTTGGTTGTTTCCATGTAGCTTTAAACGACATTCAAACTCGGATAATTCGTATCTTCATTGTGACGTTAATAAACGTCATTACATAATAAATGATACCTGCAGAATACGACATCTTTGATTCGTAGAAGACTGGGTACTCACAAAAGTGAACTTAAGACAAAATGTATCACAAGTTTTATTCACTTCGTTATGTTTATGTGAAAATCATGATATGAGATTAATATGTGTGGATTTCAAAATAAATAAAACTGAATACATTAAAAACTAAACGAAGCGAGATCATGCAATCATAAAACACATTAAAATAATTGTATTAACCATTTACATGTCACTGTAATCATTGGCGTAATGATAGGTATATTAGATGGGGCTATTTAAAACTGTACACCCCAATATATTAGTAATTGTCAAGTTAATATGAAAGATATTGATTAACACCAGTTTATTCTTAAAAAAAGTTTTTCTGAACCGTCCATTATATGTACTTTTAATATTATTACAAGAAAAACTATTGAATATGAAAAAAGAACAAAAATGATACCATAGACGATGTCTCCATAGCATATGTCATGCTACGGAAGCGACTGGACTCGTAAGAGCAGTGGACTATAGACGAACTATTAGTCAATTACCATTGAATAAAACACAATGCTAAACTTAAAACACCTTGTCCAATTAACACAAACGTTGCAGCATCTTTGTTAGAAGGTCCATCGAAACACATGAACAAGTTGTGAAATTCAAGCCAATCAACTGGGCATCAAAATAACATTTATGAACAACGCTACTCAGAATGTTGTAAATTCAAAAGTTCAGCATAGATAACTGAATTCTTTGTATAATTTATAAAACAATCGTATTGGAATT
The DNA here is from genome assembly GCA_964023205.1 of Lutraria lutraria. Taxonomy (NCBI): domain Eukaryota; kingdom Metazoa; phylum Mollusca; class Bivalvia; order Venerida; family Mactridae; genus Lutraria; species Lutraria lutraria. Next base: position 16,211,768 of record OZ026836.1, read on the forward strand.
GCACTGGAAATTGTATAGGCATACATAGTACACTCAACATTTGATAACAAAAAGTAAATAATATAAATGTATCATTAAGAACATTAACAAAATAAATTTCAATAAAGGATTTTTGTACACTTTTTAAAACATGATTCCAACATATACAGATATTTGACATAATTATGTACCAATATTACTCATCGTAATCGATCCTCACGTGGCTTTATCTTTAGTTTAGAATATTTCTTTCCAGATAGTTCACATACATAGATTTGTATATTCTCACTGTAACAGCCATACAAATATAAAAGGTTTCTAGGTACATGTAATACCTATTATAACATTAAACCAATACGTAGATAAATTATGATCTACGCCCATCTATGATTGTAACTATAAAACATTGCGTATTTAAACATAATTCGCAAAAATAATGACGTTTGAAGACCATTTGTTACTAATATATACATGTACAACAATACCCTGTGATTCCTAAACGTTCATCAACTATGTACACACTTACTGCACCATATTCAATGGTAGCGTGATTTCCTACAATAAATCACAGCATTTTATGAATATCTTTCCTTGTATAATGTTACTAATAGACCGTGTACGTGTGTCTGGTAGGAGACTTCATTTCTTCATGTCATACAACCCACTATGGGTTTATTTGCCGCTCAAACATCAGTCGATACAGACTTATTATATCAATGTCTGCTTGTATCATACAAAAATACAATCTGAAGGAAATTTTTGATTAATCATTCATAAGACTAGACTAAAACGGATTTTTGACGTCACGTGACAATGACTTAGATTTCTTATTTTCAATGCGCTTCTGCACAAATAATACAGTTTAACACGACACACCATTTTTGTTATTCATGTTTGAATGATGTAGAACTAATGAATATGCGTGTCATTATCTAGAAATGCCTCTAGATTTCTCTCCCTCCAATCATTTCAAACTTTCATATGAGTGAATTGATGTTGTCGATTGACGAAATTCTTATACGAGGTAGGATCGTCTCAGATGTTTTAGAAAAAATCGTCTAAAATGACGTCGGTGTACGGGTTAGTCCGGATACAATCATGAACGGTCGTAAGGATTTTTATCACTCTCCTGTCAAGCGCAAGTATATGGCTTTCAGTAAGAATTGGATTTGCTTTGTCTTTTTTCATTGAATCTCGCATTAGAGAACTTAGTTTTTCTGGTCCCAGATAGAGTTTTACTAGTTTTATAAATGTTGAATATCTGATCATACAACACTGAAAGACTGGGGCGAGAATAGATACTTCATCATGACTCGCTCGACCAAACCTGAAAATAAAACATACACCATAAATACAGTGACCTATCGCATCATGAAAACATGAGACAATTACTCATATTATATACGTCTAACGGTTAAAATGTCTGTAAAATTATGGAATAATTAAATACTTATTCATATCAAGAATACTGTCAGACTGAAGTATCAATAATATCGTTAATTTGATGAATACTTACGCTCGACCATTGTCTAGATGAAGAAGGAATGTTTCGTTACCAAAATCAGTAAAAGTTTCATAATGGTGTCTGTCCATATTCCCTGTAAATAAAGTATTGTAGAATTAGGACTCGGCATTTTAAACTTCCACTCCGCAGTATACACGTATTTTAAAAATGATGTATGAGTGAAAGTGCTTTTTTTCGCATACGAATTCCATGTGTGTTAAAATTCGTGCACGCAAATAATTAATAACATTCAAATAGCGCAATCTTCTTCGATCATATCATTATCATTTTATTTACAGATCAACCTCTCTGGAGCGGCCCACTGTTGAGCAAGAACCTCCCTGCGACAACAGCATGGTTTTTTCCCACCGCACGATTTAACTATTAATTTAACTTCTCTAGAGCAACAACCTCTCCACAACAACAACATAATTTTGCTGCTCCCAAAGGGTGTTGTTTTGGAAAAGTTGGACTGTACTTGCATGGATTTAACATCACACGAACAGTGGGTATCATTTGGTGACTGCTTCAGTCTGAATGGTGAGTAAAGATCCTTGGTATACACCTAGTTAGACTCAGTGACCTTCTGTAAGTCAGCTGACAATTTCCTCATGTGTGGACATTGTTTGGCCTCGGATGGGATATAACTATATAAGTTTATCTTATCTGTCAGGTTTCGATATTAAAATGTGTTCTGAGAGGCTGTATGATTGGACATTAAGCAGGGTGTTATTCTGGGGCTCGTATTTCTCGTCAAAAATTATACTGAAGATGTCAGATTTCCCAGACTGGAATCATGATAAAAGTTGCTTGCATTAAGTAGCAGAACATGACTGTATAAGTAAATAAAACCAGAAACCCTGACTTTGGCCAACAAGCTGTCGTATGACGATGATAAAAAGTAAAAAAAACTACAATTCTAGATTCTAACTACCTGTGAGAAAATCAAAGATATGCATGTCAATAATATCAAGCAACCGCCGCCCACTGCTATATGGCTCCTTCTCCCGGAATCTTACACAAAGATCATCATTTAACTCCCAGTATGCTTTGCGGTGTTTACTGTAGGAACGTTTCCAGAGATTCCGCCATGTTTTTCTTGGAGCTACACGTTCTGGGGGTAGGAATGTAGCAAGAGATACTTCTAACATATCAGGATGGCCACATATAGCATGACCGGTATCACAGTAGTAAGAACATGTTCCATGAAAACATACATTGTTCGCTGAAATAACATATGGGTACATTAATGGTACAATTTGCGATTTTGATAAAAAAGAACGTAAGTCATGGATCCAAGATCATCACAAATCAATGCAATTGTTAAGCATTCTTTTATTAATCCGAATACTTTAGTAGAACTTTAAAATGAACGCATTTGAATCTGAATAATACTGGAGATGAACTCACTCTCCGAGCAAAACTATCCTAAACATTACTTATTTCGAAACATCGACAGAATATGTGTATTATTTTTCCTTATATTTCTTGTACATGCATTATATACCAATCTATGTTGTCAATACTTTCAAAAGTAACTCATAAAACAATCATGCTCGTCATTCAAATACTTCTATTTCATTTAATTGTACTTAATAAAATCTGAGGTTATTGTTTCACAAATGAGTATGAAATTTACGATAATTTACCTGGAGAAATAAAAAATGTCCTCTTCAAAGTTGGTTCTGCGAGTCTTTTAATTTCACTCGTAAGATTAACTTCCCTTCCTACAGTAGGCGGTACTCGGTAAAACCCCAGAATTCTAAAATAATAGGAATATTAATGTAAATAATAATAATGAAAATAATTTATTAACAAGATAAACGTACAGATATCATTGAAAAGTAATTATATTAATTAACATAACAATGATGATGTGATTAATCACGGTTGTTCTCTAAAATTGTTTGTAAGCTCCTTCCTGGGGGATGGGTATTGTAAGTGATTTATGTAGTTCGCATAATTGCGTTTGCCTACAAGTACTTATATGAAGTGTAGAATTGTGGTTGGAACAGGGGGATTCGAACCGACCATATCCTTAAGTGACAATACAGATGTGCAATTAGCGACATATGTAATATACTAATGTAATAACTGGAACTATTTACTACTTTTAAAACAATACACAATTTCTAGTCACTTACCTATCAAGATGAAAGGCGGCAATTTCTGCATTATGACGTTCATAATCCACAAAGTAAAAATGATCAGGTAAAGTTTCTTGGTCTCTTGGATATCTGAAACACAAACAGAACAACCATAAGTTATCATACGTACACTATAGTATACACAAACAGAACAACAATAAGTTATCATACGTACACTATAGTATACACAAACAGAACAACCATAAGTTATCATACGTACACTATAGTATACACAAACAGAACAACCATAAGTTATCATACGTACACCATAGGATACATAATTCAGATTTAACATAGATATTCAAAGTACGCGTCCTCAACAAAGATTATTCAAAGTTCGACGGAACTTCAACCGTGTGTGAACAAACAGTGAGTGCTATATCTATCTTTCTAGTTATCGATGTAGAACTTTGGATGCTACTAGAATACAGCATCTATTTAAGTACTTCTCATCACAGAAGCCCAGCTTGTATTGTAATAGTAACATAGTCCCCGACCCCGTCCTCCTGCAAGCCTTGACATGGCTCCACTGACCCCTTATACCAATTACTCCTTTATGAAACATTAATTTATTACAAGACAGCGGCTGTGGCCCAGTAGTTGGTACCCTACACTTGTAACCCCCGGCGATCCGGGTTCCAATCTCGTTCACGGTATGTCATACAGTTTTATGAAAATTAGACAAAAATGTCGATTTTCCTCCATATGTAGAGAAGTCACCAGCTACTTGTGGAAGGGTAAGTTAGTACTGGTTAGAATACAGTCTACTTGTGGAAGGGTAAGTTAATACTGGTTAGAATACAGTCTACTTGTGGAAGGTTAAGTTAGTACTGGTTAGAATACAGTCTACTTGTGGAAGGGTAAGTTAGTACTGGTTAGAATACAGTCTAGGAAAACAAGTTTGGTGAACCGACCGCTGATTAATAACTATATATCATTGAAAACCGGTGTTTAACCCAATAGTACTGAAAATGCATTAGTTTACATGCTAATAGGACTAAAAGAGATGTACAACCTTATACACATACAAGACGTAAATATTCACCAATATTGTATGTCGATACTCGTCTAGACTGACTTGCCCCGGGGGGGACGGGATATTCAGAGGGCATTTGTATACAACCATGATAAATGTACAAATGTTATATTCAATTACATAAATATTCTTTAAGAGGAATTTTCCACAAAAAAGCATAAATAAAAAACGAATCAGTAATGGAGTATGCACTTTTCTGATTATAAAATATTGTATGTTATATCATCAATAAATATCGTCTGCAGGGTTCGTACAGACAAAACTGATTTAGCATCCGATAATGGTGAAATGTAACAATGTCAAACGATTTACTTTAAACATTCATATTGTTTATACCAGAGTTATATGTATCATTCCAGACAAAACTGAACGATGGGTCCGCTTTCTATAGCCGTCACTCGCTCGGCGCGCATGAATTCTGAAGCAGACCAAAGTACTACGTTTTTTCTACATCCGCCATGCAATGATTTATAGTTGTTAGACTGGTTTCCGTTCCATGTTGCAGTGCAAGCCTATGCAAAAAATCAGTGTAAGTGTTCTAAGGAATATAAGAGGGATCTTCTAACAACTTGACTGGTTCACTTGGCTGATCATGTGGTAAACAATTATTGACAAAGACCGGGTTGATTAAGGCGGATTCGATAGCAGAAAATGAAAGCGTTTATCTCTTCTGATGTATATTCTAAAAAAGATACATCATTGAACTTAAATTTCCCATAGAATTGCACGAATGTTACGATTTTATCCCAGATGTCGACATTTGATGTTAGATTTTATTTGAAATGTTCTAACCTCCAGGCCTATACTTAAGTTAGATGAGATTTGCACATAAAACTAGGAAGGGTAACGTCCCGACTTCGGTAAGTGCAATATTTGCATGTTTTATACAGTAATTAATATAAAACTGCATCTTATATAATCGTATACCTCTAATGACTGAGCCTCAGAGAAGAAGAATAAATATGAAATGAGCGGAAAGGTTAGCCTTAGGGTGTAACATATGTGAATTATCATCAACACTCAACACTAGATTCATAACATAAGAGTTTGTTAGATATCTGAGAACACGAGTTAATATTATAAGATAGTCAGACGATTTTTCTTTTACATAAATTGTACGTATATTATTTAGATGGTCCCTAGGCCAATACATCTTTATTTTACGATGTGAATGTTGAGTTTTTAAAATAGCAATTTAGTAATATTATAAAATGAATAACAAAAATGGTTTTAAGTTTAACCTTTAATGTGTGGTTACTTATAAACAAACTTGACTAATCAACTATTAACATCAACCGTTGAATTAGAAATATCGTATTTTAAATCAAATACATCTTGTATGTTCTGCATCTTCAAGTCTGTAGCTAGATCAACTAATTAGTCTGTTTGTGACGACGAGCTACTTTTTCGACTTGGCCCCGTCCCGCACAGGCTGGGAGGATGGCCCTTCGAATGCACACGAAAATCGGCCAACCGGAAAGCCGAATTAGTAGGGCTAGCTTGTAGCACATTTGTACTTTTAAAGGATAAATCTGAGTCCAATAATAGACTTATAATGTTCTTTATTCCAATACATTTAGTTTCATTTATGGTTAAATGTTCCTTCATAATGATTTTTAATGTCTATGGTTTGATACAACTAAAGTTCGCACGCCTACCGAGTTAACGGTCGTAAAACCTCGAACTTAATGCAAAAAGGACGAACGGACTCATATTGCGTAACAAATAATAAAAGAGTAAAGTGAATTTACTAACTGAACAAAGGACTCACAGAGTAGCAAACAATATTGTATGAAGACAAAAGTGAGTACATATAAGTCTTCAAAGATAATTCCACTTTGATCGAGTTACAACTCACTGCCATGAATTTAAGCTTATCGGTGTACAATAAAGCGAAGCAAACATGTTTCTCATCTTAAAAGTAAAACCAATAAAGTATAAAAAAAACGCCCCAGGTTCAAGATGCTGGTAAACTGATGTGCAAATTAAGCACCGGGTCACGTGTGTTGGTAAACATATGCACAATATAAACCTCAGGTCGCAGGTGTTGGTAAACAAATGTGTATTATAACGCTCGAGTCACAAGTGTTGGTAAACATATGATCTTTATTAACCTCGAGTCACAAGTGTTGGTAAACATATGCACAATATAAATCTCAGGCCAAAGGTGTTGGTAAACATATGCACAATATAAACCTCAGGCCAAAGGTGTTGGTAAACATATGCACAATATAAACCTCAAGTCACAAGTGTTGGTAAACATATGCACAAAACAAACCTCAGGTCACAGGAGTTGGTAAATATATGAACCTGTAAGCTTTTGTATATTACATTATCTTCATCTATAGTTTAATAGCTACGATGATTTCAGAGATAGGCAAAGTAAATAGATCAAACAATTTTACATGTTCTAACTAGGGGTATATGGCTGTAGTTCATTGTTTATAAATGTAACCAGTTCCTCATCAAAAAGTATACTTATAATTAATTTATAAATAATATATATTAGACTTTATAAAATATAATTTATGACACATATATGTACATGTAAATATTTAAGTACAGTCAAGCCTGTGTTAGCGGCCACCTCCGAATAAAGGTCACCCTGTGAATATATGCCATTCTTTTAAAATCTGCATTGATTGCTTAGCACAATATCACCTCCGAATAAAGACCACCTGTGTCAATAAAGGTCACGTTTTGTCCTTCCCAAGGGTGACCTTTGAGCACAGGTTTGACTGTTCAATTATAAAATAGTACGTGAGTTTTTTTCGACGACACATAGACTAACTTTAATGAATATCATCAAATGAAGTCATAAACATTATAGTTATCGTATGACTTAAAGGCCCATTAGCTTTCTGAGTTTAGTAATACGGAACAATAGATAAAATAATAGTAAAATATAAGAAATATATTTTCTATTTGCACTAAAACTATATTTACATAATTCTTTTGTGCCATCTCGTTAAAATGCTGTTAGATGCTTATTCTTATTTTTTGCAACATCATTGAAAAAAAAATACTGTGCTACATTTCTATATGTACTTCGTGATTAAAAAAGAAAAGTTTGGAATGATTTTATTGCAAGTAAAAGTCACTTTCACTGATAAGACATCTTTCAAGGTAAAATAAGACCTACTTTGATTTTAACATCCAAAAAGCTAATGGGGCTTTAAATATATTTTATGTTCAATAATAAATTGTTCGTGAAAATGATGTAATTGTAAAAATGGGATCTCATGTGACCTGGACGGGAGAACACTGTTATGCGTGGTCACCCTGATATAATGTTCACCGCATTAAAACCGTACGTGATCGGTGAATTATATATACATTGTATAATGACTTTCGATTGATTCATTGTCGCACATTTATAAGATTATTCCAGTAAAATGCGCATTAAACTATGTACGTAGAAACCTTCTTTAACTAACGGTCACCTGTGGAAAACAGTCACGCATTGATATTTGATAAAGCAAACAAACTTTGCTTAAAGATTAACAGTACACTAAGGGCCACGTTTCTTCTTTATATTAAGCGTTGTGTATTCGTTGCTTCAGTTTTATTGGATTTTACGCCGTTTTTCAAAACCTTTTTTTAGTTATATACAACGACCGCTTCACCTAACCAAGGACTGTATATAAACCAGTACTAACTTATCCTTCCGTAATGAACCGGCAACTTCTCCACAAATTTTCATGAACGGGTATGACGTGTCGCGACCGAGATTCAAACCGGACCACCTGGTTACAAATCCAGTGCACTAACCACATTGGACCACGGTCGAGGTCTGCATAGTCATGTTGTATACTGTTTCATGATATTATATGATCACAACAACCGACATACATGTGAATCAAGCAACATCATTTTTACATCAGCGAGTCGTTGTGACTTTTTGTGTGTCAATGATTGATACGGCTAATTTCAAGGAATTCCGGTAAATAGGTAATTTTATATGCTATCAATGTGTTTCATGACGTGGTTACTTTGATTTAAAACTAATATAAAACCTTCCTTAGAAGTAGTTACAGTATAATTAATCATTTAAAATGATGTTCAACAAGTGACTGGATGTTTAATTCTGTGTGGCTGTTTTGAGGTTTTAACACTTAAAAATGAATACCCCACATTAACTCCACGTTATGTGCTTATCTTTATCACATGGTGTATACTTCAGAAAGAAAGACAAATATATAATTGTATACTTATATAAGTAAAAGATAAGATAGCTATCCAATCGAAGCATGAAATAATTTAAGCCCGTCTCAGTAACAAGTTGACTTCTGTACCTAATTACAGAAAAAATGTTTAAGCAGATAAAACAGATTGATAGTAATCTTCATTAACTGTGAGAATGATGCTACTAGTGTTTATATAATCTATCAAACGAGCTCTTGTATGAACAAAAAAACACAAATATTTAAGTAAAGTAAATAAATACAAACGGAGATTTTGTTTCAAGGCATGATAAGATAAGAATATTGTTGAGGTATTCTGTTCGCAGCTGACTGTATCCAAAAATCACCGAGATAAACATTTTGTTTGAAGCAGTGCTCCATTTAGATAGAACTGTTTTCAATTCATGTTTTTTTTTCTCAAAATAATCAAATAATATTCCTCAAATTGCCTCTGGAATTAAACAATTTTAGCGGCGATGCAGACAAGAGTGAGGATAACATCGACCCATTCATCATTCGGGTGATCAAAGACAGTATAAATCTCGGCAACATTTAATCTATCTGAAGGTTTTATTTATCTGATTCAGTGTGGGATTATATTCCCAATGTTGTCTATTACAAGTTTCTTTCATCGGCACTTAAGTCTACTGGTTAGCTTGTCACGAGTTTATGAATAATTTCTACAACTGTTAAACAAGCTTCGAGTCCTACCAGCTGATATCAGACTTATACTGACGTCTATACCACACTTGTTACATAATTATGCATATTTACATGGTTACATCATAAGGTTGCAGCCACTAACTAGCAGACTACTTTATCGTTGTTTTTTTATTTATTTATTTGGATTTAACGCCGTTTATTTTCAACAATTATTGTTCACTTACATACATTGGTCGATTAACCTAACCAGTTTTCACGGATTATATTCGAACCCGTGCTAACTAACCCTTCCACAAATAACCGGCAACTTCTCCATATGAGATGGACAATCGATTAAAATAGTAGTCGGTGATAGTCAAGTTAAGTTTAACAGTAGAAATCATTTATTAGATATTTATTACATTTTTTTTCAACCAATTATTGTTCATTTAAGTCAGTATTCGGACAGAACTAATTACAATTCTTAGACGATAATAACAAGAAATTTAATCACCTAAGGAGGGACACATCGTATACATTCTATAACAACGATTAGTATAATAAAATTATGATTATTGAATAATTTATGTTACGTAGATCTCCCTCCTATCGACATGACATACTAGTATTCATAATCCACATGGAAGAAGTATAAATTCTAAATTATTCACATACAATCTTATAGCAATCTTACCTCATTGGTTTAAATAAAGCTTGTCCCTCGTCACTAAATGTTATTATTAACTTAAGCTGTGTTCCGCCTTCTTTTGATTCTGAAATATAAAGTAAGAATATATTGACCACTGATTGAAAAGTTTAGTTCAATATGATACTCGTTCATTAAATGCCCACCTAATATTCAAACATTGATGTACATGGTCAAGGATTTAAGCAGCTAGTTCACGGCTATGAAACTTGAGACTGAATTTCAAACTAAAAAAAGATGAAAGTTTATCTTAAGATGAAAATGTTCGGATCCTGAATTCTTGATACTTTTGTATCTTACGTACGAACAACTTAGATGACAAAGATTTACCATGTCAACATAAATCACCATTAAGTCAAGAAAATAGATCAATTGAGGAGATCGATTGTAGAAGTTGTAATTACGTGAACATGGACTTGTAAGCTACGTTTGCTCTTACATAAACAGGGGAATTCATAATACACTTTTTACAATCCGTGTGTTGGACGAATAAGTTTTATTTCAAAGATGAGCAAAGAACAGAACTAAATCTTCCCTACCAGTTCGTCAATAATTAAATATTGTGACAAGAAGTTTCGTCATTTACTAATTATGCATAATAACCAGAGCGCGTTCGTCAATACTCATATCAATTCTTAAGTATTGTGAATATACAAGTTCTATATATGGATCCTTCCTGTCAAGTCTGAGTGTTACGTAGACTTAGAAATCAATCAAACATTTAACAAAGTTTTTTTTTAAAACAACACACAACCATACAAACTCACTGTCACAGTGCTACTTCTAAGAACTCGTATCTGTATGAAATAAATACGATTTTTGAACGCGGAATCAATTTCACCCAGACGACTGATTTAGCTTTGAATAAGTTGTATAAAATTATGTCGCTTTTTCTTCTGATGATTATTGTATGAGGAAATTTAGAACGAAAGAGTCACGTGGTACATAAACATCTAGCTGATATTTATGTGAGATTGGACAGTGCCTTATACGATTACAAACCACTTGAGAGAGGTTCGACTACTTACTTAATGTTTGACAAGTTTATTATATATAGTGTGTGAGAGACGATTAATTATCGGCTGTCACGTGATTTGAATCAAGTTCATCATAATTATAGATATTGTATTTTTTACAAAATTTATTTATTTAACTGATGATTATGCATATTCTAATCTTCACCCTTATTACATTGAAATATTAGATAAAATACTTGAAACTTTTGACTATACTTTACAACTCTATTATTGTTTTTATTGTTTGGCTGTTAATAACACAAAATGATAAAAAAACCATAGAAAATTATGAAATGCTGTTAGACTAATCTTAAACTCAAGCTTTAGATAAGTCATGAAATTGACCAATAAGAAAAGTGTATTCTGGAAGTGAGTGTTAATCATTAAGCCTTTGCTTTCCTGGAAAATTTGAATAATCCAATACATTTTACTAAATGATTAAGTACATGTATTTGTTTAATTTTGGCAAACTATTTCGAATAAAGAGTTAAATCTGCACGTATAAAACGAATAAGTCTTCTTGTTACAAATATGCATTGAAGGAATTGGATTTATAGTCTAAGTAAACGTGAACAATGCAAGAAGAGTTATCTAATAAAATATAAAATAATGCAGTAGTTTTGTTGGCAAATTACATATTAATGTCCCGATTTTGACAAAACTCTCCCTGGATCATTAAATATGACATTTTGAAAGCGTCAATAATCACAAAATGTGGAAATAATTTCAAAATATGCAAAATTTATCAAATAAAATGATTTGGTAAGAAATGAACGTCAAGTTTAATATACCGTTTTATTTAATATTTCTTAAATCGAAATTCGCTTAAAATGAATCAAAATATGAGTATATTCTTCCCAGTTGTATACAAACAACGGAGCGAGTACTTCGTGTCTTCAAAGGTAAAATATCATGCCTTAACGGACATCCTAAGTACTCCGACTGAAGCGTTGTGCGAACATACATTTCATTGTAAAAGCCATGTAAACAGATGACAGATTGAGTCAATGTATATTTTCAATATTGGTTCTTCATATATTATGGAAAACAAAGTTTTCCGGCAAAAATTTCGTTTTAAGTATTTATAAACTATATGCTGTAAATCTGGTATTATTCGCGATGTTTTTATTTTCGCTAATATTCGCTAATATTATCTTACATTAAAAACTTACAGAACGACGGAAATTTTAACTTTGTAAACCTTTTGAAAACAACCAGGTATTAAACGTATTATAAAACAAACATCCGACCATTACATGGCCACTCTTAACTTGTGAACCAGCATTTATTTAAATATATACATATATTTCCTTTCCTCTTTGAAAAATTAATCAATGGGGAATACTAGTACCCTATTATTTATCTAATTGTGGGAATCGAATCTTTGAATTCCCAATCTGAAATCCAGAGAGCCGATGGCGATTCCAATACCATTTAAAGTAGCAATTTGTCATTCACTTCATAATAACATGTATTGCCACAAAACTCACACAACAAGCGTGATCAACTTAATTTCTGAATAAAAAGCATAAAGCCTGTCTAATGTGAGCTTCTATTAATTGTTTTATTATTGATCTAAACTTCCAAAGGTGTTTTATCTTCTCAAAATGACAACCGCATGTATGTTTTAGATGAGTTTTCAAGGAGCGTTCCTAATTTAGACATTGAACAGAAAGCTAAAAATACTTTGCAAACAAAAGAGCATTTCTACAAAATTAGAACTAAATTAATGTAAAAATGTTAACAATCGACAAGAATGGCGGCTCTAAAAATAGATATATTTCCTAATAAGTACATAATTTCTGCTGTGATTGAATGGACTAGAAGTTCTAGGTGTTCAATTGTACGCAAGCGAACGTAATATAGAGTAAGAATACCATTTTAAATGACTGACGATTGAACAGTGTGTGTTGGGTTATACAACTCGACTTTTAATTTACAAATGTATTTGCGGAGGTTTGTTGATGTAGCATGTGGTCGTCTGCGATAAACATGATCATGTTTATTAATTTGCGAGCGACTGGATATTTCCGGCTAGTATCATTTATTTATGTTGCATGTCATTCAGTCCGGATGATATTTTAAACCATAAGAGGATCTTTGTATTAAAGTCTATAAAGTTATCTATGTAATGATATATGTACTTCAAAAAGTGTAAAATCACATTGTTTGCATAACCTTTTAGTGTTAAACAAAAACTGTCTCTGTATAATTTATGACAAACATGCTTATAATTAATATAAGTGTTCCAGAACTTTTTATTCCACTGTGTAACGATTCACTCAGCGTTTGCTGAATTCAAGCTTTCCACAAAAAATATAAACAACAATGTGTGTTGTATTACCTTGGACGAGAGGAATATTAAACATTGAGAAAAAAATGTTGTCGATTTTAAAGATGGAGTTATCTCCCTTACGTTTCTACAGTTGCTTATCAAAATTTACAGGTCGCTTCAAATATTCATCATCTAAATTAAGGTACTTGGGTATAAGTCTTATCTCACACAAACAATTATTCTGCAAATAATAGGACCTTCTGATACAGCTTTATACACTTTAATCAACAGATGTAGAATACGCTGGTTCAACTTACTAAACAATTTATGAGGCCTTTTTAGTTGAATAGAAATACGACAAATGTATAATATTAATATTAATTGTTGGAAATTATGTACGCGATGACGTCATGTCACATTTCAAAGGAAGTATTATTTGTCTAGGGGAACATTTATGTTTGTTGTCATATATGGAACTGCTTGATTCATAGAACAATAAATACATGATTGGTGGAGATCGGTGCACAGACAAGGGAGAACCTATCTCTTTGATCCTAATGACTCACTACTGTCAACCGGTACAGTTTAATTAGTGCATGGCATTTGCACATGTTATGGTCGAGTATAATTCTTTTTATCCGAAGTACTGGTTCATTTAAGTGGAATTTATCACGCAGAACGACATAAAAATCACACAAGAATGATTTGATTAAACAATAAAACATGATGGCAATATGATATAATCGTAATGATTCGGTCATCAAAGCAACAAACTCTTAATAATTCTTGTTGAAATATTCTTTGGTAAAACATTATCAAACGGGGCTGTATAGAGTAAAGCTGTTCGTTATTAACTCACTGCTGAGGACATATGGTTGAAAGTTTTCTGAATTCTTCCAGGGTCAAGAAGTGTAAATGATACCTAAATCTATCCATGGGATTTTTTAGAGAGTGGTGTACTCAGTTTAAGAAGTATAGAAAACTTTACTTAATTGAATACCATATAAAAGTACTCTGTTTTGTCAATATGTTTAGAGAAACTTTCTGAACACATTTATTTTGAAATCACTAATACCTAGACAGTTTGGATTGGTTTTAAGAACGGAGTATTCAATACTTATCATGATTTTATTGAGCTGCGGATTCGAAACCCAAAAATATAGCAAACGCATTACTAGTATTCACATTACGACGTAAATTTATAATTAACGATGACGCAAGTTAATATTTTTCTACGACGAAGGCTTTGAAGCAATTAAATATTGGAATAATCCTTTCGGATGAAAAATCTAACAAAGATAAATCTTGAGTTCACGGCCTGATACAAATAGATACATGTACTACCTACGAACAACGCCCTTACTTTAAAGACTCATTAGCTCTATGAATTAAGTAATATAGAACAATAGATAAAATGATAGTAAACTATAAAAAATATATTTTATTTGACTTTAAAACAATATTTACATATTAATGTCTTTCTTTAACGACATCTCGTAAAAATGTTGTTAGATGCTTTTTCTTATTGTTGCAATGTCATTGAACAAATATTGTGCTACATTTCTAAAAATTATGTACTTCGTGATTATAAAAGAAAAGTTTGGAATGTTTTTATTGCAAGTAAAAGTCAGTTTCACTTATAGGACATCTTTCTAGGTAAAATAGGACCTACATTAATTCTAACATCAAAATGGCTTATGTACCACAGGGCTCTAAATTACAGGTTGTCCGATATATTTTGGCAACCAGGTTTGAGGACTGGACAAGAGTAATCTACATCCGTGTTGTCCGATTAGGCAAGTGAAAAAATCCAAAAGGGAATGTAAAATTGCAAATTTGGAACAAACCACTTTTTATGGGAAAGCGTTTTATACTGCTAAATCCTTTTTTTTATCAGTTATCTATATAGTTTGGGCATATTGATATCCTTATTTCTTTTACGACAGAACAAATTCCTGAAACCGGAATACATGTATTTAAATGAAAAAAGCCAATTCATATAATGTATTTTCCCTGTACTTTAAGATCGTTGTATGACTGTATATATGTACCTTATTGTACGTACCTATATCTATGATTTGTTGGTTAGCCATGTCTACCATGATACCGTCCACGGCTGGATCATCGTCAGTGTACAACCCGAACTGGTGAATACCTTTATGGAACTTTTCCCAATTTGATAAAACGGGACTGCAAGAAAAAATAGACGGGTGAATTAGTTTGAAGTGTAAGTACATTAAGTTCTGCTAAAGGGGCAAATATGCAGCAATAACATATAGTAAATATGTTGTCAACTGTAGCACACCAGGCGATCGACCGTCCATATTCATTAACATTTATTTCTAATTCAGACGCAGACTCGGATCTTTAGGATTCGCCTCCGTGGTCGAGTGTTGAAGATCGCTGACTTCAAATCACTGTAACCTCTCACTGATAGACGATCGTGGATTCTAGCCCAGCTACCCACCATGTGAGAAAGTAGGCAGTTGCTTACGGAGGATTGGAGTCTAGTACTGGTTCTTCCCAGGTATGATGGTTAGGTGAACTGTCCGCCCCATATGACTCTGACAATTTAAAAGGGGTGTGATACTCTAATAAACAAATAAACGTCGGAACTTTAGATACAAACTGAAGACTCATTTGTGTGGTTTTGGTGAATATCATTTTCATCGCTCGATTCTGAGTCTTAAGCCTAAATTGACTCACTTTTAGACCTAAAAGCGATACTGAATAGGGGCCCGGGTCATTGGCTTGAGATTGGCGTTTGTATTTGGTCTCAGAATGGGGAAATGGAATTGACAATTTTACGGCCGCTAGACCTGGTGAGATCCCCGTCTGTCATAGACGAGATCAATATCGTATATTCATGTCACTGTATAAAATTGTATATAAAGTTCATGTTGTATTTCGACCCTAATGACTTATATTTACTAATATGTATCACGAACAAGTTGTTCTTTTTTTCAAATTAATCTATCATGGTTTTCTAGAGCAACTGATTGTATGGTTTGTAAAAAATTATGATAAATTTGTTATAATTTTCTAAAAGTAAATCACTATATTAAGTTTATGTTTTGAATAAACCCTCGTATATACTATCAATACATGCAAGTATAATACTAGTATATATATATATCTGTATGTTTTAATATAATTATGTTTAACACAATCAATTCGTAAATAAAATACCGTCTACATCAGATATGAACTATATGTCCATTAAACTAGGGTCAACTGTTTACTTTATTCATTCTACCTCAACTAATAGTTCAATGAATTTGGTGAATTTCAAAGTTAATGAAAAACTAGTGTTAATCTTCCTCTGCAAATTCCGTTACTATCTACGATACAATAATGATAAAACAATTATTATGGCATGAGGGTAACACTATATACAATTACAATGTATTAAACTGTTTGACTGCACGTGATGCAACATTAAGTTTCTAGTTGATAAACGGGTTTATTAGGATAAAACACGGACGTTACAAATGAGATAATTGTAGCTGAGTTTTTTCATTATCTGCTGTTCGTACGATGCATCTAAAAGTTAATACAATTTCATTGTGTAACGTGTGTAACAATTTTACTTATAAATCAATACATTATTCTTCCTTAATTATAAATAAGCAAATACATATTATGTCAGACTTGATTTGAAAAAAAAATAGATGATAATTTCCGTTAAAACGCACCTGTAAATAACGTATACATTGATGATTTTTAGATTGACTTATTCGAAAAAATATTGCTTTTTTTCGAGAACATAAAACGTTACAATAAATCATAAGTTATTAGTCGTTAACTAATCGGTGCCGTTGGAACAATTTAAGATTCAGTTGAATAAAACTGTGATATATTTTTTTTAATGATAAGGTGGCCATGTTGGCATAATAAATGGCGGCTTAAGATGAGCGGTCCTTGCATTGAGGTGTTCTGTATGATCAAGTGAACGCCTAAGTGAGGTTTAAGCGTACTGTCGTTTAATTGATTTCATATATTGTAAGATCAGAGAAAATGTCTCATTAATTTAATGACGATCTATTTATATAGCAACAGTGAGTACGCATGATAAAACTTTTATGAAACTCAGATATTTACTGTATTCATTTTCCCATAAACATATGCGTTTTGTTGCGATGTCGTAAAACTCCATGTCGTAAATAATTATATACTCAGTGTGCAGATAATTTGTAACGTCAGTTGAACGACGACTATTGTATGAGATATACGCTTTATGATTGTATAAAAAACTCGTCATATATGATTGTTTATTTATGAAGTATTGAATATTGCATGTACAATTTTGTAGTATAAATTGAAAAAAAACCTACGCCTATTTAGTAATGTATGTTGCACATTTAATCATTTAACATACATTCTCCATAAAATAATGCAATAACGACACCGCATTCGCGATACTCATCAGGCTGAAATTCAATGAATTATTACAGAGTCGTGAATAATTATGGCACATTAAATTGATTTAGGGCACTATGTAAAATCATTATCAGTTTACAGAAAATGTCAATATTTAACAGTCTAAAAGCATAGGAAGTGCATTTACTCACGCGTCTGTTTCATAAAAAAATCGTACAGCGAAGATAAGCATCGTGTCGTTCATTCCGAACTTATGACAAATTTATAACCGTTCATTAAACGGGGCACAGGAATGTATTATTCGCGTAGAAGGAAAAATCAAGTTGAAAATGTTTTTCAATTTTCAAGTTTATTGGCATTATCGACAAATAATGCCTCTGACCATTTATACTGTGTTTTCATGTCAAGATGGTCAAGACAACAGTTTTTTTAAACTTTGTTTTACATAGTTTACATGTTTTATTTTATAACCTTTGTATTCTTATACCAAAAGAGTTTATCTGGCATATACGTTAACTATGAATTTAATCCAAAATAGGAAAACTAACTATTGTTAAAAACTATTAAACAGTGTTCAATAAAGTTTCTAACTTAACCTAATACAGTTTTAGTTTTATCCATTTGAATCATATTGATCTTTTATCCAGCAATCTTTGATACTTTTTTTTGTTTCTGTATAAACAGTGGTGTCTAAGCTTTTATAAAGCTTAAATAATTATGCAAGACGGGCTGGTAATGAAGATAAATAAAGGAACGAAGGATCAGAATGTACTAAAAGAAAAACAGAAATAGTTGACACATATTTGAATTCTTCATAGATTAGGAAAATCATTTTATTGTGAGTATTTTGCAGTTAAGTAGCATGATATATTCATTAAGAATTATATTTTTAGAACATTCCCTTTACTTATGAATCAACCTTACATTACCCCTGTTGTTTATTATGTTGGTAGACATTTAACGACCGATTCTTTTATTTACCAGAGCTCCAATTCACTTACGTACAACTTTGTACGATAATTATGTTCTTTATTCTCTTCTATTTATAATACTTTGCTTTCAGTTGCAAAACTGATGAAAGTTAAATGTAATGACATTTTATTTGATTTAAATATCATACAATTTCTACCAATGGCGAGAACTTATATGATACAATTATCACTGACAGGAAATGAAGAAACATCAGAAAAATCTCATGTTTTAATTTTAATGATATATGGGCCAGCGCTCATAATTTAGTATATGTAAGTTAAGTGACGTGATGTTGCCATAGGGTTACAATAAGGACCACTGGATCAAGGGTCTGACACCCTAACACTCCACGCACATACACAGATGCATCTACGTTCTGCTTTAGGTATTTTGATTGAATAATATTCCACGATGTATTTCAAACTTCGTATTGTGTCATTTATATATTTCATATGATCAAATTCGAATGACTTTAATGTATGAAATTAAAAAAATATCAGACAATTTGTAAATTTATTATAAAAAAAACCAAGCCAGATAAAACGAAATTAAGTCCTTCAAGAAAGCAATTAAGAAAAAGTTTAAAATAATGGTTGTTCTGTTTCATTGTTCATTGTTTATTTGATAAAGATTGTTTGAGGCTGTGTTGATACACATCGTTCATCATGAGTATAAAATTAAGATATATTATGCATGTCGATGTCTCTAAGATCTGAATACGCCGTCTTAACACGGTAATAAGCAACGCCTAGATATCAAGCTATTCAACGGTTAATTTTGACGCTCATTTCTCTCTACCATTTATACAGACACTAACTGTAAATAGAAACTTTCGTTTTTTTTCTCATTCGATGCATGCTACGATTTAAATTAATTACCATGTTGTTTACTGCAGTTGTTTGTTTTTAACTAGAGAAATGTTTACAATTATATTTGTATTTATCTGGGGAAATGGTTAAATTATTTGTTGCATATAGTTCATCATTAAGGCTGATTCATTCCGCCTGATGTTATCAAATACGTCGTTGTAATGCACAAAAACAACTCCATGTTTCATTGATAGAATAAGCAGTTACCAATTCCTCGTAATTTGTACTTTCTTGAAAACGCCATACATAATTTAGACACCCATTCCATGGAGTTTAAATTCAATTTACAATCTTTATTTCCACTAACAGTGTTCTCAATTTACATCAGTATTGTATGCCACTCTTCAGCCCCATATTTTTTATTTCGTGCCCTACAGACACGTGAGATGGAAGGGGACTGTGGTGAAAAGATATCAAACGTGCGGTTTGTCTATAACTTTCATTGACATTTCTGTCTTTAAATATCACAATGCTTTATTGGTTTTATCAAATTTTAGTCTGAATGATAATGACTCAAAAATAATTTCGTCATTCGAATTTAACTGGAAAAACCGACATAGATTTTGGAAGTATAATATATATAAAGTTTAAGAAAATACTTACCCGCCGCTGTAATTGATATATATCGGGAGTCCTGGCCCTTTTCTTCTTGTCCTTTTGCTTTGAAGATTCAAAAAATCACGGTATGAGACAAGTTTGGTTTTCTCAAAATTGAATTTTAGTCCATTCGATGTCTGTAATGTACTTAACATCTTGTCTACGTATTCATTGGTAACATTAAAAACAGTCTCTATATTTTCATGTACTGATGGTTTAGTTCTTGTTTTGTGAATATTATTATCATTATTTTGTATTTCCTGGGCAACACTATCGCTTTGGTCTTTAATATCTTCGTTCGTTTCATTCAGAACACTTTTGATTTCCATGGGGCGTTTACCCATTTCTGGACTAATATCATCACTGGAGTAGTTGCTTTTATTGAGTCTTTTTCTGTAAGTGAAGATATGGGGCATGTCGAAAGGTTCACCAAAAGTTCTTTTCGCATCCTGAGAACTTAAGTACCTACTGTTGTTGTCATGTAAAGTTGGAAGTTCGTGTAGAGACAGAAATATTGCACAGAAAGAAAGAGCAGCACAAATAAGAATGGCTGCACGTAGCTTTAGTTTCATATTCTCAACACACAGACTCATCTAAACTGAGAACGGACAACCTCCTTGAGTCCAAGTTAGTCGATTAAATAAATCTAGATATCGAATCATTCCTTATCACAGAATTCCATTTCATTATGTAACGTTTGAACTCAACGTCTGCTTGACAACATGTACGACTTAACGTGCATTGATAAATCAAATTAATTTCACTCATCCGAGAGTGTCATATCTATTTCCGTCTTGTTAGCAACGGCGCTATTCTACAAATACCGATCCTCCCTTTATCAGGTTCTACTTTATATAACATATCCATCAGATATCCAGGCTGTAGCTAGTTTCATCATTCCTTTTCATCCAGCAAAAAACATTGCAGTACTTCTTTCCGATCTGAAAATAAAAAATAATTTTGTAAACTCAAAATATTAGCAGAATTTTAACTATATCCAGCTTTTATAGATCAACATGTTATTAGAAAAACTTGTATGATAGCTACTGTATAGAAAATGTCCTATTAAAGAGATATTTTATGCTGCAAAGCGCAAGATACTGCTTTTCTGAGCTGAACTGAACTACTGCCTTCTACGTGACACCGAGCATAAGAAATATAGCCATCATTGCGTCTGATTGATATGTATGAACTGCGCATGCGCCAGGTGGACAAATAATTGAATGTTAACATTTAAAAACTATATTTTCTGAGAACCAATTACAAAAAAGAATACAAAATATCTGCCAATGAAAAACTAACGTTTTATGCAACATAAATGCTGTTAACTATACATTTATGTTAAAACAGCCGCACTTTTAACTGTTAGTCATAAATAAAGTGATAAAAAGTGCCCGATAGCGCATTCATATTTTCAAGAGCTGATTCATACGAATATATACTAAATGTGAGGCTTTTAAATCCAGTTGTCTGATGACTTGTACCAGAATCTTGTTGATTACAGTCGTATTTCTGTTTTAAAGCTTTATACAAATGTAGAGAAATGTTATCTAAACATAAAGCGTTTCCTCCAGGCCTTGTTTAGGATATAGCGCCGCGCCATGCCTCTTAACAGTGCGCCACGTTATACTTCTCAATCGTATATTGCGCCATGAATAAAATATATGCCATATTCGTCGGCATGTGTGTCATCCCTAATCGAGGTTTATTAATGGATGACATCAACGGCTGACCCTAAGTACCCGGATAATAGGTAAGGTCATGGGATCTATTTGTTTATCATATAGTTGATACTTACGGGCGAGTATACTATCACATTCCAACCGATTAAGCTAAGGAAAATTAGAATAGAACGCTAGTATATCTAGAAGTTTGGATTCAATTAGTTATTTTTCGATTGGATTCGAGCTTGACTCTTCCAACAATGCAAAAACCAGCTCATTCTCTCTTTGTTTACAGAATCATCATAGACCAGAGAAGTAATTAGACATAGTTTCTTATGACAAGGACTGCTTAGAGCACAGAACCGGAAGTAACATCTCGTTATAAATCTCGTCAATAAAGAGATTATAAATATCACGTTTAATTAGCAACAATAATGATGTCCTCTTTGACTCGTTTGAATAGACAAACAAGATGGTTTACATCACGGTAACAAAGAATAAATGAATATTTAGCAACGTAGGACTATAAAGTAGTCAATGGAAGAATTCAATATGCGTGTTCAATTTGGTTTGATAGTTGAGTATGAAAACATACTCAACATGTGAAATACATGTATTGCATTTACAACAAAATCACAATGGTATTTGGAGACACGTAAGCCTCACTGTCGTGTTACTTCCGTGTTGATGCGGGTAAATATTTGTCATTTTGTCCCAGAAGTTCGGAAGTATAAATATGAAGTTCTGGCTATTCCCGACACTTCAGATGCCTGACGAGAAGTTCCCCATACATTTGGTACTCATGGTGGCAAACACCAATCAAGAACCAGGCTAGTTCGGGATGTTTGTATCTCTATAATAAGGCTTCTTTCGCATAGTCCTTCTTGCGTTAGTATATGATAACAATAAATCCATCCAGCTAAAAATGTACGAAGCCTCGCCGAAGGCTTTCCAAAGATGCCAAATTAATGGCGATGCGTTCCCGAACGTCTTGAGTGCTTGTCGATGGTTTGTCAAAAAAACTAAGCTTTTAGAACATCGCAAAGACAAGCCGAAGCATTCAGAGCTTGCGAATTCCTCTTTCGGGAACCCTGCGGGCGCTTAGTTGACGGCAGGTCTAAGAAATTCGTGTAAAGAAGCAGAAGAAACTGACAAGGCGCACCAAAGAATGGTAATTAATTAAGTCAAGTTAAGTAACCTAGCAATATGAACTGTCAGAATTACGTGGCATGATATTATAATATAAATTAATCAAAGAACTATTTCTTCGTAGTGTTTGGGGCTTCAACGAGACGGAAGGTTTGAAATAAACTTTATACAATTTATTTAACTAGATAGATAAGTTACTACGCCTCAGTAAGAATTCTGTATCGTTTGTACGTTTATCATTTGAGTCTTTCCATCTATGAAATCAGAATGTATTGTATACATGTATATACCATATGTTCCATCCTGTATTTGTTTTATAAAAGATCAACTTAAGTAAATGACGTAGAAATCACACCTGTGTTGTCTTGTATATCAGTGGGTACTAGACAAAAGATTCCAATGTGACACGTTCAAATATCATCTATCTTTATGTTAACCAGAAACCACGTCTGCTTTGTCGAAAGTTGATTTTTTTGAAAATGTGATGTAATGTCGTTATGTTTTATTGCAATGTTTCAATGTTCAATGACGCCTGTTGACGATTCGCCACCTGTGTTCAGCTTAAATGTCAGAAATGTCCTCAAAGAAATATCATGAGACAGTCCTCAAAAACGGAACTATCATTTGTATCATACAAAAAAACGATTGGATATCTTTTGTATCATCACCTCATTACTTGTGGAGATTGTTTGTATAATAAATATAATTGTTTTAATTAAAAACAGTCTCGTACTATTAAAACTAGAATATCCATAGTCCCCCAGGAGATATACGTGTCTTTTATAACACGTTTCAGAGATATAAACAAGTAAAACACAGTTCATCAATGAATTGTTTGCTCCGTATTTTCCTTATTGCGTATTTATTTAAATGATAAGATAATATTTTCGCTTCTATTTGATGACATTTTGATAGATGTTTGAAAATAAAACCGCGTGCAAAGAGGAGAAATAGATCATTAATCATGTATGTATATGTTTGTCTATTTTAGCTTCATTAGGTCAAAATACCCATGTGAATACTAGTATTATGTTCAATATTACATACTTCAACATGTTATGTAAGTGACAATGACATTAGTACATTTGAAAGCATATTTCAATGAAGTGCATTTTCAAAGCAGTAAAAGAATCATTGATAGATAATGCATGTACATCTAAATATTTAGTCATGCAAAAACTATTCAACTATTTAAATTTAATAATTCCTTAAATCTTATATATGATTATTCGCACATAAATATGAGTGCCTTATATAAAAACCAATGGAAAATTTGTTTATTTACTTAACTTGTTACTTATTAATAATTCTAGTATGTAAGTTCGATATTACTCACTTCTATAACACTTTGGTTAGTTTATTATTTCCATTTCATAAAACATAGGCACTAATAATTATTAATAAATGACATTTATTATCACGAAACTACGGAGTCTTAAAAGTGACACACTAGTATTCAATGTATTTTTCAACTTATGAGTAAATACTTACATAAAATCAAGATGGAATACTAACATGTCAATCATTCTGCCATAGATCAATAAGCATTTCGTAGTATAGATTAATCATTGAAACGCAGTCCTTTTTTCATTGAAAAGATGAAATAAAAGTGCTACATAGACTTAGTGATTCCAATTTTCCATTTATTCATAAAAATAGCAATTTCAGCAATGAGGTAATATAGATTATATTATGAACTATAAAGCTATACATGTCAGTATGTATGTACTCAAAGCGACTAGTAATGTCAAATAATGACCTCTAAGTACTTAAATGTTGTATTTATCACGTACGACAAGATACTGGATGTTTATGTATATGCCTATAGATATAAGTAGTTAAGCGCAGCTATAAATGTATTATTTTGGTTTCGTTAATGCATGTTGGAGTATATGTAATGATAAATAGGAAATACAGAACAGAACTAAATTTTATAGCGCGTGTACATTAGCACATAGTTATAAAATACAGTAAAAACTATAGAGTTGATGACCACAATTTAAGATACAGTCAACTAGCAAGATTAAAACTGTAAGACAATGAACCACTTCCTGAATACTTGTACTATAAACATACGTCTGTACTTATATCGTTTTGTTTACAGTCCTAAGTATATCACGGCCTAGTAACATATTGATATTGTATGATGTGTGCAATATTTAATCAATTTAAAGTACAATTACATCATCCATGGTACACGTCACTCTAAAGCATTGTTAATTCTTTCGTAATCCGCTCATTTTTTTATCTGTTTACATTTAACCTGTTTGCATGTTGAGTATAAATAATGCATTTTGATCATTGAAAAATGCTAAAGTCGTAAAACAATACATTGATGTCAAGAATTAGCATCTTTTCACTGGAACAACTTACCATATTTGGTGCAAGTGTACCGTAATTTGTCCCCAACATACTGATATACAGAGGAGTGTGTCACAAAACTAAGTATGTTACATGAATCAAGACATCAGCACTAGATGCGATAAAATGATCAGAAAAGCCTCGGATTACTTACATACATTATACATACATCAAACAAATACATTGGAAGAGGAAAGAAGCCATCATGCTCAAATCTCATTTACACTGTCAAAATTTAAATGATTCTAATTTCAAGAGAAATGATTAATGTCTTATTACATTTACACTGTCAATTTACTGTAATTTCAAGAATAGATATGTATTTGATTTATCATTACATTTTAAAATTCATTTCCATACATAAAATACATAACATTAGCACAGACAATTTTAGATTAATGACCAATTACATTTTTTTAATTTCATCACAAAAATCCACACGTTGTTTGTTCTTAGGTTTTTTTTATTTTTATCCGTCGAAGTTTAACCTTATGGATAATGCAAATGATATGCAGGTACAAAATGTAATTTGGTTCACCATCCGTGAATAATAACAAAATGTAACAACATAAAACGCTTCACTCCGGTGAATCATATAATAATATATAATTACACTTCAATCCATACGTATTGAGAAATTCACACCAATCCATGTGTATTATTTAGGGCTGAATATGAAAGCATACTACTATAACATTCTATTAAACTTATCACAAATACGTCATCAGTCTTTAAACTTCATAGAAATAAAAAGTGCATACTGTACTCATGTATACATACCTTTCTAGTTTTGCAGTGTGATATATGTATTTAAATCTATGCTAACAATATTGTAAAACGTTTATGATTTTATTTGTACCACATTTACCGTCTGTTCTTTATCATGGACATCTGACAGGCAGTGATTTCTTTTATATTAATAGGCATAGCCGATAAACACATGTAACTTATTATTAGAGCCGATTTAACGTACACATAATTAAACTCATCCATCCACACTGTTCCGTTTAGATAAGACAATAACTACTTAATCAGTGTGTACGGGTCAAGTATCAATGAGGAAAAAAACATTTGTGAGATACTACGTCATGTCTACTAGCAATTAGAAAGATACTACGTCCTGTCTACTATCAATCCGTGAGATACTACGTCCTGTCTATTACCAATCAGTAAAATACTACGTTCTGTCTATATATCAGAGAGATACTACGTCCTGTCTATCAATCAGTGAGATACTACGTCCTGTCTATCAATCAGTGAGATACTACGTCCTGTCTATCAATCAGTGAGATATTGCGTCATGTCTATCAATCAGTGAGATATTGCGTCATGTCTATCAATCAGTGAGATACTACGTCCTGTCTATCAATCCGTGAGATACTACGTCCTGTCTATCAATCAGTGAGATACTACGTCCTGTCTATCAATCAGTGAGATACTACGTCATGTCTATCAATCAGAGAGATATTGCGTCATGTCTATCGTCAATCAGTGAGATTATACGTCATGTCTATCAATCAGTGATATACTACGTCCTGTCTATCAATCAGTGAGATACTACGTCCTGTCTATCAATCAGTGAGATATTGCGTCATGTCTATCGTCAATCAGTGAGATACTACGTCCTGTATACATTCAATCCGCGAGATACTACATCCTGTCTACTATAAACCCGCGAGATACTACATCATGTCCACTACCAGTTGGTGAGATACTACGTTTTGTCCACTATCAATTAGTGAGATACTACATCCTATCTGCAATCAATTAATGAGATACTACGTCCGGTCCACTATCAGTTAGAGAGATACTACATCTTATCTGCAATCAATTAGTGAGATACTACATCCTATCTGCAATCAATTAGTGAGATACTACGTCCGGTCCATTATCAGTTAGTGAGATACTACATCCTGTCTGCAATCAATTAGTGAGATACTTCGTCCTGTTCACTATCAGTTAGTGAGATACTACATCCTATATGCAATCAATTAGTGAGACACTACGTGCGGTCCACTATCAGTTAGTGAGATACTACATCCTATCTTCAATCAATTAGTGAGATACTTCGTCCTGTCCACAATCAGTTAGTGAGATACTACATCCTATCTTCAATCAGTGAGATACTACATCCTATCTTCAATCAATCAGTGAGATACTACGTCATGTCCATTATAAGTTATTGAGATACAGCGTCATGTCAACTATCAGTTAGTGAGATACTACGTTTTGTCCACTATCAATTAGTGAGATACTGCGTCCAGTCTACTATCAATTAGTGAGATGAGATACTGCGTCATATCTTCAATCAATTAGTGAGATACTACATCCTATCTTCAATCAATCAGTGAGATACTACGTCATGTCCATTATCAGTTATTGAGATATAGCGTCATGTCAACTATCAGTTAGTGAGATACTACGTTTTGTCCACTACCAATTAGTGAGATACTACATCCTCTCTACAATCAATTAGTGAGATACTGCGTCCTGTCTACTATCAATTAGTGAGATACTATATCATTTCTACAATTAATTACATTTGTAGTGAGATACTACCTCCTGTCTACTATCAATCAGTGAGATACTGCGTCCTGTCTACTATCAATTAGTTAGATACTATATCATTTCTACAATTAATTATTTAGATACTACGTCCTGTCTATCAGTCAGTGGGGTATTGTTCCATGTCTATTGACAATCAGTGGAATGAAATGTCCTGCTTTTCGTCAATTAGCGATATACTAAGTCCAATATACCATCAATTAAAGAGGCAATACGTTCTGTCGATCCTCGGTAAGTGAGACAATGAGTTAAAGATACTAGTACACTATGTAAATGACACTATGTCCTGCTTACTATCAATTAGTGTGACACTGGGTTCTTTCTACTGTCAATTAGTGAGACACTGGGTTCTTTCTACTGTCAATTAGTGAGACATTGGGTCCTGTCTACTGTCAATTAGTGAAATAAAGAGTCGAGTCTAGTATCAATTAGTGAGACACTGGGTCCTGTCTACTGTATGACAATGAGATACTTATTCCTGATATAACATGGAAAATTTGTGTTATATTACGAGGTTATACATCCATTTACATAACAGTAAGTAGAAACGTTTTTTCCCAAACAAATCATCGATGGACAAAGATTGCATCGAGGATACCACCACCAACTTTTTACATAATGCCACTTGACATTTGACGAAAAATCTGAACAATATTTCGTTGAACAAATGCTGAATAGTTCAAACTTTTAGCCTGATGCTGTCTTAGGTCTGGTGATTTATAATTGATAATGTGTGTTCGTAAAGTTCACGCTGTAATGTCAGTGTTATATATGACACACTTTGATCAATGATGAAATTAGTTTTCATCTTGGATGTTTGTAATTCTTTATTCTATACGTCTAATTGCTTGTTTCGCTTCTCTGATATATAAAATGTACAGTCTGTTAAATGCTAGGTTGGCATGCAAGCGTGTATGTTACCAGGCTAAAACTTGAAGACAAAATTCAATATAAGCGTTGGATCATACTCCGATTTGGTCATAGATATTTTCTATAACGAAATCAACAAGTTGGGCTAGGCGCCAAAACCTCTCACTCAGCTCAATACAAAACGAAAAATTACATCAATATAAACATGCAAGAAAATGTATGTTCTTTGATATTCGATAAAACAATAAAAGTATTGTGTGCTGTACACAGACGTACAATTAGTGGAACACGTTTCACAGAATACATCACTCACTCGTACAAGAAGTTCAAGCATCATTCTTTCCCTTCAATGGAACAGTGTTAGGGACTTATTGTGTTTAAGTATATCGACAATAAAATATTATATACCCTGTATTATGATTGTGTTACTTCAGCATACCTCCACATCAGTACGTTCATACAAATTATCGTATGGATATATAATAATGATACAGTTCTACAATAACTTGTTCATTTAATGATAAGGCATGTGTTATAGCACAATTCTTTGTTCTTACTGTATACTCGATGTATTATGATGTATAAGAAATTGCTTATAATTTTGAAAATTGGTTTATAATCGAGACAGGCGAATTCTGAATATGGTGTCACCTAATAAAAAACTCTTGTGTTTGATAAGTCAACTTCTATGCAACAGCAGAAAGTAAAAAAGAAATGTTCACAAATATATTTTTTTATGTTGATAGTGTGTGGCCAGACCTATACGAAGGCGTAATGCATTGGTAAGAGAATACACGTATTTGCAAACGGGTGACAATTTCTTGCTACTCGTCCTCGTGTTTGTATATTTCTGATCATTTCTAGATGAATGATCAAACAGTTTGGTAATTATTATGAAAAAAAAACACATACGAGGATTGTACAGAATGTTTGCGTAATAATTTTAGTATAGTACAAATGTGCTAAAAGAACAGAACATAATTATACTTTACTATATGAATTGAACCAATACTTATCATCATCTACATATACAAATATAGATATGATTAACATGCGACATGGGAGTGAACTAAAATACGTAAGTAACAAAGCATAGGGTAGAATAAACAAATTTCTAAATTAACAGTTTATAAGTTAGTTAAATAATAATAATGTTCAAACATATAGATATTATATTAATATTGTTGTGTTAATCAACATATCCAGTTCTTTTGTTTATAAATTAGTAAAAACGTCTGATTTCGTCTAGTTTCACCATACAATCTGGTTAACATATTGTAATCTGTATATTCTTGTCAGTCTACCTCATACCATATAACTAAAATATGCTGAGGAAATGAAATAAACTAAACTAAAAAAAGCAGACAACTCGATACTAATTAACAATTTTGTCCTAAGTAAATGACGTAATTAATTAACCATTGCATTAACTTTGAAGATGTTCGCGTTGTTGATTTCATTTCGTTACATTGTCAGTCCTGGTAATTAGACAACATATGTCAGACTTAACAACAAACAACAACTAAATGGTCTATAATTAATTCAGCTGAAGGTCTACGTTATGCGTTTACACGTATAAATGTATATAATGTTTGTTGTGTGAAAAGATGTCAAAATTACGCGGATACCAGGACACCTTGTATTCAGAACAGAACAGAACAGAATATTAGTTAACTGTGACGCGTACAGTACATAATATAGTCGTATACAAACATATTGATATAAATTTAAACCGTATATAATATATAAACTTATATGATTATCATAAGTGAGGTCTTTAATTGTTACCAAAGGTGAATATTAAGTAACGAATTATATTTTGTTAACTCCATTTGATAAAATATAATAAGAAATTGGGCTTGAGATTATATAACTTGAGATTGGTCTCCGAGATCAAATCTCATATTTATCCTCTGAAATGTATAAGTTAATTGTGATCAGACAATAATGATATTTATTGATACATTAGTCTGTCAACATAATTTATCTGAACATATATTTAAACATTAATTAGCTCTATCTTTTCAACCATGTTACTTTGAGAATGGAATTGAGATTTAAGCCCAGAGTCTCTTCTCAAGTTTTATAACCTCAGGGCCTGATCTCACTGTAAATAAAATACTGGTCACTATCCGAATTAGGGGTTAGCATCTGAAATCCGTACACATAAGTAAAAATCTTCAGTTGTCCAACATTTTTTTGAAAGTTTTGAACAATCATTGATACTTGAAACATTGTCTTATTTTCAACAACAAGATTTCGAACTAAATTAATTAGTTCATGGAATGCATGTTTAAAATAATATAATTACATAACTTCGATGAATGTTACTAGTTATAAAATAAACGTTATCTCACTAGACTCAAATGCGTACTCTTAACGTTTTTTACAGAAACGTTAAATCTGTGTAAAATATATCATTTCAGATCTGTAGATTTAGCTTAAGGCAACAAAACTATTACTTAACAAAAGTGGAACGAATTCACTCGTCTGCAGACAGAATAAATTAATTACAAATCCTTAATAAAATGGTGAATCAGGGAAAACTGACTTTAATCGAATCATGGTTTTTAAGTCATTTTTGCAAATTACCTAAATGGACTAGTTTTATCAAATATTATTATTTTCTTTGCATAGTTATTTTTCTAGTTCATTGTTGAGGATCTTATGGAAGATTGATTGTTTAGTGTATTGTCAAATAAGTTTCCTCGTAAAATAAAGTCTTTATTATTATTATTATCATTGTTTTATACATGTATTGGTTTTGATAAACTGAACCCTTTTATAAAAACACTTTAAGACAATGTAGAAAGTTACACCCAACACTCGGTCATATATACCCTGTCCGGCTGTCATTTCATCATGCGAATTTTAGTCTTAGAGTAGCCTTAGTTAAATAAATACATATTTTTTTATTTCAAATTTATTCAGCCTTTTTGAACATATATTCTAAATTTATTGACATACATTATAATAGACGTTTACAATAGAAGGCAACTGGTTAATATTAGCTAGAGATCATTGTTGAAGCATTTAAAACACAATATAGATAATATAATTATATATATAACGGTACATCGATAAAAAGATAAAATGTTTGATGGAGAAGGTGTGTACTTTTAGTGCTTTGACTTTTCACTAATTTGACTTTCATTTGGCATAAAACAACATGAAACTATGAAACAATGAAACCTTTTAGAACAACAACAACGACAACAAAAAACAATCACTAAACTTGCTAGTAATACAATAATAAAAACAAACCAATATAATGTCAAACTTTATTGAGCCTGTCATATCTAACCAGCAACCAGTTAACTGTCAATAAATTCACCATAAAATACAGGACTGACGCCACATCAAAATATATAAAATTCCGGGAGAATGTCTATTCAGTTCAATGCCATGATGACAAATTATGAAAGGGGAACCAGTAATAACTAGATTAGGTAAAAAGATCTTAATTATACAAAAAATAATCGTTTACAATATAATTATATGTAGTGTGATAAGGTTTTATTTTGTTTTAATACCAGTAGGTAAATGTTCTATAAATTCTAAATATACCCAAAATTTTATGAAGGAAATGAAGCAGTTGTTGTTTATTATTGTTGTTTATTAAAAACTCAATTGCCAACAAACAGTTAAGGTTGAGTATGTGCTATATACATGTTTATAGTGTATATTGTAATACATACACGAGTATAACACTTAGTACGTCACTCAATATACTCGTGCATTCACAGCTATGATAAAAGTTTTATTAAAAGTAGGTACATACTTTGATAGATGTTCTGTCCGGTGTCCAGAGTACGAGTAAGAATTATAGGATTGTAAGTCACTGATAGCCTTTCTGTATGATTAATTACATAAGCTCTTTCAATCGTTACAAGATACTGTTTCTCCAGACAACATACGATATATATCCTGATTGAATCACGCTTTTCCTAGAGATAAAAAAACAACAACAATTCCAGAACCACATTCGTTTATCAAAACAAATTCGTTTATACTGACAACCTTTTTATTAGAAATAACAATACTGCAGAAATAGTTTCGACCCGCCTATAAGAAATGCATCAGAACTGACTAGCGGTTAACGCTTCAGTGATTTCCGTCTATCAGCCAATGGTGAACGTTGTTCAAGCGCTATAACTGAACGGTTCATTTGAAGATTTAGTAGGCAAACTTGCAGCATAATAAAACACGGTGCGTTTAAAGTTAAGGATCTCTTTTATTTTATATTAAGTTTACATCATACAGACTCCTAAACTATTTAATTAACGACAATAGCATAGATTTCAGGCTACCTTTGTCGCAAACATTTTTATTATTAGTTATTAATATCAATACAATTCTGGTGCAAAACTATCGTCTATGCATGGTTCAAGGCGTATGTGCAAAAACTAAAATAATTTAATTGTAGCTAAGATACAGTTAACATCTGAATAAAATGGACCAGAGAACATCGTAATGATAACAACGCTGTACGGATATAATTTATAACGTAAAAACCAAATATAACTTTAAAAGTAATATACCAAATTATACGAATTATTGACGTTTTACCTGTAATATATAATATATATAATATTTGTAATACTATAGTAACCATTTGTGGATTGTCGGCGTTATGATATGAATGAAGTTTTAAGAATGATCTCTAAATGTATATCGGAACTGCAACATTGAGAATAAATAACATGTGTATGTTACTGTATTGTTCTTTGGAGCATGCGGGCAGATTGCTTAACTAGTGTTTATCTGTAGTCTTAAAGTGAGAATCTGGTCCAATCTCATTTAAATTTGTAGCAATGTTTGAAGAAACTCTCGTCCAACCAATGTCTCGAACCAACGACCTCTCTATTTAAGATTCTGAGTCCAACCACCATAGCTAACTCAGAATGCTCGCGGTTGCAGACTATAATTTACTACAACAAATCGAATAAGTTATAATATCACTTTATCAAAAGTTATGATCGACCACAATTTGACGAGTAGTTTAGATGGCACAACAAATGTGTTAACTAACAATATTATAAGTAGCCTTTTTAGTAGATAAAAGCCAAAACAGTGTACAATCTAAATACATATCGTCGCTAACCGCAAAGCACAGCTATATACTAGTAGTCTAGAATATTAGAACAAGCTAAAGCAAATATTTAACGCCACAATTATGGTTAAAAGCATGTTAATGATTATTTTTACATATCATGTGTTATTACTCGTGTGATAAATTGCGTAAAAACCGGAAATATCGCCAATATTGGAAATGAAAATTTGCCACAATGAAAAGGTAATATTCTGAATAAACCCCTTATCCCATGTTCACAAAGCGCAAAGTTCCTTTTCTGTGTGAAACACACGTCTATTCAGTCTGTAAATGTGCCGTTTGAAATGTTCGAACCTTTGATGTTATACATCAAGAAAAAACATGCCATACACTAAACATTTCATTCGTTATTTGTTATGAAGCTGAGCACAATAATCCTTTCACTTCTTGAATCTCAGATGTTTAACCTTGGCGATTTACTGTAAGATATAAAATATCTACATCTACCAGTGAAGTTACTAAAATAAAACCCAAACATGCTGTCGAGTCATTATAATAAAATATACAATCCATTAGTTTCAATTGAACACAAAAGTTTATTGCCTGGGTAATAGGTATCAAGAATTATTCAGAAGTACAGAACTGATGTCTGCCAGTTGTTGTCGTTTAATGGGATACATTTTATGGTACGTATTTTATGGTATGTATTTAATAGTATGTATTTTAAACACTGGGTGAGTATATAGTATTATTTCCACAGACAAATGATACGATGCAATAAAAATATTTATCGTTATTGAGATAAACACTTTCCATAATTGCTTGTGGTTGTAACTTTGATAAGAATCAAACATTGGTTTATCACATAAAGACATAAAAGAAAGTTAATATACATGTACACGTTGTAGAACGCATTGTGTATGGTTTGTCCGAGCGCATTGTAAATCAGACAAAATGCTTGCCTGTTAAAAAAACAGTGAACTACGCGATGAAAACAAGACGTTATTATGAACAATAAATTATACTTAATGTTGTGATACCATTATTATATCATGTTCATATCTGACAATTCTTTAACTCTAAAAATTCCATATAAGACAAAGTTTCAAAGCGTTTATAGAAATGTTTATAAAAAGTTAAAATCATCAAATGATTAACATCACACTAAACGAAGAATGATATAAATGTTCGTCATCCATCCATCTGTTCGTCCGTCTGTACGTCGGTCACTCCGTCAGTAAATTTGTATACATGTGGTATTACAAAATCTTCCCATTGTCATTTGTACTATAATTATGTGTCTCTCTCAAGACTGACTGGACAATAACAAACAATAACTTCTCCAGCCAGGTCATAAATCAAAACATATCTTTAGTTCTTACGCTTAGCTAAAAAACAATACAATTTAAATTGACATGAAATATATCATGAATTTATAGCAAACTACAGATATTGGTAGACACATTAAGGAGAAACTTCAGATGAATACAGGAGTTTATATAAAGACAGCAAAACATGCGCGTGATGAATAAAAAGAAAATATATTGAACATATTTGCGTCATTTCTGTAAATATTCGCGTGCATGTTCCTTTAATGCGTTCTGATTGAAACGAAATTGGTCGTAAATCGTGTATTACACGAACTGGGACTATATTCCGGAATGGAGTCTGCCAATAGAATCTACATATGGAGTATTTAAACTGAACACATCATGCGATATTAATGACAATGTCTCAGAAAGAGCACATTAACAGCCGTTTGAACTTCCTTCAACGATTTCTTTAAATGGGTGTTTTTATATCTTCTCTTGTTGAATATATACGTCTTCTTATTAGAGAAATGAATTTCCGCTTACACAATTACATAAATGTTGAAATAGAATGAATGCTGTTTGTAATAAAATACAACACGTATAAGTGGTGATTTCTTCCTACATAAACAACGTATCTAAAACAAGTGCTTGAACCTTTATTAGTAATATAAAAACGATTCCTATATAAATGATGCACATTATGAGTAGAGGCGTATTTTTGTCCTGTCTAAAATAGTTTATTCAATTTTGCATTATCATCAATACGTCAAGGTCCACTATAAGAAATGTGTATTGACAGAATATTAGCAAATATTCATTCTGTCTGAGTAAAAATTAGATGTGAATACATATACGTCCGTAATATCGGATAAATATATAAGCTTGCGAATTTTTTAAAAACAGTTCACAGTTAATTACTCTAATCTTACTGATCTTTAATGTGTTCAAAGAAACCGTACGTTTTATTGAAAATATCTTTACAGTTTTTTGTGTGTAATTCGTGCATACGAAGATGGGTGATATTTATTTCGACATAAAAAGTTGAACGGTACATTCATTTACGATGTAACTTAATCTGTCCCAACCAATGTGACATGACAGCTATTAGTCCCAAACATGATGTTAACTGGTCTAACCATCATTAGTCAGTTAGCAACTTGTTGACACGATCTTCAGTGTATGGAGGGATGTTCTATCTGTCATTCATAGCGTAACCTGATAGTTACAATACACTAATAGTTAGCTGTGATCAATGTGGGAAATTCCAAATGAACTCAGTTGCAATATTTTTCGTATTTTTCATGCATTCGACACTTTCTAGTTCAAATTTAATCAAATTTACACAAATCATTTTTGTAAGTTCTTCGCGTTAATAACGTATGCACAAAACACGTAGTATGAAGTACTTTCGTGCATGGCAGTAAAACTTTACAACTTTTTTTAAATTTTAAAATTTTATTTCCATAAATGTGTATAAACTGTATAATTTATAAGGGACATGAAAATAAAGCAATCCACATGGAACTGTTATTTATTTACATACGTCAAATACTTCTATACACACGTATGAACATTTTCTACATATTTGATACAATATAAAATGAAGCAGACATATTTTAATTAGTTATATATCATTTTACAGAATCGATTGACAAATATATTTTGTTGATAAGTGTGAACTGTTTGTAATTTTTTATGATTCTTCATAGATTTTTCACGTTTACTTGAAGTCATAATTTGACCACTAAAAAAGTCCAAAAACATACTTTACAAAATTTGTAAACGTTAAATCAGAAAGCATTTACATGTATCACATTGAACAAACATCCATGTAAGGAAGTTGCCGATATTTCAAAGAAACTAACTATAAAACATCTATCTTTTCATGGTTGACTCTCTTTGAATTATACACGCAAGCTGTATTAAGAAGTGCAACCGGTGATAAGTTAAAAGCCATTGCAATCGTACCTAATATTTAAATCTAATTCTATAATTTCAAGTAACGTATTTCCATTATATTCATCATAATGGTTTGAATAGTTTTAAATCGTATTGAGACTTTTGGCAATATTTGCAATTAGGCAATTTCAACAGGCAGAAATAATTACTATACTTTCATCCTGATTTGGAAATCGATCATACATTCAGGCATCATATTCCTTAGTACAGATATATTGCAGACTAAAGACTGACTTATGGCATTTGTTCATTCTGAGTATGATTTAAAACTCAGTAGACCCGCGTGTACATGTACACTGTTCACATCAGACTATGAATGTACGCACTATTTTCAGACACATAGCAAACGTTTATTCGACAACAAATTTCTAAAGTCAATACTTCAACAATCATATCTTTGCAATGAATGAATAAACAGACTGAAAAATAACTTCATGTATCCGCAAGATAAAATGTTGGAATGTTGATGTTGATAACATGCATATAATAGTCTGTAAGGAATCGTTTGTCAGTACATCTTAGTTACTGGAAAAATACAACAAACCAATCAACGAACAACATCATTAGCATCAGCAGCAGAGCATACAACAACACCAGCAGCAACAATATAAACTTCATCGTTTTCACAATAGTATCGATAGCAGCAATTCTAATACGAAGCTGAGATTCCAGGAAAAACGTCATTTGACTGACATAATTCGTTATAAGTGAATGACCCATCTTGTAATAGTTATATTGCGCCACTAATATTATTCTACTTCCTGTTTATAAAGTCTTTAATATACTAGTACATTGGCTGAATTATCTAACCACTATTTTAAGTAAGGATCACATTTAGTAAACTGGTACAAAATGTAAATTTTAATGAAGTATTTGATTAAATAGATAGGGAGAAGGATGTTGTATGCATGTTAAGTTTATAAACATCTGTATACCAAGCCGCAGTCACGTATGTATTTTACGTATATACATGTTAAAAACCTGTAATCTTCGACTGTAAAAAATTAACCCACACTATCTCACAAAATACAAAAACACATAATTCTTGTATAAAACATGTAAAATACATTCTTCAATCAAAATTAAACGCATAAAATGAAAGAAAACACGTGTTTATCTGAATCCGTTTCCTTGTGCAATAATTTGGCAGCTAACAATGGAGGCTGCAAATTGTACAGAATGTACTAGGTTGTAGGGTTCAATATACATTTATAAGCCCCAACAGCTTCATTTAACAGCTCTTTCATCTTCACATCAAAGCTAGAAACTTCCACACAATGCCCTCAAGCAATTGCATGCATTTAGTGAGTATAATAATTACGCAATAACCATGGTTTATGATACACCAT
The DNA here is from genome assembly GCA_964023205.1 of Lutraria lutraria. Taxonomy (NCBI): domain Eukaryota; kingdom Metazoa; phylum Mollusca; class Bivalvia; order Venerida; family Mactridae; genus Lutraria; species Lutraria lutraria. The sequence continues at coordinate 16,250,358 of OZ026836.1, forward strand.
AGAACAGAGTTAACGTTTGAAGAAATACCCCTACAGCAATGCTGTATAATGGAACTACTTCATTGAGCTGGAATGCCGAATAATAAAAGATTATTTTATTCAATGCCTTATGTGTATATGAAATTCTTAGATAATTGTGGCGCATATATAAGTAATAATAGGTGCATATTTCAACTGATAAACTCTAGTAAGTTAGTAAAGCGCTTGAATTAATCATAGTTTTAAAACATATTTTTTTATAGTTTACGCTGTAAGGAAAAAGTAAATCCTGTATTTTTAGTACTTTTATATATATAACCAACCTCATATCTTTTAATTATTTTCATCAATATTCCTAGAATAAGGGCCGTTTTATATTTTTTATATTTATTACTTGAGATACTGTAAACGTATTGAATGTTTTGGGAATTGAATACATTTTTAAATTCAAATGACCCCAACAGAAAATTTCCTCTCTTAAATAGATCCACGGAACTAAATGTAATCTATAATGATACTGTATTAAATATGTATGTATTACATGTATGTAGAAAATCTGCTTTAAGTCTGAAACAAAGCATAGACAAGTCTGAGGATTTTTTTTCTTTATTTTCACAATACTTAGTATCTATTTTTTTATCTAAAAAGTTTTTAGAGGTCGAATGTATATGTTCTTATGATGCTATGAGTAATGAGTGTATGATACTAAAAATAATGTCTACATTTGATCAAAATTACGAACAAACTGCAACACGAAAAAACGAAAAAAAATATTAAAATGATGCAACGTTATGGTTGTTAGTCAGTACAGTGCAACCTCTCAAGGACGACCCTCTCTTGAGCAAAAACCTCTCATTAACAACATAAGTTTGCTACTCTCAAAGGTAGTTGCTTTGGAGAGGTTGCACTGTATTTGTAAATTAGTAAGGCGGTGAAAAGGATTGTAATGTTTTATATGTCGCTAAAATTAGAACTACCATATTGAGCGTGGTTATAAAGAGACCCATAAAAGGGAATAAAAATATGAAAAGTAATGGTGAACGTCTGGGGTGAGTTCTGAACCTTACATCAGACACACATTATAATATATGCAACATTAACTACGTAATCAATAGTGGTTTGCTTCAGCACTATCTAAGATTTATATTACAAAATAAAACAATTTTCTTTCATGTTATCCACGCATTAGTGATTCTCAAGTTAAAATAAACTAAATGAACCCTTTGGATACTATTTTCTTACTGATACAATCAAACAACTGACACGGGATATATTAAAGGTGGTAACAGACAGCTGCTAAAACTACTGAAGAAGTGTTTATAACTCGATTTGTACATCACGAGGTAATTGTTGATATGATATAAAATTCTCCATGCATAAACCCAATAAAATCCTCATCAGCTATAAAACTCAGTCATAAAATCATTGCTCACAGATTCTTCAATTAATTACTTTTTTTGAAATGCACGAGAGATATGTGATGTAGTTAACAAAGAAGGGACTGATTGAACGGCTCTTTGTAAAAGAACATCCGTATGATGTATTGAGTCCTCGATATTCAAACAATCACATGGCCCACACACAGACATAAGCCCTTTTATAGGACATAGCAGGGTGCCGACTGTATCAATTCCTACACTGCCTAAATGCATTTATCCGAATCGGATTAAAACGGTTGAAGCTAAGGAGTCGAGTTCTCGTGCATTCATTGGTGTCTCAAGCTGTTAAGTGCATCAGCTGTCGCCAAGATTCGCTCTACTGCCGATGGGGTGAAATATCAATTAGTGAGCGAGGGTTGTGCCGATTTCTTGAGAAACGTTCGAAGTTTTTTTTATATTTTACAGACTATGTTGTATGTAACTGAAATTATAAAGATCCCAATCGAAACACAACAGTACCCAGCTCGTATGTTTTCAATAACTCATGCAATGGTTTTCATATGGTTGTGAGTATTTATACAGAAAGCCCCGAATTCATGAAAAACTATGTACATTGCATTATGTCATAATTAGCCCAACAACTACCATGCCCTTAAGCTTATACAGAAATGCATTTTATTCAAATAAAAATCTGAAATTAAAGGCTACACACCTGTCCCTGACAACCGTATATATCAAATAACGCCCAGAGATATTGCAATTTATTCATATAATTATCCACTTACTGAATTTTAGTGGTGTGCACCTAATACACTACGCTGTATCTATAATAGTAGTTAGATAAAAGTTGCGTTAATACCTAGAGATGTTAGAACATGAAGCTCACGTGATATTAGTGCATGATCGTTAAAAAGGGAAATTAGTAAATAATTATAGTTAATTAATAAGAATACCATGCTTTGAATATATCTTACACAATGAGCAACTCATTGTATCAAGAACGAATCACGTTATGCAATATACACCGGTGTTTAATATGAGCATTACATACACAGATGAGTGAAATCGAGTTTATTTTGGAAGCTATATCATTGTTTCGTTGTGTTTTTTTGCAACATGTTGGTGTTAACTTAAACTGATGCATTCATTAACAAACATTCATTTACAAATTGATACAACGAATTTGATTCCTCTCGGAATACAATGAACTTACAACAATTGTGGCCGCGGCCCCTGGTCCAGTGGTTAGGGCGCTGGAACTTTGTAACCTTGTGATCCGAGTTGGATTCCCGGTCGCGGCAGAAAATTTGACAACAATTCACATGTGGATACATTGCCGATTCCATGTGGAATAGTAAGAATACCGTCCAGAAAAACTTGTCAGGTGGTTCGATGATTGTATATATATATACATGTAGCTGATAAATTGTTGAAAACCGGCGTTAAACCCAAATAAATAAACAAACAAACAACATATACCAATCAAATAATCTTCAAGGCGTTAAATGAGAACTTGAAAGTACCGTGGTGTGTATAAAGTTTAGTATCATATCAGTAACTCGATTAATATTTAAACAACAAACAAAACAAACCTCATATTTGTTATCCATTTGAAATGAAAGTAAAACACAACAAATACTGGTGTTAAACTCATGGACGGTAATTCGTACAAGGATCTTTTTCTCACGCCGCAAGTTTATCCGATTTTAATGGTCTCCCCCTGTACGAAATTCCCGATATACCACATGATGCTCGTCGGTACAAGGAGAGTTGAAAAAAATATTGTGAGGGGATTTTTTATGGGGTCATATTCTTAACTATTATACGAGTATCAATTACACTGGTATAAATATAAGATTCAAAGGGAACTCAGGGCAATCAACGGTAAACGCCACTAGATACAGAGTCGATAAAAGATTTTTTAAGTTCCCCAGAACGATAAAAATCGGTAGAATAATTGAAACAGCAATTCCTGCGAAAATTATGCCATAAAATAATAGAGATAGTCTCTAGAAACATTTGTTCATTACGTTTTTAGAAACATATGAACTTAGGTCATAAAAACCAGAATTATTCTAACGGATCACTACAACAAAATACTCGAACAAACATTTAATTTCTCCTCGCCTCTGTAATAAAACCGTATAATTGAGCGATGAAAAATGTGTTATTCTCCAAAACTGTTTCTTTACCATGATTTAATAACATGCAGAAAAAATGGAACTCTCCTTGCCTGTATTCTTACATAAATGTTGTTAAACGTAGTGAAACAGAAGCGAGAGATGAACCAGATCAATATGCAGGAACTCAAATAGACAAGAGTGAATTATTAAAGGCGTCTGACACGTACATTACCGTACAATATGAGCTGCGTGCTAGTGAATTCCATTCCATAAGAGACGTAAAATCGAACTTTAAATTGAATAAAAAATACAGATATTGTAACATCGTCTAAAACGCATCAGCTTCGATTTTTTTTATCCGCGTTCGTCATTTTCACTGAACATGTTTCATTACCGAGCTGAGAACTAAAAAAATCAAACTAAGTGTGTATGTTTTTTCATGAAATATTTGACATAAAATGTGACCTATATCAAAAGCGATAAAAAATGATCTTTGAAATATCTTTTCCGGAAATAAGTAGAGCAAAATATTACATCAAAGCACCTTAGTGACATTTAGGTAATTCTATTCAAAAGTATCTAGCGTGTTGTTTCTCTACATGACAAAATAAATACAAATACATGTAATCTCAATAAATTGATATTAGTACTAGTGAACTAGTAAACGTAAATAAAGACTTTTTCGACATTTTTATTAAGTGGATTTACCCAAGGACAGTACAAAGTTGTCGTGGGCAGTGTGGATAATAAAGTGACCCCCGGAGTGGATGTTCATAAAGATACTACTTAAATAAAAGCAATTCACTTCTTGTCCATGCTTAATGACTGTGCTTAAAGACAGAGTATATGATTGGATGGTGCTGTAAGTGACAATATATGATTGGACGGTGCTGGTAGTGACAGAGTATATGATTGGATGGTGCTGTAAGTGACAGAGTATATGATTGGACGGTGCTGGTAGTGACAGAGTATATGATTGGACGGTGCTGGTAGTGACAGAGTATATGGTTGGACAGTGCTGGTAGTGACCGAGTATATGATTGGACGGTGCTGTAAGTGACAGAGTATGACATAACGGTGCTAGTAGTGACAGAGTATGATGGGACAATGCTGGTATTGACAAAGTATATGATTGGAAGGTGCTGGTAGTGACAGCGTATATGATTGGACGGTGCTTAAGTGTCAGAGTATATGATTGGACGGTGCTGGTAGTGACAGAGTATGCTGGGACAGTGTTGGTAGTGACAGAGTATGATTGGGCGGTGCTGTAAATGCCAGAGTATGCTGGGACAGTGCTTCTAATGACAGAGTATGATGGGACAATGCTGTAAATGACAGGGTATGATTGGACGGTGCTGGTAGTGACCGAGTATGACGGGACGATGTTGTAAGTGGTGACAGAGTATGATTGGACAGTGTTGGTAGTGACAGAGTATGATTGGACAGTGTTGGTAGTGACAGAGTATGATTGGATGGTGCTGGTAGTGACAGAGTATGATCGAACGATGCTGGTAGTGACAGAGTATGATGGGACAGTGTTGGTAGTGACAGAGTATGATGGGACAGTGTTGGTAGTGACAGAGTATGATGGGACAGTGTTGTAAGTGGTGACAGAGTATGCTGGGACAGTGTTGTAAGTGGTGACAGAGTATGATGGGACAGTGTTGGTAGTGACAGAGTATGATGGGACAGTGTTGGTAGTGACAGAGTATGATGGGGCAGTGTTGGTAGTGACAGAGTATGATGGGACAGTGCTGTAAATGACAGGGTATGATTGGACGGTGCTGGTAGTGACCGAGTATGACGGGACGATGTTGTAAGTGGTGACAGAGTATGATTGGACAGTGTTGGTAGTGACATAGTATGATGGGACAGTGCTGTAAATGACAGAGTATGATTGGATGGTGCTGGTAGTGACCGAGTATGACGGGACGATGTTGTAAGTGGTGACAGAGTATGATGGGACAGTGCTGGTAGTGACCGAGTATATGATTGGACGGTGCTGTAAGTGACAGAGTATGACATAACGGTGCTAGTAGTGACAGAGTATGATGGGACAATGCTGGTATTGACAAAGTATATGATTGGAAGGTGCTGGTAGTGACAGCGTATATGATTGGACGGTGCTTAAGTGTCAGAGTATATGATTGGACGGTGCTGGTAGTGACAGAGTATGCTGGGACAGTGTTGGTAGTGACAGAGTATGATTGGGCGGTGCTGTAAATGCCAGAGTATGCTGGGACAGTGCTTCTAATGACAGAGTATGATTGGACAATGCTGTAAATGACAGAGTATGATTGGACGGTGCTGGTAGTGACAGAGTATGATGGGACAATGCTGTAAATGACAGGGTATGATTGGACGGTGCTGGTAGTGACAGAGTATGATGGGACAATGCTGTAAATGACAGGGTATGATTGGACGGTGCTGGTAGTGACCGAGTATGACGGGACGATGTTGTAAGTGGTGACAGAGTATGATTGGACAGTGTTGGTAGTGACAGAGTATGATTGGACAGTGTTGGTAGTGACAGAGTATGATTGGACGGTGCTGGTAGTGACAGAGTATGATGGGACAGTGTTGTAAGTGGTGACAAAGTATGATGGGACAGTGTTGTAAGTGGTGACAGAGTATGATGGGACAGTGTTGGTAGTGACAGAGTATGATGGGGCAGTGTTGGTAGTGACAGAGTATGATGGGACAGTGCTGTAAGTGACAGAGTATGATTGGACGGTGCTGGTAGTGACCGAGTATGACGGGACGATGTTGTAAGTGGTGACAGAGTATGATTGGACAGTGTTGGTAGTGACAGAGTATGATGGGACAGTGCTGTAAATGACAGAGTATGATTGGATGGTGCTGGTAGTGACCGAGTATGACGGGACGATGTTGTAAGTGGTGACAGAGTATGATGGGACAGTGTTGGTAGTGACAGAGTATGATGGGACAGTGCTGTAAATGACAGAGTATGATTGGACGGTGCTGGTAGTGACCGAGTATAACGGGACGATGTTGTAAGTGGTGACAGAGTATGATTGGACAGTGTTGGTAGTGACAGAGTATGATTGGACGGTGCTGGTAGTGACAGAGTATGACCGAACGATGCTGGTAGTGACAGAGTATGATGGGACAGTGTTGGTAGTGACAGAGTATGATGGGACAGTGTTGGTAGTGACAGAGTATGATTGGACGGTGCTGTAAGTGGTGACAGAGTATGATGGGACAGTGTTGGTAGTGACAGAGTATGACCGAACGATACTGGTAGTGACAGAGTATGATTGGACAGTGTTGGTAGTGACAGAGTATGATTGGACAGTGTTGGTAGTGACAGAGTATGATTGGACGGTGCTGGTAGTGACAGAGTATGATTGGACAGTGTTGGTAGTGACAGAGTATGACCGAATGATGCTGGTAGTGACAGAGTATGATTGGACGGTGCTGTAGGTGACAGAGTATGATAGGACAGTGTTGGTAGTGACAGAGTATGACCGAACGATGCTGGTAGTGACAGAGTATGATTGGACGGTGCTGTAAGTGACAGAGTATGATATGCTGGGACAGTGCTGTAAGTGACAGATTATGATTGGACGGTGCTGTTAGTGACAGAGTATGATGGGACAGTGCTGTAAGTGACAGAGTATGATGGGACAGTGCTGTAAGTGACAGAGTATGATGGGACAGTGCTGTAAGTGACAGAGTATGATGAGACAGTGTTGGTAGTGACAGAGTATGATGGGACAATCTTGGTAGTGACAGGGTATGATGGGACAGTGCTTCTAATGACAGAGTATGATGGGACAGTGCTGTAAGTGACATAGTATGATGGGACGGTGTTGTAAGTGACAGAGTATGATGAGACAGTGTTGGTAGTGACAGAGTATGATGGGATAGTTTTGACAAGTAGCACTTTGAATAAAACACTGTTTATTACATTAAATAATTCATAAATAATCTTTAAATATCATACTAAAACAGCATTTAAACGATTCATATATTTATTACTTTTGCGTGCGTTACAATATAGTTCCCAATATGCGACCGTAAGTATGAATCCAATTTGGAACTAAGTATTCGTCAACAGTGTCAATTCGTTTGAGTTTCTTTTAGGATTGAAAGCAGCGAGTCCTTTGTTGTTTCCGTATTGACATCGTGGTTTCTGATGTTTATTTCAATAAACGTTCTTAAGTTAATTCATTCATTATTCAAAAACATAATGTCAGGAATCAGTAGCAATATACTTCTATTTTCTCGTCCGAAAACAGCACAGGCAGTAGCCTTATATACGTCTCGTCTACTTTTCTCGTCCGAAAACAGCACAGGATGAGTAAGGCCTTTGTTCAAATAAGTTCGGCATTTTACGTTATATGAACGGCTAGACGATATTACTGATAACAATTATCTGATGCAGTGAGGAAATATAACAACGTTGCTTGACTTTTTGGCCATGCGCTTGTCTACGTTTAATTAACAATAGCGCAAAAGAGATGTTTGATTGGACTGTATGCATGGTAAGCTAGACGTAAGCTAACACGTGTACAGTTCCCGTCTGTCTTAATTCATTTACTGATTGTATTTAGCTTTTTTATTCTTTCGAATTTATTTCGATTTTTACTGTCACCTTCCAAACCAGTTGTCAATGAATCTTTTATATAAGGACGTATGTTGTCCTAAGCAGCGTGACGTTATCAATCAGTTATCTTGCTGGCTTCAGAGGATTCTTTTAAAATTCGGTCCAAATATAATTGTTTGTTGCATTGAAGTTATATTCATAGAGAAGTGGTTGGTGTGGTTTAATGTGTTATTTAAATGAATGTCAATGAGAATGGAACATGTCCTCTCCTGTGTGGTTCCACCCTGGAGGTTCGAACCAATAGTCCTGTGCCCTATAGATAGAGCAGAACGAGCTAGTAACTGAAATTGATGGCGTAGACTGAGTAATTCAATTATTCATACCGTCCTGATCACCAAACTCTGGAGGTTTGTCACATGGTCATATAGTGTTCTTGTTGCAGTCCACATCTTTACAATATCTCACGACATCTTATTGCGTCATTCATACCTCAAGTATGCAAAATAAATTATCTTGATTTTTGTAGTGTCTCATTACATAGGACCTATGCATTCTTAAAAGAAAAAAATGCAGTTCGTGCCTATAAGATTCTACACAATGTCGTATCTATGCATAAAGTATCACGTGATTTTAGAATACAGAATGTCTAGACCACAAAAATCAGGAATATGTGTCTGTCATTATGATGCATTGTTACGTTGTAAAAGGTCTGAAGCCGTAAAATGTTACCAAAACCATTATCTGCTACGTTTTATCTGAAACCGTTTTTACTTTGGTAAAACAATGCGTCTATATGATTGTTATAAATGTGTTTTACATGCAATATATAGATATAGCCTAAGTGATACTGTAGATTTCATGTGTCAGTTAATATAGAGACATCAAGTTCTGGCTGAATTTGTACTGCATTGTTCTCTTGTAATAATGTTTATGTCCAGACAGGGTTTTATCGTGCTGGAAAGTATCTTCATTTAGATCTATTTTAAACACCAACATGTTATGCTAGTAGTTGTACACAAGCTATGATTTCTAGGGTCGATTTGTTAGATTGAAACAATCGAGAGACTGTCCGAAATCATGTGACAATTTTTCGGAATATTTCACATACATGTTATTATTCTCCTGCAGTTCGTGTCGGGATATGGTAGTAGTCATGTCGCTAGAAAGTTAGCTGAAGTTCCAAAAACTGTTTAGTACAATGTTTCTAGTTTTTTTTACATCTTCATATGTTGTTTAGTCACTGGATGAATACTAACACGAAAGAGAAGGTGTGCACTTCTATATTTGTTTTAAACTTTAGAATTACGGATGTATGATCATAAGTGAAGAAGAAAATAACCCTTTTAATACACATGATCAATTTACCTAATATCGTTTACCCAATACATGTTTGCACAATTTAATACCAAATTTGCCTTTATTTTGCTTTTATAAGTATAGATCTATAAGAATATTTCCCTCTTATCTAGTACATATACATTGTATATAGTATATTAGTTGTTAATATTATACAAGGTATATTGGAATTGTATGTGTGTATATTACCTATGTCCTACAACAATCCTGTCACACCAATCCACGTTGTTATAAATTATACATCTTTTCAATAAGTTCTATATGTACACAAACACATCACTCCTGTGATTTCGGCATCCTTTTAAACGACATTTGTAACGGTACATGTATGTGTACACAATGATCATAAAAATAGTTTGATGTGTGAAATTTGCTCGTGTTTACATGTATCTAGAATATACTACAGTTATATAAACGTGTATACAGACAAAGCACACAACAAATTCTTACAATTAGTTATTTTCAAAAACAAGAAACAACCTGTTAGAAGCTTCATATGGAAGTATCTTGCACGAAGAGAAACAGTTGTTTTGTACATCGACACAACCACGTGGTCTACACCTCATAGTTAAATAAAATAGATAGACTAAGACTATAGATATGTTGATAATATTGTTATGCATTCAAATACGATACAATATATAACTTGAAAAAAAATCGAAAACAAAACTAACCTTTTCTAGTTTGATATGAGCATATCCATGCCACTTGTCACACAGCACGCAATCCTAAAGCACATAAAACAACGGTATTCTAATATCATAACACATAGCACGTCTTATCACATATGATGTGTTTAGGCCCATATTTCAGATAGATTCCCGTATATCATTCGGGTTGTATTGACGCCTGCCATCTCGCATATTACGGCCTGTTTATCTTGTATTGACAAATTTGAGCTTGGATCATTTGCTCGTTAGCGTGGCAGAAAAGTTCTAGGATTTCCGATATATTACTAACTGTAGAAACTATCCAATTGACAGAGCAATACCCAATGCTTGCATAATAACACTTCCTTCCCAATATTTCGGTGTTTTCTACTAGATGTCTTGAAAATATGATCGTGGAAGAATGTTCAATAGTTGTTACATGTCGGGATTTCTTATAGATTTTACATACAACTTGAGATGAAGTCTCTATCTAAAGTGTCGTTTATGCAAATGACTAACAAAAAACAAAACCGCGCTGATATAATGTTCCCTGTCTGTAGTTTTGCCTAGAAATCTTGTACAATGTATGAGTGCATTAGTTCGATTTAAACGGAAGTCGACATCTTTGTCTACGGAAAGATTGTAGAAGCCATGATACATGCAGACAATAATTCAATATAAAGCGCTAATATAAATTAGGAATAAAAAATAAGGCATTGTGTTCTTTTCATAAAAGGTCTACAGATTTAATTAAACTTAATTTGAGTTTTGAAAAAAACTAATTTTTTTCCATTAGACCTGTTGCGCGCTAACGTTCCTGACTATTGTAGCCATGACGTTAAATATATTCTCACTCACTCACGTCCATTCTTTTTACATATAAAACATTTCATATTTTGTCATCTCGAGACATAGATCGGGATTTCGTTATTTAAAAATTCACTTCATTAATTTATCTTAAGTAAGTCTTAGTAAATTCATTTAGAGTCTTTGTCGTTATTTATCCGAATCCGACCCTTGCTAAAGTTAGAAGTCCTTAATACAAACGTAGGTCTTATACTCAGCAATTTTCTGATCTAAAAAGACTCAACAATTAGAATACCAGAACAAATCTCGAATGATAAAGTAATAATGAGAATGGAACAAACATTATTATGATAGTTATTAATTAAATACTTATCAACTATTGTGAAGTTCATATTTGGCCCAGAAATTTGTCATAGATTCTCTGTACTGGCCAGAACACTAATAGAGCTGACCGAGGACAAATAATTTATATAAATTTCACTAGTTAATAAGCATTTTATTAATAACTATCAAATATTCGTTTGATTTTTAGAAAAAAAAGCATATTCAAGTACAATGTAATTGCTGCGCATTTTCTTTTCCCATGCTTTCAATTCAATGTATTGAGGCGAGCCAATGAAAACTTCGCATTTCATAATTCCATATAGTGCCGAGGTTTTAAACCAATGGGAAACATGGAAATCTCTATCGCCAAGTTTTGTCCGTATTGGCCGACTTTTTTACTCGTATTGCCGACGACTCTTTATAAAGTCTTTTTCTTCTAATCGCAAACATGGCATCCACGATTATTTGTATATTTAGCTAAGTATACATAAAGTCTGTTTCATATCTATATAAAAAAGACCATGCTGTTTGTATGCAGCCTATATATATAGTGTTCCTCCAATACTATTATTCAAACAGTTCAAACGATGCCTTCTGTGTGATGTTTTAGTCGAACATAATGTTTGTGTAAATGATATGTTCCTATTAAATTATACATCAAATGCTTTTATATCTCAGTGCAATCAAATAATGGCTTAATTAGATAATATGAACCATTATTTGATGTCAATTTTTCACAAGACTTTTACATATGTTGCCGCCAATCAGACTTAATTGTTTATTGCACATACAGTCATGCGTTTGAAGTTAGGAACAACAAGGCTGTATCAACTTTTGAACCAAATATTTTGTTTATTTTTCATGAGAGGAAGACTAAGCCTTTAATCCTATAACATTTCATATTCGAGTACATCTTAACTTAATACAACATAACGGTGTCCGTATATCGATAATTATGAACTTCTATTATTACTGTTATGACTTTATATAATGGTCTATCATTGTCATATCTATGTACTAAGTTATAGCGCTGACATCCTGTATACCATGTTCATGTAATTGCTTTTTTGTGTACTTAATTCTATCAGTGTTATTTCTATGAACAAAGTTCTATCAGTGTTATTTATCTAAGCTCGTCTCCTAAGGAAGGATATTGGGACTAAGGTATGTAACAGGAAGGTCAGAGACAGGCTGTGCGACGCTCGACTGAAAGCTTGATATTCCATTGACATTGAGACAGCGTCAGACACGGCTCCAGTGGGCTCGGATTCATTAAAACTGGGCATGTAACCAATGGAAAGACGTTCTGTTTATGAGTCCAGATTCAACGTGCCTTTGCTGTCAGCAGGGTTCGTAATTTGAGAAGAGGCAAGAAACTGGCTCCGGATATGTCCCCAAATGTGACCGTTAGAGTGGTGGTGGTGTCATAGTAAGGCCGGAAATAAATATGATGTGTAGACTGAAGTTACTGTGTATGGTAATTAGAATGCACAAAGGTACAGTAACGAAATCATCCAACCTGTTGTTGTTCCTTTTATGTAACAAAGTACCGTTGGGATTCCCCAACATGATCAATGGAGATTTCACCTGCTGAACACTTATGAGACCATATAGGTCGACAGGTGAGAGAACGTTATGACATCAACAACAAGGACATCCCTACAGTTGCTACCTTAGATGGTATTTTCATTGTTTAGGAACAAAAGAATGACGACCACATAAGAAACAAAAGATTTAAGGGGTCACTGGCTGAATTCAGATAAAGGAATAATCGGAATCAGTGTTGGAAGTACATAACTGTATTTTAAAAGCAAATCTATTTAGGTAATAATGTCATTCCGTTACATATATTCAAGGATTGTTTCTCAAACATTAGTAACGGCATATTTTATTGTACATGTATGCATGATAAGACTGAAAACTTTTGTAATGATCATTGTTTTACCAACTTGAATACTCCATATGAGAAATTGGAACAGCCATTAACATTACATGTAGATGAAATTTTAAAAGCTGTTAAATTGTTAAAGAGATGAAACTTTTAGGAAGATATTGTCTAATGAATATTTTATTTCTAATCATTGATTTGGTATGTGCTCATTTGTGTGATATATTCAATTCTGTGCCAAATTCGAGATTTTATCATGAGAAGTGGACATACATCTACAGTACATAAAAAAGACTGATATGACCAAAACGGCAATATATAACATATCGTTGTCAAGAAGGTACTTTAAAACTAAACAACTGTTATAAAATAATTCTATGATGTTGTGTAAAAACACATGTGTAACAATATACACATACTGTATCCATACATTCATTCATTTGTGGATCATCCATTCCTCTCTGTACACTTCACGTAACATACGTTTTTACTTCATCATCTGTTAAAACGTTCGTTGTTGTAATACAAGATGATAATGTCAACATAATTCATTATTGATCTCAGGGGGTACTCATCTGAAATTTAAGTATAGGAAAGTTACACAAGGTGAACTAACAGAAAACAACCAATCAAAACCCAGTTGTACTTGTGAGTTCAGACTTAACTACAACTACGTACCACTAAGTACCTTACTAAAATATACGTGCCGCCATAAACACCGTACCAAACTATACGTACCATTGTAAATACCTCACCAAAAATATACACACCTCTACAGTGTAATTTCTGAAATCCTGACACCCACGGGACCGGCCAGAATGTCCGGATTTTGGAAGAAGTTTCCGGAATTCAGAAGTCTTAAATTATATGTACAAGTACAGATGTTAAATGTCAGAGTTTTATAATAATGCAAACAATAATACGTACCACTACAAACACCTCACCAAATATACGTACCACCATAATCATCTCACCAAATATACGTACCACCATAATCATCTCACCAAATATACGTACCACCATAATCATCTCACCAAATATACGTACCACCATAATCATCTCACCAAATATACGTACCACTATAAACATCTTACAAAAAGTATACGTACCACCATAATCATCTCACCAAATATACGTACTACTATAAACATCTCACCAAATATACGTACCACCATAAACATCTCACCAAATATACGTACCACCATAAACAACTCACCAAATATACGTACCACTATAAACATCTCATCAAATATACGTACCACTATAAACATCTCATCAAATATACGTACCACCATAAACAACTCACCAAATATACGTACCACTATAAACATCTCATCAAATATACGTACCACTATAAACATCTCATCAAATATACGTACCACTATAAACATCTCATCAAATATACGTACCACTATAAACATTTCATCAAATATACGTACCACTATAAACATCTCACCAAATATACGTACCATTATAAACACCTCATCAAATATACGTACCACTATAAACAACTCACCAAATATACGTACCACTATAAACATCTCATCAAATATACGTGCCACTATAAACATCTCACCAAATATACGTACCACTATAAACATCTCATCAAATATACGTACCACTATAAACATCTCACCAAATATACGTACCATTATAAACATCTTACATAAATATACGTACCACTATATACGTCTCACTAAATATGCGTACCACTATAAACATCTCATCAAATATGCGTACCACTATAAACATCTCTTCCAAATATGCGTACCACTATAAACATCTCATCAGATATGCGTACCACTATAAACATCTCATCAAATATACGCACCACTATCAACACCTCATTTGATGAATACACTCAAATAAGGTTACGAAAACAGGTCATAGTATACATAAATTAAAAACTTTAAACGTCATTCCTCACGTCCCCTGAATACAAGCATACGTCAAAATTATATTTTCAATAATCGTAAATAATACATGTTGTACATGGTATTATATGAGTTAGTCAATAAGTAACTAATTACCGGGAGCAGCAGTATACCTGAACACATCGTATTGTATACCCTTCTTTTTAGAACTTAGTAAGGATTTAATGAGCAAATAAAATGTATGTCAGAAATCAAAGCAGTTTTCACGCTATAAATCATGCTACGTACATAACTTGTTTTAAAACATTAGCCAGACACAGCGATGTGTTGCCCCATCATATGTACGACTCATAAAATGCTTAACCGTTGATAAATATATTTATTGTTCCAATATGAGAGTTTATTAAAGCTGTATCACGATCGGTGTAGTCATTCATTTAAAGTTCTCTTGCATCTTACGTCTAAAGCTCGATCATTGACTGCGTGTTAAAGGCATTATAACTACGTTCTGTAAGCGGTAATTAGTCACGCTCCGTGCCATTGCACTAGAATGGATGCTAAAATTACATGGAGCGTTGCAAAACCAAGTGTACCACCAAGGATGCTGATTGGTTTTCTCATAAATACAGATCTGATTAAAATTATTCCAAATGTTATCTACATTTATGCAAACTTTTACTGAATATAACACTGCTTGTAGTGTTCCCATGGTTTTTCATTGCTGTCGTGTACGTGATAATTGTAATCATTTTCATATTAAACATAAATCTGTACTAAAAAGAAATAACTCGAATGAATCGAACGCTATGAAATATTATCATGCAGTCCAATTTCTAGAATCTCGAACATTATTAATCGTGATACAATGTTAAGGCCAGTAATGCATACAAGCATGTACTATCATAAAATTATGTTCAAATGAACTGTTTCCAATCACCCATGAAAATTTCAGTACAAACATCGATGGACTCGAATTCAAACAATCCCATGAAACGACTTATCAGTAGGCGAAGCATTACTTTCCTCCGACAGAGCTCGATACTCATGATACAAATACTCTTAACTTCTGAAATTAAACACAAATTTATTTACAGTGTTCCCTCTCTTTCAAGAGCAACATTTAGCAGAGACAAGCACAATTAATGGATGTTGTAGAGAGGTAGTTGTTGTTGTGAGGTAAAGGTGAGACACGTGACTGGTGAGGTAAAGGTGAGACACGTGACTGGTGAGGTAAAGGTGAGACACGTGACTGGTGAGGTAAAGGTGATACACGTGATTAGTGAGGTAAAGGTGATACACATGATTAGTGAGGTAAATGTAAGACACGTGACTGGTGAGGTACAGGTGAGACACGTGACTGGTGAGGTAAAGATGATACACATGATTAGTGAGGTACAGGTGAGACACGTGACTGGTGAGGTAAAGGTGAGACACATGATTAGTGAGGTAAGGGTGAGACACGCGACTGGTGAGGTAAAGGTAAGACACGTGACTGGTGAGGTACATGTGAAACACGTGACTGATGAGGTAAAGGTGAGACACATGATTAGTGAGGTAAAGGTGAGACACGTGACTGGTGAGGTAAAGGTGATACACGTGAGATAAAGATGAGACACGTGCTTCATAAGGTAAAGGTGAGATACATGTATAGTTTGGATTATATACTTAGCATACAGTGTCAGCAGTCATCTCCAAATCAAGGCCACCCTATGAATAAAGGCCATTATTGTAAAAACATTCATTAATTATTTAGAACAAAATGACCACTTAATAAATGCCACCTATCAATAAAAGGCCACACTTTGTATTTCTCAAACATGGTCTTTGTTTGCAGGCTTGACTATATATTACAAAATTACGCAAGCGTCAGGTGGTACCATTACGTTTTACACTACTAAAGATTTTAGAAAAGAACTATAGTTTGTAGATTATGGGAGATAATAAATCATAAAGATATTTAGTACGTAATGTATTATCTCCCTTACTATCAACCATCATAGCACACAATACCAAGCAGATTATTTACTCATATATTAATTATGAAAACAATCTTTAAAATGTCATATTTCTATATAGGTTCGCGCCTGACACTACTTGATACAATAACACACAATGACTTCATGCTCGTATATCAACCATCATTACACACAATAATAATTTTTAGAATTTTAGAATGGCAATTTTTTCTAATCAGAACTAGTCAAATGATTAAGAAAATAAGAAATATTGATTAACTAGCCTTATCTTAGGGGTTACACAGACACTGTTTACATTGCTATCTTCGAGTAGATACAACTATAGCCCCATAAATTTACCTCCCTCTTCACTTGTAACCATACTATTGTTTGGATAATATCAGTACACTGTTTGTGATGTGCACGGGATATCGTGCCTTGATTGACTTAAAAATTTTAATGCTGATATATTTCACATTATTATACCTCACGTGACTTATTTACTATATAGGCTTATGTGACGTCAGAGGGTGACAATCTGTAATGTTACCCTGTGACATTGCATTTCGGCCCGCTTGCCATAATGAAACTGCCTTCACGTGCTGACGCAATACTACTGGTTGCCGTGTTTTAGTCGAAGTGTTCTATATCATAGACGCTTTTATGGATCCACTCATAATTTAACATCCCGTTTAGCAGAAGATAATTTGACGGCGAAAATAACTATGCTTCGTTTCAATCTCTGAAGAAGACTTAGTGTTTTGACTCAACCAGTACGAAAAGAACCGTATAATTGTTAGCATGTTTGTTGCATTCTCGTCTTTCTTAACTATTGTTTTGTTCGGTATAATAAAATAAATATCACATCCAACATAGGGTGATAATATGTAATGTTCACCCTTGAGGTGAGTGAAAATATCTTCCTTGTCCTCTGTCCTATTATGGTTACATTGGCCAAATAGCTTCTGGTAATTTATTAACTAACAAATAAATTATAAATTATTTATGATAGATAAGTTATTACTATATTGAGTCAAGCATTTTGATCAACAAAGTTTTGTTCAGTTGTTTGATCACAAGAAATTCCTTATACATCTTCCTTTTGTAAGTTATCTAAACACTATTTTGCAGTGAATCTTTCTCCACTTAAAGACAATAACCGCTGGTCACAGAGACATATAAGCTACATCGGTGTCTCCACTCATAACCTATCAAATTAAAAATCGTGCACATTATCAACTTAGCTAACAGAGTCGACTTGTATTTATCATATAAATAACATACCCTACATTGTTGTTTAAGGTGTTCCTATTTTAGTCTAATAATGTGATGTTTGGTGGTCATGTGACATTGTAACACCTCATGTGTTTAAAAACCACTACTCTAAGATTTTTGTGCAAGGAACATGTCAATGAATACCAATCACCAACTCCTAACAATCAATATCATACAACAATCAGTCAAATCTATCACATACTTTTCTTCACTCATTGTTATGATGAAAACTGAAAATCTAATTTTATGAACATCCATTTTTTGATGTAACATTGAAGTCAGTTACATGTAGTGACAGTGATATTACAGTCTTCTACCGAAAATGGTGGTTTTATTATATATTATACCCTCATATAAATGCTAGTTTGTATTCATGTTTTCCTGCAACAGGATTGTGAACTCAACTGATCTGATTATTACAATGTACTGAGAAGACAATTGATTATATAAGCCTCTAGATTTGAATGCAGAAGATGAAGTTTTGAAGTGAATATTCCTAAAGATATCAACTATGAGATCGGTCTCAGCACTCAAATCTCAGTCAATTAATTCTTGTTTGTTCTCCTCTGGGAAATGATAAAATTATGCACAAATGATAATGATAATCTTCAAATTCCTGAAGAATTTTAGCATAAATCAACATACATGTTTTTGTATAAGTGAGATTTGAGTTTGAACATAATTCTCAAGTTTTGTAACCTATGACTGAAAATCGATTTTTCAAAATCTCTCATACCTAAATTTTCATTAAATTGTACAAAAACATTTTTTTAATTACAAAGAATAAAATAAAACATGTATTTGTCTTTAATAATAACATTTATTGACATCTGTATTTTAATTTATTCAACATATTTATTTATTACACTGTACCTTTTAAAATAGATTTTTAAAAATTGGAATAACACATATAAAACATTAGACCAGAGGAAGATATTCAAAATAAAATGATTCAATAAATTTCTTTAACATAGAAAATGCTAGGTGTATCAGTTGTAGAAAAGAATAAACCATGGTTACTTTGACAAAAATACAAACTTTAAAGGAGAAAATCTGAACTCATCATAAACCATTTTTCCTACCACATCAAAGAATAGTGTATACGAGTTTGCAAACACATTAAGATTCAGACAGGCTGGTAATAACTAACTTGGTCTGGTAAAAATCTGACACTTAGATATAAACAATTAGGGAAACATCATTGATAACGATAATGGTAGTACTTGATGTGATCTGAGAAAGAAAATACTCAAATAGTTAAACACATGAAAGCATTCAAATAATAAGAACCAAGCTGGCTTACATCAGTGTTTTCACTGCTTCAGGTCTGAACTTTTTTGTGTGTGTTTTGTCTTTCATATTCTGTAACTTACATTACTTAAGTCAAGATCGAATTTGAATAAATTTCGACAGTTTGATACCTTTAATAACAAAAATTTCCAATTAGAATCCAATTGAGGCAAATTATCAGATATATAAGTAATATAATAAAACAATATAAGTTATAAATGTGTTACAATACAAATATCTTCCAAATATAAAAATATCACACATACATTCATAAAGAAAAAACAAGTTAACCTTACACCAAGAAATGTTCTATCTTCAAAATATTATTATGATAACATTACAATGAAATTTCAACAATTTGACAGCAATTTTTTTACATTATGTCATAAGGACATTAGTGTGTGTTTCTTTAAGTTTACATATAACTGAAAATGGAATTTTTAATAAAAATACCAAACTTACTGTATCATTAACATAATTTAATTGTGAATGATATTTTTACTAAATTGACCATGATTTTAAAAGTTTTATAAAGAATATAACCAAGTTTTACCACACTACAATAAAGTTAAAGAAATTTGGGTGTCAGTTAAATCACATATAAATCACACATTTATCAATAAACATATAGCAACAACTATCTAATCGAAACTAATTAATTCTGCCTCGTGTGGTCCAGGCTGGTGTTGTGGAGGTCCCATGTTTTGAGGCGGGGCCATACCTTGCGGTTGATTTGGTATCTGGGGACCCGACCCCTGATACTGTTGACCAGGTGAAGGACCTTGACCCATGTATTGTTGTTGTTGTTGTTGTTGTGGTGGTGGTGGTGGTTGTCCATTATAGCCAGGATTTTCATTGGGTGGTAATGCATTAGCCATACCTGAAATCATTAATAAACACCATATCCTAAAAAAATATCTTATAATACCTCAAATCTAATTTTGAAAATGATTTCTTTTAATTAAAAGCTATGGTTTTTCAACAAAGGTGTTTTATTGAAAAATTAAATCAGTAGCATTAGATTTTGCATCACTAAATTGGCATTTTGAATAAAAACTAAACCTCAAACACTTTTTTCCTTACATATAACTTTCTAACATCAACATACCAAATTAGATCAATGTTTGCTGACTGAACCTGGTAACAGTCTTATTCTTATTAACAATTTAAATGACAAACCTATAGACCAAGTAACTTCACTTGATGTTCAAATTTTCCATTAAGTTTGAATGAAATTCAATGAATGATATCACTGAAGATGGTTGTATGAGTAAATGTATGAAAAAAGTACAACAGTTCAAATATGTTCCATTAAAAAAAATCATCAAAATTCACAAATATCATTCCTGAATATATGTCTTTCAAAACAAAGAATTTAATTTTGAACAGGCAGTCAAATAGATGTCAATAAACAAAGTTTTACCTTGCATGTTATATGCACCTTGCTGTTGATAATCTCCACCAAGTTGTGTTGGTAGGGAACTATATCCAGTATTCTGTGAAGTCATGTGACTCGGTATTCCTTGGGGTAAACTTTTACCACCCGAACCATCTGAAAATAATGAAAAACAAAAGTTCTAGACAGAATTTAGACTTATATTTTTAACTAAGTTTCATATCATAGGCTTCGATTAATAAGACAGGACTAGAAGAACCTTATATCATGTCATTTCTGGAATGTATATTTTCTAATGAACATACATGTACTACATATTGAGAGAGCATCATAAAATACTTGCATCAACGAGGCAACCTTCACACAAGCGGAATTTCATGAAATATCTTTAATTTAACAACTAACACATGAAATTTTTAGTACAATATGATTCATAAATTATATAAAAACTGTAAAAAGAATATTTCATCTCTCAAGGATGTTGAAGTATTTGTACTATATTTGTATAACAAAATGAATTCAGTACAAAATTAAAAAAAATAGAAATTTGGATGATAAAGCATTAATCATTCAACTTAATGGACATATTAAAGACAAGATAATCTAGAGTATTTAAAACTAAACCAAAGAACAAGTAATTCCAGGCTTGTATCTTGAGAATGGGTCAAAATGATGTCAAGTTCTTACCATTATTGTATTGTAAGTTTGCTTGTTGTTGATAATTTTGTTGTGGTTGTTGTTGTAAACCAGTGGATGGTTGAGACATGACGGATGTTCCCGGAGGTGCTGGCCCATCTGTCTGACTCATATACTGTCCAGGATAACCTTGCTGACCACTTGGCTGGCCCATCTGTTGACCACTTGGCTGGCCCATCTGTTGACCACTTGGCTGGCCCATCTGTTGACCACTTGGCTGGCCCATCTGTTGACCACCATGATACATACTTTGTTGTCCAGGCTGAAAAACACCACAATCATGGTGAAACAAAATATTCAGTGACAAAATATCACAATTAATAAATGTTTATTACATTAGAGGTCTTGTACAACAAGTGATAATCATTTCATCATTCTAAACTTATGAATCCAAAAATTGTCATGTTAATAACAACTTGCAATATTCTTTGTATTCCATTGTATAGTTTATACACAAATAAATCAATATAACAATTCCAAAAACAGAACTAAGACATAACAACTATGTTTTGTTTCATATTTAACTTAAGACTCTTTATATACATCGCAGTAGAAACAAACAGTATTTCTAACTACTAGTTCTAATATTGTTCTCATCATTGTTATCAGAAAAAAACTAATAAGCCTTATTATCATTATCATCCTATGACCATCATCAATATCCAATACTATTATTATTATTATAGTAAACTTGAAGACTTTGACGTACCTGTTGTCCATATGGCACGGCACCAGGAGGGCCATACATTTGTTGTGGTAGATAACCCTGCATCTGTCCAACAGGTGCTTGTGGTTGTTGTTGTTGTAACTGATGCACTGGTGATCCTTCCATAGGTACACCAGGATTGTATCCTCCCTGCATGGGCATAGGTCCTTGTGGATAACCAGTCTGCTACAGAATAGAGAAAATGTTAAATACATTAACGTGGGAGTGAATTTAAAATCTGTTATACTAAGAGAAAAG
Organism: Lutraria lutraria; assembly: GCA_964023205.1. Classification (NCBI taxonomy): domain Eukaryota; kingdom Metazoa; phylum Mollusca; class Bivalvia; order Venerida; family Mactridae; genus Lutraria; species Lutraria lutraria. The sequence continues at coordinate 16,272,884 of OZ026836.1, forward strand.
TATTTTTCTATGTCCTGAGAGAATGCAATCTTAGCTTGATTAAATCTGATATTGATAGAACTTCCCCAATATTTCTTTATTTCAAGAAACACTGATATGTTGTTCATATAAGAGCAAGCCTTTCCTGTACCAAATAATAGTTCAAGCTCATAGTAAATCTTCAGAATTTTTATGAAACCGAATCATTTTTATCAAATACATCAAACTGCCCGCTACAACAATACATGATATAAAGTGAAAGTTCTGATCTCACATTATCTATGACTGGGATTCGGACCTGAGTCGCAGAGTTATAAGTCCAGTGCACTAACCACTTGACTACTGTCTAAACTGTATAATAGATTGCTACCTGGTTATATCCACCATAGTTCTGCATCTGTCTCATCTGTGTAAGTTGTCTTTGTTGTTCAAATCTCATCTGCATCTCTCTCTCCTGTTCCTGTAACCTTTGTAAAGCTAACTGACGTTGCATTTCTAAATATTCCTGAAATCATAATTCACTCACATATATAAATTATCAGTTAATATGTAGAATCTTATTTTTACATTCACCGAAAGCTTATATAGTCCAAAAATAAAATAATTTCATGACCTTAAGCAACTCAACTCATAACAGACATCAGACCATCATGATAATGAAAAAGCACAAAAGTCAAATTAAAGGTTAAGCCTGATTTGTAAAAGTTATTCTCTTTCTATCTTTTAAGAATGAATAAACTGAAGGTAAATTCAAACTTAACACTAGTACGTATCTACCATATGACTAAAGCTGAAGATTATTTACAACAAATCTGAACATCCCAGTAACCATAGTACTTAATAAACAAAACAGAGGATCAATCATGCTGATAATACTTTAACTTCTTATTATGATAACAATCAAATGAAAGGAGTTTTCAGATGAACAAAATAAATAAAAAATCTTGAGACTAGTCCTCATAAGCTTGATGTAAATTATCTTAACATAGCTTACATGTTTTTTCTGTCTCATGATATCCAGTTTATGTGCCATCTGTATCTGTCGCTGTCTCTCCAACTCCTCCATCTCCAGACGTCTCTTCTCACGATGGTCTTCACGTAGAGCATCTAATGCTTCACGTGCATCACGTAACTGAGCTAACTTATCTTGTAGAGATTCATACTGGGCTGAGAATGTTGAATACAATCATAATTAATTAAGGATAAAATTACAGTTGACAGCCAAACCATAAAAAGGCCACCAACATAAGTAATAAAGACTCAGGAGGTTTTTATTAGGAGGATTATCTACTCTATCAATTAACTTGTGCTATATCAGTGGTCTGTGTTCCCACATGTCCTCAACTGACAGCTGAGTGTTACCTCAGGTTTAACACAGTGTTTTATATAACAATGACTAAATCTCACAGAAGACTTTTATTATGCATACTCAACTGGATATGATAAAATCAATCATAATCTCAAATACAAACTGACAATTAACAAGAAGAAGGAGAATCTCAGTAAAACAGGTATTATAATAATTTACGTTAAAAAAGAAAATGATATATTTTCAGACTCCAGTAGTTGGTGCAAATCTTAGGTGACTCCAGGATTAGACATGAGCTAATGTGAAAAAAAACACATATGTTTTAATGTTAATTACCTCTGAAATCTTCTTGCTGTTGAACATATTTCATTAACTGTGGATTCATGTTACTAATCACATTGAACAAAGATTGCACGGATGAATCTACAGCGATGCTACGTCCACGTTGAGAATTACTTCTCATTCTGTTCACAAATATCTCTACACTACTGTTCAATGCATTGAGGAACTGATCAGGATCTTCTTCTGTCTCACCATTCTGGTAAACCTACAACAATTATACATGTTAACTTATCCAGACAATCAATATACACAAGGGTCTTCCCATTAGTTTATCTTCAAAATGAAAAGCAAAAAATGTTTTGCATACAAGTATGTCACACTTTTTATTGAGGTACCCAGTAAATATACAGTCAGGTTAGGGTAAATGTTTTCCCAAATGTTTTCAACTATGATACAGTACATGAATGGTAATACTGATACATATATCAATCAGACAGTACTATAAAATGGATTCAAGCAATTATCTATGATAAATTTCTAAACAAAAACCAATGAAAGCAACCATACAATATATTATTGTTAGTTTGAGTTTTACGCCCCTTTTCAACAGTCATATGAGGTGGACAGTTCACCTAAGCATCGTTCCTAGAAAAAACCAGTACTAGACTTCCATTCTCCGTAAGCAACTGCCTACTTTCTCACATAAAGAAACAATAACATAAGTAGCATTAAACCCTAAATAATGCAAATAAATTTTAAGCCTAGTAAACATTGCAACAATTGATAATTGTACTTGTAAACTACAGTGAATTAGTAAGCAACACTTGAAGGTACACAAGCACTTGTTATAATGAGCTGATTATATCCTAAATATCAGCAGTATATTACTAAGTCTTAAAGTCCCATAAGCTTATAAATGTATTGGTCCTAATAGTTTCTGTTTGTCCTATAACAGAGGAATCCGGAGTGTTTTCCTCCCGTGCATACTTTATAACAATAAAAACTGTTTCCGAAACCACTATCGTAATTTTTTCAATATCATTGAAATAAATACTATTTATAGAACACCAGTCATGCTATGCACACATAGTAAAGTGACATCACGCGCCCTACATATTTCAATTTAACAAAAGCAAAAATCACAGTGAAGTGAGTGTTTTCAGACGAAAAGGGGCTTGTTTCGTCGGTAATAATTATCTTAGGACGACATCAGCAATTAAATGTTTTTGAATATATTTTTCTACAGCAAAAAGCTAATGGGGTTTTAACTTGAATATACAGTTAAATAAACCCTATAAAAATGTATGTACAGTTAACACTGAGAACTAACTAACCTCTTGTACCTTCCCTCCACCATGTGTGTTTTTAGGTTCTACTTGTGCTACAGGGGCTGATGGCTGGGTTGTTGTTGCTGTTGACGAAGCTGGTTTTATGGTCTCAGACTTTTGTTGCCAGTAATTTCTATTCAAGTACCGAGCTAGTTCGGGGTCCATGTCTGCAGTGTCTATCATAGGTGCTGATACAGTCTGCAAATATAGAAGTAAACTAATTTCAGGTCTACACCATTTTTCATCTGTCTTACACAAGCCAATAACAACTCAGTACTCCAATATGAATGACTTTGATGAACATCTCAAACATCTAAAGTTTGTATATTGATCTATGAACAAGCTAGTAGCTAGCGACAGAAATAGATATTAACATTGAAAAACATCTGAAGTATTTGCACATAATTATATAGATGTATACATTCAACAATGTTTTTATCATAAAACAGTACATACAGCTGGTTGATGATGTGGTTGTTGTTCCGGTGATGAAGATCTTGTTGTCTCCTTGTTAACGTTACCATAGATACCATATGTACTACGCATTCTTTCTCTCTGTAAAAATAACACAAAGTACCAAGTATTAATTGCAGACAACTTTATCACATAACACAACAATAAATATTTCTGATTTGATAAGAACAAACAACAAGTACATTATAAGATACCTAAAGTCACATAATGCCCACCCCCTCCACTAAAAAACCTGATATTAAAGTAGATTTCTCTCTATGATACTGAAAGCTGATAAAATTAGAATCTTGGCTTATTTCACTCTCTATATATAAACCTGAATCTAAGCTCAACCCAATCTGTACATACCTCTTTTGCTTTGTTTTCTTCCTCACTTTTAGACAAGGCAATAGCAAGTTGTAACTCTTCCTCTTCTTGTATCTCAGCCTCAGTTTTCTGTGGAGCAACCTAAACATAAGAAACAGAACAAGATAAATTAGAACTATCATAGAAATTACTCTTCATCCAAGAATGAACTAAAGCAATATCCAAAAAACTTCAAAAATGTATTTCTAATACACAATATCAATACAAAATACCACTAGCAGAAAAAATTAATCTCAGAAAAATATCAATTATGTATAAGTTTTGCATAAAATAAAGCAGCTAATATTTTGTAGACGTTAAAAAGAAGTAAACAAATTTACATTGACCATCCAATAAGTCTAAAACATATGGTCCTTAAAATAGGTCACAGACTGTTAAGAAGAAAAAGAGACATTTTAATGGTATGATACATGTCCGCTCTTGGAGAATTTATTGGAAGACAGGGCTCGACACTAACTTATCTTCCATGGTGGACCAGAGGACCACCAGCTTTTGAAACCTGCTGGTCCAACAGAATTTCAGGTGGTCCTTCTGCCTATTAATATGTTATTTGTTTATTTACAGTAAAATATTAATACTCCTAGAATTTTCAGTGGTCTGTCGGACCATTCAAATTCCATGAGTTAATGGTCCTGCATAAAAACCACTGGTCTTGGACCAGCGGACCAGTGTTAGTGTTGAGCCCTGGAAGAATTCTGGTTCTGTATGAAGTATAACAATGTCAAGATCTGTAAACACAGACAGGTAAAGATGAAAATGAAATATAGAAAATAGTGAAATAAAGGAAGTAGATAGTAAAATTCTTACATAATGATTCTTTACCTGTGATTGTTTTGACAAAGGACTGTTAAGATATTCAGCAGGCAGGTCATCCTCTCCTTTACCCGTACCCGCACTCCTAAAAAGATTAAAGAACAATGCAAAGTTAAATCTGATTTAACAGCTGTCTGTGAATAATGGCCATCCTGCATCAACCATTTATCATCATTATCATTTAACATATTTATATAACAATCCCTTCATAGTTGAAATACATTCAAAAGTGCTGAACAGTAAAGCTTAAAATTAACAACAATTAAAAATGAAAAAAAATAAATAATTAAGGATACTAAAAAACACCTAGCAAGCTATAACTAGCAATGAGTATGCAAGTTAATAATCAGTACAAGGGATCACATATAGTTATAGCCTTCCCAGTATATTTTTGTATCCTTAAATTTTCTTAACCCCCGAACAAAGCAAGTGGTGCACAACATGCCACATGTTTCTATTCCTATTGCAGCCTTTGTTCACAGATTTGACTGTCTTCTCTATACTGAGGAATTGTGTAGTTTAAATTATTATAGGTCTAAATAATCAATGACGGTTTTAAAATAATGGCTTTTATTCACAGGATGGCTTTTATTCAGAGGTGGCTGCTAACAGAGATTTGACAGTATAATTATGTATTATATAAATATATGAACATACTTGTTGATTTTATCATAACAAGAGTCACACACACGAACTTCTCTCTCTATTCCATATTTGGGTATTATAGAATTCTTGGATGAACATTTCTGACAGACCACATCTCCACATGCTCTGCAGTGATGCTGCAAAATTCATCAAACAGTAAATCACAAAATTTCTAGAAATCATAAATAATACAGTCCTGCGTTCAAAATAGTATACTTAGATTGTTAGAAACTATTTACATCTCATGTTTTATAACTAGAGAAGTTCTAAACCAAGCTTCAAGCACATGATAGGTAATTACCATTGTATTAAATCTCAAAATCGACTTATGACAATTAAATAAGACAATTAAATAAGCTCAAATAACAGAAAATTAGAGATGAAAGTGTAATGCACATAGATTAACATTAACAAATAATGTAGATTTTTAACACCTTCTTTATAAAGGAAATTCATAATGCAATGTATAGCAAAAAGATAGTGTCCATAAATCAAATTTGTTTCCTTAATTAACAACAGCAAACACTGTCTTTGTCAAATGCCCGGCTCAAGTTTACAACAGTTTAATAAGTTAACAGTAACCAACCTTCCTTTGCACCATTCCAAATGATGTTCTACACCTAGAACAACAATCAGCATCCTTCCATTCTGGTGCTTTCTCTGCAGAAAACATGGCATCAGATTCCTTAAACTGTGGAAAACTTTGTCCTGGAAATAATCAATACATCAAATGAAACACTAATAATTTAAGGACAACATATACAATAATCGGCAGTTAGAGCAATTAAGTTTTCAATCATACTGAAGCATTGTGTTTTTGAAGATGATATACAGTGATATCCAATGCAGAAATGTGATCTGATGCGACATTTAACTCCTGTGTCCAACAACATAAATTGTATCTTTTAAGATGCAAGGCTAAACAGATTACATACAAATGTTTTTGCTCATTATTTGTCTTAAGAATCATAATTGGTACTTGTGTTGAAAACAGTATTTTGCTATTGTATTAATGAAAAAAGAAATTGACTGAAAAAATGTATGTAGCAGGTTAAGTAGACACCATAAAACAGAACCCTGGCAAGCCGTTTTCCATGTTCAACTGTAAATTAATTCAATTGTCACAGCAACAAAACAAAACTAGAACTATCACTAAAGGTGATGAATACCCCCAGATGCAGCCTTGACACAATTATTGTTTTTTTTACAAAGGGAAATATAACGCATTTTGATTTTATTAATACCTGATTTTAATAACAACACAACATAAGAGACATTAGGACTGTGGCGAGTATCCGAATACTGGGGTAATCACGGATCAAATTGAAAAATCGAGTATGAATAATCATCATTACTGAGATTGTGTATTCTTTGCTCTTAAAATTTCATTTTCTCTGAATATATATTGTCTCATCATGGACCAAGAGGTCCAATCGGATCTTTGAATAATGGGTCACAGGCGTTAACCAGAAATTGATGCTGGTAAAACTGGAAGGGAGTACGTATAAATTCAAACCATAGAACAATCACAATTGATATTGATTTACTTCGTTATTCCTTAAAGAAAATTAAATTTAGCTGTCTTCAGGACAGTAATGTTGTAGTTTAAGATGGGTTACTTGATAACAAAAGATTCATGATTCGATTTGTGGATCGTAAGTGTTGAATCGTGGATTGGATCAGATCGCCACTTACCCAACGATCCACAGCCCTAAGAGACATTGGTTTCTTAAGTGACAAGAAAGAACAGACATGCAGATTGACCATGTAAGTGTGTGCTTCTCTAATGATGTATAAAAGCATAAATATTTGAATATCATCAATTATACAACTCACCTTCAAGTTTGAGAAGATTAAACGTATCTTGAACCACTTTGTATTTGGGGTCGTTCCTGAAAGCTTGCGACCAAACTTGTACTAACTCAAGAATTTTGCCTTTCACTGGATCACCTCTTGTCTGAATATAAGAATGTAAGTATTTCATCACCACTAACAATGAGATTTAAAACAAGCATGTTATGTCAAATACAAATGCCTCCTAAATACTAACTAGATAGTAACTTGCTGTTATTGACCAGACAAGGATTTTACACTGAGAGTAAATGTGACCAAGAGACGGGGTTTTTATTCCGTTTTCCTGTAAGAGGCAAACCTTGATAAGAGGAGGCTTTCCATGCTCATTTCTAATGATTATGTCATAAATTATTAATGATATATTTGGGATTTCTAGATGGCCAATTTTATTTCTAAGCAGTTAAGTTGGTCTCTGGTCGCCTCTTATTGAAAATACTGCCTAGAAGACAAATAGTTTGAGATGTTTTATCTTGTGTTACCTAATCTGATAATACAAAATCTCAATCTCTAGTTAGCCTACTGTCCTTAAATCAATAAGGGCCATCTACATGTGATAACCAACCTCCCAACTAAGACTGAGGACCGTAGTCAAGGTTTTGTGTTGAAGATGATGAACTTGGCCTATCTCTTACTGACCACAAAATCAATAGGCGTCATCCACATATGTGGACCATATAACAGCCAAGTATGATGACCTTAGTCCCAATTGTTTCTAAAGTTATAGGTCGAACAAGGTATGGTTATACACGGATCGACTGATATCTGCAAAGCAATGAACCCCCATTTCTTTGAAAAATAATAAGAATACACACACTTCATTTGTTTGTTATATAATATTTCTGTTATATTCAGCGGATGTTTGCTCATACATATACTTCTAGCAGGTTTAATACAAATGTTGCAAAAGAAATAATAAAGAATCATGCTATTTACGTGTATAAATATTAAAACTTACATTGACAAGATTTTTCAAAAATTCCATAAAATCCTTGGAAGCTACTTCATCATGTACCAAACTTCCACAATTTTTCATACAAGATTCCAAAACCTGAAACAATACACCAATATCAACAAAATAAGAAAATGTTATACAATAAGTATGACTCCCAGATACAATGTATGTAAATTTAAATATTTTGTGACCTTTGTCAGGTATCTATTCAGGAAAATACCACCAGCAGGAAGATAATTAAATACACTTTTGGTCCAGGATAAATTTTCCTTGTACTGTCGGGTATATATATTCTTATGTATAAATTAAAGGGAATGTTACTGTAATTGTTACAAATAATCAACTTCTACCTTTATAGTCAGACTCATTACATGAGAGTGACAGTCACATTTATTAACAGAGAGCTTCAGAAAATTAAGCTAAAGGTACTTTTCATAAAACAGTACTGCAAGTTAACGGTAGAGTGACCATACATCAACGTTAGAGTGTATAATTTCTGTTCTTGATAAAAGAACTACCATTAATTTCAAATATTGACACTGGTCGGAAAATATATCATCTTCATAATGGTCTTAGTATTTCAGTGTTCTGAAAGTAAGGGTTAGCTGCAAATCTCACACTTACCTGTAATGCATACAATGAAACATGTGGATTTTCTACTCCAATTTTTCGTCTTATACTTATAACTGCCTGCTTAGGTCTGTAAAATAATTCATTTATTGTAGAACAATGATTCAATGTAATCATCAAGTTCTTAAATCTAAATACCACCCATACTTACAGATACAGAATTATAATCTCTCTGATAATATGAAATACTTTACTTTCAGAAAATCTTCATCAAGATAACAATAATAATATAAACATGGATATTTCAGGTAAACAGAACTCTACAGAGACAGTAAAATACTAAAAAACAGACAGGAAAAAATCTTGAGAATTATCCATGGATACAAATGGTACGGTACTGGTAGGTAAAATTGTATTCAATTCCCACCAATTTAGCTTTTTCATCTACCGTAACTGTTTAAAAGATGCATAAACTGTTATTTTTATAACCAGAAGTATAAATCCAACAAGTTACATACTGTACGTCTCCTTGTCTGATACAGTCAGATATCTGTAAAATTGAATCCCAGTCTGGCTCTAACAACAGCTGGCTAGTGGCTTTTTCTAAAAAGAAAGAAGAGTAAAAATGATAAAAAGATACACATGATAACATGTGACTTTGATCAACATTAAACATTATATTAATGCATGATAATGTATAATGCTAGTCAAAAAAACAAAATCTGCAAAAGATGCTCTTGATGAACCAACATAATATCATCAAAACCTTTTATTTGGGTTTTCAAACTTCTAAATCAGATTGTCTAGATCAGAACCATAATGGAACTAATCAAATATTGTGACAGATTTTTGACATGTTTGCTGTTTCTTTACAATTCAATTTTGATATCCAACAGTTAGAAGCATGAATAGTTTATTGATTTTAGAGCATCAATTCAAACAAGTCTGTACCCTAACTTGGTTTGGCATGATTATAAATATTGATACATTGGAGCAAGGTCAACATTAACACCTTGCTGAGTACAGTCGGGTTTCCTTACTTAAACCACTCACTGGCTAACCGCCTAACAGCGTGTGAAGACCGCCCCATAAACCCTCTACTACAGTTATATATCAGGGATTTTTTTTACAGGTAGGGGAAGGGTCCTTTTCTTTAAATTTGGGGGGGGGGGGGGAATAACACATGTTTTGCAAAAGGGGAAGAACAAACTTGATGTAAATTGAATTTTTGGGGAAAACTGTATGATTTTATAGAAGTTTCCTGAGGGGAAGACACCCATTAACAGCCCCTGCTATAGAATAAAAAAAGCCCTGTAATTAATATATATATGGTGAAAACAAATCCGAAACTTTATTTTGTTGTTACAAAACATGTCATATTTATTTAGTAAAGACAGTGTTATAAATTTAGAATTGAACTGTCTGATGGTAGTAGTATACGGCTTGGAATTGGATGTGGCTAAGACAGTAAAGTCTGTCGATATCGGTTATTACAAGCAATGTGAAATTAAAAGTTAAATATTTCTAATATATGACATTTAACACAGTATTTTTAAAGCACATTCACACAGATTATTATTGTTTATATCGAATTATTAAGCTATACAAGTTATTGAAAAATGTTGATTTAATTTGAATTTCCGCATATGCAGATCTTTGTAAGGCTGAGAGGATGGCCCTTCCGAATTTGGTCACGAAAATCGGCCAACCAAAAAGCTGAATTATTAAGGCTGGCAATCAGCCACAGTTGCGGTTATATTCTTGAGGTGAAGTTTTACTTCTGTATTAACTCTAAGTTAATTTTGCCTAGAGGTTTTTTAAACGTATTGAACAAATACTGTATTTAAAACAATAATGAATTTATAGAATGTTTTCAAAATAATCTGTCTGCCTGAATGGACGATTGGTTCTGTCACCTAGATGGGTCAATAACTGACAAAAAATCTTCAAAGCATGATTTATAGGTTATCTACACATTATAGCACAAAGAGAAAAGTCACAGGGCTATATGCTTGCATAATCTTACATAGATCTTAGTCCTTTGTTCAGAATTTGGTGACATTATAGCTATGCACTATATCAACAGTAATTTAGCATAGCGAAGCAACACAATTGTTAACAAGTGATACCAAAATATTACAGGTATCAACAAAAATACCACGTTTTAATTTAAAACAGCGTATACAATTAATTTCGTAGACAAGATATCGTATTATTATCGATCAGCCTGATCTGTTAGCCAGACGAGGCGGAGTCTACTCTCGCTAGAAATCGTTACGGCATAGAAAATATACAAATTCTTAAATACATTTCTTTACTTACCAAGAAGTTTATCAAATGTTGACCGGGAGCCGAACATTTCTTATCTTCTATCGTTGAGGAAGTTGTTAAAAATAGAACGAATGAATGATTCAATGTCCCGTGTAGCGTAAATGTCAGAAAATAATGTCGCTTGTAGCATTGACAAATTGGGGTATGGCTAAAACCCACATCGTCCTGTACCGGTTGTCTCCCTTTGATCATAACTAGTGATGTTTCATTTGTTAGTCATCTGGGACCACTCATGGTCTCAGATAAGTTGATCACCTATTCTGATATCAATTTTGGAGTCTGGAACATCTTCCATGTTCCTGTATGTTAGATAAAGCAGTTGGATCAGTGACACTATGTTTATAGATCTATTATCCCTGACTGTTTAACAGTGTTTATATACATGTACTGTATGTATACATACGCAACTCTTATACAATATCGTGATAATACCTTACCAATTCAAACTAATATTCAGCCATAACATACTTTAATGTAAATGCTACTGTGTTTGCTTTCCTTTTTGTTATGAATTTAATCGAAGTAAATGCATGATGTCGCAAGGATTATTATTAAATGTATTTCATGCAGAATATTCTAATTATTTTATATACAAGATTCGACTTCATAGCCATCAAAATAATAGTGAAAAGGCATTCTACACATTCAACATATATATTAATGAATATATATGTAATGTCCTAATTAATGAACTTGTATGGTGAGATTGAATTTTAAACAACAAGTTTATCTGTTACACATGATTTACACAAAACATCCTAAATTATTGACTTGGATATATTGTACATAATGTATATGCATGATAATCAGGTCATGGGTATCTTTTACTTTTATACGAACATTTCATTAACAAGTACACACACTTTGATTTTAAAGTGATAAAAATACGGACTTTAACAACATGTACTGAATAGTATTGCTTCCATGTATATTCAAATAATAAATTATTTCGCTTTTAAATGGTCCAAAATGGTAAATATTATATATTATTATATATATATTATATATGGCATCATGTTTGTTTCCACACAGCAGAGATTTAACTAATTTCTTTTTCTGATATTTTGGCCATGACTTGGAAGCTACATCATTATACAAGACTGAGTAGCGATTTTTTTCGTCCGGTAAACAGGCCCAATAGCATTTAGGCATCAATTTAAATCTAAATGGTGAAATTCCCAATGAAATTGTTTTTGAAAAATAATTAAAAATCGGACATAAAATGACAAAGTTATGACATTTTTTGACAAGAAGTATAGTATACTAGTGTACAGAAACCAGAGAACATTAATAATAATCTATTTGGTATTGTCTATTGATAAAATTTCTCAGTAACCTAGTTGGCATGGCTACAAAATACTTAATCTGACCGGACCCATTCCCAAAGATATGAAATATCACTGATTTCTAAACTCCAAATTTCTTTCATTCAATAGTTACATAGAGTATAATGTAAAATTCCAGGTACTGTTATTATTAGTAATTAGTTAGTTATTATAATGTAAAGCAAAATCATGATGTATCTACTATTTTAATACTGTTTTTCTTGACCAAAATGATATGCATTGAATAAATGGACTGAAGCTGTATTTCATATCAATAAAATTCAACTAAGGTGTAAAAAATGGTTGTTTCTGGTTACTCAAACTATCCTAACTTTTTCCTGCGACCCTAAACTTTTTGTAAGGTCCAAGGAATGGTACATCCATTTTCTCAGTTTTATTTTATTTTTCATAACACTTTCAAGAGCCTAAAAAACACTGACCTATCTATCCTATTGTTTATAAGCATGTAATCAGAAACACCCAGTTTTTAGGCCTAAGTAAACAAGAATATAGAATCAAACTCATTGTGACTTTTCCAAGTTTATATTTGATGTTTACCACTAAACTGAGGCATATAAAGCATGTTACCAGAGAATTGCATAAGATAAAACCAAATGTAACAATCAGAATTAACGTTTCACATGTTTATTCACCACTGACAAAGTCATTCAGACTTTTTTATCAGAGATGTGAAGATTTTGAGTTAAATTCTCAATTTGTTCAGTCGTTTCATTTTGGCAATCTTCAGTAATATCAATCTCATCGCTCACGTTATTGTCACGTTTTTCAGAATCATCGCTAGCTTGTTCAACATTCGTACCAGGAACTTCTCCTTGATCAGTTGAGCCAGAGCTGGAGTCTTTGACCAGAGTAACAGAATCTCCCTTAGAAGCAATATGAAACAGTTGACAGTAGTTATAGTCCAGAGGTACAACCACACCATTCTTCAAGACTGGTCTCAATACAAACTTGAAATGATGACCCAATTCATCTTTCTCATAATCTGGTATCTCAAACCAAGTAACCTTAAAATGTGATTCTGTCACATGTCCGAGCAACTTAGCAACCCCTGAGTCAATTTTGATCTGGTAGATTCGGTAGTGATCAACAATGTCCGGATTGTCGGTGCACCAGTGGATTGTAAAACAATCCAAACTAGTAATGAGTTGATATAATACTTCACATAGCTGACCCCCAATACCAGGACGAAACTCCCGTAGAGTATGACAAGATACCCTCATCTTGTCAAGTTCATTGAAGGGAATATTGATAGCATTTCCACAGGCATCAACTGTAACAAGGAAATAAAATGTCAAAATTTAGTTAGATCCAGTTTTACTTTTAATTCAATAAAAGTACATCTATATAGTTGTCACAGTAGACACTTAGTAGACCTTATGTCAAGGCTTTGTCTACCTTTTTTGTTTATTTACATCTGTTATTGTCATGTGCAAAAGTTGTTGTCACTTGTTATTTGTATATGTCTTATTTCATAATTCAGCCACATGTAAAAACTCATCATGTATGAGTAACTCTTTATCTGGTTTAAACAGAGAGAACTGTCCTATTGTGTGCATTATTATTCACTCATGGGTAAAAGATCAATTGACATACAAATGCATACAACACAAATAAAGGAACTAAATGTGCACAGATATTATCTGGTTACCTCCCCATTCAATAGAATTAGGATAATTCTGAGTATCTTCATCTTTTGCATTGAAGTTATTTGTCCCTACGTCAATCAGAGGATATGAGGTAGATATATCAGCATCTACAGATAGGAATTCAGCTTTCGGGAAAATTTCAGGCAATCCTTCACCTGGCACAATCTAAAATAGACAAAAATGCATGTTCAGATCATAGCATGCTTTGCAATAGTCAATGAGTCAATACACAGCCATAGACACTCAAACATACATTTTCAGATCAGCATCAGAAAAGGTGATGGCCTTATAACACAAACGTGGTGATTATAATATTTGTTGAGTATTTGCTGAGTTGAGTAAACCATCATACTAAGTAGTTAGTTTGTTTGTTTGACAAGAATAAAGAAAGTAATCATCAAAGTTTTATTTTGCAAAAAAAAATATATACAAAATGTAGTCATAGAAATGCTTCTCAACAAATGCTTTCATGATAAAAGAAAGGAGAATTACCTTGAGATCTCCTAATAAGGCAATACAGGTCTTTGGTTGAGGATCTGTTGTTGTTAGACCAACTTTAACAAGTTTCAGTGTACAAAACTTCAAATATAACCCATACACAGGAAACCATCTGAAGCAAGTAATAGTACATTTATAAAAATCTGTTGTCAAACAAACTAGTGAAAAAGGGCACAAAAAATGTATTGGCCTTTATTACATTAATAAATGTAAGCTAAATAATGACAATTGTACTTAAAATGATCATTGTCAAATATGGTTCAACATCACACTAACAGTCAGCGTGGTTTGGCAACATGTCCAACTTTGAATGTGGAGGAACAACCCCATGTTAAACCCAAGTCCTTCTGAATACTGAAATTAGTATGCATTGCCATCTCTAATATAATAGACACACAATTATATCAACAACAAAATCATATATAATCTGTTAAATATTTCCAACAATAAAGTAAACAATTTACACAATATTAAAACATACTCAAAAGCAGAATGAAACCTTTTGTGTTAACAATATAAAAAATTCACAATTAATTCAGCATGGACTCTACCATATCAATATATTAATGTTGAAATTAACTATGACTGTATCAGTACTTATATTTATGAAACCAAAACCTAAAAATAAGTCGTCTTAAAACAAGCATAATAGAAATTATGTACATGTAATGATGATGAAAAGCTCAAACTTTTATTCTACAGACACCCGTCACATTTGATGGTAATTGTTACAGAGGTAAAGATAAACACTGCATTCATTTATTAAAACACTTGTAAAGGTCTTCAACATGTATGAGAGTATTATAAATACTCTATATAACAACACAAAGTACCAATTTAGAAGTGGATTAATTCACACTCATGAAATACCAAAAAAAAAACAAGAGGGCCATGATGGCCCTATATCGCTCACCAAATAAAAAGACTCTTAGAGAAAATTATCATGAGCCTTTGTAAAATTAAGTGACCCTGGGGTGGGGCCAATTTTGCCAATAATTTAATCAAACTTGGTAGATGTCCACCAGATAATTCTACATATGTACATACAAAATATGTAAGCTCTAGGCCTTGAGGTTTTGGCCAAAAAGATTTTCTTGTTTTCCTATATAAGCCTATATATATCATGTGAACCCGGGGCGGGGCTAATTTTCACCCTGGGACCATACGTTTTAACAGACTTGGTAGAGGTCCACTAGACAATGCTACATACCAATTATCTTAGCTCTAGGTCTTGTGGTTTTGGAAAAGAAGATTTTTTCAATTTTCCTAAATTGATCATAGAGTAAACCCAATTTTGACCCCAGGGCAATAATTTGAGCAAACTTGGTAGAGGTCCACTAGATAATGCTACATACAAAATATCTAGGCTCTAGGCATTGTGGTTTCGGCCAAGAAGATATTTTTAATTTTCCTAAATAAGCCTCTAGAATCAAGTGACCCCTGGGGCAGGGCCAATTATGACCCTAAGGCAATAATTTGAACAAACTTGGTAGAGGTCCACTAGACAATTATACATACCAAATATCTAGGCTCTAGGCATTGTAGTTTCTGACAAGAAGATTTTTAAAATTTCCCTATATAAGTCTATGTAAAATCAAGTGACCCCTGGGGCGGGGCCAATTTTGACCCTAGGGCAGTAATTTGAACAAACTTGGTAGAGATCCATTAGACAATGCTACACACCAAGTATCTAAGCTCTAGGCATTGTAGTTTCTGACAAGAAGATTTTTAAAATTTCCCTATATAAGTCTATATAAAATCAAGTGACCCCTGGGGCGGAGCCAATTTTGACCCTAGGACAAAAACTTGAACAAACTTGGTAGAGGTCCACTAGAAAATGCTGCACACCAAACATCTAATCTCTATGCCCTGTAGTTTTGGACAAGAAGATTTTTAAAAGTTTTTCCTATTGGTTGCCATGGCAACCAGAGTTTTTAATGAAATTAAATTTTTTAACAACTTTGGTAGAGCTTCATGCAAGGAACATCCCTGTAAAGTTTTGTTGAAATTGGCCAACTGGTTAAGAAGGAGATGTTGTTTAAAGCAATCGTTGACGCACACACGCACGCACGCACACACGGACGACGGACATCACGCGATCACAATAGCTCACCATGAGCACATTGTGCTCTGGTGAGCTAAAAAAAATGAATGACACCTAAGTCTTAATACGAGGTTCGTCCACGTTATTTTACACTTACGGTATCTGAAGTTAATCTTGTGTTCAGTCTGAGTACAATTTTGACAACAATAAAACTTAACATGACATAGAGATTAAAAACTTACTTTGTTTTCCATCTTGTATTGTTAGACTGAGGGGATGAAAGCTGAAGCAGTTTTGGTAAGGCTGATTGGTTCATTGAATGTACATATAAACAAGCTTTATCTTTGCCAAAAGTGGGAACCGGCTTATCACCATCAGGAAATGGTAGGAGAACCAGCACAGTAGACTGGTCATCATGTTGTAGATGTAGCTCAATAAAGACATCACAGTCTGGATCTTGTAAGATTTTGTAGGTTACAGACACATACACCGAGGTATATTGTTTTAAATCAACATCAAGGGAGAAAAGACTGAAACAATATAAGCAATGTTTAAAAATATACCACCAGAGACCAATATACACATACAATCTACCGGTAAGTGTATACAAAATTGATTATCATATTTTCTGTCTGTTATTTCATTGTGTGGCTGCATACAAATGTTGTGGAAACTTTTATTACTCTGTATCAAAGGGTGGTAACTCTTGAGTTTGCAAAAATTTATTTGTACATGTCAAATTTATGTATTTATAATGATATGATACAAATGTATTGAAATCAAATTCTTTATTAATTCATTACAACTAATAAACTAAACATTATTGTTACATCCTGATCAAATACAAAGAGCATGAATAGAAACATGAAAAATCGTCATATTTGAAGTAATAGTAAGTATATGTTCAACATCACAATAATAGTAATGTAGTAAAATGTTACCTATACATTGAAAACTTGCTGTGTACAACATCAGCTTGTAATTTCAAAGACGAACCACCAATAAAAGCATCATCTGTACATATATCCATACTTGGTTCTGATTCATTAGAGGCTTGATTTGTACTTTTCCAATCTTTCAAAACACACAGACCGGGATTTTGAGTGGACTGGTTACTGGATTGTGCAGACATATTTGTGTTTTCATTCAGCACAGAACCAGTCTGTGCTTGACTAAACTGAGCTTGTGTAAATGTAGGTTGTAGTTGTTGTACACTGAGATTCCACCATGGATTACCAACAGGCTGAATATAAAGCATACATCAAATAACTATGGTGTCATATTTACTGTACATGTACAAACCAGGTGTCATAATACATAAGTTTTATTCATTAATTTTTTTTGTTATGAAATAGGTTTATATGTTTCATATATACATGTAAGCATCACACAGCAGACAGGTCAATCTAGTGTAAAAAAAGATTCTCATGTAACCATTAATGGCTAATTTTACACCTGTTAATTCTTAAAAACCAAACACTCCCTGTGTAATTGTACTGAATATAAACTATTTCTTTTCAATAACATAATTCAAAATAAAAAAAATCTATCTTTTTTACTTATATGGTTAGCAACAGCAATCTTTATTAATCCCTTTAAAACTAGCAATATTTTGTTTTAATTAGAACTACTGTTTTTCAGCTTTGTCAGACAAAAGAAACAATTCTGGTTAGTAACAATTAATACAAGAGGCCCTACCACTCCATTGTCGAAAAATCTTTCACCAAATCCCTGACAGAATGATGTGTTGATTGGTAAAGATGTGTAAATACTTGGATACAGTAAGTCTGAGAGTAATCTCCAAAACCTGTTCATTATAAACAAGTACATTATTCAAAAGCCAACACAAACATACTCCACACAATACCCTACACACCAAAAATCCATAATAAGTTAGTTAAATAATATCTGTCAAACAGAAGATAATATTTCTTCACCTGAAAATCATTACAGATAATTACATTAAGGAGATTATACAGCTTCTAGGTAAACACTTAGAAAACTGAATATGGGATTTAAAGTAGAAAGTCAAACATGAATTATTACTTAATTGATGCCATATGCCATCATGTAATGAACAGGGGGGGGGGGGGGGCAATAATAATAATTTCAGCAGTAATGATATTTTAAATGGGTATTTTATTATCCTCCTCCCCTCCCCAGATGTCAGACAAGATCTAAAATTTCTCCCCCTCACAATCTGAAATTGTTTCCTACAGGCCTGACACAGTTAAACTTCATAAGCATGAATTTTTACAGATAGAACGCATCACATGTATACAAAAGACAACATCATCAAAACATCTCCCAATTATCAGTAAATAATCCAACATCCTCAATAGGAAACATAGGATCAATAGAAAATAATTGTTCAATGACTAGTTTTCAACATTCTTTCAATGATGTACTGGTGAACAGTTTACCTAACCAGTGTTCCTGGATTCTGTACCAGTATTAACCCTGCTCTCCACAAGTTGCAGCCAATTTTTCAACATGACTGATCAGCTGTGGAAGACAAATGACTGTCGATGCAGTCCCTCCAACCAACTCATCACAAGAGAATATGTGTATATGTAACAGTAGCCGGTAGGGCCTATGTTTCAAACTCATGACTCAAAATCCATAGACCACAATGAATTAATTATAATCTTAATTAACATTGATAAAACATACTTGTTTTCATTTTGTGTAAAGTTGGCAGCACCCTGAGTTTCAAACACCCATCCTGGTGCGAACATTGCAACAGATAGATTGTGTTTACTGACAGCTTCCAGAGCCTGGAAAAAACATTATTGAGTTTTAAATCTCTAAGACATAAACAATTATACAAAATCATATACTGTACAATCATTGACCCATAATCATTAGTTTCTATACAGTCAAACCTAAGTTATTAGCCACCACATTATGTGTACTGTGAACTACAGCCACCCTGTTACACATACTTGATACATTGTAAGACAGACTGGAGTAAATAAACCTCTGAATAAAAGCCAACATAGCATAAAGGTTAAATCTATTCTCTCCAGTATGTTTCTCTTCTGGCTTGACAGAACAACATCAAACCAGATTACATTTTGGTGTTGAAATCCCTAAACTAATTCAGACTATCTACTGGTGCTCACCTCTCTTGTATTATATCCACCATCACCAAGACAACCTCTTCCAAACACATCTATACCAACATAAACATCACCCACTCTGTTTGTTTCTGCTGCATTTTTCTTTGACTCTTCTAAATGTTCATCTTTCCAACAATAATTTAAGAATATTCCATCACAACAATCAAAGAATTGCCTGAAAATAAACATTTAAAATCAAAAGAAACACCTAAAATTAAAATAAACACCTATAATCAAAATAAACATCTAAAATCAAAATAAACACCTATAATCAAAATAAAAGATTCAAAATCAAAATTTAAAATCAAAATAAACATTCAAAATCAAAATTTTAAATCAAAATAAACATTCAAAATCAAAATAAACATTTAAAACAAAAAGCTTGATGGGCTTTAAGGAGGCCTACTCCTTATACACTGAATCCTGATCATTACCACCTTATAAACCATGACATAGCCATTGATGCTACATGAAAGCATAACGCGTAACATCCAGTTAAGGGCAAGGTCAATATAAGGTTGGGCATCATGTGTGGATTGTAAATAATACATGGCAACAAGTGTAAAGTACCAATGCATGGATATAATTATTAACAGTATTTGTCCTAGACAAAACACTAAAAATCTAATTGAAGAAGAAAGATCATTTAAAACATCATATGTCAGATCAAATCAATGTTGGGTGATATGGATGGACTGGAAATGGTTCGAGGTAACAACTGTATCAGTATGAAAATGATAGATCTATGAAACAGTAAATTTAGATTACCTTGTATGGACATGTCAAGCACTAAATGCAAGGGGCATGGATTATATTCACTCCTGCACTGACTTTTACATGATTGATAAACTTACTGACCAAACTGAATTATCATGTTTTTTGCAATATATTGGTCTTCTTAATTTAAAACTAAATAACATCCAGGTGTACTGATTCAAGAAATATTCTGTAAAGAATCAAACATGAATGATAATCAGCAAAGAATCAAGCATGAATCATAACCAGAGGTAAAACTCAACCTTTGGATAAATGAATAAAATTACAACAAACAAGAATATTTACCTGTTTTTAGAATTTAAAGCATTTTGCCAGGAGAGTTCTCCAGTGTCAATCACACTATCATACCAGATCACTTGAGATCCAGGACAGTGCTTGTGTTGTTCGACAGTCAAATACTTGACAAATTCATTCAAGTTTTTAACCAGTTCAGATGTCTGCAAGTATATTTCGTATATAAATTATTTCATCGTAATATTCTTAAATTGGACACTATAGACTATTAGCACTACACTGCTGATGCTTAAAGTTAAACTACTTCAGACAGTCAGTTATCATAATGAAATGAATAAATTAAAACCTGTTAGGGTTAAATCCTCAACATACCTTTATAACATTTTCAATGTTCACCAACCATCCATCAAACTTATAATATTTTGCTATCTGAACAAGCTGGTCAGCAAACTGTTTATATGAAGCTTCATCTTGTAGAAAACTTTCACATCTAGCTTTCCCATCATCCCACTCGGTTATCAATGTTCCTGAATTGCAGGATCAATACATATTATTATACTTGGATCCTATTATTTCAAAGAATGACTAGTCATCACTACCATCATTCTGTTGCTATTATATCTAAGTTAACCTGGTTATATGGTGTCTCTCCATTACACAGTAACCCTATTATAAATACATCCACTTATTCAATTGATCAGCAAATAAACTAAAATCAGGCCACCACAAGCAAAGGTTTCGCATAAAATGTTCACACACAACCGTCTTGAATGTGTAAGCATTTAATGTAAAGGGAGCAATTGTGATACAATGCTGCAAGTTATGGAATTTGGGAAAGTGAGATCATTTTTTTTAGTACAATATTTGAATAAATGTTGAAAGTCTGAAAATTCACTGAGATATCTTACATAATACTATATCCAAAGTAAAATGAATTTGACTATAACTTCAAAGTTACGATACTTGGCATATAAGATCAGTTCATAACGCTTAACTCTGGGGATTAAATATCACATGAAAAACTTTTTTATATCAAATTTTACGCCCTTTCAGGTTCACCTAACCATCGTTTCTGGGAAGAACCAGTACTAGACTCCCATCCTCCGTAAGCAACTGCCTAATTTCTCACATAAAGAGACATGGTCAGTAGTTGGGCTTGATCACACAACTCTCAATCAGTGAGAGGTTACAGTGATTAGAAGTCAGCAACCTTAACCACTCCACCACTGAGGCAGGTCTGAAAAAACTCTTACCTGGACCTTAACAAACAATATTTCAATGAACAGCATAAAGTCTTCTTTGTCACTTTTTTAATCAATACATACCAAGCACAGTAACGCCATGTCTATGTCCTGCATTTGTCCAAGCTGGAGGTGGTATAGTTACAAAATAATGACTGAAGTATATAAATATATCTACATATTGCCAATGGTAGAACCTATATGCATTTGGCCTCCCACAACCTTGTACCACCCTGAAAAAAGAAATAGATAAAAATGCATCTTTCAGGGATGTCTCAATAAAAAAATTGTTTACTACAGCAAAAAGACAAAAATAAAGAAAAGACAGAGAACCGATTAAACATAAAAACTCTTACTTTAACAAGAAGATACCCCATGTTGGACAGTAAACTCTAGTCATTTCAAGTTAATGATTAATTTTAAAAGTGATTTAACTTTGATTTCCACCAAGAATTCAAATTTACAAATTCACAATTCAGATGTGTAGACAGAAATCATAAACTAGCAACATTTTTCACTGATATCAGTAGTGATATTTTTTTTCAAATCATGATTCTAAAATCAACATATATGTAAATGTTGACATATCAATATGCAAAGAACCAATAACAACTTAATAGAAATTGTACCCGGTACTACAGCTACAAGAACTAAAAACTACTTCAGAACAATATTAATTGGTCATATGAGAGTAATGAAAATTCTCAGGGTAGTGTTATCCCAATCAAACTCCTTTTTAAGGGTGGTCTAACTTTATGAATAGATACATTAATATTCAAGCCATTAAATATATGTTCTAGCTCTAAGAAAGCATTTGAGGACTTAACATTAATTCTTAAGATCACTTGTATGAATACAGTAAAACCAAGATAAATAAACCTTTTGACCAAATGAAACAGACTTAATACTGATCAATGTGCTTTTATCTTCAAGCTGAAATATAGAAGAAATATGAAAGAGGGTCTGAAAATAAGGTGTAATTGCTGAGACATTTTACTGCATATTGCCAAGAGTCTGAGAACTTAATTATTAATTTACCTGTCTTCTAAATAACCTCCCTTGAAATCATGACACACTATCAGTTTAGGTGTGTCTTTTTCTTTTCTTTGACGTTTCTGTATCCTAGCGACACAGAGTTCATCCCTATCAGGATGCCAAGACAACACATCCTCTAGAGTAAACAGTGGACGGATCTCTGGATTTCGACGGTCCATGTGTATTTAATTTCATACACTTTCAGCCATCTGAAGTATATATAAACCACACATTAATTAATAATAAGCATGAACCCACGCATGATGTCAGCAAGACATTACCTAAAGCTTGAGTTAAAAGATACAAACGCTGTGTGAAAAGCGAAAAGCGTCTGCATGAAGCCTGCGCATAAACGCTTGACAGGAATCTACCTAGAATTGTGCCAGGAGTGCTCATCTTCCACGTTCGCTGGCTTAGCCTATTTTCATATTATTGACCATGTATATAAAAGGTATGTGCAAAAAATTGTATACTACTTATTTGTCAATTCATAATTGCTTAAAATTACTGAACAGACAATTATGATATCTTCAGATTATACAGTAGAAACACTTTAAACCGGTCCGCTCTGGGACCAACCCATTTGGCTGGTTTAGAGGGGAAGCCAGTTTAGAGAGGTTTTTGTGTCCGGTCAAAATGTGTTCATGTAGACATACGTTGTCTGGCCAGCTGTTCGTAGTCAAATTGTCTAAAACTTGGTTTTACATTACAGCACTGGGTCGCGAATACTAAAGATTTATACAAAGCGACAAAGAAATTAACGACTGTTTTATTACTTTACAAAGACAACAAGTGTCACTTACCATTCAAATAAATCTGCATAAATTTATTAAGTATTAAGGATATTACGACTAATTGTGAACGTTGTTTTCGCCTCCTGAATTCGGCAAATTTCTTGAGGAGAATCACCGAAAGGGGGGACAACTATGCATGGCTAGGTGTAAAACGCGGACCCCGCGGATCCTGATCCGGATCCAGTACAGAATAATTATATACTTGGTTTATCAATGCGATATGGTTGTATGGGACCCGGAGTCATTTTGTTTATCTAATTCCCGCCGGTTGGAAATGGTCTTCTGTCCCTCCCCGGGCGGGCAAAATATTGACATGTGCATAAATTTAGATTAACCCAGGCTTTTGCTTCACCCACAGGAACATGTTATTCAATAATAAAAAAAAATACATTGGTAAATTTTTTATTGAGCATAACTTTTTTTGATTGAATAACAGGTTCCTGTGCTTCACCCTAACTGTAGGATTCCAAGGCTAGTCACACGTACACTCACGACACCAAATGTAAAAGGAGGAGGAAAATAATGTACCCGATGCGGGGCTCAAACCCGCGACCATCCTGTCTGCAAGTCAGATGCTCTACCAACTGAGCTAATTGGGCTGGTGAATATCCCAGCCAATTTATAATACAATATACCACACCGATACAGTAGAAGCACAGGGATTCCTCTGTGGTTTTATACTTAAACATCCAATTAAGTTTTATTTTATTCTTATACATGGAAAGCAATACAAGTATGAATAACTTTCATATTTATTTATACTGTGTTTCTCTTGTCTTGTGTTGCAAACGTGAACGAGTGGTAAGTTTGTCCACCTTCGGAGTGGGAGATCGAAGGTTCGAACCCCATTGGAGACAGTGTGCCACCAGCTAGTTAAATAATGGCAGGCACCCGGAATAAGGAGAAGGGATTCAGGAGGTACAGTGCGAACATAAGACAGGTGTCTCATAAGCCAACTTGGCTGGCCCTTTCAATAGGGTTGACATTATAATAAACAAAACCTTTATATGTATTATTGTGTTTATATATCAATATTATCCCGCGTCCCAAAAGAGGGTATTACAGCCACACTTATAATCTTAAATACGTAACATTAAGAGTAAAGCCATGCATGGTCTTATATAAATAGTAGTGATGTACCGATGATCAGAAAACATCGATTAGCTATTAGAAGAAGCTTGTGGATGTCAATGATCGATGTCACATTTTCATATAATCGATCATCGGATGTGAACCTCTTAGACTAGCCCCATATCGCTTCACATCAAAGGGAAGTCACTACATCTAAATTCAAAAGCAAGTACTTTCTATCATAAGGTGAAGCTTGCGAGCATCTCAGACACCCAGTGTCGATTTCCAAGGGCTAGTTGGCCCCTTTGTTTAAGATTTAAATGCTCTGTCATCATGGCTTGCTTGAAATTAATTCATATGCACATATGAAACACCTTTTATTTTATAATAATAATGCACAGCACATGTTGAATTTCTAACCGATTATAATCGGAAAATCGGATCTGAAGCCTCAACCGATTCCAACTGAAGATCGATTATGATTTCCAACTGATGTCCCATCACTAATAAATAGTATAGGTTTACATTGGTACGTGTGCTTACAAGGAAGTTTTATAATTATGCAGAACATTGTATACCGTATATACATGTACCATGCATATCACAGTGACAATGCAGTAGATATTTAATACATGTCCTGTTATTTATATTTAGCTCGTTTTAAATTACTGGCCCAAAGGTTATAATAACTTTTTATCTGTCTAATATATTGTCTTTCAACATAACTTTGTTAATTATGATCAGGCAGTAAGGATATAATTGATATATAAATCTGACAGCATAATTATTTAATCTGAACATATATATGAACATTAACCCGCTTTTTCTTCTCTACCTTAATTCTTTGAAATAGAATTGAGATTTGAGGTCAGCAGGGTCATAAAAGTTCATTAATGACTCTTCTATTTGAGTGACACTAAATATAAGACCAGGACCTGGTCCCAAGGTTATAAAACTTGAGAACAATCTCCAAGCTCAAATCTCAATTCCATCAAGTATAACGGTTTGAAAAGCTGATTAATATTTAGATACAAGTTCAGATCAATTATCCAGCAGACTGATCTATCAATAATATCATTGTTGTCTGATCATAATTAAACTTAATTAGGAAACATTAAAAGACAAGATATGAGATTTGAGCTCAGAGACTGATCTAAGTTTTATAACCTAAAACCCAGAGGCTATAAAAGTTGAGATCGGTCTCATTTCAAGTTCAAATCTTGTCTTTTAATGTTTCTACATGTAGTACGTTAATTATGATCGAACAATAATGATATAACAGATACATTATATATTCTTATAATGTTAATAAGTGTTTTCATAATGGCCTTGTTATTGGGCTGAAGACTGTCATATTAGCCCGAGGCCGACTCAATGAATGCATATTTGAACATTAATCAGCTGTTTTTTCAACCGAGAAAGGAATTGAGATTTGAGCTTGAAGGATGTTCTCAAGTCTTCATGATAATAGATCTTTGTGATGTTGTTACATTCTGATTCATAATAATATATGAGCAATTATTTAAAACAGCTAATAGAATAAGATCTAGTTGAAATAGTTCATTGTGATGTTCTATCTGATATGTACTTTTTTAAAGATAAAGTTAATCAATTATGTAAGGCTGTATTTGTTCAACTAAAAAAAATCTCAGGTACCTAATTAGAAACTTGATATTTATATACTTTCTGTCGTCAATTTGAAATTAACACTATAAAAGTATTGTTAAAGTGACATAATTCAGAACGTTGTTAAGAAATCCATCATGAAAATAGAGTTTAAGTTTTATCTGTGCAGTTTCTGTGTCAAGTTGTAAGATAAATCGCTATTGTGTTCGTATGACTTAACCTAAACCCCAGTAGGTCACAACTTTTATTTTGGACCTAGATATAAGCTATCTCATTTCAGTAATTTTACAGGTCATACAGTCATTTTTAGCAATTGCAAGTTTTGAATCTTATGTTAAGTCTGAAGGGTCAGGAAAATTGAGATTCTATGTTTGATGTCAGGAAATGCATGTTCTATATGTTAACTGACTGTTTCAGGTTTTTAGCTGTCCACTACCAATAAAATGGAAAATGTCAGTATTGATATAATGTACATCTTGATGATATCAATTAGTTAAGGTCATATGAAGCACATGTCAGATTGATTTTACACAATTATTGAGCGTTAAGTAGAAACATTATATACAAAACAGTCAGTCACATAAGAAATAGAAACAATGGTGAAATGTACAGCTTAGTTTTAGTAAACATGTTCAGAAAATGTTTCCTTAAATTTACAAGGGATATGGTGGATTTGTTATCTACACAAGGAACATTAAATTGGTCTAGAGTATTGACAGAACACATCAGCATCCAAATCACCTGGAGTTATATAATTATACTACTTAGGGCCCTCATTTGACCCTTAAAAGGGCATTTTGATTCTTGAAATTAGCAAAATAAAGTTTCTGACGAAAGAGAATTTTTACCAAAGGGTAAAATTTGCTACATTAGTGGGATTTGTGTTGATCCTTCATATTATATTATCAGCTAAGGGTCAATTTTGTATCTTTTTGACCCTCAACTTTCAATGTTTAGTGAGTACACTGAGACAACTGTTGAACTTAACTTGAATTAACAGCCACAAGAAAGTGAAGACCAACAAGAAAACAGTGATTAATGATCAGCACACACTGAATGATAATCAAATATACTCATAACCAATTGAGTAGCTAGTGGTACCTATAATGTAGTCATGTACCGAGTGTATTGTAAAGTGGGAATTTTATTATACTGTTATAACTGCATAATTTCATGGTCAATGAATGTAACTTTTTTAACGTTGGTGAGCTTCGCAAACTTTTGTAATCTATACAATAATCTTTGTTATATTGTTTGCCGAATGTATGTGTGTGTATAACAGAACATTCCTTTGCCATAAAATAAACTGAAACTATTGACTATAGTACAAAGCTAAAAATAAAATGCATTCATGGACCATGTAATTATTCAGCTTTGATGGTTTAATGAAATGATAGTTAACATCATGCTTTTTTCTCCCCAGTCAGTGGATTAGGTTCAGAAGTTGACTGTTTACGACTGGTGATCTAGATAACATAGTTCTTCAAGGAAATTTTGTGTGATTTTTTTCATAACATTTCTTATTGAGACAAGTTGGAAAATAAACTTATGATTTCTGGCATTAATACAAGAAAATGAATGACTAACCATAGTGCTTATGAAAATATGTTCACTAATCATAAGTTCAGCAGGGAGGTCTTAAAACATATTTTAACTCAAGAACTTTTTAAAAAATTGGCTCCTGATACAGTATTTAAATACAAGATTTCCTATGGACAAAATTGTAAGGGATTTATTGATAGTAAAAACACAAATTCTATTGTATAACAATAATCATCCAATAGTAGGATTTATTTCATCATAATATTCACAGAAGTGACATCATATTAAGGTATTTAACAAAGCTACATTACAACACAATTATGAATACCATTATCTGTACAAAAAAGAACTCACATACAAAACATCAATAAAATATATACAGTGGTAAATATAGGTACGAAATAATTAGTTGCCTATGAGTTCTGGCTGTTATGTGGAAATGACAGTTAACTGGCGAAAATCTATGTACAAATCTTGAATGTATAAATGAGACAATTTTATATGAAGGGCAATAGTAATTGCTTTTAAGTTCCTAGACTGGGTGACTGAAGAGCACAAAGAAGGAGAATAAATGTTCATATAACAAAGTATAGAGAATGATCCACAGTACACCTGTGGTTTATGTCTCTCAGCACAGAACATCCTAAACCCATTGTCTATAACACACTGAAACAAAACTCTGAACAATTCTAACATTTGAGTGATTCTAATACAATGAACATGATTTTTAGCGTATTCTTGTCAATAAAATAATTGGCTGATAGGATCAACATTAAATGGTAAACAAAACCGGTAATTAAATGAATGGCAGTACTAAGAAAATGATGAACAACTAAAAGACTATATGAGATAAGACATTTCTATACCTTGAAAAATCTGTACAATATCTTGTAAATCCAGCAAGTAACTAGAAGATATATAATATTAAATGAGTACCATAATTATAAGACTTACCACAAACCAATTCAAACAGAAGTTTCACAAAAAAAAAGTATTATGACATTGGGAGGCACACTTAAGACAGGATCAAGAAATTCAGCATTCCAATATCTGCATGACTTAAAAACTCTGCGATAACTAAACAACATGTTTATTAACAAGGCAGGCATGTTACTTGAGATACAGTTATAACACCTGAGTTACTTCATCACATATAGATACATACATATATATATATGATAATATGCTGCACTTGATTTACCTGAAGTCAAATTGCTTACATATCACTACAATCATAAACTGAGCCCGCCATTATATCCTCAAGTTAACTGGGTTTACAAGCATCAAAATTACAAGTCACACTATAAAAGATGACTCAATCATAAAACAAGCAGTTTTTGTTCATATTGCTAGTTATCTATAAACATTTCAGTAAGTATTAACTAAATATGTATACATGACTTAGACATATAAAGGGCAATATAATATTAAATTGTAATATTATGATACAAATGATGTAGACAAAGAAATTAAGACTTCCTTACAACATAATTCTACAGAAGTACACACAAGTGATTATAGTTAAACGCAATCAATTAATAAGAAAAATGTAAGTCAAAATCAGCTTTCAAGTTAGAATGACCAACAATATGTTGAACCTTTCCAAAAACACAGCACTGTAAGTACAGGAATTAGAATTCCATGTCCTTTTCCATGTTTTCATGGAAATGAAATATTTCTATCACCAAGACTACATCACACATATTGTTTTCTTTCCTGAACCACACATTTTTTTCACAGAATAAATGCCTGCCATGATAATTTAAGTCTATCGCTGGGCTTCTACTTCCATTGCATGAGGTGAATGAGAGACTTGGGTAGGAGATGTGGCATATGGTGATGAACTGAATTTTTCTGTAGTGGATAATTTGGATAGAGCCATAAGAGCATCAGGAAAGTTAGGAGGTGTGGCGGGAGTATTTGCAGGGGCACATAACTGAAATATATAAAAAACACCACTATTATAAAATGTCATACATATATATGTTGAAAGAACATGAAATTAAGTTACTGTAAGTTTTATTATACCCCGCAAACAAAGTTTGAGAGGGGGTATATTGGAGTCACTCTGTCAGTTGATCCTTCTGCATAAAGTTTGTGGAGCCACCGAGTGACTCCAATATACCAACTTTCAAACTTCGTTCGCGGGGTATAATAAATGAATATCATTGCATGATAACCCATTTGAGTATGCAACAGTCAAAATTTGGTGATAATCTATTAATTGAATCATCATATATTTCTTAAGGTAATAATAATTTGAAGCTCCAGTGGCCCCTAATGATGATCCATCCATTGGTTCATGAATTTTTTTTAAAGATTAAGCAATTTTTGCTCTAGCGGCCCACTTAAGGCGCCAACCACTTCACAAGAGTAAATCTAATAAAAGACTCTATTTTTGGGACTAACAATTCAAGTTGTGAGATGAACCATCAATTGTTTCATGAGAAGTAGATGATTAAATGTTATTCCACTTTTAGTTCTGACAGCCCTATGAAGAGGCCAACTGGCATAAAATGAGCAAAATATTAGAAAGTCACAATGATGCTTCACAGTAACTTCAAAGGAAATTTAACCAGTTAATTCAGAGGAGAAGACCTGATTGTTGATGCCAATGTATCACACTACCTTATAATACCTATAGAAATAGCACACTGAACTTTGAGGGGATTTGACCTGTTGCTAGAGTTAGAGAAAATTAGGAATACTCAATATCAAACTAAATTCAACTAGAGCTGTCACAGAGTCAGAGTGACTAACACTCCCGCAACTGCTTTCAGTGTAAAAATGCGATAGTACATTATACCACTAAATTCAAGGGGAGATAACTCTGCAATGGGTGAATCGCTGGACATGAAAATTGTGTCTTGCACATCTACACTTAATGGTGATAACATTTTTCAAGTTTCATAGCAATCGGTTAAGATGCGGAAGTAGTTTGATCCACAAACTTGTATGCGGACCAACCGACAGAGTAACTCTAATATACCCCCTCTCAATCTTGGTTTGAGTCCACTTAAAAAATGGCATGCATCCCAAAAGGGGGTACTACAGCCAACTTAATAAATTCACCAATAAATTTACAATGGGCAGATTTAATTTTCTTTTACTCAGGCATTAAAGTCGCAGGGGAAAATTAAGGAATGTCAGATAATCCGAAACAACATTTTTAACCCTAATGCATGATTATTCAAAGTTTTGCTAATTTCATTTGCAAGATCTACCTGCACTGACTTGTAAACATAACAAATAAAAGATTATTGAACTCTAACAAAGTCATAAAATTATAAAAAGACAATTTTGTCAATTCTATACTGAAAACAATTTTAGTTGATTGACCTAAAAAGGTCAACTTTGTTTACTACTTAGTTTCAATGGTTGCTACATATCCATAAACTGTAACACAGACGTTTGTCCATTAAATTACGTATAGTCATAGTGTAACTGATCAACAACAGTTTTCTAAACAGCAACGCACGCAA
Organism: Lutraria lutraria; assembly: GCA_964023205.1. Taxonomy (NCBI): domain Eukaryota; kingdom Metazoa; phylum Mollusca; class Bivalvia; order Venerida; family Mactridae; genus Lutraria; species Lutraria lutraria. The sequence goes on from OZ026836.1 coordinate 16,304,245, forward strand.
AAATATACAAATAAAACAGTCATACAAATTATGCGTAAATTATGAATGAAGGCGCAGCACGTTTTATTACGCCAGACAGTCAGTCAAGCGAAGCGTGATAAATAGGTTTGAAATATAGGTCAACGAATTCAAAACAAACAAATTAGTTTTGAAATAAAAGCGCGTGAGTAGAACGTGACACGGAAGATAATTGATACCAAATATCTACTAAAACCGAAAATAGTCATTGAAAGGTTGACTTAAGAATTTCTGACACGTATGAACTGAGAAAATATCAGACCACTCATATAACGACCTAAAGAATGATGTCATCAAAATGGTGGCGTACTCACCGAGTAATTTCCGTTCGCATGATTTCCATTGCACGTCCGACAAGTAGGTACTGAAGATTCTTGGAAGAACATACTTAATGCACTCTGAAAAAACAAAGGCAAACTGATTTAAATATGACCACATCGAGTCGTATCATCAAATACCTACACGTATTTTCCACCCGTAAGTTCATTGTTTATATCAGTCAAATGTAAACATGCGCCATATTGGTTTTTCAGCAAACGAGCTTATGAAACTTACCTCGAGTTGCCATTTAGAAGCGACTAGAAACTGTTTTGCTTGGTCAATTTGGCACCCAGTAGCAAACATAAACTGATTCATCATTACTTGCTGCTTCAAACCATCCATTTCTTTCATTTGTTCGGGGTAAGTTTCAAGCATTCACCCCTTCCTGTCCAATGTTGATGTTGATATTTTTGACGGGAAGTAAAGCATGTATTTGATTGACAGACAACAATAATAAAATCCGCTCTTTTGATTGGCTGGAACGTAACAACAGGGGCGCGGTTTGAAAGAAGTAGTCGGAATAGTTTTGATTTAATCGGTACGATCAATTAAGTTGGTTTTCGTTGAAAATAACAAACATTACTGTTAACACCAAAAGACCAATTTATTTTTTAGTTATATACACCAAAACGAATTGATTTATTTGCAACTAGTGCTTAGATGGCGTTCAATTATTTGTAAATCAATGTTATTATTTTAGAAAAAGTACGTCACAAGCACCTGTTTTTGCCCATGATTTGATGACGTCTACACACGGAAGTGCAAGTCGGACAAAGATGTTGATTACTTTATAGATGTTTTCTATGACATAGTTTAAAAAAAACACAAAATGGGCGCATTTTCATCCACGCTAAGCCGTCGTAATGGTGGTGTTGAAGTTGTCGATATCACATCGAACAATGCCTATCGATATCCGCCGAAGTCTGGTACAATTTTCAGTCTTTTTCCTCACTCATTTAGTTATTATCTCAGATATATTTTTTGCTTTTAGTTTTATAAATATGTTCAATAAGATCAATATTTGTGACAAAATGTTGAAGTTAATTTCACTCATTTAAATTTTAATACCTTTATGCTTAACTTATGAAGTATTTCCTTGTAAGTTTAAATACAGGTGTTTCACCTATGTTAGATCTATGATACATGTACCAGGACTCCGACTAATGTACCTAACTCATAGTAAGACCAAGGACTTACATACATACATACATAGAATTGTGACTGCTAAAAATAACTCAAACGATAACGAGGGAGGATCCCACTATCCATTGGGATTCTAGGCAATATCCAACAGTGGTAATCAGGTGATTATGAAGTTAAAGCTACAAGAATTAACTCTGGTAATGATGAATCGGCACGGAAAATTGGTTGGGATGCAACAATCATTTTAAGATAACTGAAAATCCATACCTGTTAGCATAAGCATTGAAGAAGGCATCAATCGAGCATTTCAAATTCCAGCATGGCTGATATTTTGTATTAATATCTTTTCGCCTCCGAGATTAAACATTCGGAATCGGAATATCACAGATATTTTCGCTGTTGTAAACATTCAGATCATCATGGATAATTTCACCATTGTAAAGTAAACTGGAGCATGAAATCCCGTTTATTACTTGATTTGATAACTTCTAACTGTATATTGTAAAATGAATGCTTAGGCCACACCAATTTAATAACTTGTTCATCTGATTTTTTTTCTGAGGAGAGCAAGCGAGCGAACGAAATATTATTTTTTATTTTTCCAATTTGAGCGAGCAGGCGTAATATTTTTTTTAATATCACCTCTAATTCCTTCTTTCAAACAAGGGTGCGAGCATGCAAATAAAAATGTTGTGTTCATTAATTTCAATAACCCGGTTAAACCGTTAAGTTTACTAGTAAAATCACTGTAATTGTTATATTTGTAAGCCATAAAAAGTAACTTAATGATTGGCCCCAATTGGTGTGAATGAACGAAATCTGCCTTGATGTTAGTATGTACTTGTTTGTAGTGAATACTGTGATTGTAATCAGTCCATACAAAATTTAATTGATTATAATCAGAGGTATAAGTCAGTGATTAATTGATTAAAACTGATCAAATAAGAAATGAATAAAAATGTTTATACTGCATAAACTTAACATTTCCAAATGAATAGCACAAAATCAATGAAAAAATAAATATTAAATGATTTAACTTTATTTAGTTGCTTGAGTAAAAATAACATCAGAATATGCTATTAAAATACACACATACTGAATCAGAATTATGCTGCATTTACAGAAACAGTTAGAACAGCATTTTTATTACACTAATCTCTAGTTTATCAAATCAATAGTTTAAATGTCTTTGCAAAGTGTTAAAGTCAAAATGTACAAAATGAATAATCTGTTGATGAGGCATTGTCACCATCACATCAACGACCATTCCTCAATGAATCTTTGAATAAGTGATAAATCAAAACATCACTACAGTGCCTACTTGTTTATTTTGCAATTATATTTTTTGCAGTAAAATGTCTTTCATTTAAGATGTCCAAACATGTGATATGTTTATTTATTTATCTTGTATTTAGCACAATAATTGTTTTGTTCAAATTGCATAAATTTAATCTTTTGCTACAAATTACAATGTTGTCAGCTGTGCATGTGTACGGTATGTACTGTACATACAACATTAATACATTCCACTCATCTCCAGCTGTGCTGAAAATTGTACTGATTTTAATTGCTTTATCACTTTGAAGGTAATTATTTTGGATCACATTTCATCATGGGTGGTGAGAGGTTCGACATGTCCCAACCTGAGTCTTATTTGTTTGGTGAAAATTCTGATTTGAATTTTCTTGGAAGCAAGCCAGTTCCGGTAAGCAGTCATTTAATTTATTGATGTATAGTTTAGTTTGATGAGATTATGGTTAATTCATAATTTAAAGTTGAAGTGCATGCATATCCAACCATTATGTAACACTATATAGTATATTCTATTTCAAAGTGGTGTACATGTATATTTAAAGCTTTGGGGAGTCATGTGGGCTAAGTGCATATGTTCACTTTATTACATGAGTTAAGTATGAATATTCATCTTTGTTTTAATGTCTTATCAAATATCTGTGTTACTGATTGTTAGAAAGAATGTAGACAATGATTAATGTATTAATAATTTATGATATTGATACCAAATGTGACTTATGACAAATATGTACAACATTGATTTGACCACATTTTGTAAGTAGAGATTATAATTGTATTTTATTCAACTCCAGTTTCCTTATCCTCCTGCTACTGGAAATGAACCTACAAAAACGTTGAAAAGTTTGGTTAACATCAGAAAAGATACATTACGTCTCGTAAGGTAAGATGTGAAGACTGTATGATCATTACAAGTTGCCAGTTTTAAGAATTCATAGTTTTGTTAAAGTTGAACCATTGTTTGCCTTATTCATTTACTAAATCATTTTTGTGTGTGTTTTTTTGACTTCATATCATATGTCATGATTGTAGAAACCAGACATTTACCCCTAGATAATGACATCTTTTATGGTAATTAAAAGGAGCTAAACTGACCCCTTCCCATTGTCAGGCCTTATGTAAAAAATTACCCCTCTGGCTCCCCCAATCTCAGATTGCCTCCTAATGACCGGTAGGTAATGTCTTAGTGCATGCCCATAGCCCCAGGTTAGCATATTGCAAAATTGTGTATTCAAGCTTATGGTGATTTGTTCACAGTTTGGGCTAGTTTTTTTAGAAAGTATTATCTCTAAAGCTGTATGTATAGGCATTCATGACTCTAATCACTGAAAATTTACTTTATGATACTTATGATAGTTATCTGAACCATAACTTGATCTGTCACTAGATGGGGGATTTTGAAATAAAACTGCACAAATGTTCACCATGTCGAGATGGCATGTCAGATGTAAGAACCATGTATGTAGCTCTTTGGCCAGGGTCTCACTTTAAAGTTAAATGTCAAAATTTTGTTTGTAAAATAGCTTGTCCAGAACCATTACTCTGCCATTAGAGGAAGGATATTGAAATAAATTTGTATGACTCTTCATTCTGAGAGATATATGGAGAAATATCTACTGCATGTTAGCAACTCTACATTTCATGAAGGATAAGTGTCTGGAGAACGAGAACCTGTTTATGTGACAATTCCTGTCACATTAACAGTAAACTTTTCCCTATCTGACAAACAGTACTTCCCCCCATCTGCTACCTAGCCCTAATAAATCACAAAATGGCTGCTTTTGTGTGAAACTATGTTCTATAGATCACTTTCTTTAAACTATAGTTATACATACTGCTTTACGCTCTTTACCTCTGTACGTATCATAAAAATGTCTTATATTGGCCCCTTTACCAAGCTTCTGTAATGTGAATGTCTAATAGAATTGATCTCTCATTATTACAGGATTCCAGAAGTAGAGAAGCTACAGCCTGATGGAGGAGATGAAACTTTGAACAACAAGTACAACATTGAGTTTATGTTTGATGCTGATGTCAAATGTTCCATAAAGATTTTACATTTCTGCACAGAAGAAATTGTTAATGGACAAATTGGGTTGGTTTTTGGAGATTACTCCTAATATACTTTTGGATTATTTTAAGTTATTAGAATGCATGTACATAACTGTTTATCTCAACTGAGTGTGACTGAGAGCACAGGACCTTGAAATTTTATCTATATTATAACCCCAATAGGCCCCCAAAAGAAATAGTCTGAGCCTCATTCATAGACCAGTACATATATCCTGTGCTGAGACGATGTTGGGTTCGAAGTGTAAATATTGTATAAAAACTGTACAAGGAAACAGGACATATGGAACAAAATATTACTTTGTTGAAGGTTGTAAAGTTAGAATTTAGGTTCTGTTTGATTCTGTTTCTGTTTTCCCGATTCTGGGTTTCTTTGCCATACTAAGTCAAAATGATTTGACTGTAAAAAAAATTTACTATTTATATATTTGAATCTTAGGGAAAATATGCATATGTGTACAGATAGAATTAAATTTCATGTATTGCAAAACTTTATATCTGTGGAGAAAGAAACTGAAGAATGGTTTTCATTGACTATCAGATACAGTACTATGGATTTGAAATCTCGTAGGAAACATTTCTAACATCATATTAAGACATAAAACTTATGAATTATATGAAAAGTCAGCCTCAGTTGGGGCAAATATGTTCAGCATGTCATATTATTTACATTCTACATGTTGCAGGTATCAATCTAAAGATTCAAGTCTGTCATCAGAGTCGTTTAACTATAAACGTGGTGCTGGCCAGATGTTCCAGCAATCATCATATGAAATAGACCCATCAAATTTCTCTGATGATGAGGTAAATTTACTTCACATATTTATATACGTGTTATTATGCTTTTTGAAGTGCATATTTGTCTTTATGAATCATCCCAGTTAATTAAGTTACTGGTAACTTCTGTTTCAAGACAAGAACACCTACATTTGTTCATTAGATCAAACTATTACACTTATGTATCTCAGACATTATTGATCTTACTATTTTTTCTGAATATAAACAAGTTTATAGTATTAAGACTACTTAAGTTTGACTTTATAGAAATAAAGTAAAACTTAAGTAAATGGTAAAAAAATAAGCCATCATCTCAAATATTTGATTGCAAACTTTAATTCTTGTGTGACTGCCTTAATGAATATTGTATTAGTGATACAGAAAGTAAATCACTTATCTAATTTTTGGGATCATTTTAATTACATGATAGGTATTGAATGATTGTTTTTTTTCTTTTTGTATCAATGTGTAATCTTGTGTTAACTGTTCTGTAGCTGCAGTATTGTCCTGATAAAGATGAGATACCATTGGTCATCTTGTGTACAGCTGAAGATGATGGTAAGTTTTTAAAATGATTTATTTCATTTTTTATTGAGCAAGTAATCAAGTATACTGTAATGTCATTTATTTCCATTGGACTCAGTTCATGATTGTTAAACAGTCATTACATTAGTTTTTTGTGGCAGGTTGCCCGCCAATATACTTTATGAAGAAAACTCTCAAAAAATAGGTTGTCTGAATAAGGACATAAAAAAGGAAAAAATCCATTTGGGCAGCCGAGCAACAAACCAATTTGAAGACTGGTTAAACTGTATGTATAAAATGGCAGTTTGGTTCCATCTGGCTGAGTCATTGTCACCATAAGTATTATAATTAATTATTAACAAATGATTTTTTTTTAACAGACAATTCTCAGCATGCTCATATGACCTTTGCTGTGATAGAAAGAAGTTCCCTTGATGGATGTTATGTTATAAAACCATTAAAACAGAAACAGTTTGTACATGGATTATGCTATCTGCTACAGGAGATTTATGGTATTGAAAATAAAACAGAAAAAGTCAAGGTTTGTACAGTTACACTCATGTAATATTTACTGAGAAGTCAAGGTTTGTACAGTTGCACTCATGTAATATTTACTGAGATGCTATTATAAACTATAAACTTTAATAAAGATGCATGAGACCATTTATTATACCCCTGCAAACGAAGTTTGAGAGGGGGTATATTGAAGTCACTGTCGGTCAGGCGTTGGTCGGTTGGTCGGTCCGCATGAAATTTGTGGAGTGAAATACTTCCACATTCTTTAAGCGATTGCGATAATTCTTGAAATATGTTGTCACCATGAAGTGTAGATGTGCAAGAGTTAGACCCAGTTTTCATGCCCAGCAATAAACTCATTGCAGAGTTATGTCCCCTTGAACTTAGCCGTATAGTGTGTACTGTTGCATTCTTAGTGTCAAAGCGGCGACGGGGTATTAGTCAAGTTCGAGCTGTACTGAGTGAATTTTATTGAGTAATGGATTGTTTCTTGTTTAGTCACTTGTTTTGGTTAATTAATGATTGTTTGTTGTTGTTGTTTTAACAGGATGATGACGGTGATGAGGATGATTTAGAAGATAGTGGAGCTGAGTGTGTTATCTGTATGTCAGATATGAGAGATACACTCATTCTTCCTTGTAGACATTTATGTCTGTGTAGTACTTGTGCTGAGTCTCTAAGATATCAAGCCAGTAGTTGTCCTATATGCAGATCCCCTTTCCGTGCACTGTTACAAGTTAGAGCCATGAGGAGGAAGCAAGCTGTTGCTGTGCAGCAGGTATTGTAAACTTCTTAGCAGTGAAATCTTGATACATAGCTAATTGAGACCATCAAGCTGGTTTCCTTATATATAAAAAGATATAGATGAAATATTGAATACTGGTCCAAGATAAGTTGCCATTAGTAAGAGTGCTTGTTATTTGGAAATGGTAGCTAACTGGGGTTTAACGATGTATTTAATGATAATGTAGGATCTCTAACTGAAAATTTCTTGCAAGAAGTCCAAGCTTTCTTTACTATTGATAGAGATGCTGCTTTCGACTTCTTAAAATGTAAAACTCATAAAGTCATTTGAAATGTAAGTACCAGTTTTACTTTTTGGTGGGTAGCTGCTACATGTATAAGAAACCAACCAATGAAAAGAAATTAATTTCTACAACTTTAACCTACTAAGTGAGGTTGATTCAGCAATTACTTCATTAACTTTTCTCTAACTATATTCTTAGACAGGTGATCAAAATATGGAGGAGACTCCTGTAAGCCAAGAAGGTGTACCACCTGGATATGAGGCTGTCTCTCTTATTGAAGCTTTAAATGGACCTTGTGGATTACCTCCCTTTAATACAATGGAAGGTATGTCCTACTTGTAAACATTTTGTATTAGTGAATTGCCTCGCTTTATTTGATACTTCACGTTGTTATTGTTTGCTGCTCAACTGCACATTTTGAACTAAGTCCTAAGTTATATGTATGATGGGTTTAAACATGAGGATCTGGACTTTTAAAAAGCTTGAGCATATTTTCATATCAAAATGTGTTTCTTAACTGAAAATATAGCAACAAACAGTTTGACCATTGTCAGTATTTAAAAAATGTTTTTATTTAAGTTTAATTACATTAAAATAGGCTTTATTTAAAAAAAAAAGCTAAAATCCTAGAAGTATGACACTTATGGGATTATCCTGGTGACGAGGGTGTACAAAATCAATAATGTTTAATTGACGGCTGTTGTAATTTGATGAATATGCTTTATGTTCAAATATACCTTAAGATTTAGAATTATAGACATGTATCAATCAGCCTGCACTTGGATAGTCATTTAGTTCTGAACCCTGTTTATAGTATATACTTTGCAATGGCGTCAATGATGAAATCATGAGTCAGTTTTCTTAATTGAGGACAATAACTTTTTTACTGAGTAATGTGGTTCTACATAAAAAGCATATATAGATAAACAAGTTTTGCTGGAAAGGGTATCTATATAATCAGGTTATTGTGTTAATTTGAAAGAAAAAAGTGCAGATATTATCTGTACTATATCACCGGTAGGGAGTGTGGTCTTTTTTAAAATTGTAATATTTCATTTTTCAGGGATACATGTTCCACCTCCATCAAGATTCCAAACTACAGAAACTGAATCTCGACATAAAAGAAGGTCAAGCAAAAAGTAAGATGTTTGTACACTTCAATGATATGCTTCTCAATGTTCGATACAATCTTATTGTCCTGTCTGTGTTAAATGTCTGATCTTTGAAACTGATGATTAGCATCTGCCTTCTTGTGTAAAATGTAAGCACTGACTGGTTTAGTACTGACTGGTTTAGTACTGAGTGGTCTCCTTACTGGTTTGATCGACTCTTAATTAGTTTGTTTCAATGAAAGGGATGAGGAAGTCATAGTGTCATTTTATTGTCAGGGATACTTTAATAACTAAACCGTATAATATCAAACCATAAACATGTAGTCGTAATGATATAGATATGGTATGTTGATATACAAATACACAAGTAGATTGTTTAACATAGAAATAGTCTATTTGGTTGGTAAGAATAAGTGAGATGTTCAGTTGGTTTTAACCGGTCAAAATGAATTTCATCAAAAAAAGAACCACAAATTTTTTTTTATCCTGGAGTATCTTCAGTATAGCTCTTAATGTATGAAATAAAATATACATATAATTATATTGAATATGAATTATAGTTATGTATTATACAGTTTTTGAGCAGACTACTAATCTATGTATTTCATGCAAATCAGCTTCAATGTTTTTTAAAGTTATGTATGGTAAACAAACAGTCCTAATAAATTATATGACTGACTTTAGACGCAATATAGCTGTGGAGACTGTGAAAGAATTAATGATGAGTGAAGATGATAAGAAAATACCTGAAGATAAAGATGGTGAACGTACGGACACATCCATGAAGACTGACACTTCTGTTCCTCTCACAGAACCACCAAAATCTCCAGGACAGAAACAACGCAATAGATCTGGACGGTATGTGTGTCTTTAAGAAATATTTTTATATACTTCTTGCTCAAGAAATTTCTAAATAAAATGAAATACTAGTCGTATCTATCCATGTGATGGTAGACATATTTGTAGTGTTCTGTCATTCATCTCATTTTTAGTTTTATCAGTATACTATTTTTATTGATCTTGTCCCTCCCTGGTATGGTCAAACAAAGTTTACAGTTCAGTTGTTCTGTTCCATTCTGCTCTGTACATTCTGTCATACCAAATGATTGACATCATTTTATGTGATTCCTCATATGTTATATTTTTTCTGATCATTTATAGACACAGAAAGGCTACTGGTGATAGTGTATCAATGCCAAGGTCTCCATCTTCCGATCAAGAGACCAAAGAAGACAGTGTTCATATGGTGAATGAAAAGAAAATGGTGAGTTATCTCTAAAACCAATTTCAGCATTCTAATCATTTTATAAGACAATGCATGAATTCACTATGACTCATCTTGCTGGAAGTCTAATAATTTCAAGTTATTCCTCATTATGGTCCAGACAAGTTTCTTCTTCTTAAAATCTGTTATACTTATACCTGACTTTTAGCAATGATGATCCCTAACACTCCAGCCTAGCTTTGTATTAAATGTTGTCATTATAAATCTGAAATAAATTTTGTCTGCTGTTTTTACTGAAATATTTCTTGACTGGTGCATAAGATGATAATGATAATATACTTCACTTTTTGCATATTTAGTTGAAACTACTTTTAGACTATGCTGGTCATTGATATGACTATTAGAATAATTGTAACTTTTGTTACCCAGATCCCAAGAAAGAATAACAGTATGCCTGAGATATGTGGACAGACTGACCTATCAGTACCCTATCCCCCTCTCACCATCTCATCCGAGAATCTTGCGGACGATGAACGTGAGGATACATCTGAAGGAGAGATTGAACCAGAACCGGACTATAATTTAGATGAAGATTGTTGTGGTTAGTAATTAGGTTTTGTGGCCAATTTTAGGCCAAAATTCATGTCATGTAAAGAATTTATTTGTATGTAAGAAGTTTCATAATTTTATGTTTACTAGTATTGTGATCAGCCTATCTGGTTGACTTTCTGCATTAAATCACTCAATTTTGAAATTAATTTGAATATTTTTTTCATTATTCTAAGTACTGAAATAGTTATTGAGAATATATGTTAGTAAGTCAGATGAGATGTTAAAAATGCTGATCTGTCCAATACAGTGGTTTTTTATTTAGTCCAAAATTTTGGATAAAAGTTTTTTGTTTGTTAAATAAGTGTATAATTGTATAAACAAGTTGTAAGACTTTAGTGTTTATATTTCAGGTTTGTCAGATGAGAGATTAGACAGTCTAGCAAGTGGTACTGACCTCACGGAAACAATCTCAGACTCATCTGCATTTGTTCCCCCACCAGATTATGCCACTGTGATGTGTGAGGAATCCACTGTTGGTGACACAGAAGTGGATACAGACGATGGGTCCATTGTTCCTATCAAGTTACATTTGTCTACATCTCCACCCAGTAGCACGGATTCTGCGAGCAGTAATCACAGTTCTCATGTGTTACTACCACAGTCGCCTAGTGAGAGGAACTAGACACTGTAATGTATAACTCAAACCTGGACTGTAGCCACTCTCAGATAAAAGCGGAATTCAGCCTCCATTGAAATGTCTTCAGACTGAGGCAAGAAATAATGACAATATTTATTATATCTAATTGAATGGACTTTTTTGAGTTATGGTCTTAATTTGAAATTAAGTTGTTGAAATATAGTCTGAATTTGAATGAAATGTTGTAACTTGTTATTTGCAGTAGTTGTTTGTATTGATGTTAAAATGAATGTTTTTGCTGCACTGAAATTGTAATTTGTATGAACATAGTACAAATTCATTATTCAAGCTTTATTTACTTACATTTGTATTACAATATTCATTTCTCAGATGTTTGAACTTTTACACCTTTAAATTAAAAAACAAATGAATTCTATCATTTTTCAAATTAATTTTTTAAGGGAAAGGAATACTAATTATGGCTGGTATTGACAATGATACCACTAGTAATACCTAAATGTCAGGTTAAATACCAGCCTAAAGTTACATTTAACTCAATTACTGGTCAAATAACATGATAGTTCTCTGTTTTAGTATACCTACAATTTCTTTATCTACATCAACTCTGCATTTATTATAATATAGCTTTGATTTGTATTATAGCTTTAAGGTGTAGTGTGCATGCTGGCATGCATAAGTTGTGTTTCTGTATTTCACATGTATATTATTGCATACATTAAATGTTCTGTCATACTTGATGCATCTTACTGAGTCATAACTATTGACGATAATAGTCTCTTCGGATCCTAGTAGATTTATGTAAAAAATATGTACTGGTAGATTACAGGTAACTGTAATTAGTGTGCCAACCCCCATGTATAAAAGCCAACAGCAAGAACAACTTGTCTGCATTAAGACGTCATCTGTTATTGCCATCATCATTCATTAATTCAATTTCATAATTCCCTATGTCTAATTTGCTGGCTCTAGCTGGCAATGCAAATGTATTCACCTATGTCTAATTATATGGCTCTAGCTGGCTTTGGAACTTTATTTCCCTATGTCAAATTTGATGGCTCTGTCTTTGAAACTGCATTTCGCTATGTCTAATTTGTTGGTTCTAGCTTGTTTTGAAACTGTATTTTCCTATCATGTCTAATTTTAAGGCTCTAGCTGGCTTTGAAACTATATTTCGCTATGTCTAATTTGTTGGTTCTAGCTGGTTTTGAAACTGTATTTCCCTATCATGTCTAATTTGTTGGTTCTAGCTGGCTTTGAAACTGTATTTCCCTATCATGTCCAATTTGTTGGTTCTAACTGGCTTTGAAACTGTATTTTTCGCTATGTCTAATTTGTTGGTTCTAGCTGGTTTTGAAACTGTATTTTCCTTTTATGTCTAATTTGATGGTTCTAGCTGACTTTGAAACTGTAATTCCTTTTTATATCTTATTTGGTGGTTCTAACTGGCTTTGAAACTGTATTTCCCTATCATGTCTAATTTGATGGTTCTAACTGGCTTTGAAACTGTATTTCCCTTTTATGTCTAATTTGATGGTTCTAGCTGACTTTGAAACTGTATTTCCCTTTTATGTCTAATTTGATGGTTCTAGCTGACTTTGAAACTGTATTTCCCTTTTACATCTTATTTGATGGTTCTAACTGGCTTTGAAACTGTATTTCCCTTTTATATCTTAATTGATGGTTCTAGCTGTCCTTAAAACAGTTAAACTGTATTTCCCTATGTCTAATTTGAAGATTCTAGTTGACTTTGAAACTATATATCCCTATCATGTCTTTTTATGGTTTTAGCTGGCTGTGAAATTATGTTTCCTTATGTCAGATGACTCTAGCAGACTGTGAACATGTACATATTATCTGCATACTCATTGCTGAAGAAATTGTTGTATGAAAATATCCATTTTGAGTTCGTACATTGAAAAGTCTACATAGTCAATTGTACTGTTGGAACATATTTGGATTTTTCTGGAATTATATTGATGTTTATTCTAAAATGTAAATGCTACGGAAATGCCTTTTAAGTTCATCTAATGAGCTAAAATTCAGAAGTTTTGCACATAAAAGGAAATAGTTTGTCCATCTAATTAAGACGGGCTTGATTTGGTGAATTCTTTCTTAATATGTTGTTATCGTTATAATTTACAAATGTATCTAACAAAAGATTATTGTTTTATTTAAATATTCATTGTTTTATCATGTTTATCTTGTATATTGTTGTAATTTGTTGTTCGTTAATATATTATGATTTGTGTTCATTATGATTCTATTCTAATTCTAATAAACAGAATGTATTAAAATAATGCGTAGTGTTTATTAGATGTAACTAGGAATTCAAATGCAAGATTTAAAGACACGTCTTTGATCATATCCTTGGAGTTTAAATCATATTTCATGTGCCTACATTTTGAGAGACATACAAAGTGCCGGTAAACCTGCTGCTGTGCACCATTCAAGAGGTAAACAAAAAGCTGCCATTGTAGACGAAAAAGGTAGGTTTTTGCTTATTTCTTTTCTTCTATTTCGCTTTTCTTTTGAACTTTGCCCATACTGTCTAGCATATCTAGTATAAAAGTTACCTGAAACAAGAAAATCGAATCGAGAGGAAAATTCCGTGGTGCACAGCATCCCATTTGTTTTTTTTTTTGTCATGAAATTTGCACATGGTCGCACTTTTTTATCCCTAAGTTGTATTAAAACCAGGTACTTGGTACTCATAACAATGCTTTCTCCGAGAATAAAGGATTTCTGAGTTATTTGGTAGACAGCTACGTCAGAATAAGGATGGGCAGCAGAGGAAAACGGTGCACAGCAAGTTTTTTTTCATTATTTTTGCCTACAAACCAGTTCTATTTAATTCGAGACTTTTCCTGCATAACGCTAAGTTAAATGTGCACACAGCAAGAGCTTTCTTTGCATACAAACCTGTTCACTTAAAATCGAGACTTTTCCTGCATAACGTTAAGTTAAATAACTCTTAATGATACACAACCTTAGCATACACTGTTGAAAATTAACTAGTAATCACTCATTTTAGAAAATACCACAAGCAACTATTTCTAATCACTTGATGGATATTTAGTATAACAATCGTTCGTCAGCGGCTCTGTAGTTGATGTCGACAGCTTAAAATCGTCTATTTTCTTGTATTTTTTACTGCTTGAGATCTAAAGAGGCGACTTGATGAGTGTTTTCTTTTTCTCTTAATTATGGCTGTGTCTTCCCAATGTAAAGTGCTTTCTAGGTTTCGCCACTATATATACTAGTTATATGCATTGGAAGTCATAAGAGCGAACGTGGTGGGTGGGGTAAGTTTTTATAAACAAGTGTCTGTGGGTTTCGCCATCGCTGTAAACATAAAACAATATACATGTAGTTGATAATAAGTGAAGTGTGACGATAATTATTGATGTTTGGTATCCACGAACACAAATCTTAACACCCGTGAAAATGACGTTGAGTAAATCCTCAAACCATCATGGAAGCAATGTTGTGAACATGTCGGTATGTATTATAGAAACTGTACATGTGTCGGGATTATGTGTAAATGAAGGGCTATGGTCAGTTAGTCGCCGACATGTCAAAGAGGAGTGTTTGGATATGTGAAAGAAATTTCAAATTCACATACAAAATACATGTATGTATTCTATTTCAAATGTTAAAATACAAAGGGTTTACAGTAGGGTTTATATTATTTGTATTTAAAAAAATTCGAATCTGATTTTGAAATAAATTGTCAGACCTGTAACTTCATGCGAATCGTGAGGGTTTGTAGCCATCGAGCTTCAATGCTCTCAGACCAGGGATGCTATTGTAATATAGCATCCCTGTCTAAGACAGAATGAAAAAGGCAAACTTAAAATACGACAAACTAAAAGAAATAAGTTAAATTATCAATAAAATTGCATTTCAGAACAATACCAGAACTTTCTAAAATGAATGATTGTTAGTAAATTAGCCGCTTATATATATCATTATTTTAAAATGTTATAATATGCAAGAACTTTTTAATATTAACCGTAGATGAATGCATGTTTTCGACAAATTTCACTGATTTGAATCTTACATCATTATTAACTAGTCATTGGGTTACACAGACTCAAAAGCGATATTTAATAAAATATTTATGTATGATTAATATGTGCCGGACATTAGCCCTCTATGGTAATATGGGTTTAGATTAGAAACTAAACAACTTCCATGGTAATGTGCATGTAAATACAGAGTGTCAGGTTAAACGACGATCTTGACTACTCTTCTGACAGTAAAGTAACAAATAATTAACATATGTGTACATTCGAAAACGTCTCGTTTGTGGTATCAGCTTTGGGATTTTGCATGCACTTGGCACAAAATCAAATTTTGTCTGCATCTAGGCTGCTTATACCTAATTATAAGGGCACACTTGCAAGTTTCCTTATTAGTTGGTACAAGTAGCTTAGCTATGCAGACAAAATTGATTTTGTGTCAAGTACCTGTGACTTATCAAAATATAGCTATAGTTTCGCGTAGTTCGACGTCAGGCTGTACAGGGGCCGAGATTGCTATGTTATGCATTTCAAAACACAGCTTTTACTAAAGATAATGCAGGAAAATTATCGATTTTAAGTAAACAAATTTGTGAACTTAGGTACGCAAAAAGCTCATAATATGCACCCGTTTCCTCTGTTTACCACCCTTCTTATTGTAACGCTGCTGTCCACCAAATAACTCAGAAATTCGCTATACATGGTTCCCACGTCTACAATATTTACCTCCCTTGGCAAAGATGGCAAATTCGACAAACATTAATTGATAGAAGATATTTATATGTTTGTTTCAATAATTCTAAATATAGGATATTCTTATGTGACAACTACATTTTCCTAAACCCGATGTGCTTATGGCCATTACAACTTCATCATTAAGTTATCTTTTATAAATTAAGTTGTTTAATAACCAATTTTCTGATTTTTTCTATTTAGCGCATAAGAAATTATTTTGCCATCAGAAATGGCCGCCAAGGGAGGTAAATATTGTAGATGTGAGAACTGCTGGAAAAAAAGTTGCTATGTTGTTCAAAGCTCATGACAGTACTCTCGGTGCTTTGATTTGCTTATTTTATGCCATTGATTTTATTGCTTACCTAGTGATCAGTTAATTAAAAGCTGGAAACCAAATATGACGTATATACGAAGTAACCAATAGAAATCGGACTTGCTAATCATGTGAATTAAATTAAAGTGTTGAAGGTACTGTACGTGGTTCTAATCGGGAGTCTAGGTCCGTGAGTATGCGTAAGTTGCGCCTGAACTCAATTGAGTCATACTTGCAACAGAAATTTAATTAATTGTATGATCATATTAGTTTGTTGAACATAATGATACATTTCAGATTCCTATGAGTTTTTTTCTTACGTACGTATACATACATATACAGTCGAGTATTCAGGTAATACGTACAGAACTGCACAACATATGTATTCTATCTCCTGATTGAAAGAACCAACCGAGTCACTTTCTAGCTTTTTAAAAGCTAACCTTTGTAATGTACATTTGTATCTTTTAAATAGTGATTGTTAATACCAACCCCGCCTAGAGTTGCCGATATATCCATCGCTAGAACTATCCTCTATTGCTAAGCCTGGTTTGAAACAGGAAAGACAACTCGGAAAAGAAAATTTACTAAAATACGTCACCGCAGTGTGACGTCATCGGTTCATCTTATCTTGCCCGACGTGATAAACATATTATGGATACTGACTGGATATTAACTGTTTTCGTCTCTCTTTTTGCTTCTATTTATTGCACTGTTGATCTAAATATCCATCAGATGCAAATGGTTGCTGATCACCTGACCGATGAAGAATGCAGAAACTTAATAATTGCGTTGCACCAAAGTTCATTTGAACTGGATAAACTGTCGGATACTCACAGTAATTCGGACACACCATGTATTGGCATGCTACTTTCATATGACAGAACTTATGGTTTTGGTAAGTCTTTCGATGACTTGGCATTAAGACTTGGACAAATTGGTCGAAGAGATTTATCCGAGAAGCTATCTAAGATGGTGTATGAAGAAAAAGCCGACGAACTGGATGCTTTCTTTCTCGATGATCCGTTCAAGACGTTGGTTCCTCGGGACTCTATGCTCTTAGACCAATCAGACACGAGAGATCGAATGAATGAAATTATTCAACCTCAAGAGACAGGAAGGAATTTTTCTGGTTGGGAAATAGTAATCGTCGTCTGCGCGTCACTTATACTTACAGTTTTCTTTCTGTATATATTGCATTATTTATTCGGAGATGCTATACGTCGTCTGTGTCGTACTTACGCTCCTGGTTTCATGAAAGAGTGGACTGACATGGTGTCCGGAGAATTCAAGTGGTTTTGTAAACAGACAACTAAACGTTACAAACGAGATGTGATTGGAAGTAAAGTCGACAACAGTTCCAAATATAGACAGAGCTTAATTGATCTGAACAGAAATCTTAATTGCTATTTACACCACGGGTCAATTGATGCCGAAAACTATTTTGATGAACTGATACAACGATATAAACGAGATAAGTAATTCTGATCTGAATTAAAAACACGTTTATTACATGACAAAAATAGAATAGCCCAATTACCATTATTTCTTTGATAGTTAACTTCGAAAGGTAGTATAGGTACTTCAATTAATTTATCGACATATTTTTAGCCCACCTGGCAGAGTGCCAAAATGAGTTTTTAGGATCAAGCTTTGTCCGTCGTCAACAATATCTTTGAACAACATCTCCGCCTAAACCACTGGATCATCAATTTCAACAAAGCTTCACAGGTGTGTTCCATGCTTGAAGCTCTACCAAATTTGTTCAAAGAATCCCATTTCATGCAGAATCTTGTTGCCATAGAAAGAACCTCTAGAGCTTTTATATTTGGTGTGTAGCATTGCCTAGTAGTCCTCTACCAAGTTTGTTCAAATTATTGTTCTAGGGTCAAAATTGGCCCTGTCCTGGGATCACTTGATGTATAGACTTATATAGGAAAATTTAAAAAAAAACTTCTTTTACGAGGGCTCCTACGCATTGCCGATGGCTCCAGCACGTTGTCGATGGCTCAGTCACATTTGCAAAAATGTTGAGTATTTCGTTTAAAAAAGGAGCTTTGTGAGTTTTATTTTGTGTTGAAGCAAAAGGGGTGTTGGGGCAACGTAGCATGCACGATTAAATGGTCCAGCATCCACTTCATGGAAGAGAAATCACTCCAGATGTGTCTCCTCGTTCACGAAGGAATACACACGAGTTGATAATTTCTAAAAGTTCTAGCAACGTCATTTTAGAGTATTTCTTGTCGAAAATGCATGCAAAATGAGGAGAAAAATGTTCTGGGTGGCATATCATTCTTCGATTTTTGAAAAATAAGCATGTGCTTAAAAACGGATATGTTTATAAAATGTTTTTACCTGTTAAAACTTGAAATTGATCGATGGCTCATTAACGGATGTGTCGATGGCTCGTATTTAACAGTAGGGGAAACTTCCCGATCGGGAAATTAAGTTTCCAAATCGGGAAAAATTGCTGTCTCGCAATTTCAGTGTTCAATTAAAAAATAACTCTAGAACATTTAAAAAAAATCTGAACGGTAAAAAGTTAGATATATATTTTAAGTTTAACATGGTATATTCATTTTAAAGACCGGGTGCGTATTTTTATGCACCGGGTGTTTTGAGTAAAACTAGTACAAAAGTAGTGATTTGAACGGGAAATCGGTTACTATATTTAATTATTTAGTAACAGTTTTTTACAGATTTTCCGTTCAGGAAATAGGGGAAAACCCATTTAGTGATTTCCCGATCAGGAAGTTTCCCCTACTGTTTAACAGATCACAAAAATGTGAAACAGCCACCGTTTAAAGTAGGGGTATATCATGGGAACATATAAAAGACTATTAAGGTTTTCAAAATTGTCCGCCCTATTTTGAGATAATAATGTAGGGTATTAGGCATCTAGATAATAACGCATGCTAGATTATGTCATTATAATTGTCATTGCTTTATGCATTTATTATAAGTGTTCTGATTTAACATTTTGTGATGCTAGCCTGTAGAATTATATTTTCTTGCTATTTTGTGACATAAATGTGCATAAAAATAAATTTGAGATGTTATCAATAATCATATTATCTTAATTTTATTTCGCAAAATTCGCCCTATTTCAAGAGAAATACCTATTTTAGTCACCAAGTACTTTGCAAATATTTAACTTTCTGTTCGGTATATAAATGGCTTTATCTTGGAGGTGCATGATTATGCAGCCTGGATGAAATTTGCAGAAAATGATTTTCTGGAGCCAACACCATCACTTAATGAGTTTACCTCTAAACATCGCCATCTGCTGTAGGATATGAATATATAATCATGAGTAATGAAGTCTATACATGAATATTAATCGGTATGATAGCGGTATAATTCCATAATAATATATTAACACTCGTAACACATGTCGATTGTGTCCATCTCATCATCTATGGCGTCAGCACCTTTTTCGATGGCTCAGTCACATTTGAAAAAAATGTATTTCGTTTCAAACCGACGTCTGTGAACTATTTTTGTGTTGAGGCAAAGGGGAGGTTAACAACATTGGGACAATGTTGCATGCACGATTAGGTGGGTCAGCATCACCTGTACTTCAGGGAAGAAAATTCACTCCAGATGTGTCTCTTCGTGAAAGACAACACATGAGTTAAATTTTGATAATTGGTATAAGTTCTAGAAACGTCATTTTGGGATATTTTTAGTCGATATTGCACGCAAAATGACAAGGAATTTTTTCGTGGCATAGCTTGAATTAAATCATTCCTGTGACGTCAGTCATCCTTTTGTTCTCACTGTCCGATAATTTTACGAATGGATCATTCTTGATCAATGGACAGCGCTGTCCGTTATTTTTTGTAATATTGGAGTGTAGTAGAAACATTGGACTGCAACTCAAATTTGAACACTGACAACGACGCATGCGTAAGATTAACGAATGCTTTAATGATCTGAAAATGAAGGACTTGTATATATGTATATAAGTCCATGGTCCTTTTTGAGACTTTAATGAAAATGTAGCAGTGCTGTTTCATAGTACTGACGTCGTATTTATAAACAGGCTATACTATTAACAGTCTGATAAGCTCAGTTTGCAGAGCATCTTACTGGCAATATGGAGGTCGCGGATTCGAGCCCCGCATCAGGTACATTAATTTCCTCTTCCTATTACCTTTGGTGCCATGAATGTGAGACTATCCTTGGAATACTACACTTAAGGTGAATCAAAGATTGGGTTAATTAGTTAACAGAACCTGTGATTGTCGCGATGAATTTATTTGAATAAAACAGTAAGGGGACTATAGCAGTACTGTACATTGTACTTGTATTTAAGAATTGGCTGTGGTATTAATAACCCGATTATCTCAGTTGGTAGAGCATCTGATGATAGTCTTGACTTTGTTTTGCTCGAGGACTCTATATATTGGACGTGTCGATGGCTCATATTAAGCAGATCACAAAAATGTGAAAGTGTCACCGTTTAGTAGGGTACTGTCGACAATCGGAGTTATGTAATAAGTATTGTCATGTTCCTTGCTGTGTATTTTGAACCTTTATTTAGATTTTCCTGTTTGAATTGGATCAGTCAATCTCCACTATCTCAGTTTTTTCATTTGGTTTTCCTGTAAGAGGCTAAACATGGGGGGCTATTTTAGGTATAAGTTACGTCAATTAAAAAAATATTTCTGAACATGATTTTTCGTGATTTTTTGCAAAAAACACTCTGACGCATTAAAAAAATAAGAAATGTGTTTCTTTTTCATACAATGCGCTAACATTTGATACCTTTTTGGTATACTTACATACAATTATGTTAAATACAACAACAAATGCAATTATCTGTGCAAATTTATTCTAAATAATGATATTATGATAATTTATTGATCCACGATACACAGGGTTTAGCAGGATAGACGGATGTAGACTTTTCTATCAAATAAACCATCATTAAAAAATAAACCTGCGTATAAAACGTAATAATTATTATTTCCACTATGCAACATTTCTTATAATTGTCAGGTATATTAAAAAAATGCGGATTCAAATAATTTATTTCGAGACTGTAAACATGCACTAACGTATTATGTTCTACACTTCACTTTTGTAATCCTACTTTTGGAGTTCGTTTGAAAAAGATGTTAATTTATAAGCACGATTGAGAACTCGATTAAATTTACACACAATATGGAATATGAATTGATATTGAACAATCATTAGCTTTTTAACTCACAACTTGTGAAATACAGAAGTGACGACGACTGGATATTGTTGAAAAGTTCGTTACTATAATGTAACGAACCTTTCGCTTTATAAACTCGTCATTTTATGCATATCGAGTCTTCCAAATTAGCACTCGCCCGATCGCTTAAATATCAACTTTCGCTACATTACCTTGCGCCCGGTATTTGCTAGAAACATAACCACAGATGATGACAGCTTTTATTGCTGGTTTAACTTATCAATATGTCATGTTTAAAGGGGCATACACAGGAACCGCTGTGTCTTTTTTTCGTACACCAAAAATGCGTTTGTCACTTGTAAAATCAGTTACCGAAAAGTCAAAGAAGAATGTGCGTTCAAAAATGTCCCTATAACGCGCGCGTCGGTATTTGTATGTCGGTTTGAGTAAAAGGCTGTAAGCCTTTTATTGACGACAACGATATTTCCGATACGACTGAGAGCTTAACTGAGAATGTGCGCTGCCTTTCAAGTGAACATAACATGAGCAATACTTACCATTTCAGTTTGTTGACATTTTTTCTGCGAGGTTTTCGGTTTTGACAGATCCCGAAAGTGGAGTTGTGAAAATGACAAATAATTTCTGAGGCCGAAATCTGCAGGATTGGTAAATCTTGAAATGTCCTTTTTTAGCAAACTAGCGGGATATTTCGTAAATAATGTACAGAGCTTTCATTAATTGATTTAGGCATTAAAATGATACCAATTTGATTGCTATTCGAGACGCTTCAGTTCCAGGGCATGCCCCTTTAATTGACAGCGGATTTAAAATATGTCAATCTTTCAAATGCAGGATGCCCACGACAGGTCAAAAACCGAAGTGCACCGCTTTGTTGAAAATGAGTGTACAAATGGAAATTGAAAAAAAAATTGGATCACCAGAAGAGAAAAACATATTAACAGATTGCAGTAGGGGAGACCGGGGCAAAGAGTTACATTTTTCGAACTTTTTCAGCATGTGACAACATTAACTCGCATAGAGCTCTGTTACACGTGTTTTCAGAAAATACACACAATTTTGATCATCCATGTGTCTTTTATGAAACAATTCAACCATACCACAAACATTTATAAGCAGTCCAAAATGACAGGTAAATGTAACACTTTAAGTGTTATGTACAGTCCCTGGGGCAATATGTTACATATCAAAATGCAAGTTCAATAAATGATCTTAAAGCTGGATGAAATGTATGTAGTTACGTATGTATCTACGTCTAACGTTAGCCCATCTCGATATAATTTTCATTTTACTTTACATGAGGGAAAATGAATATGGCGCCAACAGAAACACACGTAACAAGCTCCCAGACCTCAGATGAAGGCCAATTAGGCACACTTTGTTTCACAACTTTTGTAGTTACTATACACTTCTTGATATTTATACAGTGGTTAATCCTGTTTCGTCCAAGTTCAATGTGTCACTAGCTTAAAACATTTCTCGGTCCATAACCGTTAACAGCTTGTCGAAGAACATGTTGACATTTGCCCTACTAGAACCAAAGGGATTCGGCACATAAAATTTGACAATTTGACCAAAAAATCACCTTACACTATACATGTATATATAACGTATTCGGCACATAAAGTAAATATATAGTGTAAGATGATTTTTTGTCAAAATTTATGTGCCGAATCCCTTTGACTAGAACTAGTAGCTCGTGATATGCTTGAAGCTTCCGACGGCTTCGAAGCTTCTCTTCATAAGCCAGACCTGCATTTTATTCAGAGTCCAAGAACCAGGCATTTCTACAGCAAATGCTTCTGCACATTCGTACGCCATGACACGGACTTCATTGGAACTTTTAAAGCCATAATACATATTGCTTGCCGTTTTTAAATACGTTTTCAATATGTTCTCCTGTCTGGCTGCAAAGACTGGCTTGATCATATGCTCTCCGACTGTATCAATGTTATCAGTCCCAAGTTTGTTTGTTTTTTTAATGTATCTACATAGTACTAGTGTCATAGAGTTAATCTTAATTTCATTGGCCACAAGCAGAATAATTCGTCTACATGTAATCACACCGTTAATCCCGTTAATTAGGGTGTGTAGCTTCTACAAACGGAAAAGTACAATAACCAGCCATCTATTACGGAGCAGTTACTATCTGTTATCTATTCTAGTATTAATAATTGTTAAGTTAGATATGTGGTCGCAAGTGTTCGGGGCAAAGTGTTACGGTGTAACACTTTGCCCCATGCGCCATGTAACACATTGCCCCAATAGCTGATCTACCAATACACAAAATATATAGCAAAATCCGAAGAAGGCCGAATGATATTTCATATTGCATTGTCATGACTGGTATGTAGTCTAACTTATAACAATAAGCAAAATTATCCGAGTTCCGAGTACAATACAACCCGACATCTAGAAAGATATAGAAAATTTACTTTCTTGTCCAAAAAAGCATCGACTACTCTTATTACATAAACATCCGAATAAAACTGTCCGCGATCTTTCGGATAAAATGGCGTTTCCGAAAAATGTTTACAGCGCAGTAGTTATGATGCCATGGATAATTTTATTGAGTCGCTATATTAAATGTAACACTTTGCCCCGTGTAACGTTTTGCCCCGGTCAATACTTTGTATGAACAGAAATATAAAATCTCTAAATGATATGAATTTAGAATATGGTATACAAATGAAAGTTCTAAAATGTACATCTATCATTTATTGAAGGAGCATAATATCAATTGAGCAAATGTCATAACACTCAATATGAACACATTTTTCTATACAATTCATACCTTGAAAATTAAGCATTTGATACAAAAAAAATATTAAAAAGTATCATAAGAAATCCGACATAAACAGTTTTTCCTATTTACACCTTCCACGTTGCACTGTTTTACAAAATATTTAGAATTTTACATGGAATGCCAACAAATGAATACGCAGGAATGACGGTTTGAATCGATGCAAACGGGTTTGAATAAAATGTACATTCCTCGTGCTCCCCGAGCAGTGTGATATTGAAAGAGTTTCTGTAAAGGGATCTCCCTTCAAGAGTCCATCTAAAGAAGTGTGAATCTATCATGCGGAAATGTTGTATTTGGATTTATTAGTATAATAGATTATTATTGTACTATTTAGTGCAAATGCTTCGATCCTTTTTATTTTGATGAGAACTTGTACATAGCATCATTTATATAAGTTGTATTTTTGATAGCCGTGGAACGAGAGTTTTGATGTTGTCTATTGACAAATCTTATTGGAATTTATATAAAGCTTGAATGTCTTCTAAAGAGCCTTGGATAAATCTGCCCTCAGTGTACAAGTACAAGTAAAGTCCCCTTGAGTGACCTCTAATGTATGCAGCCATAGCAGCAAAGTTACTCCGTCCAATAATCAGATAATCACACTGTGCAAACATGTATTGCTCAAACAAAGCTGTATAAAATCCCTCACAAGCTACACTAGAGTTCAAATGGGCAAATAAGTCAATATGAACAATTTTCCTGTTTAAGTTAATATAATTGTTTAGAACATTTGCTGCGCGATCACGAACGAGATCTGAATCGCTGGCTAAATAGATAACGTACTTGCTAATATCTGTAAATTGATATAGAAACGCATACATTTCTGTTTCATTCATTGGTTTCATACCTGGACTATCTTTAGGTATATCGGGGTTTCGTCCCATACGAAGATGTCCACAAACTAATTGCCTGCCATGTATAGATTCTTCGATAAAATTGTTCAAATGATTTTGAAGTCTGGGTTTAGGTTTAAATAAGCTTCGAAGAACGAGACCAATAACCTCAAAATCGGTAAGTTTTTTTATCCAACTTAGTTGTGTTGCAGCATCAGGATGTTGTCGAATAGCGTCTATTAATTTCGGGTATGCTGACACTGTAAGTACTACAGCAATTTTGGTCCAGGTTTTATTAAAGGTTGTATTTTCCCATTTTCTAATTGTCAATGATTCCACATCACCTTCAGGTAATTCATTAACATATTTCTTACACTGTGTCCAGTCGTAAAAGTTTGGGTCCAAGTGGTTAGCAACATCGCATGGCTCCTGTATATCAACAATGAAAGTTCTGTTGGTAAGTAAAGCCAACAAGTATGATGAAACAATTCCTTTTTGTCGATCACCCAAACCACCGCAACCAGTCATCATTGAACATCTATACACCAAAAACGTTTTTCCTCTGCATTGTGAGGAATCATCTTTCAAATTGGCATTTGCGTCATCTTCAAATTGATTTCCTGATGTTATATCATGATGTTTAACATCCGAAAGAAACTTCGACTGATACATCACTGTGTATATTTGCGTCTGTCCATTATATAACCAAAATGTGGTCACTAAACCTACCAGAATAATTACACCAAACTGAAAAGAAATCAAATACGTGCTTTCATAAATTCGGAAAGTCAATCGATAATCGAAGGGTCATTTCTCAACGTTGAAAATCGACCCCGATAGGTTTTCATCAAGAAAGTCATTGAATATCAAATGTTAAATTTTGATCAATCTTGGGATCAATTTTAACGATATCTGAAACCCTAGATAAAGGACAAAGATCGACTGTACGATTAACCTAATAAGTATACTACAGGAGCGTAGACCTCGTAAAGCACTGTTTATACAGTCTGGATACAGTTCGTTGCCCTATGTGTCAATTTGTTCTTGGTCATTTGCGATAACATATCGATTTTTATGCCCCTGCCATGAAATAGCGGATGGCATATAGTGTTTACCCTGTCCGTTGGCGCGTGTGTGTGTGCATGTGTTTTGTATGTTACGAAATGTTCGTGCCCGGCTCATGATTTTGTCATGCTTGATTGGATTTTTAACTTGGCACAAATGTTCAGCATAAAATGTTCAGCATAACAACACGATGTGTCATGCGCAAAAACTGTGTCGCTTACTCAAAGGTCAAGGTCACACTGGACACTTAAATATTAACGTTCATTCTTTATATTGAAATTGTGAAAGTACATGTAGTTGTGTGTTTACCCTTAGGTGATCTTTACCTCCCACTATGGGCAGCATTTCCAAGCAACCTGCTCTATGTTTTATTCACACATTTGCCACATAACGCTCAATTATGTGTCCAGTGTGAAATGGCAGGGGCGTCCGTGTCCTACGGACACATTTCTAGTTTTTGCATTTTGTTTCATACTTTTTTAAATGTGAGTTATTCGAGATGCTTTTTTATAAAAAAAAAACGGAGTTAATAGACGAATCTTTAGCTTGGTTATTAATCAAACAGTAAGTATTGATAAGGATAACGGACCCTAATACAAACTTTAAATGTCAAAGTACAAAAATTAGAGGAAATTGATCCTAATAAATTGTGGCATTCAAAAATAATGTCACATGACTTCTGTAGCGCCGTATAGAGCTTACATAGTATGGAGCTTAGATGTAAGCTATATATACGTTGACGATGACGCCGCATAGAGCGTGCACCGTATAAATCTTACCGTTAGCTCTATACGTCAACATACACTATTTTGACGTATAGAGCTTTTCTGATAAAAAGTGATACAACTTAATGGACAATGATGGGTTAGGGTTATTATGTAACATTTAAGTAAGTATGTACTTTCAGGTTTGGTGAACTTTGTATTTAAAAACAGCCCGTTCGGGGTATCAGTATTAAGTGGGTTTTCCCCTATTTCCCGAAAGGGAAATCTGTAAAGAATGTTACTAAATATAATATAGATTTCCCGTTCAGGAAATAAAATCACTACTTTTGTACTAGTTTCACCCAAAACACCCGAAGCATAAGAATACGCACTCGATCTTTAAATTGAATATATACCATACTAAACTTAAAAGGTATATCTAACTTTCTACCGTTCAGATTTTTTTTTCAATTTTCAACTTATTTTTTGATTGAACACTGAAATTGCTAACAGCAATGTTTCCCTATTCGGAAACTTAATTTTCCGATCGGGATATATATTCTACAATGGCTTCAGGAAGATCAAGCATGTTATACTATTGCTGCTGATGACACTAATATTGAAAGTGAGTGACTTTTTATGTGATATTAACCACAGTTATGCTAACTTATTTTAATACTTATTTATGAGAGAGACGCTGAATAATACTGGTAAAGAGACAAAACTAAATAATAAGTTGTCAAAACATAATCAGGTTACCTTACATTCATTCAAAATAAACATTATTAATGATTTTATTACATAGCATTTATGTTTCCTTAAAAATTGTAGGTTTATCACAAATTGGAAGAACATCACATCTCTATGCACTTGGATCATCAGAAGAGAAAAATGCAATACAATACTTAGTATGAATAGAAATATAAAAATAGAATGGTATACAAATGAAAGTCCTAAAAATGTACTTCTATCATTTATTGAAGGCATTACATCTGAAAACATGCAACATACAGTGAGAACATGAATTGCAATTAAACAGATTTACAATCTTACTGCACTTAGTGACCCTTGTCTCCTTTACGGTTAATCAGCTACAATATCAAGCACCACAAAGTTAATTGTCTGATAACGTTTCTTGTCCAACTTTGACGGACATGGCCTTATCGAGTATCTGATCAATTTTCAAGGGAAACAACTACAATCCAGGGGTTTATATGCAGCCTACCTATTGTTACCCTTCTTGCTTGCGTTATGCTGACTTTATTAGGGTCATAAAGTGATAAAGTCAGTCACGCGTAACAGATAAAATATGTTATCTTAATTGATCCAAAAATCGATATTTCACTGTATTACTTTTGGATCTCTGATAAGACTTGAGCATGTCCTAACTATTATGTACGTCGTTAAAATGGACAGAGACGTATGATGTTGACATTAATTTGTTTCAACAGTAAAATTAATTTTGAAAATGCGAATATCATGAAAAGACAAAAATCTAGAACCCTAGTAATAATTTTGTTATTGTATGCACAGTCAAATAGTATTTTGATTCTATTCTGCATATAAACACAATAGCTTACGATACATTTATTTTCACTACTGAAATTAACATGATATCATCATGATTAAGTTTAGGCGTGAAAAAAAAAGTTTTTCTTTTCTTATTATTAAAAATAAATATATCTAATGAGTCTTGTCAAGTACGTATACATGTCATATGTATATGAGCCTTTGGTCTCGTTTAAGATTTCAATGCAAATGTGAAAGTACTGTATATAGTACATTTATATATAAATTGGCCATACTGTAAACATCCCGATTAATTATCTTAGTTTACATAGCATATAACTTGCAAGGAGGTTGTGGGTTCGAGCCCCGCGTCAGGTAGGCCTACATTAATTTCTTCCTCATATTTCATTGTTGCTATTAATGTGAGAATAGGCTTAGAATCAATCATTTAGAGTGATGCAAAGGCTAGGTAAGTAAAAAGAGCTCAGTTGATCTAACATCTGACTTGCAAGCAGGAGGTCGTGGACCGGGTGGATTATTTTCATCCTATTACAACAAAAATATAAATGTATGAAGGAGCATAATATCAATTGAGCAAATGTCATAACACTCAATATGAACACATTTTTCTATACAATTCATTACTTGAAAATTAAGCATGCGATTAAAAAAAAAATCCGAAACAAAAGTATCAAAAGAAATCCGACATAAACAGTTTTTCCTATTTACACCTTCCACGTTGCACTATTTTACAAAATATTTAGAATTTTACATGGAATGCCAACAAATGAATACGCAGGAATGACGGTTTGAATCGATGCGAACAGGTTTAAATAAAATGTACATTCCTCGTGCTACCCGAGCAGTGTGATATTGAAAGAGTTTCTGTAAAGGGATCTCCCTTCAGGAGTCCATCTAAAGAAGTGTGAATCTATCATGCGGAAATGTTGTATTTGAATTTATTAGTATAATAGAATATTATTGCACTATTTAGTGCAAATTCTTCGACATTTTTTATTTTGATGAGAACTTGTACATGTCTTATATAAGTTGTATTTTTGATAGCCGTGGATCGAACGTTTTGTTGTCGTGTATTGAAAAATCTTATTGGAAATGATATAAAGCTTGAATGTCTTCTAAAGAGCCTGGGATAAATCTGCCCTCATTGTACAAGTACAAGTAAAGTCCCCTTGAGTGACCTCTAATGTATGCAGCCATAGCAGCAAAGTTACTCCGTCCAATAATCAGATAATCACACTGTGTAAACATGTATTGCTCAAGCAAAGCTGTATAAAATCCCTCACAAGCTACACTAGTGTTCAAATGGGCAAATGAGTCAATATGAACAATTTTCCTGTTTAAGTTAATGTAATTGTTTAGAACATTTGCTGCGCGAACACGAACAAGATCTGAATCGCTGGATAAATAGATAACGTACTTGCTAACATCTGTAAATTGGTATAGAAACGCATACATATCTGTTTCATTCATTGGTCTCATACGTAGACTTTCTTTAGGTATATCGGGGTTTCGTCCCATACGAAGATGTCCACAAACTAATTGCCTGCCATGTATAGATTCTTCGATAAAATTGTTCAAATGATTTTGAAGTCTGGGTTTAGGTTTAAATAAGCTTCGAAGAACGAGACCAATAACCTCAAAATCGGTAAGTTTTTTTATCCAACTTAGTTGTGTTGCAGCATCAGGATGTTGTCGAATAGCGTCTATTAATTTCGGGTATGCTGACACTGTAAGTACTACAGCAATTTTGGTCCAGGTTTTATTAAAGGTTGTTTTTTCCCATTTTCTAATTGTCAATGATTCCACATCACCTTCAGGTAATTCATTAACATATTTCTTACACTGTGTCCAGTCGTAAAAGTTTGGGTCCAAGTGGTTAGCAACATCGCATGGCTCCTGTATATCAACAATGAAAGTTCTGTTGGTAAGTAAAGCCAACAAGTATGATGAAACAATTCCTTTTTGTCGATCACCCCAACCACCGCAACCAGTCATCATTGAACATCTATACACCAAAAACGTTTTTCCTCTGCATTGTGAGGAATCATCTTTCAAATTGGTATTTGCGTCATCTTCAAATTGATTTCCTGATGTTATATCATGATGTTTAACATCCGAAAGAAACTTCGACTGATACATCACTGTGTATATTTGCGTCTGTCCATCATATAACCAAAATGTGGTCACTAAACCTACCAGAATAATTACACCAAACTGAAAAGAAATCAAATACGTGCTTTCATAAATTCGGAAAGTCAATCGATAATCGAAGGGTCATTTCTCAACGTTGAAAATCGACCCCGATAGGTTTTCATCAAGAAAGTCATTGAATATCAAATGTTAAATTTTGATCAATCTTGGGATCAATTTTAACGATATCTGAAACCCTAGATAAAGGACAAAGATCGACTGTACGATTAACCGAATAAGTATACTACAGGAGCGTAGACCTCGTAAAGCACTGTTTATACAGTCTGGATACAGTTCGTTGACCTATGTGTCCATTTGTTCTTGGCCATTTGCGATAACATATCGATTTTTATGCCCCTGCCATGAAATAGCGGATGGCATATAGTGTTTATCCTGTCCGTTGGCGCGCGCGTGTGTGTGTGCATGTGTTTTGTATGTTACGAAATTTTCGTGTCCGGCTCATAATTTTGTCATGCTTGATTGGATTTTTAACTTGGCACAAATGTTCAGCATAAAATGTTCAGCATAACAACACGATGTGTCATGCGCAAAAACTGTGTCGCTTACTCAAAGGTCAAGGTCACACTGGACACTTAAATATTAACGTTCATTCTTTATATTGAAATAGTGAAAGTACATGTAGTTGTGTGTTTACCCTTAGGTGATCTTTACCTCCCACTATGGGCAGCATTTCCAAGCAACCTGCTCTATGTTCTATTCACACATTAGCCACATAACACTCAATTATGTGTCCAGTGTGAAATGGCAGGGGCGTCCGTGTCATACGGACACATTTCTAGTTTTTGCATTTTGTTTCATACTTTTTTAAATGTGAGTTATTCGAGATGCTTTTTTATAAAAAAAAACCGGAGTTAATAGACGAATCTTTAGCTTGGTTATTAATCAAACAGTAAGTATTGATAAGGATAACGGACCCTAATACAAACTGTAAATGTCAAAGTACAAAAATTAGAGGAAATTGATCCTAATAAATTGTGACATTCAAAAATAATGTCACATGACTTCTGTAGCGCCGTATAGAGCTTACATAGTATGGAGCTTAGATGTAAGCTATATACGTTGACGATGACGCCGCATAGAGCGTGCACCGTATAAATCTTACCGTTAGCTCTATACGTCAACATACACTATTTTGACGTATAGAGCTTTTCTGATAAAAAGTGATACAACTTAATGGACAATGATGGGTTAGGGTTATTTTATTATATAACATTTAAGTAAGTATGTACTTTCAGGTTTGGTGAACTTTGTATTTAAAAACAGCCCGTTCGGGGTATCAGTATTAAGTGGGTTTTCCCTATTTCCCGAAAAGGAAATCTGTAAAGAATGTTACTAAATATAATATAATAATACAGATTTCCCGTTCAGGAAATAAAATCACTACTTTTGTACTAGTTTCACCCAAAACACCCGAAGCATAAGAATACGCACTCGATCTTTAAATTGAATATATACCATACTAAACTTAAAAGGTATATCTAACTTTCTACCGTTCAGATTTTTTTTTCAATTTTCAACTTATTTTTTGATTGAACACTGAAATTGCTAACAGCAATGTTTCCCTATTCGGAAACTTAATTTTCCGATCGGGATATATATTCTACAATGGCCTCAGGTAGATCAAGCATGTTATACTATTGCTGCTGATGACACTAATATTGAAAGTGAGTGACTTTTTATGTGATATTAACCACAGTTATGCTAACTTATTTTAATACTTATTTATGAGAGAGACGCTGAATAATACTGGTAAAGAGACAAAACTAAATAATAAGTTGTCAAAACATAATCAGGTTACCTTACATTCATTCAAAATAAACATTATTAATGATTTTATTACATAGCATTTATGTTTCCTTAAAAATTGTAGGTTTATCACAAATTGGAAGAACATCACATCTCTATGCACTTGGATCATCAGAAGAGAAAAATGCAATACAATACTTAGTATGAATAGAAATATAAAAATAGAATGGTATACAAATGAAAGTCCTAAAAATGTACTTCTATCATTTATTGAAGGCATTACATCTGAAAACATGCAACATACAGTGAGAACATGAATTGCAATTAAACAGATTTACAATCTTACTGCACTTAGTGACCCTTGTCTCCTTTACGGTTAATCAGCTACAATATCAAGCACCACAAAGTTAATTGTCTGATAACGTTTCTTGTCCAACTTTGACGGACATGGCCTTATCGAGTATCTGATCAATTTTAAAGGGAAACAACTACAATCCAGGGGTTTATATGCAGCCTACCTATTGTTACCCTTCTTGCTTGCGTTATGCTGACTTTATTAGGGTCATAAAGTGATAAAGTCAGTCACGCGTAACAGATAAAATATGTTATCTTAATTGATCCAAAAATCGATATTTCACTGTATTACTTTTGGATCTCTGATAAGACTTGAGCATGTCCTAACTATTATGTACGTCGTTAAAATGGACAGAGACGTATGATATTGACATTAATTTGTTTCAACAGTAAAATTAATTTTGAAAATGCGAATATCATGAAAAGACAAAAATCTAGAACCCTAGTAATAATTTTGTTATTGTATGCGCAGTCAAATAGTATTTTGATTCTATTCTGCATATAAACACAATAGCTTACGATACATTTATTTTCACTACTGAAATTAACATGATATCATCATGATTAAACTTAGGCGTGAAAAAAATGTTTTTCTTTTCTTATTATTAAAAATAAATATATCTAATGAGTCTTCTCAAGTACGTATACATGTCATATGTATATGAGACTTTGGTCTCGTTTGCAAGGAGGTTGTGGGTTCGAGCCCCGCGTCAGGTAGGCCTACATTAATTTCTTCCTCATATTTCATTGTTGCTATTAATGTGAGAATAGCCTTAGAATCAATCATTTAGAGTGATGCAAAGGCTAGGTAAGTAAAAAGAGCTCAGTTGATCTAACATCTGACTTGCAAACAGGAGGTCGTGGACCGGGTGGATTATTTTCATCCTATTACAACAAAAATATAAATGTATGAAGGAGCATAATATCTATTGAGCAAATGTCATAACACTCAATATGAACACATTTTTCTATACAATTCATTACTTGAAAATTAAGCATGCGATTAAAAAAAATCCGAAACAAAAGTATCAAAAGAAATCCGACATAAACAGTTTTTCCTATTTACACCTTCCACGTTGCACTTTTTTACAAAATATTTAGAATTTTACATGGAATGCCAACAAATGAATACGCAGGAATGACGGTTTGAATCGATGCGAACAGGTTTAAATAAAATGTACATTCCTCGTGCTACCCGAGCAGTGTGATATTGAAAGAGTTTCTGTAAAGGGATCTCCCTTCAGTAGTCCATCTAAAGAAGTGTGAATCTATCATGCGGAAATGTTGTATTTGAATTTATTAGTATAATAGAATATTATTGCACTATTTAGTGCAAATTCTTCGACCTTTTTTATTTTGATGAGAACTTGTACATGTCATATATTAGTTTTATTTTTGATAGCCGTGGATCGAAAGTTTTGTTGTCGTGTATTGACAAATCTTATTGGAAATGATATAAAGCTTGAATGTCTTCTAAAGAGCCTGGGATAAATCTGCCCTCTTTGTACAAGTACAAGTAAAGTCCCCTTGAGTGACCTCTAATGTATGCAGCCATAGCAGCAAAGTTACTCCGTCCAATAATCAGATAATCACACTGTGCAAACATGTATTGCTCAAACAAAGCTGTATAAAATCCCTCACAAGCTACACTAGAGTTCAAATGGGCAAATAAGTCAATATGAACAATTTTCCTGTTTAAGTTAATGTAATTGTTTAGAACATTTGCTGCGCGAACACGAACAAGATCTGAATCGCTGGCTAAATAGATAACGTACTTGCTAACATCTGTAAATTGGTATAGAAACGCATACATATCTGTTTCATTCATTGGTCTCATACGTAGACTTTCTTTAGGTATATCGGGGTTTCGTCCCATACGAAGATGTCCACAAACTAGTTGCCTGCCATGTATAGATTCTTCGATAAAATTGTTCAAATGATTTTGAAGTCTGGGTTTAGGTTTAAATAAGCTTCGAAGAACGATACCAATAACCTCAAAATCGGTAAGTTTTTTTTATCCAACTTAGTTGTGTTGCAGCATCAGGATGTTGTCGAATAGCGTCTATTAATTTCGGGTATGCTGACACTGTAAGTACTACAGCAATTTTGGTTCAGGTTTTATTAAAGGTTGTATTTCCCATTTTCTAATTGTCAATGATTCCACATCACCTTCAGGTAATTCATTAACATATTTCTTACACTGCGTCCAGTCGTAAAAGTTTGGGTCCAAGTGGTTAGCAACATCGCATGGCTCCTGTATATCAACAATGAAAGTTCTGTTGGTAAGTAAAGCCAACAAGAATGATGAAACAATTCCTTTTTGTCGATCACCCAAACCACCGCAACCAGTCATCATTGAACATCTATACACCAAAAACTTACTTCCGTTGCATGGCGAGGAACCATCTTTCAAATTGGTATTTGCGTCATCTTCAAATTGATTTCCTGATATTATATCATGATATTTAACATCCGAAAGAAACTTTGACTGATACATCACTGTGTATATTTGCGTATGTCCTTTATAAAACCAAAATGTAGTCACTAAACCTACCAGAATAATTACACCAAACTGAAAAGAAAACAAAATGCATGCTTTCATAAATTGGGAAAGTCATTCGATAATCGAAGGGTCATTAATTAATTTTCTCAACGTTGAAAATCGACCTCGACAGGTTTTCATCAAGAAAGTCATTGAATATTGATCAATGTTAATTTTTTATCTATCTTGGGGTCAATTTAAACTACAGTGCAACCTCTCCAGAGCGGCCCTCTCTAGAGCAACAACCTCTCTATAACAACACCTTCAAAATTTCCCTAACCTGATATTTACTCTAAATTTAACCTCTGTAGAGCAACAACCTCTCTATAACAACACCTTCAAAATTTCCCTAACCTGATATTTACTCTAAATTGAACCTCTGTAGAGCAACCACCTCTGAACAACGACCAATATTTGCAGCTCCCACAGGGTGTTGCTCTACAGAGGTTGTGTTGTACTTTTATATCTAAAACATCTCGTATTACGTGTTTCTTTTCTGACCGTTGGCTGCTTTTACGACAGTTGCGCTAAAAATAAACAACTGTCCAAAGAGGATGGTACTTTTTCATTTTCATTAAATTCTAGGTCAGAATAAAGCTGTAGGTACAATGTATTTAGAGGAGTAAATGCCGATGTTAATAGTTTTTGTTATAGACGTTTGGTCGTATATACGAGGGCTGTCCTGGAAGTTCGCGGAATTTCGCTATATAACTCAATACGTCGGATACAAATATAAAAACAAAGTACATCATGTGAAATTTGAATGTTATACTTCTTATCGAGTGAAATATCAGAAACATACAGTAACTATCAATAACATACATGAAACAATAAAACCATCACTGTCCGTCATCCGGAGCATATTGTCGCGTCTTACGTCGTCACACGACGTCAAAACACTTCAAACGTTATCAAAGTTAAGAGAGCGATTCACCTTCTCGGTGTAATCCCCACGTATTGCTAGACATTTACAGTGCCTATGAATCATCTTCATGAAAATATCATTATACCATTTGTTATTAAATCCCGCTACAACTTTATGTGCGCATATCTGACTCAAAGTGTTGTCCGTGCAACATTTTCTTGACCTCAGGAAAACAGCAAAATCCATTGGCGCCATGTAAGAACTGTACGGTGGATGGGCTAACAGTTTAAACCCTGGTAGATCAATTTCAAGTAGTGTCGATCTCACTCTGTGTGCTGGTGCATTATTTTGATGCAATATGTCTAAGTCTGTGCGCTTCTTTCTTAGGACTTGTAGCAAATCTCTTCTCCCTCCATATCATGACGCCAAAGGAACGTCGTAGAGCATTCAACTCGGAGTTGTTTCTTCTTCCTTAAGTAAGCGAGGGGCCCAACATGCGCTAATTTTTGACATTCCTAGATCAGATTGGTTGTTAATATTTGATTAAAAACATTAGCAAAATATCAAGTATTTAGCTATTAGTCTGTCATTCGTCTACCCGTGTCTTTCAAGTCTTTCGTTCTATCCTTGTTATGCATCATTACTACTGATGGTCCACCTGCTCTTTCGTCATGATTAATTGATCTTCTTCCATTTCTAAATCGTTCATGCCACTAATAAACAATCGTCTTGCTACATGGTAGTAATGTACTAGTCGATGTAATCATTTTTGATGTCTTCGCCAGTAATTTTGCAAGTCCAACACAAAACGTTCCGTAATTCAACGTTGCCCGTTGACGTCATTGTTTCATTTCTTTTTATGAAGCGCTTTACAGTTTTTGACGTTGAAAATAAACAAGTGTACCGACAGACGTTAAAGAAAGAAATGACGTCAATATTACGTGCTAACGTTGTGTAGTTTGGCGGATATTTTACTTTAACAGAAACCACGAAACCGGACATAATTTGATTACAAACTTTTAAAAAATATGCCTAATTTTCGCATGCGCCGCATATATGTCTGGTGGTTACTATGGATACTGCTATTTATAACGAGGAATGAACTATAAAAACAATTATGTTGTGTTTCTATTCATATTAGTTGTGACTTTCTTCGTTTACAGTTTTGACTCAAAATTCCTGTAAATAGTCATGTTATCGAGAAATTCCGCGAACTTCCAGGACAACCCTCGTATTAGGAGAAATGATCGTTTAAAGAGGGAAAATGACACGGATCGTAAGTATCTTCGCATAATGCAGCCAAGTAACTTCATCTGCATGCTTGACCTCACCAGAAAGTTAGTAGGTAAGGTGTCCATGCGTGTATATTCCAAGTCTGGGCGTCTCGTTTAATTGCATTGTGGAGATACAGAGCTTAGAAGACAAGGCTGTACCGAATTTTTTGTTGCTGTTCTTATTTTATCGGAGTAATGTTACATGTTCTGGTCTTTTATGCCACTGAATGTTGATGTTATGGTTACAAGAAAAAAAAAACAGTTTCAACCCTTCGTAAGCGCCGTGTTGATCGTTACTTGGCCAGAATTCATAATTCACAACGGACAGCGAATTCAAGCAGGTCCGAAAGTCTATATTTTATTTTTAATTTTGATCATTAATATGCAGGTCGTTTGGAAATGTGTTAGTTCATCATTAATGAAAGACAATAGAATCAATGCAAGCCGAATTTCATCAATGAATCGTGAAGAAACAGTGTTTAAAGTCAGGTTGACACTTTTTACTTGACTTTTATGAATTAATATAGTATTTGTCTTAAAACTAACAAAGCCAAAAGCCAAAAACAGGTTGTTCATGCATTTGTTTTTTATTGTGCGTTGACTTCTAAAATCTTCTGCTGTTGTTCGGAACTACAAAGCAGTCAAAAGTTAAATTTATTTGTAGGGCGAGTTTTGGAAAACGAACAATAGTTCGCGCATGAATTTTGATGCAAACTTTAGTACTACGGGAGCTATTCTACACCCGCTATGTAGTTGTTACAGTTGTTCCCGTTCCATATGCTTTCAGTACATTGATTTATGTTTCCGATCTGACCACTATACGTTTACAGTAGAAGCTAGGAACCAGACTGAATTAGCATATACAGCACGAGCATTATGACGTCATATCCTTCCTTGAAATGTGTTTCTGATAGTAATTATTGTAGTAATCCGAGGGAGAGGATTGTTTAGATTTTTACGACTGATTTGTATTGCTCGTTTACGATATTGCATAGCCATATGATTTTGACTTATATGCACGTAGTATTTGAATTTGTATTTAGCCATTGAATTGAAATATCGGAACTATATTTTTAGGCGAAAGCTAGGTTAATGGAAGCTGATCGGAATGCAGAAAAAATGAAAACAGAGCGATTGTTGAAAAATGGTAATAACGTTATTGTTCGTACCGAACAACAAAAATGAACATTTTTCTGGAGGAAGCCCGCGACCCACCATAAATTCATTTAACTCATAAACTCACTTGCTTCTCCTTTCCTAATCCAATCATTTTCTTCAACACCATTGTGTTGTACTTCAATAAATATTCATGGGATTAACACTGTGGCAGCCCTGATACATCAGAATGTCTTCAAACTTGGAAACACGAACAGAGCTGAAATCAAACACAAACTTATTATAATCGCATCACAATTCATATCGTATCGGCAATGAACCGTGCCGGTGCAGCCCTGCTATAAACACAACTTAAAAGTTGCACTGATATCAGTTTGATTGGACTCTCGTAAGAGGAGAATACACCGGCTTGAAAGGCTCAGAAGCGAAACCCAATCCAGCGCAATCGCAACCGAAATGTCTGCGTCTGAATATTAGATATAACTAAAACTAACCATCAAACCAATATTCTTTAAACCGTGTGGATAAAACAATGCTGTTTGGTCATCTGACTAATACCTCTTCCACCTCTTCTAACCATCGGGCGGAATAGATAGAAGAGCTTCTAAAATTAGAAGACAATCGAACTGTTTAGAAGAGCTCTGCCTCTTGGCAGCTCTTCCGTTTGACCAATCGAACCAGTGTAGCATAAAATTTTGACCCCGTTGAAAACGTTAAAAATCGAACCCGACAGGTTATCATCGTTAACTTTTGATCAGGAAAGTCGTTGAATATTGATCAATGTTAAATTTTGATCAATCCTAGGGTCAATGTTTAACGATAACTAAAACTTAAGACAAACATCAGAGATCGACTGTGCATAGGATGAAGTATAATAATCAGAGGTTTTAATTACGCAATTATATATAAATTGATGGTTGTTATCATTATCGTATGGTAATGTTTCTGTTGTCAATTCTAGAGACGTACATGATATCACATAATCATTCAATGAAAATCCATCCTTTGATTCTTTTATTTGGAACATGCAGTAAATAAGATACGAACCAATACCAACTGAACGAAATGTGCCTGAGCTGAGGACATTGCCAAAATGATCAGTTCGCGCCTTTTGAAGATGCCATTATCACACATAATGACTTAAATTAAAAAGGATAATTTTTTTATTGATGGTAACCGTGATAATGTTGATGTTTTTTTCGCTCTATTTTGTAAGAAATACTGGCAATTAATTGATACTTAGTTTCATCCGAAATAGCTGAAAGTTTTAACTGAGCACAAATATGTCCGCGTAGATAATCAAACATGTTAACATGTAGGATTTGTTTTGTTTTAAAAACAACATAAACATGGTCAGAAACAATGAATTTAAGAAACTTACCAATTGATTCAATCAAAATGCCTTATTGTTTCACTATTGACAAATGCGGCAAAACTAAGAGTGGAATCGTTATGTTAAATTATTTTTGTTGATGTCCAAAGGCAATTCGTTTAATTATTATGTGTAATCATTAATTTAGTCACAATAAATTAATGAAAACGTGTGCATTTATCATCACTGTCGTTTCCCTTAGGATATTGTTATAAAAAGATGCAGTATTTGATAAAACATTGAAAATATAGTTTTAATTAAATGTTCTGTATACACTATACAGTATGTCTTATAACTAGACGTATGTGTATATATATATTATATATGTCTTATAATCTACCCTAGACTGTTAACCGAACAATGGATGTAAATTTGTTTCAATTTCTTGGAGTTTTAAACTACCTGTATGTCCAGTTTCAATACATTTACACTGCAAAGTCCGACACTCTCTCCGTTATGGTAAATGACCATTTTAAGTAAAAAATGACTCCGATTTCTTGAGCGGTCATTTGTTTTAAGGCCTATGAAACAAATGGCAATATATTTTACCTGTGCTCCAATGTCAATTTTGAATTCATTATTTGCTTTGGTCTGTTCAATTTGAATCCCTGCAAACACTTGACCATTCACAATTACAGTATATCATGCATAAAATGTAGCCGCACACGTAGCAGGACATTAGCCGCACACGTAGCAGGACTGAGTCACACACGTAGCAGGACTAAGTGTACCCCAAGCAGGATCTTAGTCTACCCGGAACAGGACCAAATTTGTTCACCAATGTTTGTTTACAATTTCGATTTCTCCACTATAAAACGGACAATAGCAAACTCATTTGGTCAGAGTATGCAGTAAACATGGCAGTTTATGATTATATTTTTAAAAATACGCTCGACTCTTATGTTTTAAGTAAATAGTCGATAAACAGCAAAATATATATGTTTAGTAATAACCATACTGATTGATATTTGTTATGCTTGTTTTTAAATCAAAATGTTAACAAGACCATCTGTATTTTCGTTGGTGAGAACATTTTTTATGCTTTGAAACTTCGACAGAAATTTTCTTGTCCAGGGGAGCTATTGTCCGGGGTGCAAAAATAACGGGAGAGCGATTGTCCGGGGTAGTAAAACAATGGGAGAGCTTTTGTCCGCCCCTATCAAAATGAACGGGGAAGTTTTTGTCCGGGGGAGCTTTTGTCCTACATTCGTATAATGGTCCCAGTTAATACTGACCGTAAGTGCAATATATATAATTAGCTCACTGAACCATGACCTGTATTGGATTTTATTACTACATGCTATTTAAATTGGTAAAAAATGATGCGAATTATGCCAGGCACATGTATTATATGTAGACATGTCATATTTTACTATGATAATTAACATCGAACTTATTTTAAGCCAAAAAATGATTGTTAGACTTAGTGGTTTGATCAGAGACTTTTTTACAGTTTATTTATCTAAAAGGGATGTTATATATATCCAAGGACTTATATACATACATGTATGTGTATAAGTCCTTGAAATATCTGAATTTATACTCGATAAAATATAAACTAGTTATTTAACACAAGCGAAATCAGCCCCCCCCCCACCTCCTAAAGAAATGAAAAATCATTCAATGAAATAGCATACTTTCCAAAATATTACGCCCCTGAAATCCTGGATCTGACGCTGTTTAAAGTAACATTTGTCGATAAAAATCAGAATAAATCAATGGTTATTTTATTATAAAACATGTTAAGCTTGGCTGTAGTTACCCAACAACTAACAAATAACATTAAATAATACAAGTATAAGTCAAGTTCTTCATGATATCACTTTCTGTCAGTTTTACTGTATTTGATGAACCACTGATAAGATCATGCCTGCGGGCGCAATGCGCGTCTTGCTTAATGAACCGTGATTCTACTGAATTCAGTGCTATCTAGGGTCTTAAATGGTTTATCTAGGGTCCTTATCAAAGGGACATAATCGAAATTTGATCACAAGCTTCCCTTCGACCGAAAATCAAGGGAGGCTACTTTGTAAATTAGGCCTTGAAAGCTGGCAATGCTTCGCATTTTAACTCATCGTATCTTTCTTACTGTAT
Organism: Lutraria lutraria; assembly: GCA_964023205.1. Taxonomy (NCBI): domain Eukaryota; kingdom Metazoa; phylum Mollusca; class Bivalvia; order Venerida; family Mactridae; genus Lutraria; species Lutraria lutraria. The sequence goes on from OZ026836.1 coordinate 16,346,265, forward strand.
GAGTATAAATAGTCTAGGATTTTTATGACTTGTAGTTAAAAGTCACATAAATATATAGTAATATTTGTTTTCTTCCTTTTTAAAACTGATTATATAAAATTCGAGCAAACATCTACCTTGGTAATTTCCTTTAAGATAAAAACCACAGGTGCAGTATTAGTGTTTGGTCCACAAATGATGCAAAAAAAAAATTCACGTCACTGATCTTATATATACTATCAAGGTAAAAAGCCTACTATATGTCTATATGCCAAACAATGTATATAAGTCCTTGGTAATAATGAATTTTAAAAAACAAAAATATGACATTTTTCTTTTAATTATTGAGTTGAAGACCATGATCCTTCACCCTCGTGAGAAAAATAATACTCTCACATTCCCTAAAACTCGACCAGGAGGTATAGATCTCGGTTTAACGCTAAATAATCCATATTCGATAAGGTTAACTTGCTAAAATCAATACTGACCACTTATTGTTTTTTTTGGGCGTAAAGGGAAACAACTAGTTTATCACACAGGTAAAAATCAATAACGATAGGAGTTGTCTTTTCATAGGGAAATAGCGTCAATGTTCCGCATGTATAACGTTTTGTTATAGTTTTTCTTGTTAAAATATGTCTTAAAATAAATTGAACTATCTAAGATAACTATCAAATAATCAATGATAATATGACTGTTATGATAACATTTTCACGTAGCATTAAGCAAATATGTCAGAAAAGTACAGACTGGGAAGTCATTTAGAGTGCTGATAAGCCTATAGCTGTCTATAACGTATACTACTCCATATTGCACTGAGGTAATGTAACAGTTTCTATTAGACAAAACATGATATATATTCAAGTTATCCGCTCTGTACCATGCTGCATCGATGTGTTCGATTAAAATACAGAATTCTAGTGACACGAATATTTACAATATTTAGGACGTACATTTTGAACGGTGCCGCATAAATTTTATCAACAGCCGACCAGTAACGTTTCCGGTGAATTGTCAAACGCCATATTTTACCACAGAGCACAAATTGGCGACCGATAGCAGCGACCAATAACTCCATCGACCAATAAGGCACTTCCGGTATAGTAAACGGTGTTACAGTAACATTTTTGGACAAATCCAACTTTCATTACACTAAATAAAGTTTCCTTTTAAAAAGGAAAGGCTTGGCTGGTTGTTGCTGATAAAAGTTAGTTCTGATACCATAACTAAATTGGTTCATTTTATTTCGTCTTGTTGACCATTTTAGTTATGGAATTGTCCTCTTTCAAAGTCAACAGGTAGTCTGAAACATCGGCATATTTTTCTATTTATAGATTTTCCTATAATTCATCGTACTGTACACAAGTTTTAAATTGCATCAGAGAAAGCGTTTCGCAAGTTAAATTATAGTAGGGGTGTATTTCATTAATTAATTAATCCTCCGCTTATTACCTTCAGCAATTATGCTGATAATTAAACAAAGAGCTAATAAAGTAAAAATAATTCTTTTCGTGCCTTAAATTAACGGTTGATGGAACATGCCGATTTATAGTGAAACACCCCGATTTTACAATGAAATCGCAAATGTGTACATCAAAATCACGTGACAAAATTATTGGCGGCAATAGCGTTCCGCAGGTTTCATTATAGAAGGGGCTTCCTTAAATTCTCTTGAACAATCCTCCGCTAATATGTCTTTCAGTAATGATTAAAATAATTGATTTAAATATATTGTACATAGTAACAGAAAAAATAGACAGTTTTAAAATGTGTACCTTTACGTGTAATTAATGTTAATAGAACAAACCGATCTTTAGTGAAACACCCTGATTTCATAATAGACTAGCACAGTGAAGTTGGTACACTCAAGTCATGTGATACCGATTCACACAGTAAGCGTAAACCAATCACCGGACTGTTAACATATAGCTGGCAACCAATCGCCGGACTCCTATCATTTTTGCGCACTTGTACCCAGCTTTCGCATTACAGCTACCAGCATCTAGGGAACAACTGCAACTGAAAACAATAATAGGGCTTGGAGCCGTAGCTCCAAGCCAAAAAGGATGTTTCCTACGGAATCCTGTTAGTGCCATGTCGAATGTCGTCCGTCGCCCAACAAACGCGACGCACGACAACGCGACAACGCGATACGACAATGCGACAACGCAATACGACGCTCGACAATGCGATACGACGGACGACAATGCGATACGACATTTGTCAAAATGTCGTGATGTTGAGTGGCCAATTTTGGCACGATATATTACAATGTCGTATCGCGTTGTCGAGCGTCGTATCGCGTTGTCGTTGGACGAATTACACACGTTAAAGAATAACGCACATGAGCAAATGAAACCAGCACATGTATAAACTACCACAAAAATTACTTATATATCATATTATGACAATTCACCAACAACCCTTGTTAATATAAGAAAAACATACATAAGAAACTAGCAGACGCCATCCTACCGCGCGTGTTAGACTTTTGTTCAGGTCAGGTGCGAGTAAATTTTATTGTCGCAACGATCGAAGCGAACGGCGGTATTTATTTAAGTGAACACCGGTCGACGCACGACAACGCGATACGACATTTTCAAAATGTCGTATCACGTTGTCGCATTGTCGTATCGCGTTGTCGCATTGTCGTATCGCGTTGTCGCATGTCATGGTATGGACGCATAGGCGACACACGACAACGCGATACGACATCACATTTGGACGAATGTCGTATCGCATTGTCGAGCGTCGTGTCGCATTGTCGAGCGTCGTATCGCGTTGTCGTGCGTCGCATGTCGCTGAAATGCAGGACACGACGCACGACAACGCGATACGACAATGCGACAACGCGATACGACAATGCGACAACGCGATACAATGCGACAACGCGATACGACATTGTAATATATCGTGCCAAAATTGGCCACTCAACATCACGACATTTTGACAAATGTCGTTTCGCATTGTCGTCCGTCGTATCGCATTGCCGTCCGTCGTATCGCATTGTCGAGCGTCGTATCGCGTTGTCGCATTGTCGTATCGCGTTGTCGCATTGTCGTATCGCGTTGTCGTGCGTCGCGTTTGTGGGGCGACGGACGACATTCGACATGGCACTAACAGGATTCCGTAGTTTCCAGTCGAAAGATATGCATGTTGCGTTGGATCGGGAGGAATCATTACTTGGTATGTATCAGAATACATATTTAGCGATACATTTTTCCCATATTCCATGTTCGAATGTCATTGTTTTCGTTATATTTTACCCCTCCCATCTACTAAAATGGTCAACTTTGTTTATATTCTTGTATGTAGCTTGAAATGAAGGGAATGTGACCCCATAAAAGTGGGTACAGGTATTTTGTACTATGTCATAGCTCCAAAATAAGACCATTTCTGTGGTGCTAGCTTGGCCTGGTGGGTACTTATACTTGGTCACTAGTTTGAGCCCGTATGAAAATTTAGAAAAATGGTCAACTTTGTTAATATTCTTGTATGTAGCTTGAAATGAAGGGAATGTGACCCCATAAAAGTGGGTACAGGTATTTTGTACTATGTCATAGCTACAAAATGAGACCATTTATGTGGTGCTAGCTTGGCTTGGTGGGTACTTATGCTTGGTCACAAGTTTGAGTCCATATGAAAATTTAGAAAAATGGTCAACTTTGTTAATATTCTTGTATGTAGCTTGAAATGAAGGGAATGTGACCCCATAAAAGTGGGTATAGGCATTTTGTACTATGTCATAGCTACAAAATGATACCATTTCTGTGGTGCTAGCTTGGCCTGGTGGGCACTTATGCTTGGTCACAAGTTTGAGTCCATATGAAAAGTTAGAAAAATTCGTTGTCAACCTTGTTAATATTCTTGTATGTAGCTTGAAATGAAGGGAATGTGACCCCATAAAAGTGGGTACAGGTATTTTGTACTATGTCATAGCTACAAAATGAGACCATTTATGTGGTGCTAGCTTGGCCTGATGGGTACTTATGCATGGTCACAAGTTTGAGCCCATATGAAAATTTAGAAAAATTGTCAACTTTGTTAATATTCTTGTATGTAGCTTGAAATGAAGGGAATGTGACCCCATAAAAGTTGGTATAGGCGTTTAGTACTATGTCATAGCTACAAAATGAGACCATTTCTGTGATGCTAGCTTGGCCTGGTGGGTACTTATGCATGGTCACAAGTTTGAGCCCATATGAAAATTTAGAAAAATGGTCAACTTTGTTAATATTCTTCCATGTAGCTTGAAATGAAGGGAATGTGACCCCATAACAGTGGGTATAGGTATTTTGTACTATGTCATAGCTACAAAAAGAGACCGTTTCTGTGGTGCTAGCTTACAGTATAATACGTAGCTTGAAAACAAAGATTGATTACTTAAATTAATTGTTGGTAACGCAAGTGTACAAGTAGGTTTATGGTCAACAGTTTAATTAATTTAATTTAATATTCTTTGTATTTTTAGCATTGATACAAAAACAACAATTCTTTTTTTATGTTCAAAAGAAAGAAAATGTGCTTGTGACTGGTCACATGATAACTCCCCAATGGACCCCACATTGATATAACACAGTGACCAGCAGTCTCAGAACAACCGTTTATCAGCTGTGAGTACAGTTGTACATTATGCAGTTAACCTTTCGATATTAAATTACTATTTAACAAGTATTAATTATAATACTAGTACATAATGTACATGTATATATTATATACTTACAATAATAATTATTATTATGAAGTCTTAAAGAGACACATTTATTGGATTATTTGATTATTGTGTTTTCAATTTCTAGAAATAGTTAGCAGATGTCTGGATGGACACCAAATTTTAATTGGTTGTCCTGGGCTACAATTATTGAAAAATGAAGCTAACACGAGGCATTGCCTAGTGGACCTCTACCAATATTGTTCAAACCTGATGGCCCCAAGGTCAACATTGGCCTGGTCACGGGGTCAGTTGATATTATTCAGGCTTAAATAGGAAATTGAGTATCAAAAAACGTAGATGTTTGGTATGTAGCATTGTCTTTTGAACCTCTAATAAGTTTGTTCAAATCTTGGACCCATGGTATTGGCTTTGTCAACTTTAATGCAGATCAATCCAGATATTGACTATGAACAGAATTATTAACAAAAAGAGCCAATAGAGGAGACAATAACATAAACATAACAAAAGACAAGAGATAAGTTGCAGAAGCCTGCAAGATACCTGGAATAATGTGTTTTGTTTAGCAGTGCAGTAAAAAATATATAAATGTATTAACATCACGTACATAGGTATTTTATATATATTAAAATTGCCAACCGGTTTCGCAGGGCAATACATTCTTATATATGTATTGTCACAGTGTTATGTGCTAGTAACCGGCCTGTTACTGAAGAGTATCAATATGCCTCAATACAGCATAAAATAATTTCAGACTCACTTTAAATAAAAAACATAGATTTGCTTACAGTTTATAAATACATATGTAGTTGTAATTAAAAAATCCTTGACTTTAGCAAAATATTGAGGTAAAATAAAACTTAAAACTATAGAGCTATGCCTGTTGTATTAAACTTCATTGTTTATCTTGCTTTGTTGATAATTTATACTAATTAACGGAACATTTTTGTGGACAAAAGATCTATTTCCCTCATATTGGAAATTAATGTTATCATAACACCCTGTCAAGAGCGATCCTAGTGTTGAATTATTATCCCTAGAACTGATGACAGGTGTGAACTTCTACAAGAAATAATCATCTAGACATGCTCCGGTTCCTGTACTTTGGAGATTATCGAATATTTTATTAAGTTGTAAGGTATGTCGTAAAACGCCTTTTTATTTGTCAATGATGCTGGTTTAAACAACAACGACAACAAGTTACAGCTTCCAGTTTTTTCGCACATGTATTTGCATATAATTTAACAACATATAATAGTATCTCTATAAGACGTTTAACATAGTGACGTACGTTATTCCAAACCAACGAGAGACTTTCTTTATCTTTAACATTAAACTATCTTTATTCTATTAGCGAGTCTTTCATGTAATAATCTATTATTTCGAAAAATCTAATACATGCAGTATTAGCAATACGTAGGCTATTTTTAGAGAAAGTTTGTATGTGTGTCTATTTTTTTAATGATTTTTAACAATAATAAATAACTAAGAATATTTGTAATAAACTAAAAGAGAGAGGATTCTATATATATATAATAAAACACAGAACGATAAAAGCCATGCACTTTTAGCATGACGTAGCAATTAATACAGACACGATTACTGTACTATGCGTCAAGTAGTACGTCATATAACATTTAATTATATTCGAATGTAGCAAATAGTCAATGATCATATGGCTGGCTCAGGCATGAATTTAACATAAAAATACAATAATAAAGTTTATTATTAGATGACAAATTTGTTCATAGAGAAAACAACACACAAGTGACAAAAATAATCTCCAAGTTCACAGAGCGCCATTACTCAAATAATTTTATAACTTTTGTTTGGTATATCCATTATATTGATACTTGTTATTTCTTATGATGTAATGCTAAGACTTATTATAGTTGATTGTATTTTTGATACATTCTTTCAGGTATGGAATACTGATGCTTGGACCCTATTACCAGATTTATTAGGACATTCTCGAAAATGGATAAATAGAGTGATGTGTTATATGATTTGTTAGACAAGAATACAAACAAAAAGGGCAGACTTTGAACTGATCATCTGGTGGTGGTTAACATGTGTGCACATAGTCTTATGTGCTAGAGAAAGTGACAGCTTAGATGAGATTTAAGCGATGTTGATTTAACGTTACATTGTGGACTGGGTAAAGTGTCATGAAAACCTTACTGGAATGTTCTTTAATATGAATTCAGTCAGTTATAGGCTTATGTAGCGCAGTTACTGCCCTGGACTTACTTTAAAATTGTTTTGTTTACATATAACAGAGACAAATTTAATTTTACAAAACGTTCATCACCATGATAATTTGTATACCTTGATGTTGTTTCTTATGTTTCAACAACAGTTTCAACCCCAATAAATGGAGCTGAATATCTATAACTTACCTAGCTGTGACACTTTTATTTGCCAATTGCAAGATTTTCTTCTTTCCTGTTAAGATAAATAAAAAACGTTACATAGCTGTATGCAGTGCCTTGTTTTTATCTCACCAGAGCATAATGTGCTCATGATGAGCTTTTGTGATCGCCTTACGTCCGCCATGCGTGTGTCCGTGTTTACTTTAAACAATATATCCTCCTACACTATGCCAATTGCAACCAAACATTGTTGGATTGATCCTTCGGTGGTTCCCTTTCAAAGTTGTTGGGAGCGATGGCCCAGTAGAAGGACGCTTGCTTTGGGATCGTGAGGTCCCTGGTTCAAATCCCGACTGGACCATCGGAATATTTCTGAACAAAACATTATCCCATGTTTGCTCCTCTCCACCCAGGTGTTTAAATGAGTACCTGTGAGGGAAATAAGTCAATGGTCCGTGGCTGCCTACGGCGCCGAGTGTTAACGGAAAACCTATAACCCAATTATCGCGGGGGGGTAACTTGTGAAAGTCGGTTGAGTATGCATATAAATTTATAAATTTCTGACTATGAACCTGTCCTTTACCTTTTACTTTCCATGACATAATTAAAGGCCTTGTGTGCATTGGTGCTTTACACTGAGCAAGGGAGTCCATTCGAAAAAGAGCTAGGGTATTGGACCAGTACTGCCCTGTATCTCAATTTTGTATTTTTCACGAATCTGGACCTGTCATAAAATATTTATGTACATTATTATACATTTATACCAAAAAATGGGAGTTGCATAGTAGGATCTAGATAGGTGTGAAACTTTGCTACATACGGTACAATAGTCTGCCTAAAAAAAATGTATATGGGACAGACATGGGGTGAATTACTTGAGAATGTAATGCATTACATTACAATTACATTGCTGAAACAGCGCATTAAATTACAATTACATGGATTTTATCATGTAATGCATTACATTACAATTACTTTAGTCATTGTTATGCATTAAATTACACATTACATTTTGCTCAATTTTGAAAATTTAATGCATATATACGTACATAGAAAGCAGTTCATAATCATAATACAGTTTCATTTAATCTGAATTCATATAGATAGACAGTGTCGGCATTTTGCCTTAAAAGTCTCACTTTTGTCAAATACGTTGTCTGGAATGTTGAACTGATCAAGGCTTTTCATTTTTGCCAAATGAAGTGTTAGCTCTATTTGGGCACAATGATATACCTATATATATATATACATTGTACTCTAATCTTATTGAAATGTTAACACCTCTTAGCAAACATTTGTATACAAAGTTTTATGGCCAATGGTTAAATGATAATTTAATTATGATCAATAGACACTGTCAATAGATGGATTAAGACAAAGACTTAATTTTGAATCTTTAGACAACCATGAGTGTCACTATAATAGTACTATATACTACATGTATATACTATAATGTATACGCAGGTTATTGGTTGACTGGTAAACATATCCCTCATTCCCAACTGCTATTGGTTTGCTATAGATCATTATTGTTAAGTTTAATAAATGTATAATACAATCAGTTCATGTCTTTTTTAGTGATGTAATTCAATGTAATGCACCTGCATTACACCTATTTTTTAAAGGTGTAATGCATTAAATTACAACTGCATGTAATGCAAAAAAAACTGAATTACACATTACATTTAATTACTTGGGAAATTGTAATGCATTGCAATGCATTACAATTACATTTTTGCATTACCCCATGCCTGATATGGGAATTAACTGCATGGTCAAGATTATGTACCCACAACATTTTGGTCAAGATGTACGTACTCTGAAGTCAAGATGTGTACCCATTTACAAATTCTATATTCTGATAGTATAAAACAGTTTAATACAGTAGAAGATGGTTTATAATGACATTGGTGAGTTTGACCGTGAAGTTTGACTAGAAAAATATAATTATAAATCAGTAGAAATATCCTGATAATATTTTATATATTCAATGTTTAGTCATATTTCCTAGTAAAAGTTCACATTCAAACCCAATAATGATATTATAAACCTTATATTGCATTATACCAAGGATTGGAGACGTTCTCGTCAAACAGGAAACACCTTTTGGTCCAATATACCGTACGAAATTACAGCCAAGAATTCAACCATGATTACAACAAAACATAATGACAGACAAATGACTCTAAATTCATCACATTTCAAACAAAATCACCAGAAACACATGGAGAAGACACATCAGAAAAATGAAAATATATGAAGACAGTCATGTGAATTTACACCAACAACGAAAATCGCCAGATTACCTGAATGATTTTGTGTGATAAACTATCACAGAATTATGGAATTGATTTCTGTGACTTATATGTAATACCAGTGTCATGATTGAATCATTAAATAAAATTTTAGAAGTGCTTAGATTTATGATCATAATATCATTTTCTGCGCAGCAATTATACCAAAATTCGCTTGGATAAGAAATTGTGTGGAATAAAATCAATTTTCAGTCTAAATCTTTAAAGTGCCATCTATTTGATTCAAATATAATTTTGTAAATTAGCAAAATTCAATATACCAGAACTCATTAACCTTTCTCAAACTGGTTTCAATGAACATAGTTTAAGTTAATCTTATTTTAATTGAAGTGGGATATGTAACGTATTCTGTAACTGATTTATTATGTAGTTAAATCGGAAGACTAGTGTGAACATCTGTGAATTTCATACATGACACGAGAGAACTGTGCTAATGTTCCTATCACTTGGAGTATTCATGACTTATGAGATCATTTAAATCTTTATGTGCCTATCATATACCGTTAACTTGTCATTACCATGAACAACAGATGAACTCTAGCATATGATATCAAATGTGTCAAACCATGCCAGCTTGTTCTAACAACTGAGACATATTACTTGAAGTATTATCAGAGAATACCTTAGTGTTAATGCTTTCCTTTATTTATGACATTGATATGATGAATTGAGATTGTTAATTTTCAGTCTGAGTTAAGAGTGGATGTAGAGTTTACCAGTTCAATACTCACTATGACGTCAATCAATATAAGCCACCATACATTCTGAACAGTTCCAGTGCACGTGCAGCTATATATATTTGCAATCTGACTAAAGTATTCGATCTTCCTTACGGCAAGATCTGATGACGGCCTATACTAGTTTCTATTTTCAAAAGTCGGAATTTCCATGATCACTATTTATATCTATTTATAATTCAGCCAATCGTATAACTCGTTTCATCGGTACTTTGGCCGAATGAACTTTCTACCTGACGATGTTATTTAAACGTTAGTAAACATTAAATTACGTATAACATATTTGTCTGCAACCACTTTTTGATTTTTTTAGTAATCCTGATCGATTCGGCCATAGTAGTACAGAAAATTTAATAAACACACATGTCACATGGGCGCTATCATTACATTTAGTTGCGTAAGAATAGGTGTTCGTGATAACTACAAGTCAAATATTGCTTTTTACTGCGGTTAAAAATAGAATCAGATCACTTTCAGAATTATGAAAGTAAGGCGCTGATTGGCTAGTGGAAAAGGTCACCTAGCTGAGGTGACCTTCTATAGGTCGTCTTCAGATCCTCATAGCGTAGCGGGTTTGAGGATATGATTTTAATCAGATTGTATATATATGTATATAAACAACAGCTAGGTCAAGGTAGCACCATAGGAATCGTCTTATTTTGTAGCTATGACATAGTACAAAATACCTATCTTCACTTTTATGGGGTCACGTTCCTTTGTTTTCCTGCTACATACAAGAATATTAATAGAGATGGCAATTTTCCCCAATTTTTATATGGGCTCAAACATGAAACCAAGCAAAAGTTGCACTGGATGTCCAAGGTAGCACCACAGAAATGGTCTTATTTTGTGGTTATGACAGAGTACAAAATACCTATACCTATTTTTATTGGGTCACATTCCCTTATTTTCAAGCTAAATACAAGAGTATTAACAAATATGACATTTTACTACATTTTCATAATGGGCTCAAACATGTAATCAAGCATAAGTACCCACCAGGCCAAGCTAGCACCACAGAAATGGTCTTATTTAGTACCTATGACATAGTACAAAATACCTATACCTACTTTTATGGGATCACATTCCCTTCATTTCAAGCTACATACAAGAATATTAACAAAGTTGACCATTTTTCTAAATTTTCATATGGGCTCAAACTTGTGACCAAGTATAAGTACCCACCAAGCCAAGCTAGCACCACAGAAATGGTCTCATTTTGTAGCTATGACATAGTACTAAACGCCTATACCCACTTTTATGGGGTCACATTCCCTTCATTTCAAGCTACATACAAGAATATTAACAAAGTTGACAATTTTACTACATTTTCATGATGGGCTCAAACTTGTGACCATGCATAAGTACCCACCAGGCCAAGCTATCACCCCAGAAATGGTCTCATTTCGTAGCTATGACATAGTACAAAATGTCTATACCCCTTTTATGGGGTCACATTCCCTTCATTTCAAGCCACATACAAGAATATTAACAAGGTTGACAACGAATTTTTCTAACTTTTCATATGGACTCAAACTTGTGACCAAGCATAAGTACCCACCAGGCCAAGCTAGCACCACAGAAAAGGTCTCATTTTGTAGCTATGACATAGTACAAAATGCCTATACCCACTTTTATGGGGTCACATTCCCTTCATTTCAAGCTACATACAAGAATATTAACAAAGTTGACCATTTTTCTAAATTTTCATATAGGCTCAAACTTGTGACCAAGCATAAGTACCCTCCAGGCCAAGCTAGCAACACAGAATCTGTCTCATTTTGTAGCTATGACATAGTACAAATTGCCTATACCCACTTTTATGGGGTCACAATCCCTTCATTTCAAGCTACATGGAAGAATATTAACAAACATAACAATTTTTCAAAACATTCATATGGGCTCAAACTTGTGACCAAGCATAAGTATCCACCAGGTCAAGCTAGCACCACAGAAATGGTCTCATTTTGTAGCTATGACATAGTACAAAATGCCTATACTCACTTTTATGGGGTCACATTCCCTTCATTTCAAGCTACATACAAGAATATTAACAAAGTTGACCATTTTACTACATTTTCATAATGGGCTCAAACTTGTGACCATGCATAAGTACCCACCAGGCCAAGCTAGCACCACAGAAACGGTCTTATTTTTTAGCTATGACATAGTTCAAAATATCTATACCCACTTTTATGGGGTCACATTCCTTTGTTTTCAAGCTACTTACAATTAAATGTATTTACAATTATGACATTACATCAGATTTTCATGATTGTCTTAAACTTGTGACCAAGCATATATAAGTACCCACCAGGTCAAGGTAGCACCACAAGAATGGTCTTTACAAGTGTATGCTAATTATTTTCATAACACGAAAAAGATGTCCTGCTGGTTTCAGAAAAACAACACAGAAATACTAGATAACTTCCTTACTCTAAATTTAGTAGTGTATTACCTACGAATATTATCGGTCGCTGAGAATTCTTACTCAAAATTTGGTAGTGTATAACCTCAATTATTATTGGTCGCTGGAATTGCAATTCTTACGCATTTGAAAATATTACTGAAAATCACTATTGGTCGCTGTTATTGCGTTCTATACATAGCGTGACGTCACTACGTTTGTCTAACCTCTATACATAAAACTAATTACTATCCACATTTAGATAGTTATACATACGCTAAAAGTATAGTTCCGCGGAAGGATTAAAAATGTCAAAACAACCATATCGGTTGTATGTTATTAACAAATTTGTTTAGTTATATATATAAATGTAAAATGAATACGTTGTACCATTTCTATTCTTATGCTTTCGTCAATAACACTAATTATTCAATAAAACGCAATGTTGAAGTACGCTTGGCTCCATACGGTGACACCACGCTATGTTATTGTTTATAATTTCCATTTTGTAAGTAGTTCCTGCAAATACCCATAATGCCCCGAGCAGAATAACACAGGTCAGTGCATAGCGCTATAGTTCAATTTTCTTATAGTCAAGGTCGAATATTGGACGATACCATTCTGAAGGTAATCATAGTAAATTGTCTGCCAACATCATTTTAAATCCGTAGTAAAGTGTCGTTCACGTGAACCAGAGTCATGGTGTGTTGGGTAATGTGGCATGTACGATAATGAAATTTTACCAAATTGAAGCACATGTGGGTCACAGGTTCGAACTCAGTCAATGACACTTTCATTTCTAATTATTTTTGTACAAATATTTTTATAATTTATTTATTGACTGAATATGTAGGTGTTTGTTACATGTATGTATATTACACGCTGAATGGTACCTTTTGTATTTCGAAGAGAAAGGGGAAATAAGGAATGCATTTGTTCGTTTGTGTATTTTTCTTTTTTGTACTTCATTCATACATTGTATTGTATGACATCGCGAATAGTAAAGTAATGTCAAATACTTGATATACTAAACACCTGAAACGGTTTCTATTTATTATGTAATTACTCCACAATTAAAATAATGATAAATGCTAACTTACCCATGTGAGGTTGTTGTATTTTTATCAATTTAACGGAACAATTCAAATTTAAAAAAAAATGTTTAAACATATTTTCCTATCGATATACATGTATATAAAGTTAACTTTTTATCAGAAATTAAAAAAAGTTAAAAAGAAAAAGCGATGTCCGACAAAGTGGTCAAGATTCACAAACCTTGTGCTTTACCAACTGCGCCACAGAGGACAGTGATATATCATGTTTCATAGATTGCTCCATAGCATATTACAATAGTATTGGTATTACCTAAACATATATAAATGAGATCGTCCATGTATTAAATAACATTGCTGACCTAAAAATTGAACTATACCGTAGTGTACACATTGCTGTTATTTGTCGATACATTATCGGTCGCCAGCTTGTGTACATATGTGTACAATCGAAAACGTCTCGTTTGTGGTATCAGCTTTGGGATTTTGCATGCACTTGGCACAAAATCAAATTTTGTCTGCATCTAGGCTGCTTATACCTAATTATAAGGGCACAATTGCAAGTTTCCTTATTAGTTGGTACAAGTAGCCTAGCTATGTAGACAAAATTGATTTTGTGTCAAGTACCTGTGACTTATCAAAATATAGCTATAGTTTCGCGTAGTTCGACGTCAGGCTGTACAGGGGCCGAGATCGCTATGTTATGCATTTCAAAACACAGCTTTTACTAAAGATAATGCAGGAAAATTATCGATTTTAAGTAAACAAATTTGTGAACTTAGGTACGCAAAAAGCTCATAATGTGCACCCGTTTCCTCTGTTTACCACCCTTCTTATTGTAACGCTGCTGTCCACCAAATAACTCAGAAATTCGCTATACATGGTTCCCACGTCTACAATATTTACCTCCCTTGGCAAAGATGGCAAATTCGACAAACATTAATTGATAGAAGATATTTATATGTTTGTTTCAATAATTCTAAATATAGGATATTCTTATGTGACAACTACATTTTCCTAAACCCGATGTGCTTATAGCCATTACAACTTCATCATTAAGTTATCTTTTATGAATTAAGTTGTTTAATAACCAATTTTCTGATTTTTCTATTAAGCGCATAAGAAATAATTTTGCCATCAGAGATGGCCGCCAAGGGAGGTAAATATTGTAGATGTGAGAACTGCTGGAAAAAAGTTGCTATGTTGTTCAAAGCTCATGACAGTACTCTCGGTGCTTTGATTTGCTTATTTTATGCCATTGATTTTATTGCTTACCTAGTGATCAGTTAATTAAAAGCTGGAAACCAAATATGACGTATATACGAAGTAACCAATAGAAATCGGACTTGCTAATTGAATTAAATTAAAGTGCTGAAGGTACTGTACGTGGTTCTAATCGGGAGTCTAGGTCCGTGAGTATGCGTAAGTTGCGCCTGAACTCAATTGAGTCATACTTGCAACAGAAATTTAATTAATTGTATGATCATAATAGTTTGTTGAACATAATGATACATTTCAGATTCCTATGAGTTTTTTTCTTACGTACGTATACACAAAATTTATATTCTATCTCCTGATAGAAAGAACTAACCGAGTCACTTTCTAGCTTTTTAAAAGCTAACCTTTGTAATGTACATTTGTATCTTTTAAATAGTGATTGTTAATACCAACCCCGCCTAGAGTTGCCGATATATCCATCGCTAGAACTACCCTCTATTGCTAATCCTGGTTTGAAACAGGAAAGACGACTCGGAAAAGAAAATTTACTAAAATACGTCACCGCAGTATGACGTCATTGGTTCATCTTATCTTGCCCGACGTGATAAACAATTATGGATAGGGGAGACCGGGGCAAAGAGTTACGTTTTTCGAACTTTTTCAGCATGTGACAACATTAACTCGCATAGAGCTCTGTTACACGTGTTTTCAGAAAATACACACAATTTTGATCATCCATGTGTCTTTTATGAAACAATTCAACCATACCACAAACATTTATAAGCAGTCCAAAATGACAGGTAAATGTAACACTTTACATAAAGTGTTACAGTCCCTGGGGCAATATGTTACATATCAAAATGCAAGTTCAATAAATGATCTTAAAGCTGGATGAAATGTATGTAGTTACGTATGTATCTACGTCTAACGTTAGCCCATCTCGATATAATTTTCATTTTACTTTACATGAGGGAAAATGAATATGGCGCCAACAGAAACACACGTAACAAGCTCCCAGACCTCAGATGAAGGCCAATTAGGCACACTTTGTTTCACAACTTTTGTAGTTACTATACACTTCTTGATATTTATACAGTGGTTAATCCTGTTTCGTCCAAGTTCAATGTGTCACTAGCTTAAAACATTTCTCGGTCCATAACCGTTAACAGCTTGTCGAAGAACATGTTGACATTTGCCCTACTAGAACCAAAGGGATTCGGCACATAAAATTTGACAATTTGACCAAAAAATCACCTTACACTATACATGTATATATAACGTATTCGGCACATAAAGTAAATATATAGTGTAAGATGATTTTTTGTCAAAATGTATGTGCCGAATAAAGCCAAAATACATATTGCTTGCCGTTTTTAAATACGTTTTCAATATGTTCTCTTGTCTGGCTGCAAAGACTGGCTTGATCATATGCTCTCCGACTGTATCAATGTTATCAGTCCCAAGTTTGTTTGTCTTTTTAATGTATCTACATAGTACTAGTGTCATAGAGTTAATCTTAATTTCATTGGCCACAAGCAGAATAATTCGTCTACATGTAATCACACCGTTAATCCCGTTAATTAGGGTGTGTAGCTTCTACAAACGGAAAAGTACAATAACCAGCCATCTATTACAGAGCAGTTACTATCTGTTATCTATTCTAGTATTAATAATTGTTAAGTTAGATATGTGGTCGCAAGTGTTCGGGGCAAAGTGTTACGGTGTAACACTTTGCCCCATGCGCCATGTAACACATTGCCCCAATAGCTGATCTACCAATACACAAAATATATAGCAAAATCCGAAGAAGGCCGAATGATATTTCATATTGCATTGTCATCACTGGTATGTAGTCTAACTTATAACAATAAGCAAAATTATCCGCCAAGTTCCGAGTACAATACAACCCGACATCTAGAAAGATATAGAAAATTTACTTTCTTGTCCAAAAAAGCATCGACTACTCTTATTACATAAACATCCGAATAAAACTGTCCGCGATCTTTCGGATAAAATGGCGTTTCGAAAAATGTTTACAGCGCAGTAGTTATGATGCCATGGATAATTTTATTGAGTCGCTATATTAAATGTAACACTTTGCCCCGTGTAACGTTTTGCCCCGGTCAATACTTTGTATGAACAGAAATATAAAATCTCTAAATGATATGAATTTAGAATATGGTATACAAATGAAAGTTCTAAAATGTACATCTATCATTTATTGAAGGAGCATAATATCAATTGAGCAAATGTCATAACACTCAATATGAACACATTTTTCTATACAATTCATACCTTGAAAATTAAGCATTTGATACAAAAAAAATATTAAAAAGTATCATAAGAAATCCGACATAAACAGTTTTTCCTATTTACACCTTCCACGTTGCACTGTTTTACAAAATATTTAGAATTTTACATGGAATGCCAACAAATGAATACGCAGGAATGACGGTTTGAATCGATGCAAACGGGTTTGAATAAAATGTACATTCCTCGTGCTCCCCGAGCAGTGTGATATTGAAAGAGTTTCTGTAAAGGGATCTCCCTTCAAGAGTCCATCTAAAGAAGTGTGAATCTATCATGCGGAAATGTTGTATTTGGATTTATTAGTATAATAGATTATTATTGTACTATTTAGTGCAAATTATTCGACCTTTTTTATTTTGATGAGAACTTGTACATGTCATATATAAGTTGTATTTTTGATAGCCGTGGATCGAAAGTTTTGTTGTCGTGTATTGAAAAATCTTATTGGAAATGATATAAAGCTTGAATGTCTTCTAAAGAGCCTGGGATAAATCTGCCCTCATTGTACAAGTACAAGTAAAGTCCCCTTGAGTGACCTCTAATGTATGCAGCCATAGCAGCAAAGTTACTCCGTCCAATAATCAGATAATCACACTGTGTAAACATGTATTGCTCAAACAAAGCTGTATAAAATCCCTCACAAGCTACACTAGTGTTCAAATGGGCAAATAAGTCAATATGAACAATTTTCCTGTTTAAGTTAATATAATTGTTTAGAACATTTGCTGCGCGATCACGAACAAGATCTGAATCGCTGGCTAAATAGATAACGTACTTGCTAACATCTGTAAATTGATATAGAAACGCATACATTTCTGTTTCATTCATTGGTTTCATACCTGGACTATCTTTAGGTATATCGGGGTTTCGTCCCATACGAAGATGTCCACAAACTAATTGCCTGCCACGTATAGATTCTTCGATAAAATTGTTCAAATGATTTTGAAGTCTGGGTTTAGGTTTAAATAAGCTTCGAAGAACGAGACCAATAACCTCAAAATCGGTAAGTTTTTTTATCCAACTTAGTTGTGTTGCAGCATCAGGATGTTGTCGAATAGCGTCTATTAATTTTGGGTATGCTGACACTGTAAGTACTACAGCAATTTTGGTCCAGGTTTTATCAAAGGTTGTATTTTTCCATTTTCTAATTGTCAATGATTCCACATCACCTTCAGGTAATTCATTAACATATTTCTTACACTGCGTCCAGTCGTAAAAGTTTGGGTCCAAGTGGTTAGCAACATCGCATGGCTCCTGTATATCAACAATGAAAGTTCTGTTGGTAAGTAAAGCCAACAAGTATGATGAAACAATTCCTTTTTGTCGATCACCCAAACCACCGCAACCAGTCATCATTGAACATCTATACACCAAAAACGTTTTTCCTCTGCATTGTGAGGAATCATCTTTCAAATTGGTATTTGCGTCATCTTCAAATTGATTTCCTGATGTTATATCATGATGTTTAACATCCGAAAGAAACTTCGACTGATACATCACTGTGTATATTTGCGTCTGTCCATTATATAACCAAAATGTGGTTACTAAACCTACCAGAATAATTACACCAAACTGAAAAGAAATCAAATACGTGCTTTCATAAATTCGGAAAGTCAATCGATAATCGAAGGGTCATTTCTCAACGTTGAAAATCGACCCCGATAGGTTTTCATCAAGAAAGTCATTGAATATCAAATGTTAAATTTTGATCAATCTTGGGATCAATTTTAACGATATCTGAAACCCTAGATAAAGGACAAAGACCGACTGTACGATTAACCGAATAAGTATACTACAGGAGCGTAGACCTCGTAAAGCACTGTTTATACAGTCTGGATACAGTTCGTTGCCCTATGTGTCAATTTGTTCTTGGCCATTTGCGATAACATATCGATTTTTATGCCCCTGCCATGAAATAGAGGATGGCATATAGTGTTTATCCTGTCCGTTGGCGCGTGTGTGTGTGTGTGCATGTGTTTTGTATGTTACGAAATTTTCGTGTCCGGCCGATAATTTTGTCATGCTTGATTGGATTTTTAACTTGGCACAAATGTTCAGCATGAAATGTTCAGCATAACAACACGATGTGTCATGCGCAAAAACTGTGTCGCTTACTCAAAGGTCAAGGTCACACTGGACACTTAAATATTAACGTTCATTCTTTATATTGAAATAGTGAAACTACATGTAGTTGTGTGTTTACCCTTAGGTGATCTTTACCTCCCACTATGGGCAGCATTTCCCAGCAACCTGCTCTATGTTCTATTCACACATTTGCCACATAACACTCAATTATGTGTCCAGTGTGAAATGGCAGGGGCGTCCGTGTCCTACGGACACATTTCTGGTTTTCGCATTTTGTTTCATACTTTTTTAAATGTGAGTTATTCGAGATGCTTTTTTATAAAAAAAAACGGAGTTAATAGACGAATCTTTAGCTTGGTTATTAATCAAACAGTAAGTATTGATAAGGATAACGGACCCTAATACAAACTTTAAATGTCAAAGTACAAAAATTAGAGGAAATTGATCCTAATCAATTGTGACATTCAAAAATAATGTCACATGACTTCTGTAGCGCCGTATAGAGCTTACATAGTATGGAGCTTAGATGTAAGCTATATACGTTGACGATGACGCCGCTTAGAGCGTGCACCGTATAAATCTTACCGTTAGCTCTATACGTCAACATACACTATTTTGACGTATAGAGCTTTTCTGATAAAAAGTGATACAACTTAATGGACAATGATGGGTTAGGGTTATTTTATTATATAACATTTAAGTAAGTATGTACTTTCAGGTTTGGTGAACTTTGTATTTAAAAACAGCCCGTTCGGGGTATCAGTATTAAGTGGGTTTTCCCCTATTTCCCGAAAGGGAAATCTGTAAAGAATGTTACTAAATATAATATAATAATATAGATTTCCCGTTCAGGAAATAAAATCACTACTTTTGTACTAGTTTCACCCAAAACACCCGAAGCATAAGAATACGCACTCGATCTTTAAATTGAATATATACCATACTAAACTTAAAAGGTATATCTAACTTTCTACCGTTCAGATTTCTTTTCAATTTTCAACTTATTTTTTGATTGAACACTGAAATTGCTAACAGCAATGTTTCCCTATTCGGAAACTTAATTTTCCGATCGGGATATATATTCTACAATGGCCTCAGGTAGATCAAGCATGTTATACTATTGCTGCTGATGACACTAATATTGAAAGTGAGTGACTTTTTATGTGATATTAACCACAGTTATGCTAACTTATTTTAACACTTATTTATGAGAGAGACGCTGAATAATACTGGTAAAGAGACAAAACTAAATAATAAATTGTCAAAACATAATCAGGTTACCTTACATTCATTCAAAATAAACATTATTAATAGTTTTTACATAGTATTTATGTTTCCTTAAAAATTGTAGGTTTATCATAAATTGGAAGAACATCACATCTCTATGCACTTGGATCATCAGAAGAGAAAAATGCAATACAATACTTAGTATGAATAGAAATATAAAAATAGAATGGTATACAAATGAAAGTCCTAAAAATGTACTTCTATCATTTATTGAAGGCATTACATCTGAAAACATGCAAAATACAGTGAGAACATGAATTGCAATTAAACAGATTTACAATCTTACTGCACTTAGTGACCCTTGTCTCCTTTATGGTTAATCAGCTACAATATCAAGCACCACAAAGTTAATTGTCTGATAACGTTTCTTGTCCAACTTTGACGGACATGGCCTTATCGAGTATCTGATCAATTTTCAAGGGAAACAACTACAATCCAGGGGTTTATATGCAGTCTACCTATTGTTACCCTTCTTGCTTGCGTTATGCTGACTTTATTAGGGTCATAAAGTGATAAAGTCAGTCACGCGTAACAGATAAAATCTGTTATCTTAATTGATCCAAAAATCGATATTTCACTGTATTACTTTTGGATCTCTGATAAGACTTGAGCATGTCCTAACTATTATGTACGTCGTTAAAATGGACAGAGACGTATGATATTGACATTAATTTGTTTCAACAGTAAAATTAATTTTGAAAATGCGAATATCATGAAAAGACAAAAATCTAGAACCCTAGTAATAATTTTGTTATTGTATGCACAGTCAAATAGTAATTTGATTCTCATTCTGCATATAAACACAATAGCTTACGATACATTTATTTTCACTACTGAAATTAACATTATATCATCATGATTAAACTTAGGCGTGAAAAAAATGTTTTTCTTTTCTTATTATTAAAAATAAATATATCTAATGAGTCTTGTCAAGTACGTATACATGTCATATGTATATGAGCCTTTGGTCTCGTTTAAGATTTCAATGCAAATGTGAAAGTACTGTATATAGTACATTTATATATAAATTGGCCATACTGTAAACATCCCGATTAATTATCTTAGTTTACATAGCATATAACTTGCAAGGAGGTTGTGGGTTCGAGCCCCGCGTCAGGTAGGCCTACATTAATTTCTTCCTCATATTTCATTGTTGCTATTAATGTGAGAATAGCTTTAGAATTAATCATTTAGAGTGATGCAAAGGCTAGGTAAGTAAAAAGAGCTCAGTTGATCTAACATCTGACTTGCAAGCAGGAGGTCGTGGACCGGGTGGATTATTTTCATCCTATTACAACAAGAATATAAATGTATGAAGGAGCATAATATCAATTGAGCAAATGTCATAACACTCAATATGAACACATTTTTCTATACAATTCATTACTTGAAAATCAAGCATGCGATACAAAATAAATCAAACAAAAGTATCAAAAGAAATCCGACATAAACAGTTTTTCCTATTTACACCTTCCACGTTGCACTTTTTTACAAAATATTTAGAATTTTACATGGAATGCCAACAAATGAATACGCAGGTGCAGTGTGATATTGAAATAGTTTCTGTAAAGGGATCTCCCTTCAGGAGTCCATCTAAAGAAGTGTGAATCTATCATGCGTAAATGTTGTACATGTATTTGAATTTATTAATATAATAGAATATTATTGCACTATTTAGTGCAAATTCTTCGACCTTTTTTATTTTGATGAGAACTTGTACATGCCATATATAAGTTGTATTTTTGATAGCCGTGGAACGAAAGTTTTGTTGTCGTGTATTGAAAAATCTTATTTGAAATTATATAAAGCTTGAATGTCTTCTAAAGAGCCTGGGATAAATCTGCCCTCTTTGCGCAAGTACAAGTAAAGTCCCCTTGAGTGACCTCTAATGTATGCAGCCATAGCAGCAAAGTTACTCCGTCCAATAATCAGATAATCACACTGTGTAAACATGTATTGCTCAAACAAAGCTGTATAAAATCCCTCACAAGCTACACTAGTGTTCAAATGGGCAAATGAGTCAATATGAACAATTTTCCTGTTTAAGTTAATGTAATTGTTTAGAACATTTGCTGCGCGAACACGAACAAGATCTGAATCGCTGGCTAAATAGATAACGTACTTGCTAACATCTGTAAATTGATATAGAAACGCATACATATCTGTTTCATTCATTGGTTTCATACCTAGACTTTCTTCAGGTATATCGGGGTTTCGTCCCATACGAAGATGTCCACAAACTAATTGCCTGCCATGTATGGATTCTTCGATAAAATTGTTCAAATGATTTTGAAGCCTGGGTTTAGGTTTAAATAAGCTTCGAAGAACGAGACCAATAACCTCAAAATCGGTAAGTTTTTTTATCCAACTTAGTTGTGTTGCAGCATCAGGATGTTGTCGAATAGCGTCTATTAATTTCGGGTATGCTGACACTGTAAGTACTACAGCAATTTTGGTCCAGGTTTTATCAAAGGTTGTATTTTTCCTTTTTCTAATTATCAATGATTCCACATCACCTTCAGGTAATTCATTAACATATTTCTTACACTGCGTCCAGTCGTAAAAGTTTGGGTCCAAGTGGTTAGCAACATCGCATGGCTCCTGTATATCAACAATGAAAGTTCTGTTGGTAAGTAAAGCCAACAAGAATGATGAAACAATTCCTTTTTGTCGATCACCCCAGCCACCACAACGAGTCTTACATCTATACACCAAAAACTTACTTCCGTTGCATGGCGAGGAACCATCTTTCAAATTGGTATTTGCGTCATCTTCAAATTGATTTCCTGATATTATATCATGATATTTAACATCCGAAAGAAACTTTGACTGATACATCACTGTGTATATTTGCGTATGTCCTTTATAAAACCAAAATGTAGTCACTAAACCTACCAGAATAATTACACCAAACTGAAAAGAAAACAAAATGCATGCTTTCATAAATTGGGAAAGTCATTCGATAATCGAAGGGTCATTAATTAATTTTCTCAACGTTGAAAATCGACCTCGACAGGTTTTCATCAAGAAATATTGATCAATATTGATCAATGTTAAATTTTTATCTATCTTGGGGTCAATTTAAACTACAGTGCAACCTCTCCAGAGCGGCCCTCTGTAGAGCAACAACCTCTCTATAACAACACCTTCAAAATTTCCCTAACCTGATATTTACTCTAAATTTAACCTCTGTAGAGCAACAACCTCTCTATAACAACACCTTCAAAATTTCCCTAACCTGATATTTACTCTAAATTTAACCTCTGTAGAGCATCCACCTCTGAACAACGACCAATATTTGCAGCTCCCACAGGGTGTTGCTCTACAGAGGTTGTGCTGTACTTTTATATCTAAAACATCTCGTATTACGTGTTTCTTTTCTGACCGTTGGCTGCTTTTACGACAGTTGCGCTAAAAATAAACAACTGTCCAAAGAGGATGGTACTTTTTCAAATTCATTAAATTCTAGGTCAGAATAAAGCTGTAGGTAGTTAGAGGAGTAAATGCCGATGTTAATAGTGTTTTGTTATAGACGTTTGGTCGTATATACGAGGGCTGTCCTGGAAGTTCGCGGAATTTCGCTATATAACTCAATACGTCGGATACAAATATAAAAACAAAGTACATCATGTGAAATTTGAATGTTATACTTCTTATCGAGTGAAATATCAGAAACATACAGTAACTATCAATAACATACATGAAACAATAAAACCATCACTGTCCGTCATCCGGAGCATGTTGTCGCGTTTTACGTCGTCACACGACGTCAAAGCACTTCAAACGTTATCAAAGTTAAGAGAGCGATTCACCTTCTCGGTGTAATCCCCACGTATTGCTAGTTTTACATTTACAGTGCCTATGAATCATCTTCATGAAAATATCATTATACCATTTGTTATTAAATCCCGCTACAACTTTATGTGCGCATATCTGACTCAAAGTGTTGTCCGTGCAACATTTTCTTGACCTCAGGAAAACAGCAAAATCCATTGGCGCCATGTAAGAACTGTACGGTGGATGGGCTAACAGTTTAAACCCTGGTAGATCAATTTCAGGTAGTGTCGATCTCACTCTGTGTGCTGGTGCATTATTTTGATGCAATATGTCTAAGTCTGTGCGCTTCTTTCTTAGGACTTGTAGCAAATCTCTTCTCCCTCCATATCATGACGCCAAAGGAACGTCGTAGAGCATTCAACTCGGAGTTGTTTCTTCTTCCTTAAGCAAGCGAGGGGCCCAACATGCGCTAATTTTTGACATTCCTAGATCAGATTGGTTGTTAATATTTGATTAAAAACATTACGCAAAATATCAAGTACTTAGCTATTAGTCTGTCATTCGTCTACCCGTGTCTATCAAGTCTTTCGTTCTATCCTTGTTATGCATCATTACTACTGATGGTCCACCTGCTCTTTCGTCATGATTAATTGATCTTCTTCCATTTCTAAATCGTTCATGCCACTAATAAACAATCGTCTTGCTACATGGTAGTAATGTACTAGACGATGTAATCATTTTTGATGTCTTCGCCAGTAATTTTGCAAGTCCAACACAAAACGTTCCGTAATTCAACGTTGCCCGTTGACGTCATTGTTTCATTTCTTTTTATGAACCGCTCTACAGTTTTTGACGTTGAAATAAACAAGTGTACCGGCAGACGTTAAATTTGAAAGAAATGACGTCAATATTACGTGCTAACGTTGTGTAGTTTGGCGGATATTTTACTTTAACAGAAACCACGAAACCGGACATAATTTGATTACAAACTTTTAAAAAATATGCCTAATTTTCGCATGCGCCGCATATATGTCTGGTGGTTACTATGGATACTGCTATTTATTACGAGGAATGAACTATAAAAACAATTATGTTGTGTTTCTATTCATATTAGTTGTGACTTTCTTCGTTTTCAGTTTTGACTCAAAATTCCTGTAAATAGTCATGTTATCGAGAAATTCCGCGAACTTCCAGGACAGCCCTCGTATTAGGAGAAATGATCGTTTAAAGAGGGAAAATGACACGGATCGTAAGTATCTTCGCATAATGCAGCCAAGTAACTTCATCTGTATGCTTGACCTCACCAGAAAGTTAGTAGGTAAGGTGTCCATGCGTGTATATTCCAAGTCTGGGCGTCTCGTTTAATTGCATTGTGGAGATACAGAGCTTAGAAGACAAGGCTGTACCGAATTTTTTGTTGCTGTTCTTATTTTATCGGGGTAATGTTACATGTTCTGGTCTTTTATGCCGCTGAATGTTGATGTTATGGTTACAAGGAAAAAAACAACAGTTTAAACCCTTCGTAGGCACCGTGTTGATCGTTACTTGGCCAGAATTCATAATTCACAACGGACAGCGAATTCAAGCAGGTCCGAAAATCTATACAATACAAAATACATTTTATTTCATACTTTTTTTAAATGTGAGTTATTCGAGATGATTTAAAAACAGAGTTAAAAGATGAATCTTTAGCTTGATTATTAATCAGACGGTAAGTATTAGATTAAGGATAACGGATCATAATACACACTTTAAATGTCTATGAACAAAAATTAGAGGTTGTTGAACCTAATAAAGTGTGACATTAAAATGTAACTGAGTAAATGCCACATGACTGCCAATCACACACCATTTTGAAATTATTTGACCTGGGCTATTGGACTTTTGTATCATAAAGAGAGGTAACCTACTCTCCTCGTCTTTCTATGATTATATAGAATTTTACACAATTAAAAAAGCATGTGGTGAATGTTTTACAAATGATTCATACTATTAGAATTTAATGCTTGCGTTAGGGACGGTGACTCTGTGATCCTTAATGTCTAAAACAAACAACTGTACAATGTGCACAACGCTTCATTGCCCGAGTGGAAGGTACTTTCTGTCATATAAATTAATTCATACTGGTATTTTTTAGACATAATAAAGCAATGACTAGACAAACTTGGCTATATCCTGTCAGAGGTCACATGGTTTTATGTTCGTCACTTTGTATTGCTATGCGCCGTAGTTCGCTCGATTCTGCTTTTTATATCATTTAAAATTAGACTACATTTGTACAATTATTATATTTGATATATACGAAGTCCTAATTTTAACGTGTTTTATTAACTTTTTATTCCAATTTATCATGACAATTGCATGGAATATTTTACTGTCGCGTCATGAGGCACTACATGTTTTCTTTAAATCCAAGTAAATGGAGTTTTGGGACTTATTTTGTTGATGAAACAGGATAAATCGAATGCATATAATTGGATGGTGCCAAAATGGAGAGTTTATCCGGAGGCTTGTCCATTTTAGTTAGCTTTCTAAGCCTCATCGGATAAACCTTCTCAATCTTGACACCAACCATGCATTCTCTATATGCAGAACTATTGTTTCAGCTTTGGATGATATGCTTTTTCAATGTTTCATGCAATTTGTCAGCAACACAAAATAAAAAATTCGGTGTCGGACCCTATCAATATACAATGACAAAAAAACGAACAAATCGTGTAAATTTAAAATACAAATAACCTGTAAAGTTATATAGATAGAAATCGCGAGAATGGGTCACATTTACAAAGTGGTGGTTTTCAACACTGAAACTTACTCTACAAAGGCTGATCATTTTTAATGAGGGTAAAATAATCGGGTAGTATTTTAACGGTATGGGTCAATTTTTAACGTTGAAAATTGATCAATAATCCGTTGAAAAGTCATTTTCCACGGGGTCAAACTTTTATGCTACACCGATGTAACGTTTCCAAGCTCCACCCTTTCCAGGTTACCCCCCGGTAACATTAAAACGTTTTAATACCCCCCCCCCCCCTCCCTATGATGATTCTTCATGGCGAATACGTTTATATTTCAGGTTATAATTCATATAAATGATTCACAGTCAACATGGTTTATTGACATGTAATTCCTGTATTTCTAAACTGACTATACGCAATAATTATATGAAGCTATGGAATCATATTAGGGTTATGGAGAGTACGCGCCTTTATTCAATTAATTAACAAAAATGCAAGACGTGACCTGTGCAATTCCACACTTACTTGTGTTCAGAAAACCAACAATAGTTAATTGTTTTTATTTATTTTTTGTCAAAATAATTCAAGATTGCATTGGTATTTGCGCAATAACGCTCATACGATTCCATAATGAAGGAATGGACTTGTCAGTATAATTATGACGTAATTTGATTTCGTCGTATGATTTCATCATAAGGACCGCGTGTATAGTCTCATATAACTACATGTGCATAGTACATGTATGCATTATTCTCTTATTATGAATGTTCGAATTATTACCCGGGGGTATTCTGAAAACGTTTTCAAAGCGCCCCCGGGGTAACCTGAAAACGTTTTCAGATTACCGGGTAGGGCATTTGAAAATGGAGGGGGTAATTTCAAAACGTTTTAATTGTACCCCTCCCGGTAACTTAAAAACGTTTTCAAATTCCCGGGGGTACTCTGAAAACGTTTTAAAGTCACCGGGGGGTAACTTGAAACGGGGGGAGCTTGAAAACGTTACACCGGTACAAATCGAATTCCCTGTTTCGACGTGAATGCAATATCTTCACATTAAAATTACTTATAGATTTTTAACTAGGTTCCAAAAAAATATTTTGTGCTTTTGTAGATTATAATTTAGAAAGCGTTTGACTCCGTTAATCGCACCTCTTTGTGGGGTAAACTTTTAGCCCATAAAGTTGATGGTAAATGTTTAAGATTATATATGACATGTATCAAAAAGCTAAATCCTGTGTCAAGTCAGGTAACATGTTATCACTTTTTTTCACCAGTGACACAGGTGTTCGTCAAGGTGAAAATCTTTCACCAATTTTGTTCTCAATTTTTCTTAAATGACTTATCTCAATTCATGTCTGCAAAATTTGAGGGGCTTGCCTCTTTCTCCAAATCCACATTTGAACTGTTGACTGGAAATGACTTTGACGTTTACCTTAGATGGTATTTACTACTTTATGCAGATGGCACTGTACTTTGTAAAAAGGAGCCGCCAACTACCTCACTTGGAGAGAAATCAACATTTTTGTCAAATATTGCATAGAAAGATATTAAATGCACTCATTTTAGTAATACTATTTATTAATAGACAAATCATTTATTTCATTTGTGTGTTTTAGTCTGAACACTCCCACTAATGAGCTTGTTTGATTTGTCAACATGACCCCTGGTGCACCATGCAGTGTAATTAGAAAGTCAACACAGTATCCATGAAATTCTAGATTTCCTTGTAAGACCAGAACATGGATATCATGTGCTGTATATACTGCATGGATCAGACAAGGATTTGATAGGATAATGTTCATCGTTAACACGAAGGTCTATTTGACAATTAAATTATGTAAATTGAGACCATTTTACACATTGTTAACTTCAATGTACTAGTATTGCATTGTATATTTTCAATATAATCTACATTTTGTGACTATGAAAATCTTCTATTGAAAAAGACATGGACAACATGCATGCATTGAAAATTATTACACCCATCTTATTGCCTTGTCAAATGCAAAATACTCTCAAAAGAAAACGAAATAGCAAATGCTAGACAGTCTGACATGTGTGCACAAAATCGTTGTTCTAAATTTCTGTGTTGTATGTTCATTCAAATGTGAAGATAAAGCTAATTACAATGATTAATAAACATGTGTAAAGGCAAGTTGTATGACTATAGTGTATGAAAGATTTACTGATACAGTGTATTTGGAATATTTCTGTATTTTTTTCAGCACGCATATATTTTATGACCAAGGTAAAGCATGTGAAGAAAATTGTGAAAACTATTGTGTCCCATCACACATGTGGAACCTATAAGTGGTGGTGTAAGAACTGTCTGGTTGAAAAACTAAGGACTCATCGATGTGTTTTTACCTATTCAGGACGTGCGAGATCAATGGAAAGAGTGAGCGGAGTAAAGGGTGTACATGAAATTAAAGAGGATGCATGGCTTCACTGTTGAGTTCTTATGAGATGTTGACAGTGTAACCCTCGAAGTTCATAAGACCTAAAAATGAATGTGAATATTTCTTTGACAAAAACATTTAACTAAACATATCATTGACAAAAAATGTCACTTTGCGATCAATGAACAGGAAATTGAGTAAAAGTGTCATAAATCACAATTCAGAAGTGTGTTTTCTAGTTTTTCTGCTGATCCTAGGCTTTTTACAGGTCTCTGTGAACTTCTTGCAATGCTAATATGTTCATTTCCAATGTAACATTATAAAATATACATCAGAAAAAAGATTCTGCCAACCCACCGACCCTATATTTTTGTATTTTAGTGGAACCATAGTATTAAATTTGTTTTGCATAACTGATAATTACAGACAATGGCAGGATATTATAAATTGCTAAGTTGTGTACCTTGAATATCAGTTGAACATGTGATTTTATCATACATCTACAGGTACCGGTATTTGATAATTTAAAGGTTCTTGTGTGCAGCATAAATATTTGTTTTGTATATCATTTGGAGCATATAATATATTCATTAATATGAGAGTATATTATTTCATTACATTGTTAATGGAGGCTTGTATAAAAATAATATGAGATTTTAACCAATCAAGTTGAGACAAAGGTGTTGTTTATCTGCACATAAACAGATTCTTGTTATTGTAAATAAATGTATTGTGATTAGGCGGTATACATGTAAAAACTCAATTTTGAAAAAAAGATACATGGTAAAAGATATTTACTTCGGTTTTCTAATCTAATTATACTTATGAGTATTAGTTTATTATAGCTGTTTGCGAGTATATGGTGTAGTGTCTATTACTAGTTTGGCTAATCCTGGCCAATTGATTGGCTAATGGTAATGACTGAATCTATTAATGGTTGACAAGTATGCATTGCTTAGATAAGTTAATGGTGAATTCGTTACAATTTAAGGTTGATTCTATTTGATTGGTGTAGGGTATGATATTACCATGTGCTTGTGAACTATATACATGCATTTAATCATTTGTCAAATACTTATGATTGTCATTATAATGTATATTACTCATATCATATAAATATTTTATACACTCCTTAATGGAGGATAGAATAAAATATACAGTCAATATCCTTTTTGAAAAAAGCAACCGTTTCATACAAAAAACATAAACCAATATGCTTCTTGTAACTCGTTTACCTATAACGTTTTGTTAAAGTTGTTCTTGCTATTTTTCCTACATACATCAGTAAAAAAAGTAAAGTTCATTTCAGTTAAAGCCGAATTTCATCAATGAATCGTGAAGAAACAGTGTTTAAAGTCAGGTTGACACTTTTTACTTGACTTTTATGAATTAATATAGTATTTGTCTTAAAACTAACAAAGCCAAAAGCCAAAAACGGGTTGTTCATGCATTTTTTTATTGTGCGTTGACTTCTAAAACCTTCTGCTGTTCGGAACTACAAAGCAGTCAAAAGTTAAATTTCTTTGTAGGGCGAATTTTGGAAAACGAACGATAGTTCGCGCATGAATTTTGATGCAGACTTTAGTACTACGGACGCTATTCTACACCCGCTATGTAGTTGTTACAGTTGTTCCCGTTCCATATGCTTTCAGTACATTGATTTATGTTTCCGATCTGACCACTATACGTTTACAGTAGAAGCTAGGAACCAGACTGAATTAGCATATACAGCACGAGCTTTATGACGTCAAATCCTTCCTTGAAATGTGTGTACTAATAGTAATTATTGTAGTAATCCGAGGGAGAGGATTGTTTAGATTTTTTACGACTGATTTGTATTGCTTTTTTACGATATTGCATAGCCATATGATTTTGACTTATATGCACGTAGTATTTGAATTTGTATTTAGCCATTGAATTGAAATATCGGAACTATATTTTTAGGCGAAAGCTAGGTTAATGGAAGCTGATCGGAATGCAGAAAAAATGAAAACAGAGCGATTGTTGAAAAATGGTAATAACTTTATTGTTCGTACCGAACAACAAAAATGAACATTTTTCTGGAGGAAGCCCGCGACCCACCATAAATTCATTTAACTAATAAACTCACTTGCTTCTTCTTTCCTAATCCAATCATTTTCTTCAACACCATTGTATTGTAGTTCAATAAATATTCATGGGATTTACACTGTGGCAGCCCTGATACATCAGAATGTCTTCAAACTTGGAAACACGAACAGAGCTGAAATCAAACACAAACTTATTATAATCGCATCACAATTCATATCGTATCGTCAGTGAACCGTGCCAGTGCAGCCCTGCTATAAACACAACTTAAAAATTTCACTGATATCAGTTTGATTGGACTCTCATAAGATGAGAATACACCGGCTTGAAAGGCTCAGAAGCGAAATCCAATCGAACGCAATCGCAACCCAAATGTCTTCGTCTGAATATTAGATATGACTAAAACTAACCATCAAACCAATATTCTTTAAACCGTACAACTACAACTCGACGTGTGGATAAAACAATGCTGTTTGGTCATGTGACTAATACCTCTTCCACCTCTTCTAACCATCGGGCGGAATAGATAGAAGAGCTTCTAAAATTAGAAGACAATCGAACTGTTTAGAAGAGCTCTGCCTCTTGGCAGCTCTTCCGTTTGACCAATCGAACCAGTGTAGCATAAAATTTTGACCCCGTTAAAAAATGACCCAGGGGTCATTTCTCAACGTTAAAAATCGAACCCGACAGGCTATCGTCGTTAACTTTTGATCAGGAAAGTCGTTGAATATTGATCAATGTTAAATTTTGATCAATCCTAGGGTCAATGTTTAACGATAACTAAAACTTAAGACAAACATCAGAGATCGACTGTGCGTAGGATGAAGTATAATAATCAGAGGTTTTAATTACGCAATTATATATAAATTGATGGTTGCATGTTATCATTATCGTATGGTAATGTTTCTGTTGTCAATTCTAGAGACGTACATGATATCACATAATCATTCAATGAAAATCCATCTTTTGATTCTTTTATTTGGAACATGCAGTAAATAAGATACGAACCAATACCAACTGAACGAAATGTGCCTGAGCTGAGGACATTGCCAAACTGATCAGTTCGCGCCTTTTGAAGATACCAATATCACACATAATGACTTAAACAGAATAAAATTTTTATTGATGGTAACCGTGATAATGTTGATGGTTTTTTTCGCTCTATTTTTTAAGAAATACTGGCAATTAATTGATACTTAGTTTCATCGGAAATAGCTGAAAGTTTTAACTGAGCATAAATATGTCCGCGTAGATAATCAAACATGCTGACATGTAGGATTTGCTGTGTTTTAAAAACAACATAAACATGGTCAGAAACAATGAATTTAAGAAACTTACCAATTGATTCAATCAAAATGCCTTATTGTTTCACTATTGACAAATGCGGCAAAACTAAGAGTGGAATCGTTATGTTAAATTATTTTTGTTGATGTCCAAAGGCAATTCGTTTAATTAGTATTTGCATTCATTAATTTAGTCACAATAAATTAATGAATACGTGTGCATTTATCATCAATGTCGTGCCCCTTGGGATATTGTTAAAAAAAGATGCAGTATTTGATAAAACATTGAAATTATAGTTTTAATTAAATGTTCTGTATACACTATACATGTAGTATGTATTATAACTAGACGTATATATATATGTCTTATAATCTACCATAGACTGTTAACCGAACAATGGATGCAAATTTGTTTCAATTTCTTGGAGTTTTAAAACTACCTATATGACCAGTTTCAATACATTTACACTGCAAAGTCGGACACTCTCTCCGTTATAGTAAATGACCATTTTAAGTAAAACATGACTCCGATTTCTTGAGCGGTCATTTGTTTTAAGGCCTATGAAACAAATGGCAATATATTTTACCTCTGCTCCAATGTCAATTTTGAATTCATTATTTGCTTTGGTCTGTTCAATTTGAATCCCTGCAAACACTTGACCATTCACAATTACAGTATATCATGCATAAAATGTAGTGCCCCGAGCAGGATCTTAGTCTACCCAGAACAGGACCAAATTTGTTCACCAATGTTTGTTTACAAGTCGATTTCTCCACTATAAAACGGACAATAGCAAAATCATTTGGTCAGAGTATGCAGTAAACATTGCAGTTTATGATTAAAAATACGCTCGACTCTTGTTTTAAGTAAATAGTCGATAAACAGCAAAATATATATTTTTAGTAATAACTTCGCATTTTAACTCATCGTATCTTTCTTACTGTATGAGTATAAATAGTCTAGGATTTTTATGACTTGTAGTTAAAAGTCACATAAATATATGAGTAATATTTGTTTTCATCCTTATTAAAACGGATTATATAAAATTCGAGCAAACATCTACCTTGGTAATTTCCTTTAAGATAAAAACCACAGGTGGCAGTATCAGTGTTTGGTCCACAAATCATGATGCAAAAAAAATTCCCTTCACTGATCTAATATATACTATCAAGGTAAAAAGCCTACTATATGTCTATATATACCAAACAATGTGGAACATCGCATCTCGTTGTTTCAGCATAAAAGATGTGCGCTGAAGGAAAATTGCTACGCGTGTAAATTAACCGTGCCCGTAAAAAAACTCAACATATTTTGTTCTGTCGCACGATTGAATTTTTGAATTATATATTCATATAATTATTTTCTTTAGTAGTGTGAAACAGGGATGCTACGAATATATATATACTATCCCTGTGTGAAATGATTATATA
This sequence comes from Lutraria lutraria, assembly GCA_964023205.1. NCBI lineage: Eukaryota > Metazoa > Mollusca > Bivalvia > Venerida > Mactridae > Lutraria > Lutraria lutraria. The sequence continues at coordinate 16,380,394 of OZ026836.1, forward strand.
TACACGTATAGAACTGTGTTTTGCAAGGTGTTTGATTCCGAAAAATCAAAATATATTACGACTGTAAAATTTCATCTTATAGTATGTACTTTCCTTGACCTTATATAAAGCCATTAAATTGGAATCAAACACCATCAGTTTACAGCTGGTTTGTTAATGTTATGCACACCAATATTCATTTATCTATTTAAAGATCAACATTAAAATATGTAATAATGTATTTTAAAAAACAAAAATATGACATTTTTCTTTTAATTATTGAGTTGAAGACCATGATCCTTCACCCTCGTGAGAAAAATAATAAACTCACATTCCCTAAAACTCAGATCGCACAAAAAAACGACCAGGAGAAATAGCGTCAATGTTCCTCATGTACTAGTATAACGTTTTGTTATAGTTTTTCTTGTTAAAATATGTCGTAAAATAAATTGAACTATCTAAGGTAACTATCAAAGAATCAATGATAATATGACTGTAATGATAACATTTCCATGTAGCATTAAGCAAATATGTCAGAAAAGTACAGACTGGGAGTGCTGATAAGCTGTCTATAACGTATACTACTCCATATTGCACTGAGGTAATGTAACAGTTTCTATTAGACAAAACATGATATATTATATTCAAGTTATCCGCTCTGTACCATGCTGCATCGATGTGTTAGATTAAAATACAGAATTCTAGTGACACGAATATTTACAATATTTAGGACGTAAATTTTGAACGGTGCCGCATAAATTTTATCAACAACCGACCAGTAACGTTTCCGGTGATTTGTCAAACGCCATATTTTACCACTTGATAAATAGATAAATTGAAAAAAAAACGCGTTTAAGATAGGTTCGTTTTTATTGATCGACACTGTTTCTCTAGTTTCTCCCGGCGTGGATGTCTTTCATATAGAAACAAATCGTGCAAGGATACACCTGTACTATTGACAACCGTTGTGTGTCACCAGTCGGGACGATGAGTTTCCTGTTGTGAGTAAACAAGAAATAATTCATCTATTGTTTTAGAAGTTCGTTTAGTTTAATCATGCGCTTTGTTGGAATGATTAGTTCGTTTAAAACAACACAAAAAATTATATATGTTCTTGTTGACAGTGTCTAAGTGACATAGATAAGGAAATGCAAATTATGCATTAGGCTACTCCATTAGTCATCAAGTTCAAAATTAAAACAGGAAGCTAATCCTATGTCTGTTTTTTACTCAATCGTTGCTAGGAAGAGGTGAACATATTAGTCCTATTACTCACCTTGTGTTTAGAGATTGAATTAATCTGTCAAGATATAAATCAGTGTGCTTTAAAATTAAAGTTAAACTTTTATGAATATCATCAGTGACTTCAAAATTTTATTAATTTACTGATTCATTGTAGAAACACAATTGTTTTCTATGCAATCGATCATTCTTTGTTGTCGCAATGTGTATTGTTGGAATACATGCGACGCGTGATTGACCGCTAGGTGTTTACTGCCCGACCTGACACAAGCTAATTGATGTGTATATATGAATACACAAAGTTCAGGCATAATTTGTGTTATGCAGAGAGGCACCGGAAAGAGGCAGCATGACTGGATGAAAAAGGGGCAGGGCTTGGTGCCCCGTTGTAAAGGCCTAGACTTAACACTATAATACAAATAATGTGTAGACATTCGCTCATTTACCCACTCAAATGTTTACTACCAAGACCCCCTATCTATGAATTATTGAAAATGTGTACAAAAATCATGTCAAATTTATTAGGCATTTCTTTGACATAGTATGAGTGTTGTGCCTTTGAGTTTGAACAAAATTCATTCTAGGCTCAGTCTCATTTGTGCAGACACTGAGTTCACAAGCAAATGGGGGTGAAACATTTTATACCACCGTCACAACGGACTCTGTGTCCTTACTATGTTCCTACGCGACCCAGAATGTGGCAGGGACGCCATTGGGTCATGATGAGAACGTTGCTGGGACCCCAAGAATGCATGTGATCGCCCTGAGGTTGCCAGGGTGGTGGGAACTCAGGCACATGAGGGACACAGTACAGACATGATAGTGTCGCTGGGTTCAAACCACAACCTCACCATATCTATTGGGTCTTTACTGCAATGTCAGTTTGGCCATTTTGGGAGTCAAGCTCTTGTGTTTCTGCTGGGATCCTACTATGACTGTGGCATTTGTACCACATACCTTTGCACTGCGTCCCCAGTTCGTTCTTAGTGTGACTGGTTTTCATTGGCATTCAGTCAGTGTGAGACAGACCTGGCTGCACTACCACCCACATGGCCCAGGGCTTGTCTTTGGCATCCCGTTATTTTACGTTGAAGTGCATAATAAGTAAAAAGAAACTACGGTTTAGTGTAAAATTTAGAATGGAAAGGGCTGAGTTCTTAAATTACAGCTAGAACGCCTTGCAAAAGCCATAATCGCCGTGGGGTTGTGGTAGAAATGCTAAGAAAGCTGTGGGGTTGCCGTGTGAATGTCTTGCAAACTCAATAGAAACCCCAAGGACATGGTAAAGTCATGGTAGAAATGAAAAGAATGCAGTGGATGTGAATGTACATGACTCCGGTGTGGCGGCTGACTTAAATCTGGATTTATTTTAGAAAGATAATCGGCGTTCTCCTCAATTTGATAGTTCAGTAAGCAATAAGGACTTGAGTTAGGCGCAATGGGGGTATTAGGGATGAAATAACTGCCGCTACTGTTATTTTAAGTTTAATGAGTTCAAAAGAAATAATTGATTATTACAGTATTAGAGCTGGGACGAGTACTCGAGTACCCGGGTATCGGGTCGAGTAATGCTACTACCCGGGTACAAAATTACTACCCGGGTACCCTTGATATAGAACACTCCATATTAAACTCGTTTTGATTTTTTATCAAACAAATCATACATTGATCAGGCGTATTCATGATTTTTTATCTACCTTACTGGGCACTATTTTACGACAATATGGCCGATTTCCATATAAAATTTAACTTACCAACGAATACAAATCCTGTGTTTAGCTGCTCCGAAGAGATTGAAGTATCGTTCTAATGGTCAAAATATTAACACCGATATGTTTTCATCCATTTATTATTGTTAACTCACTTCATCAGTATTTATGTAACTAGCAGTTTTAATACTGCAAGTAAAATGACCACACGTACAAGTATATTTACCGTTATTTAACCCAATTTCTCATTAGTAAAGGTTGGTAAATTTTGGAGCATGGGGAGGCAGGGAAGGTTCGGAACTAGGTTCCTGAACATTTCCAGTAACGTCAGGGACACAGGTGGTGGCACACAGACATATAGGAAGGCTTTGAGTCGGACACATGTAACTTTGTTCTGCTATATCTAATCAACTCAAGGTCGCAGATATTGCATTTTGTCTTCGGTTCATCGCTAAGAATCGTGAAATACAATGTATTGCTTGCCAAAACTTGGCTTTTTGTGCAGTTTGGTTGTTTGCCATTTTATTTAAACAATATTAAGTACCAGGATGCAGGAATGATGGCTCGTTCTAGAAAAATACCGAGTACTCGGGTACTCGCGGGTAATATGGTCCCGGGTACCCGGGTACAAAATGTCTACCCGTCCCAGCTCTATACAGTATGTGAACTGTTTACATCTAATTTGAAATAAATTTAATCTCCTGATTTTGAGCTCACCTGGCACAGAGTGCCAAGGAGAGTTTTTAGGATCGAGCTATGTCCGCCGTCAGTCGTGGTCCGTCCGTGGTCAACAATTTCTTTAAACAACATCTCCTCCTAAACCACTCGATCAATTTCAACCAAACTTCACAGGTGTGTTCTCTACCAAAGTTGTTCAAAGAATTACATTCCATGCGGAACCAGAAGGATTTTAGGATCGTTGAATGTCCGGCGTACGTCCACAATTAGTTTGTTTACACTCTAGCAACCGCAGTTAACGAATCATGATTAAACTTGCTCACAATGTATATGGCCACAATGTCTCGGCTAAGTTCGATTATGGGCAAAATTGGACAATAACTTCTAGAGTTATGGGCCCTTGAATTACAAAATTTGCTATATTTGAGTTTGTTTACACTCTAGCGCATTCATTTATTCACCAATCCTAATCATATTTTCAGTAAATGAGTATAACCAAAAGATCTTGGACAAGTTCGATTATGGGTGGAATCGGACCACATCTTTAAGAGTTATGGGCCCTTGACTTAGCAAATTTGAATAATTTTTTTGATATATGTTATCTTGTTTACACTCTAGCGCCTTCATTTATTCACCGATCCTAATCATATTTACAATGAATGTGTATGACCTTATGGTTTTGAACAAGTTAAGTTATGGGTGGAATCGGACCAGAACTTCAAGAGTTATGGGCCCTTGGATTAGAAAACTTGCTACGTTTTAGCTTGTTTAACAGTATTATACCTTCATTGTTGGTTTTGATCTCAAAATCTATGTAAAAATGAGTTTTACAAGATGGAAACCATATTACCTGGTCATTAATTATTGGCCTTTGTTCTCAGGTGAGTGATAAAGGGCCAATGTGGCCCTCTTGTTTAAGAAAATCTTAAAAAATCTTCTAAAAAACCAGAGGACATAGAGCTTAGATATTTAGTGTGTAGCATTGTCTAGTGGATCTCTACCAAGTTTGTTCAAATTATTGCCCTAGGGTCAAAATAGGCCCTGCACTGGGGGTCACTTGATTTATATATGCTTATATAGGAAAATTTAAAAAATCTTCTTCTCCAAAATCACAAGCCTAGGCTAGAGCTTAGATATTTTGTATGTAGCATTGTCTTGTAGACTTCTACCAAATCATGCAAATCATGGCCCCAGGGTCAATATTGGCCCTGCCCAGGGGGTCAGTTGTTTTCAACAACTACTTGACAGTTGAGGTAGATAACTTTATACCATGACAAGTAACTTCCCTTGATTAAATTATCCCTTAGTGTTACGATACTCAGGTGAGCGATACAGGGCCATGGTGGCCCTCTTGTTTTTAGCTCACATGTCACAAAGTGACAAAGTGAGCTATTAGGATCACTCTCCGTCCGGCGTCGTGCATCATCAAACTTTATGTTGTGACCACACTAGGGGCCACATTTTTGGCTCAATTTTAGCAAAACTGGGTCACAACGTTAATATCAATAAAATCTCGGACGAGTTCGATATTGGGCCATTTGGGGTCAAAAACTAGGTCACCAGGGCCAAATAAGGGAAAACCTTGTGAACACTTTAGAAATCACTGTTTTGACTGGATCTTCATGGAACTTTGTCAGAATGTTTATTTTAATAATATGTAGGTCAAGTTTGAAAATGGGTAATTTCTGTAGTAAAATTAGGTGACTAGGGCAAATTGCTGGAAAACCTTGTGAACACTCTAGAAGTCACTGTTTTGATTGGATGATCATGAAACCTTGTCAGAATGTTTGTCTTCATAATATCTTGGACGAGTTCGAACATGGGTCATCTTGGGTCAAAAACTAGGTCGCTAGGTCAAATCTTATGAAAAACCATGTCAACACTGTAGATTTCACAGTTATTATTGGATCTTCACCAAACTTTGTCAAATCGTTTGTTTTAATGATATAACGGTCAAGTATAAATATGGGTCATCTGGGGTCAATAACTAGGTCACCAGGTCAAATCTTAGGAAAACTTTGTTAACACTGTAGATGTCACAGTTTTAATTGGATCTTCACCAAACCTTGTCAAAATGTTTGCCTCAATGATATGTGGGTCAAGGATGAACATGGGTCAGCCGGGTTCAAAAACTGGGTCACAAGGTCAAATCTTAGGTAAAAATCTTGTAAAAGCTCTAAATGTCATGGTTTTGATTGGATCTTGGCCAAACCTTGTCAGATTGTTTGTCTTAATGATATTAAGGACAAGTTCAAATATGGGTCACCTAGGGTCAAAAACCAGGTCACAAGGTCAAATCTTAGGAAAACCTTATTAACACTGTAGATGTCAAATTTTGATCTTATCTTCACCAAACCTAGTCAAACTGTTTGTCTTAATGATATGTAAGACAATTTCGAACATAGGTCGTCTGGGGTCAAAAACTAGGTCACCGGTTCAAAACAATGTTTTAATGAGTGAACAGTGATTGTCATGTGAGCGATATAGGGCCATCTTGGCCCTCTTGTTTAATATAACAACTTGCAGTGACACTGTGGTAACGATTCTGACCTAGTATCTGTTATCATCGCGGCTTAGAAATGTGTTTGGGCCGGTTAGAAATCTCAAAAGATTGCCCGGACCCCCCTAGCAGATCTGTTAGTCTAGCATTTGGGCCTGCAGGCCACAAACTTACTGACAACCCTGATATATTACATTGATCTATATATCTGTTTATATCAAAGTCTGCATCTTGAATATGACTATTAACTCATTATTGTTTTAAACAACTACAAATTCACTGAAGCATTAAGATTTAAACTGCGTCAGCAAAAATGTTAAGTATTTCTTTATGATTTCTGAAACAAAGAAGCACTTGGGTACTTAAAAAACTATCGCAATGGAATTGTGCTAGTTTTTGATTACAGCAAAAGTAATTTCAGTTACCATGATACTATTGTGATAAAGTTTTTGGCTGCAATAGTCACCTCTCAAGGATAAAGTCTTTAAGGTTTAAGAAACTGGAAAGCATGTGTAACTATTTGTTCAGTGATCTGAGGTATTTAATCTAAGAGAATCAATAGGTTACTGTGTATATTATAGATAATCATATATACCATTGTCTTTTATTTCAGTGGCAATAGAAATAACAAAACATTCAAGCCAAAGAAGAACATTCCAGAGGGAACACATCAATATGATTTGATGCAACATGCTGCTGTAACATTAGGGAGTGGAAATCTAAGACTGGCTGTAATGTTGCCAGAAGGAGAAGATCAAAATGAATGGGTGGCTGTTAACAGTAGGTTCTAATTGTTTACTCTCAGTCTGTGGTATTATTTTCTCAATTGTCTTAGTTATGTTTGCTTACAGTGACAGGGTACTGTATACGTCTTCATTTCTGCGGGTGCAAAATTTGGCGGTTTTAAGATGAATTCATGAATTGGCGGGTTCTATGTTTGACGGTTTCATATCCATACAACCGCAAAAATACATAAATGACCCGCCTCCCTTGTCGCCAAAATAAAAACACTTAAGAAAATAAGTTTCCACCATTTTAAAAGTAACTTGAATGTTTTACCAAATAATTATATCGTAATTTACGACTGTTGTGTGAAGTGAGGAATGTATATTATTAAAACAGTATTGAATAAGATACCTGAAGCCTGAAGAGGTGGTGCTTACTTCGGATCTAACTGGAGTTAACACAAAAAAGTTTTTTTGTTTTGAATGTATTACCGGTAATATTTTTTCTTAAATAGACATAATTTTATATTGCTATGTTGGGTATAATTTAGTCTATATACCGGCGATTATGTTACTTAAGGTGTGACAAAAAAGTACACAAGATTTGGTGGTTCCAATGCCGGCCACCAAAACTGCCAAAATGAACCGGGCGCCAATATAAAGACGTATACAGTTTTCATTTCATGATTTTGGGCGGCCAAATTTGGGCCCCATTCCGCTAAGTTTTTTTTAAGACATTCACCCCCAGAATACTTTTTTTGTATACCAATTTTCAATATAAACAATTTGTGTCTGCAAATATGTGTAAATTAAATGCAGAAGCTGTGGTTATAGCTTGAAATTGGCTTTTTGTAAAGTACCGGTAAATATATGTATTACTTATAGTGTTGTTGTTGGAAGACGAAATTCTCACTTTTCTTCAGAATGATCAAAATTTCTCAATCTGAGGCTGAGGGCCCCTGGCCACAGTCCCCAACATACCAAGAATGGCTTATGTACTAATTAATTCTCCAAAAAAATCATGATGACTGGACTATAAGATTTAATTATAGACCCTTGAGTGAAACAGTTTTTAAACAATTCAAAATGAATTGACTTACAGATATTTCAGTATCCAGTTGTATTTAATTGCATGTTTACTTATGAAATATCTATTTAGTTTTACTGTAAAACATTATTAACGTAAAGCCCAAAGACATGGTAGGGTAACAGATTATGGACCATTCCCCCCTTCATACCAATGATTAGAATCATCTCACATTTCAATAAGTTTAAATTTTGATGCAATTTTTTCCAAACCCCATAAACTCACTTTCAAATTTTCTTAATAATTGAATATATTTATTGTTCTTACTTATCAAACAACTCACATACCTATTATAATAATTATTACACAAATATTTCAGCGGTGGATTTTTTCAACCAGATCAACATGCTTTATGGAACAATAACAGAATTTTGTACAGAAGACACATGTCCAGTGATGTCTGCAGGACCAAAATATGAATACCATTGGGCAGACGGCCAGGCTGTTAAAAAGCCAATAAAGTGTTCAGCTCCTAAATATATAGATTATCTCATGTCTTGGGTACAAGATCAGCTTGATGATGAAACACTTTTTCCATCCAAGATTGGTAAAGTTATTCTTCAAATGCTTTATTTATGTAATGGGGCGGGCACCCTAGTCCTTAATATGGGGATGAAATAGTGGATTAAAGCCTCTTTTGGAGGAAAAGTCTTGCCCAAAACCAATTTGGGGAATGGAATTTTTTAAGGAGTAAATTAAGATTTAGGGAAAATGGCATGATTTCAAGGAGATATTCATAGGGGAAGGTGCCCTTTACATGCTACAAGTATTTAATAAAGAAGACCCCTGAGCAATGTTGAACTGGAATTACTTCACTTATCTAAAACTAAGCTTGAAAATTTCTGCAATTTAACACAGTTGATTCATAATATCTTGAAAACTGTGCTATTAAAAGTCTGGTTTTAGGTATGAACTTGTATTATGATTATTGATGCCCCATATCTGTAACCATTATGCTTAGATGATATAAGCATGGATAAATAACTGTGTTTTTATGTCAACCTGACTGCATTATACTGAAGTACTAATAATGGTGACTGATGAACTCATCTTGCTTTGTTCTTGATGCGCCGTATGTTACAGATGATTTAAGTCACCTGATATCACATGGTTAAATTTCAACTTAAATATTCTTATTAAAATGCTTACGAATGGTTTTTAATAAAATGAATAGTTCAGCATATCTCTAGGGTATTAACTTAATCAATGACTTTACAGGTAGTATAGAATATTGATATATGTATCTTTATTAATGATACATATACTTACTAATTACTATTATGTTACTTGGTAGGATCGGAAGTTCTGTGATCTTTTACTGACTGAAACGCTGTACAGTTGAATAATGTCTTTATATTGATCTACATGTAGTCAATGAACATTCTTGATTCGTTTTCAGGTGTACCATTTCCAAGAAATTTCCTTTCAATTGCTAAAACCATTCTCAAAAGACTATTCAGAGTGTATGCTCACATATATCACCAACATTTCAAGGAAGTGATGCAACTAAGTGAGGAGGCTCACCTCAATACTTCATTCAAGCACTTCATTTACTTTGTACAGGAATTCAATCTGATTGAAAGAAGGGAACTCGCACCTTTACAGGAGCTTATAGACAAACTTACCAGCAAAGATCGATAAACAACTTAGTCATTGAAATGTATATCTTTCTACACATGTAGCTTCAAAATGATTTTCTACTTATTGCACTTTATGTCTCAATGTGGTTAATTGCTACAGGAAATTATTGTTAATCTTATTACAAACTGAAACATAAGTTATCTCATTTCCTCGTATGGTCTTGCTAAAAAGATCAAATGCTAGATAAGTTAAGTAGTTTCCTTAAGTAAGATGTATTCAAATGTTTTGCCTTACCATTTTTTTGCAACTTCCTGATTTATTTTTGTTTTGATGTCTTTGAATTGAAATTAGAATATTTGATAAGTTTATTTTTTTCTAGAGGCCTGAATTTGCAAATGAGTAGAAATATATATCTTTGTCAATATTTCAGATTCTATGGTATTTGTTTGAAAGTTAGATCTATTTATTGAAAGAGAAAGTGACAAGTATTATTTTTACCAAACGTCATTTTTTTGGTTTTTAAGTACATTGTAGATGACGTCTCTTTATAGTGATCTTATGCATTTCACAATATGTTGAAGAGATTTGTTGGCTTTTGTTTCTGGTCTGTCTGTCAACTTGGTCTATCTGCCTCTGTCTGTCTGTTTGTTTTATATTTTATCTGATGGTATGTGTGTGTACATAAGGATAGAATTTGTCTTTTATTATTCTACACATTTTGCTATTCTTCTTACAATGTTCTAAAATATAACTTACAAGTATTGTTCAGTAATTGTTTGTAGTTGTGGATGTAAATGATACAATTATGTAATGTTGAATTTTTAGTTCAATTATTTGTGAGTGGTATTGTCTATTTGTTAGTTTCATTAATTGATATTAATTTGTTTAATTCTTGATACAAATCCTGTACAATACTGTTACATCTCATCTGTAGAAGCCATTTATTGTTCAGATATAATTTATACAAGACAATAAGTTACCAAGGGTAAAATACCTTTTACATGTAAGACTGCTTTGAGTTTTTACAAGACTCAGTTATTTTGAATTAAGTTTTGCTATTTATCTCGCTCCTTTTAGAGTAATAATTGAATTATCTCCCTTTGATTGAATTGCATATCAATATTGATTTATTCCCTTATATTGGAATCAATAATTTTCTGAATCATCCACAGCTTTCACTGTTCGGTAAATCTGTCAAGTTACAGTTTACCATTATGGAAAAAATACCCAATTACTTGCCAGTCTTAATCATAGTTGATAGGGAAATCTTGAATAATAAACCATGCTGAATCAGGTTCTTTTGTTGGAAAGATTGTAATGCTCTTTGCTATGACTTATTGGTATACTGTGTTTATTTTCGCAACACATATATGTATTTATATATAATAGCATCACATATATTCATCTTAATGAACACAATAATCATTGGCTAAATTATTTGATATGTGACTCTGTGATATGATTATTTTGAAGTTCTAATGTTGAACAGAAACTAAGTTTTACTTCAAACTTAATTCTGTTCAAACCTCATGTCTGTTGTAGCCTATTTCATCACATTATAGGTACTTCAATAATGTAAGCTAGAAACATTAAATTATCCATTTAATTCTATTTATCACCTATACCTGTAGGCATATCATAGATAATGTTTACTTGTTAAATGTACATGAGTAAGTCTTGTGATTTGGGTTCCTGCCATAATTATGGTTTAGAGAACAGACTCAAAATTAGACCCTTTATTGGTTGTTTAATCAGAACAGTTAAATTGATCTATCAGATGGCTGTAAACCAAGGCTGGTGTCTCATTATAGATTTCGTCTATTAATTTCCACACTGTTATTCCGTTGTGCTATTTTATTATATGTATGTGTCATTTGTTTCTAGTTCGTCCATTTTTCGAAATATTTTATATGAAGCAATATATGGATTCATAAATAATAGAAAATCCTCCAGTCCCTATGTTGTACTGTGGAGTTTTCATTTAATGTCGTGATGATTTGTATTTGATGAACCTGTTAAACATTCATATTATGTTTATGCTTCCAGCTTTGTGATATTTTTAGTTTAGAACCTTGATTAAAATGTCAATGAAATATTTGTTGATTAGTTTTTTTCATATGTCGGGTATTTATTTTCATGTTAATTACATACACAATTGCTGTTTTTTTATAAAGACTATCTAAACTAATTAATCATTTACTCAGTCTCTTAGTGATGCTTAGTAAACAATATTTGTCACAACAAAAATTGAGTTGGCATTGTCTTGTGAAGTAGTGACATTTAATTTAAATGATGAATGTGTTATTTAAACTTGTTACGTCCTTGTACTTTATCAAAGTTATCATGTATTCAAAATGTAGGCTAAAATAAATGTGCCACTCTTGTCATTTAATCAAGGGTTTAAAATTAACCAGTTTAGCATGTCTTAACCCCTGTGGATGTGAATTAGAAATGTTTGGGGATTATTTTGCTGAATATATTTGATATTATAATACATTCAAAGGTGTATTTAAGGTCTTCATAAAAGATGTTTGAAAAGGTAGATATTTAATGTTACGTTGCTTGGTTAATGTACGATAGTACCCGGTAAGTAACTGAACTTATAAGTTACCCCCTCTTTCTTTTGTCTCCTTATCGCTGTCCCTTTTCTCCTCATTGAAATTTGGATAACCTTTGGTTGGTGCGATATTGATATTTTTTATACTAACGTTTTATGGCTGTGTCATACGATATGTTTAACTGTTTGACTGATGTTCATCCTGTGTAATTCTCTACAGCATTAAAAATATGTGAAGTACTCAATTATGATGATTTGTGTTAGGAAATGAAGATGATTTTCTTCACTCTAACTCATACAAAGAATAAATAAACATAAAAGTTGTTCTTACAAAATGAATAAGAAGCTGAATGTGCTTAAAAAGCATACATCAAAGTTTGTAGCACTTATTACCAAGTTATGCTGTTAATAATACTGTGAGAATCACAGCTGTGGTTCAATGGTTAGTGTGTTGTTAGAAATACTTTGAGAGTCACAGCTGTGGTTCAATGGTTAGTGTGCTTGATTTCTAACCCAGTGCCCGGTTGATTCCCAATGGTTTGTGTGCTTGATTTCTAAGCCAGTGATCCCGGTTGATTCCCGATCATGACAGGTCATACCCTTCCATGAAAATTTGGCAAAAATGTTGATTTTCTTCCACATATAGAGAAGTTTCGGGTTCCATGTGGAAGGCTAGGTCAGTACTGGTTACAATATAGTCCAGGAAAACTGGTTTGGTGAGTTTATAACTGAAAAATTGTTAAAGAAGGGTACTAAACCAAATAAATAAATAGAAATATTTTATGCATACATGTTGATAATGTTTTTAGACACAAATATTGTCCATATGTTATGTTATATAACATTCAGGATTCATTCACCAGATATGTATTAGAACAAGCCTTTCGATAATTTGATGTGCTTAAGATACATTATTAATCCTAGTCGCTTTCTGAATGGCATGTAAAATGTAAATATTCATCAATGACTTGAATTCATGTTAAGTTAATATGCTTTATAATGTGTGTGTATGATGAATGTAGATATTATGTAATGATCCTCATTATTTTTATGGATTCGTTTTTCAATTTTAAGTTGATATTTGTGCAATTAGTTAGCCACTATGCATACTTCTTACTCAAATGTATTGTGGCATATTGTTTTGTTGGTCTCTTATTCTGCTCTTTATAAATTCATGTCTGTTTTGTATTTCTTAAAGGTTGACAAGGATGGTCAACTTATCTTGCTCTTTGTTTCTCCATTATCAAACATACAAAAAACATCTTTAATTTGTCTGTAAAAGCTGTCATGATTGGAGTCAGATAGACTATAATGTGGAAGAGATATGATTTTGTTAATGAAGTAACTTTCCAGTTAAGCTTCGGTTTTTCATACAACGGTATATTGTCATTTTTGACAGACCATCATACACTTTCAATAGGCTGTTTCTTTTTTTTTTTAAAAGGAGTATTTTGCTGCTAGTTGTATAATGAGCACTTTCGATTGCTTGTTTGTCATCAACCTTGTTTGCAGGTACAGATACTAGAAAATAGAATTTGAGCCAGAGTTTCAAAATATCACACTGTAAGCTAGCGAGTCAGTGACATCTTCCTAATAATTTATGCTAGTAGCTATTATTTTCATGTCATGTTTTCTTGTATTTATATATTTTGATATTATAGTGTATGTTGGAGTTCTTGACTTCTGGAACAGGTCCTGAGGTTTTAAAACTTGAAAACAGTCTATTATATATTAAAGTATTATCTTTGAAAAGATAGAGCTGATTAATATATAAGTACATATTCAGATCAATTATCCTGTCTTATTAATGTATCAATAATATCATTATTGTCTGATAATGATTTACTTAGGAACCAAACATTAAAAGACGAGATTTTGAGTTTGGAGATGGATCTTATAGTTAAATAACCTTGGGAACCAGTCTTGAGGTTATAAATTGGAGTAAGCACTGTAATAAATTCAGTAACTTTTCTCCAAACTTGGTTTTATAATCTGATTCTATCTTTTCAACCATACTTAGAGAATGGAAATAAGATTTGAGCTCAGATTCACAGTTCTCAAGTTTTGTAATATCGGGCCTGGCCTTAGTTTCAGTCACTGTGCTTTGCAGAACGCTTTATGTGCGTTATATATTGATACCGTGTTGTTTTAATATAAATGTAATGTATAGGCATGCAGTGTTTTTTTTATGATGAAATGTTTTATTTGAATTTGCTGTTTTTCTAAGTCTCACTTCTGCCACTTAACATGCATTCTTTGTCATACTTTTGTTTCATGCTATGTATAAATACATAAACAAACACAAAAATAGTTGTCTTAGTATTTTTAAACTTATGATTATTTTTTGTGGTATTGAATTTAATAAGAGGCCTTAATGGTCGAGTGGCTATGGTCTCTGACCAATTAGCCCCTTACTTCAATGAGTTATGATCCTATCAAGGGCCGGACAAAGTTCACATGTGAAAATAAATAAATGTTAAAACTTAAATGCTACGGTAAACAAGTTGTATTTAATTAACTTACTTTCATGTCTTAGTTATACTCTTTTTTTCAAATTGCACAGATATTATCTCTTTAGTGCAAATAGATTTGTTTGTCATGCTGCAAAAAAATGACACTATTATATTGATCAATGAAACGGAAGACTGGCCATAATTAAATGATAAAAAGATATTGTTTATTTTTTGTTTAAAATTCATGATATGCAGTCTTAGAACAATCCTAAGGTGAAATGAAATGCTTAAGGTGAAAACATTAGATAGTCACCATTGAAAGAGAGATTGTATTTCATGTGTGCTAAACAACTAACAATTAAAAAAATAAAAGAATTTATCAGGCGTTAAATATTGTTCATAAAATTTGCCAAATTTATTACTCAATTACCAGACCAGTATAAACAATATGACTGTTTTTTCTTTAAATTATGTAGAAACACCGTGCAGATAAGTCGTAAGAAACGAAGACAAAATGAAAACTCTGTTTATTGTATTGATATTAATTGAGGGTGAGTCTTTTTATATTATTTATTACGTTTACTCACTTCTTGATAAGTTTTTGTAGTCATGATTTTATTACACATATGTAAAAGTAAGGATAGATTATTGGAGGTGTCGCCAACAGGTTTTCTTTTATTCCAAGACAATATAACATAACTTTGATATGCTTGTGCTTTGAGATACAGTATGTTGGGAAACATATTATACTAATATACATGTTGAAAGATAGACAAATCATAAGTGCTGAAAGGTATTAGGTGTTTTTAAACAAAAGATTCATTTAATGCCTGGAAACACTGCAATGCGATAATTTATCGACGGTCATTGTATAAACAATTCTAAGATGCGGTTACACAAAGGATGTAGAAAGTTTTAATTGGGTCTTTCAAGGTATAATCAAGGACCACTAATTGGATCATCTTTCTGCCATGCAAAATTAAAGTGTCATATCCAAATGTAGGAGTTTTATTTATAAGGGAGTGCAACATCACCTCATTTGTTTAAATAAACCTACTGTGTACAAACTCACATTTGAAATATTGTCTGGTGATACTGTACGGTAGAACGTCGTCATTAGACGACAGTTCGGACCCGAAAATAAGGTTTACCCCTATAGTGATCCGGCAATAATGAATCCATTTTAGTGACATAGTCGCTAAGTTAGGATGTCAAAATGTGAATACGGATCACACTTATATTGTTGATTGTTACCAACCCCGGTTCATGGTTTGATTCCCGGTTTCGGCAGGTTATACCCTTACATGAACTTGTATTTGACAAAAAAATAAAATCTTGCCGTATATAACTGAAAAATTTTCAAAACCCAAATAAATACAAATCTCGATAATACCAGGTACAATTAATACATGTATACACATTTCTGAACTAGTTATGTAATTAAAGATCGCTGACTTCAAATTAATGTAACTTCTCACTGATAGGGGATAATGGGTTCGAGTCCAGCTACCGAACATGTCTCTTTATGTGAGAAAGTAGGCAATTGCTTATGGACGATGGAAGTCTAATACTGGTTTTTCCCAGAAACGATGGTTAGAACTTGGTGGAAACGTTATTTGATTGTGTTTAAGAATGTTTTGTGTGTGTGTGACCTTTGTCGTATAGACAATGAATACGCTTACCACAATCATGTTTAGTGGATCAAAATTAATGATATTCGATAGTTTAGTCCATGGTTAACCCATTGAACCTAGAGTTTTATACGCTATGTAATTAATTGTATCATATTCACGCGAATACTCGATAATTAGGGTATTATAATATATTTACAAAGTATAGAAATATTTGTTTTTTTTTCCTTAGAAGGTTCTGAATAAGTGTATATATTCATTTGATAGGCACCTTGTCAAAAGTGGTGACAAATTGATTAACTGCAGTCATTAATACCTGTAATTCAATGAGCAACTGTAAGACAATACATGTCACCTACTTAGCTGGATACTGTTACAAGATATGATATATTCTTGTGTGATAAAACAACCATTGAAGGAGAAACAATGAAATCAAACAATGGATACAATGATAAAATGTGAACTGACAATGGATTGTACACATATTAGACGAACCATAATTCTTTTACAGTCAATCCTGTGGACAATGGCCACTCTTGGGAAGGACAAATTGTGGCCTTTATTTGGAGATAATTTTGTTCTAAATCATCAGTGACTGTGAATGGCCTTTATTCACAGGGTGATGGCCGTGAACACAGGATTGACAATCATAATTTTAAAAAGGCCGTTTTAGAATATTTCGACCACGTTGTTTATCGATATTATAAAATGCATAAATGATTAGATTCATTTCATTTTATTATTTAAGTGAGCTCTGTGGGAACATATGACGATCAAGTAGCTGTCAGAGATTTGTATTTCTTACAATACAGTGACCATCTAGCTCGTCCATTTTCCACAATGAATGTTACAGTAAATCTGCATCTTTTAGGGATCAACAGCCTGGTAAGTTTACAAGTTTAAAGACATGGTTTCAAAAGTATGCTTATATGATTGCTATGAAGCTGTCATAAAATCCAGCCGTGCCATCTGTCATGATCATAGATTTATCCTACCAGAACACTAAAAAAATTGTTTGTTTTTGGTGTTGTCCGTATCCAATATTTTGTCGTTCGTAAATAAAAAAAGGACGCCAAAGTTTGTCTTTATATAGTTATACATGTATATGCTTAAGATGTACCGAAGTGACACTATGTTAACGCTCAGTAGTTTTTTTTGGTGATGTATTAATTAAGACAAACTTGATTAAGAATGTCTAATCATATTATTGTATTGTGGCCATGTACGTTTTGTAATGAATTACAGTATCAGACATCAAAGTTTGTCAAAATCTTAACGAACTAACGCATACATTGTACATACATGTATGTAGTACATTTTGTTCTTATGATTGTTTTGCAGGATTCCTATGAAGAAATATTTTCAGCGAATGGATGGCTCTCTGCGGTATGTTAAGATAGCAATTAAATGTCCATTATATGTCAAACTTATGAATAAATGAAGCAATATTTATGTAATTGTTTGAAAGATCACCTAGGACTGACAATATCATTTTTGTTATCTCTCAGGCGTCCTCTTATAATTTTATATCTCAGGATTTATTGTCAGGCATATTGTGAATTGTATTCACCCACTATAATGGCAGTGGAATGCTTTCACACACCCTCATGATGCCGTTCATTCTGTCTGTTGGTATTCTTCCAACACTTTTAATTGGACTTTCAACTCTATTCATATGTCTTGTCCGACTGTTCGTCGTTTCATTCCTTGGAATCCTTTCATCTTTGTCTTTGGCTACATGAATGAGTCCTGCAGCAGTCTCTGTATGGTCTCTACATCATTCAAATCCGTTATATTATACGTTGGTGAAGTTTGAAAACTTAGTCGGCTTCTATTAATGCTCAGTTTTTGCACATTTGTACGTTTCAATTCTCTGTATCTTTATTATCACATCTGGTTGCCATTGTTGGCTTTAGTAGATTCAGTTCATATATAGTCACAAAACTTGCTGTCTATAAAAAACTAAATCTGACAGTCCTATTATTAGCAAAATAATTGTTTGTATATGACAAGAATCACACCCAAGTGCATGTACCTAAATTTAGATCATGTTCGAATATTGGATTCCTCTTGTAAATTAACTATAAATCGAAATGAAAGGGAGACTTGGAAATTAAAAACCAACAAATGAAACATTTCTTATGTTCAACCAGGCATAGTTTTCCTATTTTTCGAGGTAATATAGTACATTGTTATTTTTTTGTAAAAGCAAGCGGGTATGTTTAAATTCAGCAAACGCTGCTTGTATCGTTTTTGAAACGCTGAAATAAAATGTTAAGGAACACTTTGCTCTGATAATTTGTAACAATAAGGTTCGTGAAATTACAGAGATAGGTTTTGTTAAAACTCTTTTGAGAGAACACTATAATAATGTTTTGAATACAATGTGATGTTACACTTTTTAAAATTTATGTAGCATTTAGTGTCAGATATAGCTTTAATAATAGAACTGTCAGAAGTTCCCGAAGCAATATTCACGTTTATTTACAGTCATGGAATAGTAGACATGCCTGGCTTCCAAGCAGCTTCAATGGTGTAGAATATGTCCATTTTAAAGATGGTGAGTTATGGAATCCAGAGTTTGTGATCGAGAACACGTATGTAGTATAATACTAATTCTTCTGTTGAAAGATAAAACAGGGTGCTATATAGAGACATTTTTACATATATGTTGAACCTTTTAACTACATGTATTTCATTAAATCCATTTAGCTCAATTATTAATTGGTGGCTGGAATGAACAGCAAATGCATAATCCTCCTCAATAAGTGCTACGTGGACATGCATATAGTTTGTTATTTGTAACATGTACATGAAATATTCTTTATCTGTAAATAAGTTTCAACAATACAGGACGTTGGAGAAGATGCTGTTCTTATTTTGCATTTTATTGGTAGAAAGTCAAGAAATACTTTTCAATACTTTTTTTCCATAAGTGCATTTTAAATGCTCGTAAGGTTTGACAAAGTGTTACGTGAATATGATTAGTATGTCTGATAATTACAGAGCTACCCAACATGAAGTGCTCTCATATGACCAGTTTAGATACAGAATGGCGTACACGGGAATAGTCACCTGGCAGTTACCAGTCAAGCTTGATGTACACTGTCATTTAGATCTAAAGTATTACCCAATGGACACACAGACGTGTGCTATAACAATATCAAGTTGGTCATTTTCCAATGAAGAAATAGTCCTTCTAGCTGATAGTGACAAAATCAATCTTGATCTTTACACGTATGTATTACAGAGTGCTCTAAAACCTAAGTTAACTCACACTAGTATGTGAATTAAAGTCACTTTTAGCATGCATTTATTTACTTAAAACACAACTGATCATGATCTCCTAACAGTACTACCTAGCTGTGTATAAGACTACATGCATGTATATTTTTTTCTGTTCTGTACTTATTTGACAGTACCAGAAATGTTACCGTAACTGGCTTATCAGCGATATTTCAAATGATCTTTAAAACAGGTTATGTTTACTATATAATTAAACTACTAAGTAGTCATTAGTTTGGATAAATACCGCAAATACATGTACATGGAATCAGAATTATTTGACAAAAAGGATCTAGATCGAATTATAAATATCAGAATAATATGGCTTAACGGTACAAAAACAGGATTTGTAAAAGACAAGGTAGATATTGCTGAAGTCGGTGCACGAACGCTTTAACAGTTGACCTAATGGATCTGAAATAATTAAAGTATCTATAAAGTATCACTCTAAATACATATACCTGGTGCTTCCAAATCCGGCACATCATTGTGCAAAGCTTTTTTAAATGATGATCATTTCAGTGACAATCAGCTAATTAAAAATCAACTGCTTTCAGAGAAAACTCCGAGTGGAGCTTAAAAGATGTGACACAGAGAGAAGCTGAAGCAGACACTGTGACAGTATTGAACCACAGTTACTCCAGACTAACATTTTATGTGACCATGTCACGGAATTCTACATATTTTGGACTTCATATAATATTACCGTTGATTCTGATCAGTGGTCTGATGTCTTTGGTATTCATTACATCCCCACAGACTGGAGAGAAACTTGGATACAGTATTACAGCGTATCTGGTTAACATGATCTTGTATGTTGGTGTAAGCTTCTATCTTCCTCTGTCAACGATAGAACATAGTATTCTAGGTGAGTATGATGCTGTACACTGTATTGTTGGTTTGTTTCAATGGGTTTGGCGCTGTTTTTAACAATATTTCAGTTACATACGGTGGCCAGTTCGCCTTACCAGTTTTCTTGGACTGTATTTTAACCAGTACTAAATTAACTTTGTCAAGGAACAGCCAACATTTTTGTCAAATTTTCAAATAAAAGAGTATAACCTGTGGCAACTGGGTCACATGTCAAGTGTACTAACCACTGAACCACGGCCGCGACCTGCTGTTCACTATAGGGACGTTTTTTCTATGTGAGAAATACTTAAGAGCGAGCCTTCAATGTGAACAAAAAATGTACACTGTAAGAGCGTGTATTTAGGTATAACATGAAATTCTGAGGAGAAAATTCTTGGTCAGCAGTACAATGTATACTGTAGAAGCGAGTATATAAACAGAAGAAGTATTAAAGGCGAGTAGTATAATGTACAATGTAAATAATTATACTGTCTATCCTGTCTTCTTTGAAATATGCAACAATTTCTGATATAAACATGTTTGAGCAGATCTAAACATTTTCATTTCATTTACATTCAGGAATTTACTACACAGTGATATTATGTTTGGACACAGTGGCTGTTCTGCTAACATTTCTTGTCATGAACATATACAATCGTTCCACAGACATGTCAGAAGCATCTAAAGCCATCCTGAGCTTGATGAAACGAATTACATGTAAAACAATAAGACAAGACGTAAGAAGTACAACTACATTATCCCAGGATACGGAGAGCACAACTGTATCAGCACCAGAACTGAATGCATGTTCAACATTACCCAATGTTACTGTGAAAGGGTATCAGAGACATGGAAGGTTGTCCCCAATCAATAGGATTGCCCCAGTACATATTGAATCACATAATCTTGCTCCTAACACCGAATCAAGCACAGATGAAGTATTATCATCACGGACTGACCCTGATTTTGGTTGTCAACCAACCCCTTTAGAGTCAACAAGAATGAAGGTGGGACCTATTGTGAAAAAAGACTTCATTGAAAATTCACATGAACCTAGAACCAGATATAATTGGCATGAAATGGCCAACTGTTTGGACAATATTTTCCTTCTTGTGTTTTTGTGTGTATCGTTTGTAATTCATCTTGCATTCATTGTTACCTTGCTTGCTTCTGACTAGGTTTATTGTCAGTCAAACTCAGCACACATAGTAAGAACTGAATTCATTGAATACGCAGATATGCGATATACAACAACCCAGTGTATGTCACTGCTTTCACTTAAGCATAACAAGTCTCTGATTGGTTGATTCTGAACAATCTCAATCAAAATTGACAAATGGAATAAAGCAGCTTCCAGTGACTTCTCCATAATAAGATTGCTGAACCTCATCTACATACAGATTTTATTCATGAGGATTGTGTTGGTGTTGTTACTTATTAAATCAGTTAATGAATGTCTCATTATTTTCACAAACATTTTGCAATTTTAAACAAACACCCTAAATGACAATGCAATACGGTGATGCATTGTTTGTAAATACAATGTGCATTTTGAAAATAATAAATATCTTTTTTGTGTACCTAAGATTCCGTACATTGCATGTATTACAATACGGGACAAACATTTCATTCACAAATCACTTGTATAGACAGAAATGTATGTTTTCAAAATAGTTTTTAAAGAAAGCATAAATTGACATAATTTCCAAAAGAAATAAAAGCTTAACACCTGGCCATTGACAAAATTGGAGGAAAAATAAACAGAATTTTTAATATGTTTTATCAATATTTTATTGAAAAGAAACACTCCAACAGCGAATGAATGCATCACAAAATTATCACAGGAAGGTACAGGAAGCAAGTAAGCATACATCACTTAAAATTTATGTTATGCATATTACTAAATTATGAACAGGAAAAATAGAAACAAGAATTAAAGGCACATTTCCTGAAATATTTGTCACATGCACTGATAAGACGTCTTTGCTACAAATGTAGTATTATTAGCCAGAGATAATGTCTGAGAAAAAATCAGTAACAAATTTTCACTACCATACAAAATATTATTTGAAGCCATCAAACATACAAGGCACGCACGCACACACAAACTTTTTTTACTATCTTTCCGAGGTTTTCCATTATAAAATGTACCTCACTTTGTTTGCCAAAAACATAGAAATTTAACCGAGGTATACCTCGGTATGTACCTCAGGTCCCCTAAAAACCCCTTTTTTAGGGGGGAATTGACTGGTAATGACTTATAGACAACTAATTGAGATCTAACCCTAACCCTAAACCCTTGTAAAACCTTGTAAATGGTACCCTTAAAATTGTCACATAATTTCATGACCAAAAATCTACCTCATCCAGATAGTAATACAAACCCACGCACACACACACACATGCACACAATAGTCATTTTGACATACCTGTCATATTGAGCTAACTCATTAAATGAATTTAACATCATGAACGGAAATACTTGTAAACACAAAATATTGAAAAGAAGATTTTCTCAACAAGTACTACAGTTATACATATATTTGAAATCTTGCCACTAACATTTATAGCAATTAATTTGTGTGCAAATTTTAATGTGAAGATTGACATGTGTAAACAAGCAGCATTATTGAAACATGAATAAAAAATAAACATTTTATACTATACTATATGAACACAATGGTATTCATAATTACAATGCCCTCTTCGGACAAAAGGAAAGAGATAAGTTTGAAACAAAACCAGACTCAAGTAAATCTTTAACCATAGCTCAGGCTTTTATCACTTTCATAATATGAAAGAGAAGTGTGGTAATAACTTTATGATGTGTTCATGTACTTAAGCATATCCATTCATTATACACGAGAAACAATAAGAACAAAAACAATGTGACCCGATCTTTCGATATGGGAGCATAGAAATGTTTAATACACATATGTGGAAAAAATTAGTTTTTATGAACTGAGCAAACAAATAAGGAGAAATATTAATAATTCACCATACATTATAAGGAAACGTATGTGAATCAAAATTTAAATTTCAACAATAAATCTTGCCCTTAGATCTACCAGCACCAATACTGATAAGACTTGACAAGGTATTACAATCATGATAATTAATTATATTAATTCATTTATGACTTCTTCATGCTTCAAGTAAGTCTATTATTTCTGGATGTTCAAAGTCCCGGGCTATATCCACAGCAGTAAGATCACCCATCTTGAGATGTTTATCTGCACCAGCTTTCAATAATAATTCTACAACATCTTTGTGACCTACAGTTAGACAATCAAACATAGCATATATATAAAAAAATAATTATATGACAAAAATGTATAACTACATTTACCAGGTATATAATTCCTATGCCTGCATATAGATTTTTACTATTATGTTTATCATTAAAATTTCTAAATAATTATATGTTGAGCTGTTAACACTGAAAATGACAAACAATACAAATACTGCTTTAATAATCATAACAATGAATGTAACAAATAATCAATTTACCTATTGAACTTAAAATCAATAGGAGTAATCTACATGCCAGACCAACCTCCCAACCTCCTGAGGAACTACGGCCAAATCATTCTCTAGAATTTTGTTACACAAGGTCTTTGTACTGAAGGTGACGGCTACCTTTACCTTTGACATACTGACCTCAAATTCCATAGCGGTCATCTACATGTGATGCCCGACCTCCAAACCAAATCTTCAGAGCTTGATCAGACAACATTTTTGTACTGAAGGTCACAGTGACCTTCACCTTTGACATACTGACCTCAAAATTGTTTGGGGTCATCTACATGTGATGTCCAACGTCCAAACCAAATCTGAAGAGCTTAGGCCAAAACATTCTCTAGTAATTGGTCGGACAAGGTTTGGTTACTGACGGACGGACTGACTGACATGTGCAAAGCAATATACCCCCTATTCCTGGAAAGGGGGCATAATTGTACTTACCATGCATTACAGCAAGATGTAATGGTGAAGCATTCTCACACTGTTTATTTATACAATTCACATCAATATCTGCACTCTTCAGCAACACCGACACAAGCTTGGCACTACCATTATTGACCGAGGCATGTAGTGCAGTGTTGCCAGTGTCTGATACATGGTTTATATCAAGTGATGGTTTTACCTGAAAGATTTATTTTAATTGAGTTTTAATTCTCAGTTTCAAGCATAAAACTTTCACAATTAATTGTTTAAAGTAAAGTACAGTGCAACCTCTCAAAAGCAACACCATTTGGGAGAAGCTAAATTATGTTGTTGTTGAGAGGCTGTTGCTCTAGAGAGTTTAATTAACATTTAAATTGTACAGTGGGCAAAATGAAGCTGTCGTAAAAGTGAGGTTGTTATTGAAGAGAGGGCCGCTTTGGAGAGGTTGCACTGTATACCTTTGTTAAGTTTACATTTGTATATACATAATCAATTTAGTAAAATTCTGGCAATACTGTTTTATGATACTTAGTCCAAAGTTTTTATTTTTAAAATAAAAGAGTCTACGGGACTTGATTGAAAAACCAGATACACATCTAGCACAATGATAATAAATTTAAAATTATGCATGACATCAGAATGTATGTTCAATCTTACCCTTGATGTCAGATACTGTACAAGTTTGTGTTGATTATGCATCACTGCTGTGAATATCAAAGTTCTTTCATGATTGTCAATCATTCGTAAATCCACATATCCTCCAACATTCAAATAATGCACAACGTCTGTATACCCACGTCTTAATGCCAGAAATAATCTCTTCTCATACACAGATTTAAATGATGATGGAACAATTGTTGTAGAACTACTGTCTGTGTTACCATGCTTACCAAGAAGGTTTCTATAAAAGTTAACTATAGCGCACCAAATACTCACTAAAGCAAATGAGCGAGCAGCAAGGAACCATTGAGCATATTGCCGATTTTTTGTTGAACATTTTACGTCTGACAGGAGTTTTTTATATTTTTGAGTTCTTCCCGATGTTATAGTATCTAAATAATCGAGAAATAAAAAATTGCCCCTAGCACTTAGAAGTTTTGCAGGATATTCTCTGAAAATAGCACCAATTAAATTTGAAATATCTCTTTGAGACACTTTGCCTTCATCTCTACCTGGTGCAAAGGCAAAGCCAAGTTCTTCACGAAGAATCTCTAATTCTAATTCAAAGATTTCTCTTTTCTGAATATCAGCAAAATCTGTTAACCAAAAATGTGCAAACTGAACAAAATTTTCATCAGAATGCATGTAAGTTGCTATTTCAGACACATTCTTATTAGCACGTGTAAGCCAACCAGACACTACAGTGGCATCCATATAACACAACATGTTATCATAGTCCCCAGTTTCAGCATGACTAGCAGCTGGTACACGATAAGTATGATTTCCTGAGGAATCTAATTTCACTGGGGTGGATTCTAAGTCAACTGCATCACTCGAGTCAATAGATACACTCTCTTCTTTTATTGCGGGTTCAGTTTGACGTTTTCGGCCGTTTTTCTGAACTACAGGTTTACTACGAACCTTGTTAACAGTTACATTATCATTACCTTCAGTATGTGAACTATCATCTTCTTTGTCAGTTGATGTTGATCTTCCTAGTGGAGGTAAAGGAGGAGGTTTTGGAAATGAAAACTTCGGAATTTCCGTAAATCTTGGAACTTCCTTGCCAGAAAATTTCTTTTTTCTCTTTGTTTTCTTTTTCGGATTCAAACATGATAGGTCAAGCTTCAAATCAGTGTCGGGAATATTATTTACAAACGCAGAGTCTGAGGGTGAACTCTCATTTGTAACACAACCAGAATCAGGAGATTTCTGCTGAGGTTTAGATGCAGAGCCTTGTCGACTATCACATGACCCTGAGCTTCCCAATGATATTGCATCCCAGTCACCTTTCAAAGCCTCCTCGTCACTTACAACTTCATCATCACTTTCACGGAATGTGAGTCTAGATACACAGATAAGATCACGTAAATCTCTAGGTCCCCTGCTCATGTCTGCATCAAGGTAGCCAGAACAATTTATAGTAATACAAAAAGGACAGATATATAACTGATAAGGGCACAAAGTATCACAAAATTACATCACACAGTCATAACTGAATTGTCATTCATCAACTTGAATAAATATCACTACCAAATTTATCGCAAAACCAGTTGAATTTGAATCTGCAAACGAATGTCAAATAGCAAAAGCACTGACATTATCAAACCAGGTAATCTAGTGTGAGATTTCCAAGCCAGTTGAAAGAAAAATGACAGACTTCTTTTAAAAATATTGGTGATGGATGGTTGAACTGTTGAAACAACTGTACTAATATTCCTCATTAGGACTGAATATAACACTTTGATCTGAAATCAATGTCTTTGATGAATTCCTCAAAATCTATGGTGAAAAAATGCAAAGCCAAAATATATGAAGGGCAAGTGAACCCCTAAATGGTAAGAGCAGACACTACTATAACAAAATGACAGTTTGAAGAAAAATAAAAGGCTTGAATGGAACATGGATTTCTTCATCAGCTGCTTGCTATTGTCAGCAACATTATCTGAAAATAAAACACAAACCATTAATAGTATTATTATCATTATATGCAGCCTGTACTACTTTCATCACTAAAGCTAATATCAAAGTGCCTGGAGGACTGTAGTTGACTGGTTTTGCAACATGGCAAGTTCTTTCTAAGAAAAATTTCTAACAGTTTTTTTCATAGAATATTAGATGCTTTATTTTAACATACAGTGAGGATCAGGAAAAATACCATCTTATATGGATAATTCAATTTATAATTCTTTTCCATTTCACTGCAATTTAATATTAGTCTCCCTTTATATTTACTATTTGATTGTTTCCCTAGAGTCAAATCAAGTCTGGTATATGACCCATTTCAAGTTTTTATTTTTTTAACCATTCACATCATTAACTGCAATCTATGTGAATGAAGATGGTCCAGATGTCCTGTCTTCTTAAACGCCAAAATTACTCGTCTTAAGAAAATAGTTTTCACCATTTCAATTTCAAGGAATGTAACTGGAATATTTTACTAAGTAACTTCATAACAACTATCGTATCAAGTAAGGAATGTATAAACTGTATGAATAAGATACCTGAAGACCTACAGGCAACTTGGGTCTATATGTGCCGACGATTTACTATTTATATGGTGTGACAAGCTGTACATATTGTTCGCATTGTTTAGATTTTACCTTGTTTCAATTAAGATTTACCCCAAGGCAATAAATGTTATGCATTGTACTTTAATTGATAAAAGTAATTAAGTATAATAATACAAAAGTTGCATTAATTTTCTTTGACAAAATAATTGGTGGAGTTTACCATCGGCGAGGTTTTAGATTGGCGTGATCTAGATTTGGCGGTTCCGATGCAGACCGCCAAAATAAAACGGGCGCCAATATTAAGATTTATACAGCATGCATTCTTTGTCCTAATTGTTTGTTCAAATTGCTTATACACATACAGTTTGTTTTACCATAAAGTCTGTAAGTGCAGCTTGGTCCCCTTCCAAATAGGCTTTTTTTAGGAAAGGGGGAAGACTCTGGGACAGTTAAATTACAGGAAAGAAGCAAGCTATGGGAATATCCATATATTCAAGGACTTAAATACATACATGTATGTATTCACAACTTCCGTATTAACAGTTAATGACACATGAATTAACGGGATTTTATGCTCTTTAAAGTTCGGTCAGATATGCCAGGTAGTCCAACTAATTAGACTGTTTGATATGACGAGAAACTTTTGACTTTGCCCCATCTTGCACAGAGGATGAGAGGATGGCCCTTCCAAATTCGTTCACGACAATCGGCCAGGAATCTGTCAATGAAGACGTTTTGATTTATCAGGCAAATTGGCAATATGGTTACTTGAATTTGTTCTGAGTATATTTGAATAGGACTCACAGAAAATTAATAAATAAGATCAACGGTGTACGTGTGTCGGGTCTGACCGTCATACTAAAGCAGGGAGGGGGGGGGGGGGGGTTCGTACACATTTGTTCAACTCTTTTGACACCACCATGCCAACGGAGCAAAAAATTACAAACATGGGAAAGACAGAATACTATCTATGACTCAAGATTATAATATATACCTCTCCGGTTATTCATGTTATCGACATGTTGTATCCAGTGTTCTGTTTTAGAATGCAAACAGCAATCAGTTTGTTGTTTCTTGTCGACAGGAGAGTGGAAGTTTGTTAAATTGATTTTGATTGGTCAATCTGAATTTTTAGACCAATCACAACGAACTGTAACCTGGTTCTCGTTCCATGTTGCGGTGCAACGAAGGCTATGTACAGACTGCTAAACAGGAACCAGTTTAATCGCGCTGGAGAGTCGACAAGGGACATAAGTCAAATTATTTATTGGCGTCATAATTGCAGTTGCTTCCCTTCGACTACAAAGTATGCGACTCACCAAAGTACTTACATGTCAGAGGACATGTTTTATGTATAATTCAGAATTAAGTTAATTCTGCCCGTCTATATCAAGGACTTATATACATACATGTATGTATATAAGTCCTTGTCTATATGAAGTGAAGCTGAACTTATATAGACTCATTCTATAAATAGCGACTGCGTCATCAAGCTAGCACTAGTTATTTGCGTTATTTGTGTGCAAGACGATACACGTATTTATGTTAATGTACCAGTAAACATAGAAAGATTCAACTTGTAAATCCCAAGTGCATCTTGGACATTTTCTTTATTACAAAGACATCTTAAGTCAATCCACATTGACCACTGTTATATCTATAAAATGGTCAGACGGAGATTAATGATACTGAGAATGGTGTTTTAGTTAGTAATGTATACGTACCATATGGAACATTTATAGCTTTCACCAGGGTCAGAATAACATATCCAGCTGAGCAGTCATTAGGAGTAACAGTTTCCTTCTCCTAGAGATTTTCTAGCAAATGTGGGCATAATTAAACTACTGACTGTATACATATAGTGTCTATTACTAGTTTGGCTAATCCTGGCCATTTGATTGGCTAATGGTGATGACTGAATATATTTATAGTTGATAGGTAAGTAAATCATGCAGGCATTTCTCCTAGATAAGCTGTTGTGTGGCATAATATCTGAAATGCTATTTGAAGCTCAATGTGGTTGTATCATAGCAGTTTATGGTGAATTTATTAACATTTAGGGTTTATTCTATTTGATTGATGTAGGGTATGATATTACCATGTGCGCGTCACGGAACTATATACAAGAATTTATTCATTTGTCAAGTACTCATCATTGTCAATATACGTGTATTACTCATATCATGTAAATATGTTATACTCTCCATCATGGAGGATTGAATAAAATATACAGTCAATATATATAAATCTTTTATGAAAAAAAGCAACTTCATACAAAAAACATAAACCAATATGCTTCTTGTAATTCGACTACATATAACGTTTTGTTATAGTTTTTCTTGTTCCATCTAAATCGGTAGAATTGCATTATACTGGCTATACATCATGCAAATTAATTAATCAAATAAAGAGTCAATCAGACAAGCAAATTGCCATGGCCGGCATTTTAGAAACGTTCGTGGACGAATTTCAGCGTTTCATAAATACGTGCTAGATAAAAACGTGCTCGCAAACCATATCTATTGTTATTCTAATTATTTATTCTAATTTAGTTGTTTCACAATTATTTTTTTCAATAAATGGTATTATAAACAACTTTATTTTCCCCCATTTTAGTAATATTTTGTTATACAGCCTCGTATCAGCTACGGAGTAAAACGGATTTAATAGATGTTTTACAAATCATTGTAACTATGCTGCTGGCGAGTAGATTATCTTTAAAATTCACTCAAAACTTATTTTTATCTTATATGTAATGATACGGAAAATCTGGTTGGGTATAGTGCGATTTTTATTAAACTGTCAAAGCCATATATATAGGCACTCGATTCCGTGATTTTTATACGTTTACAGGCGTTATTTTTCAATTACATACATCAAGCAACGCAAATCTGTCGAAAGAAAAATCTTCATTTTCCCCCTTATTGATTGTATAACTGAATACTCCAAGGTAGTGAACTCGCCATCTTTTCGATTGACGGTAGTGACGAAAATAAGCGTGGGTCCCGGCTTTCCTTCTAATCTGCACGTGCTTTCCGGGAACCTTGCTTCCGTTGTAGTGTTCCCCAACTTTAAACGTTTTCGACAGATTTGCATTGTTTGATGGGTGAAATTGCAAAAGAACGTCTGTAAACGTATAAAAATCACGGAATCGAGTGCCTATGTAAACTCCAGGAATGATTGAAACAGCAATGATGATTAAGTGAACAATGGACAATGTACACAACTCATTGATAACGTGGTCCTGCATCCCTGGATAGGGATAGAAAACTGAAAATAGTAAAACACAGACCTTTTAGTTTGATCATGTTCTGATTTGATGAATATAATTCTACATACATTGTATTTAAAGATTTGGTTGGAGAATGGAGAACTTTACAAAATTTGATGAATGGGTTGAGGATTGCAACATAGCGACTGAAATATATTTAAAAGTGTGACTTTACCGTGATGTAAATATACAAAGTAATACAAAGTTATGTATTGCACGTCCATTGTGGGATTTAGGACTGAACCAGTGTGTCTAATCATGAACAGTACGTGCTTGTGTTACAACAAGAACAGTCCAGTACGATATTGTGTGTCACTAGAAATTGTGAAACAACAAACATTTCTCCATGTACATGTATATGTATATTCTTTTAGAAGTCGTTAAAACTATTGTTGTCATTCTAATTGTATACAATGTAACCTCTCCAGAGCGACCCTCTCTTGAGCATCAACTTCCCTTCCTTTTATCCTGCTTAACGATTTCAATTCTAGAGCAAATTTTGCCACCCCCAAAGGGTGTTGCTTTGGACAGGTAACAGAGGTTGCACTGTATTTGCAAGTTATTAATTAAATGAAAAGTAGTTTTGTTGATCACAGATACATACAAGTACATGTAGCTGCTCTTCATACTTGAATACCAAAATGTATCAAAAATAATTACAGTTAATATGAATTACAATAGACAGCTCTCACATGCATGAAATTGAATTAGTTTATGGGTCTACATTCATTTACATGTATGTATAAATGACTGTGTCTTAATTATGTTGTTTAAATTAAATAGAAGCAACATGGGGAAATATTTTTGTCAAGTTACTAGAGATAAAATCAATATTTTTGTAATTAAGTCTTGATATTTTTTTTGTAAATATTTTCTTTGCACAAATTTACGCTGACGTCACCATGGAGAATATGTATACCTGTTGTTGTTTGCAATGTGTAATAATTACTATGATATATTCGATATATTCGTATCATTCAAGATCTTTTTCTAGGCATTCATTTCTCATTTACCCATATTGTCATGAGTTTGTTGAAAAAGAATGGTTTTAATTTGTTGTGAAATATATGTAAATTTACAACTTAATTCATCAACATATTAAGTTATTTTTGCAGCCAATTTCTAGTATCATTATGATCTATGGTTTAACAATCAGAACCATAACTTGTAGAAACAAATTCCAAGGATGTAATTTATGGGTTTTCTGGTGATCTTACAGCACACTGTTTATACTTACTGTCGCATAGGCAACAAACAGGCTTCGCTCTGAAAAATGGTTAGCTAGGCAATTATATTTTGTGGACAGAACAGAATAAGTTTGTATACAAAGTACAAATACATACTAATATATTCAAACATGTATGAAATAATAATTTTATACATTATGAGGAATAACAAAGTCAAAATAAAGAAGGAAGTATGGTGAATAATGATGAGATTGTCGTCATTGCTGCTCATAAAAATACACATTAAACTCAACGCTACAATACACGTACTTAGAAATCAATCATAAGTTGTGGATGATTATACACATTTTTAATTCAACTTATGTAAATCAAAAAGAAAATCAATAATATATTCTGATGCAAAGGATGCACTACGTGAATTTTACCAAAACACAAACCTGTACGGAAGGATCGTATCGTAGCACAAATCGTATCTGAATACATCAACTCGCATAACCTCGTATCCAAACCTGATCAGTTATTAAGACCAATCGTGGCGTTCGTAGCAGATCGCACGACAGTGGTAATTTAACCTAGCATTAATAAGCGCCCATTATTATAGTTACCAATCGGATAATACAATTCTTTATTCTTTCTGTGATACATTTGTATTCCAATGCATTTGTCTTGATGCCGAATAATGAAAAATCAGCACGCATTGATAAGCATTGTTAATGACACCTGCTGTATCACAGAATGTCCCGTGGTGCTGCACATGATGCTAAATAAAATGTATAATTAAGCAAGTAATGAGCATGTCGCCGCGATTAATTGTATATATTTTCTGACCGGGTTTGGGTTTTTTTTTCATTAATATTCGTACGTGCTTAATTACAAGTTTGTTGTAATTAAGCTTACAATTTCTATAATATATTCCTATCCGAAAGTGCAAATTTTTGCAATTTTTTTGTGAAACTTGGAGGTTTCAAATGTCAGTGTATCAGCTAGTATGGTATGGATAGTATTTTTATCGATACTGAAATGGGTTCCAAATTGATCATATTGAACAGCTCAGTTGGTAGAGCAACTGACTTGCAAGCTGCTAGGAGGTCGCGGGTTCGAGTACCGCATCGGGTACATTATTTTCCAAATCCTATCACCGTTAACTTGTATGTATCCAACACATAATTATGTCATGTAATGAATTAGATATAGAATGTCTTTATCTTTATTGTCCTCCATTTTTGGAGAGTATAACATATTTACAATAGTAAATGCATATCAATACAACGAATAAACAATTACATGAATATACAATATTTAGCAAAGAAAATGTTAATTATGTATCTAACATCTGATATATACTGACCTTATCGAAAATGAAATACAAGATACAGAGAACAGATTTAGAATAACGACATTATACGTAGTGCGACTATTTACATATACTTTACCATGTCTGATAAAATAAATATATAATTAGTAGTAGCATGAATGTGTAACTAAGCAGACATACAAACATATAAAGTTAATAATACCTACATAGCATACAGTTTAATACATGCACATATGTCAGATAATAAACATATTCACACACATGAAACAACATTTTACCTCAAAGTGACCTGAATGAAAAGTCTTACTTGCTTAAGAGCTTAACGACCTGCGTTGTGAAATGCATGTACACAAATGAACAATCATAAATCTGTTAATGTAGCAAGACTGAATATAGTTTTACACTGATCGATGGGTGGTTGTCGTATAAATGTTATGAAATTATTCGCACCATTTAAATTAAGCATAGTACGTATCCCAAAGCCGTTTCTGAATGTTTACATTTGAACTACAGTATAATAACAAGTGGGCCGGTTCGTTATCAGTTCTTAATGAGCACTTTTGACATGAGCGCATGTATCTGCGGGAAACAAAAATATCGCATAAGTGTCTTGCATATATTTGCATTATGTGTTGATGCCTGAGCTATAGACCACAGTGGTGATATCCACTTATTGTCCACTATAGTGTTTCTCAACCACGAATGTCCATTCACTTCCATCACATTAACATTGTTGTTGTGCTCAGAGATGACAATGTTATGCAAATTAAGTCCTTTTCCATGAATGTACGGACGGAAATTCCCCTGTTTCAATGAACCGCTTCAAATATTCTAACAAGGAGTATCTTACCAGAAGTCGATACATATCTGGTATGTAACCCGAAGATTGTCTGTCTCCATTATAGTAGCGTATGAGACGGTTCACAAATACGTACAGCCTTGGACAGATAGTGAGGCTGCAATCGACAGAGTTGGCCAAAGAGAGTCAGTTTCTTATAGTTAATCATTGTCTCTATAGGTATTGTAACTCTAATCTACAATTATCTGAAGAAATTTGAATCAAAAATAGTTATTAGTTATTATACACATATACCATTACATATATATGTACTATATTGTATGTATGTAATAAACATATATGAAACTCTATTTATAATTATATAGATGCATTACAATCTCAAACTTTCCATACTAAAATGTAAAACTGAATGAATAATCCTTCTAGAGAAGTGTTTTCTAATGACTACATGGTAGTATTTTGACATGTGATGAATTCAGCGCAGTGATAATTGGGTTATTAGGGTATCTTGAGAGCGCAACTTTATCGTCTCCGGGAACCAGCGTAAAGTGCATTTGTTATCGGTCATTATCAGGTACGGTGAAGTTGTTGAATAAATCGCTTGCAGGATGGAAATAAGTTTAAAGGGAAAGAAGGCTTTGGTGACAGGAGCTGGGAAAGGTTCTTTTTTATGTTTATACGCACAATTTTGTTAATCATTGTGTGCATGTAGTCAGGTAGACGTAAACATCTAGCTGCTGTGGTGTATTGAGGGCGTTCTGTACTAGTGGCGAAATAGAATTATCAAAAGTATTCCGAATGTAGTTAAACGTATGAATCAAAGCACTGAGAGTACACTTGGTGAAGGTTTGCGTTAGGACGTTAAAATAGAAATCGATTTGGCATTTAATTCATACGACTCAGCATATCTTGAGTTGATAAACTTTGAACAGTGTTTGTATTTTTGTACACAACTTAATAACGCATAAATGATAATACTATATCTTTTAGCAGGTATATACGTATATTAACTATATATATTTTACTGTTGAGTCAAAACTGTTTCATATTTGCTACTTAAGTAGTTACGATATGCTTTTACACGTATAAATATGAGTATGCAGAGCTAGCTAGATCAATTGGATTGCACATGCATGTACTCATAACAACTTCCTGATATCATTGACTGACGGAACACGTACTTTGCTTAATTAATACGCATGTAATTACCTCTCTGGCGTATGCTTTATTGAATATATGTTGAAATGTATATGGATCCTCGTTGGAAGCTATATAATGTCGGACACTATGTACATGCAATCTCTTCCCAGAGTTGTCATTCATTTTCAATCCACATAGTGTGAGAGTAGCGGAACGACAACTCTTGGTAGAGATTGATTAGGGTGCTGTAGCTTTATGGGAGTCAGTGATTTTTCACCGTCTATAACAAAGGCCTCTTCCCAATTGAAAATTTCTTTAAAATCATGCATGTTTCCAAACTTACACCAGCTATTTTATTTCCCAAATCAGCAATTTTAGCGATAATTATTCCCAAAATCAACAGACTAAGGCCTCTTCCCAATGAAGAGAGAAAAAACCCTAGGAGTATTGGCATTGGAATATGTAGGTATATTGGATGCATACACAGAAAGCAATTTATGTATTTGGTTTTCGTGTAGAGAACTTGATTAACAAATTCTTCTTTTGCTGTTGCTGCCTTTACACCGTTAGATCACCATGGTTAGCTTTACTTGCGTACGAGATGACTTTTATGGTGAGTTCATGTATTCTTGCCATAGTTGTAACTTGTAGTCTAAGTAAACACGAGGACACTTTGAAATAATACGGAACATGTTATATCCTTGTTCAGGTATTGGAAGAGACATTGCAAAACGTCTTGTAGAACTAGGAGCAGACACTGTGGCATTAAGTAGAACTCAGTCAGATCTTGATAGTTTAAAACAAGAGGTTTGTACAAAACATTGATGATTTAGTTTCTATACTTTCACCTACTAGAACTCTATAAATTTTATGATTGTGTGTATTCAGACGTTTTATCAATTTTCTCCTTTATTAACATGAACCTGAAATGATTATTTTCCACTAATGTCTGATTTTCCATCCTACTGAAATATGCACTGTTCATTGTATTATGCCATTTGTAGTACGCATGCGTTTTCATAATATTGTATGTTGATATGCTGTTCGTCGTGTTCGAGTATAAATAGTATTATCTTGAAATGAAGTTTAAAAAATACTACATAGTGACGATGAGCCTAACGTTTTTAAAAGTCAATTAATATATATTCTGTTCTGTTTACCATTGATTCTTTCACACCGATATGTTTTAGGATTTCTATTTGGACTTTTTTCTGACCACTCGTGTGTTACATATGTTTTCGACCATCAATGTCACATATTCATATTAAAGGTACCTTCTGTAACAACCATACAATGTGATTTATCCGACTGGGACAAAACTAGAGAGATAGTAGAGAGTATAGATAATGTTGATCTACTTGTAAACAACGCAGGAGTTGCCTTTCTAGATAAATTCTTAGATGTAAAAAAAGAGGACATAGATCGGTAAGGATTTGAATTAAAAACATACTTACGTAACTTATGTTATACAGTATGCTTACCATGCCTCGGTTTTAATTACCTATTGTACATGCGAGTTTAATGACATGTCTACAAAACGTTCGTACATAGAATATCATTTATTGCTCTTATTATATTCATTCGATTGCTTAACTTCCCGTGGTATTAAACTACTGTTGATGATATATAATCTACATGTATTATTTCACACAAAGTACTATGGTACAGGTAAAATATCGGAGTTTATTTATGCATAATGCCCAGGTGTGAACTTTTTTGAAACTATCAACCGTGATATTGTCTTATTCCAGGACGTTCGATATCAACTACAAAGCACTATTCAATGTTTCTCAGGTAAGGCTGTTAAATAACTAATTATAAGTTGTAATAAGTACTCCTCCGTGGTTAACTTCGATCAGGTATTTATTGATGGATGGTTTGAACCGTACTCTGAAAGTGCCAATTTAGAACATAAAACGCTGTCACACTTGCATTTTGTAGGAAGGACTGATTAATTACATGTATATTCCATATTATACAACCATTGTCAATAACATTTGTATCACCCAGTGAGTCAAATGTTACAGTCATAAGTACGAGTTTGAGGGGGGGGGGGGGGGGTGATAGCTAGAGCATAGGAATTGGTCAGTTGGCCTTTGAACATTATAATGCTGTTAATTATCTGATTTCTGAAAATGCTACCAACCAAACAATAAACTTTAAAACATGATAAACTTTGAATATAATCTTGTTATTGTAAAGTACTGGACAATGAATGTTATACTAACTTTTTTATAATTATTAAAACAGGTTGTCGCGAAATCCATGGTTGCAAGAAATTCAGGTGGTTCTATTGTGAACATATCCAGTGCTGCGTCACTCCAAGGATTACTTGATCATGCTGTATACGGCTCTACTAAAGCTGCTGTTGATAAACTGACCAAAGTTATGGCCCTTGAATTGGGTCAATATAAGGTTTGTAATACATTGTCATATTTTTAATTTCTTTATTTATCATTAATGACCCTAGAAATACACTTCAAAATAAATTCATGTGCATATATTGTCATATATTGTCCTCCAGACGACCGGCAATAGATTTTTTTAACAATAATACGTGCATATTTTAGTCAGTAGAATAATCATTAAAACTGACTTAACATATACTTTCACGATCGGAACTCCTCGTCGTTTGTCTAAAGAAAATGCCTCGGACATAATAGACAGGCTTCCACATTACTGTTCTTGTTCACGGCCTACTTTCGATCATGGCTGATCAGATCACTCAATAATTATGATGTAGGGGAAGTAACCATTGCTGAAAATTTGTTATAAAGTAAATTCTAAGGTTATCGACCCTTCTATCAATGAATCAATATTTTACTTTTCCAATAAATGTCGTTCTGTCTCCATCGGTCACAGACACTTTGATCCAATTGTCTGTTGTGCGAAAGGTCAAAGGGCAGGAATCCTCGTTTAGTTAAAGTGCGGCACATTTTTCTTATAAGTTCCGGTGGGCAGGCAACGCCATAGCGGTGACGTACAGACGTCATTTTGCTCCATTCCATTAAGATGTATCTGACACGAAATCGTTCAAACAATAATGCTGCTTTTTCTAAAGCTCTGCATTCATGACCCTCTGTGAAGAACAAAAACATTTAAATCATTAATTAACGAACCAGTCTTTTCAATTACACGTTTTACGGACGGTAAGCAAAATTTATTCACATGTATGTCGTACATAACCAATTGCTGTTGGTTGTTTATGGTATTTATAAACTGCAGACTTTTTTCTTATAATTCAATGCTGGTAAAAAAGATTTACAACAATTCTCAGGAGAAAACATCGTTACTGACGGAACCATTTTTCATCACAAAAAAACAAAAACCTTCTGTAAAATCTTCAGCTGAACATATTTCGAAGAATTTCAAGTTTTCTATTCAATGTCTAAAATACATGAAATTTGCTTGAGTTTAGTTTGCTGTAAACAATTAAACAGAAATAAGGCACTCGTACAACTTGTCGAAATCTGAATTATGTGAATGTGAGGCTCGGTATATCCTGGGACTGTGTTCCTGACATGTCCGACCCAAAGTACCGCTTATTACTGTAGTAGTATTTATAATTATACATGTATATGGTGTTTGAATGTTGTTTTGTTAAAACTGTGTACCATATTCATATCGAGCCACCTAAACACGACGCATGTCGCGTGATAAATGTACACAGCACTGATGTATATGGAAAGTCCAATTTGTTTGCCCCCCCCCCCCGGACCGTAAAAAACAACAGCAATTTGACTGAAAGAGGGATCTTATCAGTTTGCATTTTTTGCTTTGTGTGAGTATGTATACCAATGTGTCACTTTGATTAAACTGTGAAAATACAAAACAAACGCAAATATATGTATATGTAGCCATATAAATGATTTTAAACCAAATGGTTTGTGTTAAATACATGTACAAAATAGTATGGTTTATTACCTATATCTATTTTTATCACAACATTTTCTGTTTTGATAAAATTCGCCAAGTCATCTAGGGGTATACTCGCTATTTTTGTTGTTTTGCCACCATTTGTAACTTCGTCATTCATGATGATACGTGACGCCCCTTGGTTAGTTTCGCTAGAAACATCCAGACGAACCACGCCTCTACCACGTGACACGGCATTTCTAAGAATCACTATATTGTCTTGGAACTTATTAGCCAGCACACCTTGTACAAGTTTTTGAATATTGTCTTCCACGGGTTCAATGGCTATCACTTTCTGACCGAGAGAAGCAGCCATCAAACTGAAATAACCTACATTGGCTCCAACATCGATGACTGTTGTATTTTTTATGGACTTTAATATGTTTCGGAATAGTTCTGTCATCTTCGGCTCCCATATTCCCGAAGTTTGTATGGCGCGTGACACATATATATCTTCTTTCGAATCATATGTACATATCACAAAGACAGGATTCGTACTGGACTTCACACATAAGTCAGACTGTAATTGATTACTTCCGGTTAAATTGTGCCGATGTCTGAGAATATTCGGGATGGAATCAAGAACTGCGAGTGGTTGAGGTTTCAGACAGAACACCATGGTAATAAAGATTATTCCTGAAATATTTGACAGTTATATTAATGTAGCATGGTTGGAGGTTTAATGTTGAACAATATATTGTTATGTTCTATACCTGTGCTGTTGGAATTTAAAGAGCTTTGAAATTATAATAGCATGTGTTCTGGAATAATGCGATGTGAGTTGATAAATGAAGTTAAAACGGTGTATAGACTATTAGATAAAATTAGATACAGTTGAATTCCTAGAATAAATCTGATTTTAATTAGGATCACATTTTGAGGATATTCTTCATTCAGTCTCTCACTAGCAGCGGCTGATGTCCAGTCGTTAGTGTGCTGGGTTTGTTACTCGATGATCCAGGATCGATTCCCGGCCGAGACGGGTCATATACCCTTCATGAAAATTTGACTACATTGTTGATTTTCCTCCACATGAAATGTTGCCAGTTCCTAGTGGAAGGGTAAATTAGTACTGGTTAGAATACCGTGCAGGAAAACTTGTTATGTGAATTGGCCGTCGTATAAAACAGAACAATTGTTGAAATACTGCAACGGTTAAGTTCAAATAAATAAATATCATTCTCGCATCGTCGGATATCCTGACACACCCTATATAGAGATCCATTCGAGTATAGCTCCCCGATGTAGCTAGATCTATTCGGTGAATGACAATCTTTAAATTTGGGAGCTGTATACGGAAAAAGCATAATTATGCAAATCGAATACTTCTTGCATACAAGGATGATATAAAAAAATGTCAGCTAGCATGGACAACACACAGGCATACAAACAAACAGACATACGATCTCACAAGGCTGATATGGTAGATTCTCTCTTTGATCTTTTTTGTTAAAGTTACAAACCCCATGGTGACTGAATGAACTAAAACAACCTCCAAATGTGATATCAGTTGGGCATGTACATGACAGACAGACGGAAAGACGGACGGATAGACAATCCCATAATCACATGTAATTACAGGGTAAATGCATATCTTGTTACTATATTGTAGAGACAACGAATTTATCATCGTTAAAAATAAAGATTTATCTTGCATTAAATCATTGGGGATCTGTATTCGAGGAAAAGCAACTACTACTCCGAATACAGCTTCTTATTGAGTACGGGAGCTATATGTTCGGCGAATAGAACTCCCCGGGCAGCTGTATACGGTAACGTTTGCTCCCCAGTGAGCTAAATTTGGTAGGATCCCTATAGCGTGTGACAATACCCGCCGTTTCTTGTTGCAAATTTAACTTGTTTAATTATCATTTATGGAGTTAATGTATTTATAAATGTTATGCGCTTTAAACCATCAAATCCGCGATGAAAGACGGCGACCAGTTATTACATGTAATTACGTCTCATTGAATAACAATTTAAATGATAACGTATTTTTAGTTCAATTAAGCAACATCAACCTGTTTCATATCAGAGCATTTGTGTGTTGAGTTGCAAATCTATAAAGAAATTAACATTCATGAAAACGACGCTGGGCTAGTTTATTTATACCGAAGTTTCCTACACGTTACTTCATCGCATATACTGTACAGCTATACATGTAATCCATATCAGTGGATGACTATCTAGCTCTTTAATTGACAAGAATTTGTAATTTTGTTATCTATAGCAACCAAATACCTCGATGTTCAAGTGTCAGTATGTGTACAAATGAAACATGTGTACGTAAATCAAACATGAGTGTTTCTCATATATCACTATAGCTTTCAAAGCCTAACAGCTGATCACTTACATAACTTAAACAGTGATGAATCGCAGAGTCAAACGCTCTGAGATATAGCAACAAAAAAAGCTTAATCTATATAGTTCGGTAACGTTATCAGTATATTGTATCTTGTTCAGCCTATTGTTTCAAACAACACATTGTGAACACAAATGTTACATTTATACTTCTCTTACATGAAAGAAAAATTCTGTTAACATTCCAGACACATTCATTTGTACGACACTATATATTATATATAATATATAAGATAATAACTTAAAAAAATAATTACCTATAGCTATGATGCACGTGCGTATATTCCTCCGAAATCCAAGACGCATTTTTAATGATTCCTGCACAATTTATAAATACGTTATTCACACATGTGTGTCTTTCATTAATTGATGCATGCGTGTCGTATTACACAAACTAGTAAAATATTCAATTACCAGAAACACAACATTGACTGCATCTGTCTCTAAAAACTCCTGACACGAACCATTATCCATTCCATGAGAAAGATATTATCTCAGTAAAAAGCTATTTAATACTACAGTCAGGTAACTATAGGGAACTTTTAAAATGATTTTATTTTGGCACGTGTTCATCTCTTACACTTAGATACAGGTAATAACAGGAATGATTCAATGTGGAGTCTAATGTCTTATATACGTTCCAAGATGCTAATCAAAGCACTCGAAGCACTGATAAATTAGTTACCGTAAAGATTTACACGTTGATATTAGAAGATGGAATATAGTGGTTGACTGTAGATAAGAAGACATGTCATTATTGAATTAAATCTTCTGTGACTTCATGTTGTGAGCACTAATGTACGGATGATGATTTTTGTTGTATTATCCGTGTCTGATTACTCTACTAGCTGTCTGCCACTTTACAAAATCATTCTGATTTTCTTTTTAACTTATTAAGTGACGTACTTTTGTACTTCGTTACAGATATAAATATTTTTTATTATAATTCATGAATAATTAATTTTTGTCCCCAGTTTTAGTTACTTGTCGATAGGTAGTTGCTTCCGAATGAGGAGGTTGGGAGGGGTTAAACTACATTGTATACAGCTATAGCAAGTCTGAGCAGTGTTCAAGTGATTAGTCCGTCATACATTTCGACTATGCTGCATGTAAATATGGTGCTCCACCATACACAAGCCATCGAGATGTTGTACATTAAACAGACAGGTGCTGGATTCAGTGTATGTTAAAACTATTCTGATTTTGATTGACACTGCAGAGATGCGTCTGTTTGCTGCTTTCATTAACGATTTCATTAGCATTTTGTTTCATTACTAATTGTCACGTGACATGTATAGATGGATGAACTATGGTTGTTATTTGATCTTGCTGATAGATTGTATAGATTCGTTGTTAATATGGGGAAAACATGATTAAAACATTAATTGTATGATATGCATTTTGTTACAGGGGCTGCTCAGGTACCAGGACATATGTCAGAGGGAACTTTATGGATTTGCACATGTCGAGGGTTCAGCGCAACAGTGTCGTAACTCATATTGAAATAAGAACAAGTTACGACAGTGTTGCGCTGAGCCCTCGATGTACATTTTGTATTTCTTGTAAACAACATGTCATTGTTTCAACATGAACTAAATTTAAGCCCGCGATTATGTTTTAAAAATCTCTTCTTTCTTTGCTTTTATGTTAAACAAAAATATGAAAAGAGCATATATTTCTTGATATGGGACGTTTCTTTCAGGGCGATATATATACATGTGTTTGATCCCGAAACTTCAACCCCGATATCACAGTGACATATCATATAGGTTCTTTTCAAGTATCATTAGAGTTGAAAGCCAACTTCATGAAGCTGGTAATGATTA
The DNA here is from genome assembly GCA_964023205.1 of Lutraria lutraria. Classification (NCBI taxonomy): domain Eukaryota; kingdom Metazoa; phylum Mollusca; class Bivalvia; order Venerida; family Mactridae; genus Lutraria; species Lutraria lutraria. Next base: position 16,423,605 of record OZ026836.1, read on the forward strand.
TCATTCAATATGATACATGTCCTTGAAGCGAAGCCTTCAACGTTTTATCAGTTTTACGGCAAATTTGTTAAATTAAGTGACAGTAGATGTCCTCTTTGTAAGGTTGTAACAGACATTATAGTGGTTAACTTCATAAAACATATGCAGCTTCCTCGTATATTCATCACCTTTGAGTACACAGTTAATATTAAATAGATATGCCTGCTTTATGAAACAATGAATTATTTCTACTTTATAAAATCAATTAACCCGTCGCAAACTTAGAATATTTATTTGAATTACGAATAATAAAATGTTGGTAAACAATACTTAACATTCGATTTAATGTACCATTGTTTTACATCAAATAGACGTACCGAGTTATTAAGGCTGGTCTGTCATATAATTAATCATTAGAAGATTGGCATTCTTTACGATAATTGTAACCTTCTTGTTGTTAATGATGGGTGTATAAAGGTTGTATATGTGTGCGATCTTGTGTGTTTTTACCAATCAGCACTATTTAGTCTCTCTCTACTTTTATTGTGTGACTAAGTTTGTCTTCATTATTTTTTATAGATAATCTAATAGACAATAATTATATCAAATGGAAATCTAGTCATATTATTATAAAACAAAATGTACATAAGAAAATAATGTATTTATTTCTTTTCGTAATTTTACATCACCGACGGATTGTTTTATACTTCAATTTAAGAATACGGTTTCATATATTAGATCCAGTACATGACCAGGTGTCATCTTTATGTGTTGTCAACACTACTCAAAGGTCGTCTTTGAGTTCTTTATCACACAATTATTTAACTGATCAAAATAAACCTCTGAATAAAATCTAACTGTGCACAATGACCACGTGCCGTCTATCACCTTTGCAGTCTATTTCACATGTGTATCTGCCACGTGTACTATCTGGGTCTTCGTGGCAACTTGGAGTGTCTCAGTTTTCCTTGTAGTTCTTTGTTGGTCTCGACATTTGATTATACTTCGTGTATTATTATCTGAATACTTACGTTTCATTGTTTTTGTCTATTTCAGATACGAGTAAATTGTGTGAATCCAACTGTTACTATGACAGCAATGGGAAGACGTAACTGGTCAGATCCCAAGATAGCTGATCCAATGATTGCCAGAATTCCCATGGGAAGGTTTTTAGGTGAGATTTTATATTGTATGTACGTTAAGCGCCGTCAATGAACTGTACTTTAGTATGTTCAGTTGATCCAGGCAGTATTCCTGTATTATCTACTTGTGTTGGCATATTTCCGCTTATTTCGTAGCTTGCTTCTTTTCCATACGATTTATCCACTGATCTTATTATTATATTTTATATTATATAATATATTTATCTTATTGATATCATTTCCTTATCTAAAAACTACGAAACAACATCCTAAGAAAAAGCATGATATTGCATACACTTATACCTGGGAATGATACGTCTGGTTTTACTGGTATACCTTTGTTTTCTCGGATTACATATGTATAAAAACTAACGTATAAAGTTTTCTAAGTAAATAAGTTGCTGATTTGTTACATTACATATTCAGTTATACTTTGCCTACTAAACGCTCCCGATTCTAACAAAAACTGTTCTAATAACAACTACTTGTATACATGTATAAAGATGCTGTCAACGTTTCACACTTCAGCACAAACTTGAGAATAATTTATTTCAATTTCTTTGATTAAGCAAATGTAAAATAATCAGATTTTAAAGCAGAAACTTTCTATTTAGATGTCATAACCTTTCAATATTTTTATTTTCAGAGGTGAATGAAATTGTTGACTCCATCATGTTCTTACTCAGTGATAAAGCTTCCATGATACACGGTGTGTTGTTACCAATAGAGGGAGGTTTGTGTACATCATGAGAGATTAAATTGAATTTGTCAATACCAGCTAGATGACCAATATAAAATTATACAACGGGTATATAGTAGAGCACGGTTTAATGACTACTGGGGAAGTGATTGATCACTACAATGTATTCCTATTACTAGTATACTATACATGTATACTAGTATATAACAATCTGATTCTTCACTATATCCGAGTTCACTATATTGCCATAATGTACTGTATATCATATTAATAATTGTAATTTGATGCATTGTAACCAGGTCATATATTATGAAATAAAAGTTTATAATCATAATTTTGTTATTGGTTTTACAATGTACATTTGAATTTATTGATCAAACCTAGTTATTGTCTACTAATCTACATCATCGATTCATTCATCAGACATCTATGGTCGGGATATATTCAGCGATATTTTTTCTTTTCTTCTGTTATAAAACGTACATTTCTTTTGTTCGAGGGCGTGCATTTCTTTGTGCAACGTGCAATTCCTCTCGCATCTGTTCAGTGCGCCACGGATTATTTCATACATGTACTAGTATTCATTTCGTTTTAACTCATTTTTCTCAGCTGTTCTATACATTAATACAAATAATAGATTTAAGTTACATACACAAAACCGTCACAAGTGTATCAGGTACGTGATGATGTATGAAATCACTCAGTAATAATTCATTATGTCTGGTGTTATGCATAGAATGAACACGTCGAACAGGTAACATGTCTATAATCATAGTCTTACATATTGAATTACAAATGTATATGCTTACATGTATATGGTACAAAAAGTTTAATAAACGCATCATCAGGGTATATATGTTAATTATAGGTAAACACCTGATACTCCCCCCCCCCCAAAAAAAACCCAAACGGATCGTACATTTGGTATCTCTATTCACAGATTTCGAAAGTTTTCAATATCTGCTCTTTATTACTTAGTATATGTTCACGTTGTGATGTTCCGTTTGTATGTTACAATTATTCAAAATCTTCTTATTGATTCACAATGATACTTGAGATAGACATAAATACTACATGTTCTTATATTATCGAAGTATTGCATGAATCGTTTAACATTATTTCGCAGTCTGTGAATGAATGTACCTAATGTTGAACAATTCAAATCAGTAGGGTGAAAGTGGTCAGGTAAGCAATTATACGGCTATTATGGTCCTCTTGTTTGACACTCGAATCACTTCTATCAACCTGAAGCAATTAAGCGTCTTCTGCTGTACCTACAAATATGAGCTGGCGAGAGCAGGTACGTATATGGTATATTATTAATTAACTATCTAATATTATAGGGGAAATAAGAAGAAAACGACACTCAATACAAATGAGTTGTCGGCAATGCGACTAAAAACTCGACCAATACGGACAAAACTCGACAATACGGACAAAACTCGGCAATACAGGTATTACGCATTCCCATTGGTTAAAAAACTCGGCACAATATGGAATTATGAAACGTGGGCTTTTCATTAGTTGTTGAAACTTGCCACAATACGAGCGAATGGTTTAGATAAGAAATTTATGGCTGTCATTGTTTTTAGGATCGGTGAATGTCCGGCGTCCGTCGTCCGTCGTCCGTCCACAATTAGTTTGTTTACACTCTAGCAACCGCAACTCTTTACGAATCTTGATTAAACTTGCTCACAATGTAAATGGCCACAATGTCTCGGCTAAGTTCGATTATGGGCAAAATCTGATAATAACTTCTAGAGTTATGGGCCCTTGAATTACAAAATTTGCTATATTTAGCTTGTTTACACTCTAGCGCCTTTGTTTATTCACCAATCCTGATCATATTTTCAGTAAATGTGTATAACCAAGAGATCTTGGACAAGTTCGATTATGAACAATATCGGACCAGAACTTCAAGAGTTATGGGCCCTTGACTTAGAAAATTTACTATATTTAAGTTTGTTTACACTCTAGCGCATTCATTTATTCACCAACCCTAATCATATTTTCAGTAAATGTGTATAACCAAGAGATCTTGGATAAGTTCGATTATGGGCGGAATCGGATCAGAACTTCAAGAGTTATGGGCCCTTGATTTTGAAAATTTGCTATATTTTAGCTTGTTTACACACTAGCGCCTTCATTTATACACCGATCCTAATAATATTTTCAGTAAATGAGTATAACCAAAAGATCTCGAACAAGTTCGATTATGGGCGGAATCGGACCAGAACTTCAAGAGTTATGGGCCCTTGACTTAGCAAGTTTGCTATATTTTAGCTTGTTTACACTCTAGCGCCTTTATTTATTCACCGATCCTAATCATATTTACAATGAATGTGTATTACCTTATGGTTTTGGACATGTCAAGTTATGGGTGGAATCGGACCACAACTTCAAGAGTTATGGACCCTTGGATTAGAAAATTTGCTACGTTTTAGCTTGTTTAACAGTATTATACCTTTATTGTTGGTTTTGATCTCAAAATCTACGTAAAAATGAGTTTTACGAGATGGAAACTATATTACCTGGTCATTGATTATTGGCCTTGGTTCTCAGGTGAGCGATAAAGGGCCAATGTGGCACTCTTGTTTATGCAATGTTTTAAAATGAGCGGCAATTCTCGAATATTGAATATTAGATAGTTATCAATAAAATACTAATTAATTAGGGAAATTTATCCTCGGTCAGCTGTATTGGCCTTTGCCCTCCGGGCTCCGACCATACAGCGAACCTCGGACAAATAACTCGGCCAATATGAATTTTCCTAATCAATAACATTATAATAAATCTGAAATCAATATCAGCAACAATGTATCTTGGACTATTATACACAATCGCTGTATAATGGTCCCAGAATATATGTAATAATTATTGCTCTTCAGTCATACAAACATATAACCAGCCTCACCGAGTACCATGATAAGTACTCATGTACAAAATGTTCAGTTCATAGAAAATTAAAATACATGTATATCGTTTCATTTTAAATCATGCCGATGTATATAAATATTACATTCGTATCCCGGGTATACAAATCACGTTTTATCTGACATTAGTGATATCTTAAATAAGACATTCAATGTCAGTAACCTTAACAAATAAGATTATGCACAAACATTTATTATTTGTCTCATGTCACATTGAGTCCATACAAAGTGATGGACTTTGTACAGGTTTTAAGGCAAAATATGTGAGATCTGGCTCCCATCTTTCTCAGCTGATTTTGTTTGATGCACATGTATGTGTAAATAGATGTGTTGATTAATTAACTTGTACATAAAACATGATATCAACAGATTTACAGTAGTACCATAAATGAAATATTTAGAATATTTTAAACATAAATGTCAGATATGAGCTTAGAGATCTATCTCAACTGTAATGACAGTAAATAATGATAAGATGTCGGATAATGTAGGTAAACACACGTTGTTAAAAAGTTAAAAACAAAAATACGGTAAAAAACCCCTTTCTACTCTTTGAAGTACAGCAATCATAGCTAACTTATAAGAATGGATTGGTGTTTGTAAAGTTGGTCAAAGAAATAAGTGTTGAGCTATGCAATCAGTCTTAAAATAAGTAAATCAGTTCCACCCGAAGTCAATGGTCGGGGTCCCAGAATACGAGGGATGATCCAAAATAAACAGGACTATCGCTCTCTTGGCAAAACCCATGGTTCAATTGTTAATAACTAAACATATTTTTAAACCGCTATCCAATCTGCTTGATATTTATGAATTTTGACAAAAAATATTCGACCATATTCCGGCAATGACGCCATATATTACCATGGTAACGTGCACCCGGAGCACTAGAAATTGAAATCATGAATATACCTGTAATGACACTAATGTTTTAGTCAGAATTCGGTTTAAGGACATGAAATTCCATCAAGTCATCATACAATGTTTCTACAACATCGTTAGAAAAATTTACTTAATTTGGATGTTGCATTTAAAAATAAACGAACTTAATTCATACAAAACGAGTGACAACGTAAACGACGTCAATATGTCGACGTTGCACCACACTGAAATTAGATATGTGATCAAAGATTGCAAATAATTAGACAACATGCCTATGCAGACATATAATATGATTCAAGAAACATGTCTGAGGAACCATTTCAGTTAGACACAGGTATTCAATTGACATGAATGGTTTGTTGTCAGAAGAAGATCAATGAAATATGATGCGGGTAGGGTCCCGAAAGAGAAAACAGTCGCAACGTCAATGACGTTGGTTGTGGATGCGCTGGCCAAGATCGACGGCAGATAGTTAGGTGTTTGTCAAAATGATATGTATAATATAGGTTATGGCATGAATAAATAATCTTAATTAAAGACCTTCAAAGTAAAATAATATCATAGATGCATCTTTTTAAATGCGATCCACTTCCACTGTTCAACTGTTCTCTACAGAAACCTACTGCGCGCATTGCAGAAGAGGACACCTGGAACCCCCCCCCCCCCCCCCCCCCGAAAACTCTATTCTTCAAATGGACAATGTCTTTTCCCACACTGCCTGCAGAAAAAAATCATATTGAAATGGCCATCCAAGCATTATGCAAATTAACGCATGCAGCAAACTCACCAGATTAGCCCCGATTGATTTTGCTATTTCCCGGGCATGAAAAAATTACTCAAGAGTCAACGAGTTGATTCCCTAACTGATTTGAGAACAGCAACCACACAAATTATAAACAAATATGATTCTGAGAGGTATAAGGATGTCTTTCATACGCAGGTATATCGTCACAATCGTTGCATTCAGCTTAATGAGGAGTATTTTGAGAAAAACTAACTTTAAGTCCCGATGTGAAATACGTGACGTCGTTGACGTCAATGTCGTCGACGTCAATGTCGTCGTTTTTACCGTGCGCCGGATAGCCATTAGTGTTGGTAAAGAAATATCTGTATAATTTGTTTTAGTTGTATATTTCAGTTGATATTGATACAGATCGTAGCAGAAAGTTTCAGCATTATATTGATGTAATTTTCTGTCGGTTTTATTGAACCATTTTCACGCAGCGACAAACTTGAGCCCTGTTTATTTTGGATCACCCCTCGTACATATGAAGATAGCCGGAGCTTGTCCTAATAAGATCAAATGTACGTGGGCAAATGTCAACGGAAACCAGTTGATTGTGTGCACATATATTATCAGTCAGTATCAGCTACTGTGGAGTTGTTAACTCATCATCAACACGATGGACATAAGTTTTAAAGGAAAGAAAGCTTTGGTTACTGGAGCAGGGAAAGGTTCTTATTTATATTTAGTTGGTTTTGTTTGTTTCTCTACATATATTTTAATGGCTAATAGTTTGTTTTATTTTTTTAAATGAATAAGTTTTATAGTTAGAATTGGATTAGTAAACTACCACACATGGTCTAAACAAAGCATTTTCGTAATTTTAATATTTAATAAATTGACACGATTTTAAAAGGCGAATGTGTATTGGATAGCAAATAGACAACAACGTTACTGAACAGTGACTCTAGACACATAGAGAGCAAATTGAATTATTCTTAGCAATTTTCTCCTCACAGCATACAGTGTCGCCAGATTTTTTTCACGATTTCTTCGAATAACAAAAGTGATAAAACTGTTGGTGATATGTTTTGGTGTGTCACCATAATGATGTTATTAAGCCACTGAATTGCTATATAATTGTCGAAATTAATCTGGATGCTTTTTATTACCTAACTGAAATATAGATACAATGATATTTCCTTGTTCAGGTATTGGAAGAGAGACTGTCAAACGTCTTGTGGAACTAGGAGCAGACACTGTGGCATTAAGTAGAACACAGTCAGATCTTGATAGTTTAAAACAAGAGGTTTGTATAGAATATTTATAATATCTTTTGTATAACTTCGCCATTCGTGTATGCATTTAACTAATACTGTCTGTACACAGTTTGCCAATGCTTGTATGGAGTTTTAAACATAGTTTACGAGTATGTCAATAAAAGTTCAGCTCCGTATGGAAACCTTGTCAAACGTTACCTGATGTTTTATCATTATTTTGTCCTTACACTTGTATAAGTTGTACAATCATGTGCATGTAAATTATTTGTTTTAAAGGTACCTTCTGTAACAACCATACAATGTGATTTATCAGACTGGGACAAAACCAGAGAGATAGTGGAGAGTATAGATAATGTTGATCTGCTTGTAAACAACGCAGCAGTTGCTTTTCTAGATAGATTTCTAGATGTTAAAAAAAAGGACATAGATCGGTAAGTATTTTAGTAATAAGAAACATCATGTTTGTCTAAGCATGTGACATGTAAATGTTTAGAAGATAGTGTTCCAATAACTAATATGTTTGTATCATTTCTAATTTACATATTATCTTATACGTACTTTCCAAAGATATATAGCCAAGACAAATTATAAGCACTATACCCCACCAACAACAACACAACATATAACCATTCACACAAATTCCACTTTAAGCAATACAAGAGTTCTCATCGGCGTTTATCTGTATGAAGCCCATCTCTGTTTACGGACTCAGTGTACATGAGACACTGAAAATTAATGTTTGTTCGTAACCATGTTCACTAAGGTTACTGACCTTGAAAGTCGTATCTATGAAATCACTTCAGAAAGATAAAACTGTCTTAGTTTACAAAATTATAAAGGGAGCATGAATTCGTATAGCCTATATATATATACATAACAAAGTAATGTGTGTGAAGTTGGCAAAGTAATCGACAATCGACATTCAGTGTCTAGCTAGACAATCGACATTCATCTCGACATTCGTAATACAGTCTATATCGCCATCATAATAATGTAAATTTCGAATGTCTAGCTGGACAATCGACATTCATCTCGACATTCGAAATACAGTCTATATCGCCATCATAATAATGTAAATTTCGAATGTCTAGCTGGACAATCGACATTCATCTCGACATTCGAAATACAGTCTATATCGCCATCATAATAATGTAAATTTCGAATGTCTAGCTGGACAATCGACATTCATCTCGACATTCGTAATATAGTCTATTTCGCCATCATAATAATGTAACCTTCGAATGTCTAGCTGGACAATCAACATTCACCTCGACATTCGAAAAACTGACTGTTAAGCCCTCATAGTTATGTAAATTTCGAATGTCTAGCTAGTTAATCGACATTCATCTCGACATTCGTAATATAGTCTATTTCGCCATCATAATAATGTAACCTTCGAATGTCTAGCTGGACAATCAACATTCACCTCGACATTCGAAAAACTGACTGTTAAGCCCTCATAGTTATGTAAATTTCCAATGTCTAGCTAGTCAATCGACATTCATCTCGACATTCGAAGTACGGACTGCATAGCCATCATAATAAAGCAAATTTCGATTGCCTAGCTAGACATTTGAAATTTTCATTACTATGATGTCCATACAGTCTTTTTTTCGAATGTCGAGATGAATGTCGATTGTAAAGCTGGACATTGAATGTCGATTGTCGATTGCTTTACTACTGTTTTCTGTATTATTACATATTCAAGGGTAAACGCCTTGGTGACATGTACAATTAAGTGCTCATGGATAATTGTTAAAATGTTTGTTTTCTTTTAAACTCATGACTGGATTCTATTTTTTTTAGATACCTGCGAAAAAAGGAACCACAATGAATCCCACCCGTAGATAAATAGTAAAGTATACCTTAGGCGTGTATACCTATCGCCATACTCAATGTGACAGGTTATTCTAGCACACAAAGTATTAAATGTTCATGTAAGAGTTGCGTCCCTTGTTGGTCAAATTTTGCGCCAGAAAATGAAAATATCAAATCAAATGTTTATTGAAAAAAGATTAATGCTTAGTAATTGCGTGTGATGACTTTGAATTAACTTCTACTATTGTTTCACAAACCTGTACATCACGTGGAATTCTTTAACGTAACAAATTGTAATATATATCCACTATGGTAATCTATATATGTAAAGGTATGCGTGTATGGTTAGATAGTAATACATGTACATATGTGTGGTATAATGCTGTTGTGTCAACAAATACACTTGCTTTTTTCAGGATATTTGATGTTAACTATAAAGCATTATTCAATGTTGCTCAGGTAATGTTCTCTACGGTACAATGTATACTTAAAATCGTTCATCGAATCAGACATCAACCTTAGCTTTTCCTGTAGACCTTCATGATACATAATCATCAACTTTATGATCACTCATACAACGTGCAAATCAATATTTTTCGTAATACACGAAAGGTAAGCCATACATGTACATGTACACGTATTCATTCTAAAAAAACTAAATAATCTAGATAAGTATTTACAAAGGTGTAAACAACAGCACATGCATGTAAATTTTCAAATTTTTGTTACTTACATGACAAAAGGAGTAATACATTTAGTAATATCAACGAACTACAATGTTGATAATTATATTTGCTATTTTTGTCTTCGTTATCGTTTTATGAGTATATCCGCATCACATCGATAGTCAGTCCATGTTTCTCACATGATGTTATATATGTGCTGTTTATTATTGTCATGAATTCTGATATCTGAAAAGATACTGAAAAAAAAGAAGAAAATACCTCCTATGGAATGTTGATACAAATTATCATAAACGAATTGTTGTAAATCAGTGGCCATTGAGTATAAATGAATAATCGCATTTTTCATAACAATATATTCTAAAGACAGTAAAGTAGAATGTACACATGTATATATAATTATCATTGATGGTCATTATCCAAGTCTTAATTTTACACAGGTGGTCGCTAAATCTATGGCTGCAAGAAATTCAGGTGGTTCTATCGTGAACATTTCCAGCGCTTCGTCATTGATAGGATTACATAATCATTCTGTATACAGCTCTTCAAAAGCCGCTGTTGATAAACTGACCAAAGTTATGGCCCTTGAATTGGGTCAATATAAGGTTTGATAAATAATTTCTCACTATTAGTTTTTTTATATTTAATTTCATCAACATACATGAATTGATATATATCATAATGAAAGTATACGTATCATACGTGACCATCACATCCATACCATAAGCCTCGCTGCGTAAATCTACTGTCGCATTTACACAGCACAACTCTTGTTTGTAATTAATACATTGTGTGACAACCTCTGGTCCCTGTGACCTGCAGACACCTCTGTCTCGTCGACAGAACGTAATTCTTTATGTAAGCCTGTGGCATTTTCTCCATTCCTGAACCAGGGACTGGTGCAGTTTTTGTAGATTACGAGGAGCTTCTTGGTGCCTTTCACACATCGGTTAAGCTTGTCCTATACATTTTCTATGACATTAATACCCGGTGACTTTGAAGGCCAGGGTAGCGAGGCTTGTGATTAGACTTTTGAAATCGCTCGGTTTAGAATTGGCGCCATTACGAGATTTTGTGAATTTTGCTTATGCTGTGATATTTTTATTTGTCATGATTTACATTTATTTGTTGATAGATTGAAAGGAATTTTCTTTCAGGTATGTATGATATGTTAATTTATTCTATTTCCAAATTCAAATGCAATCCGTTCTCGAATACTCAACTTATATTACATAAAGTGCTACTTTATCTTACATCAGATACGAGTAAACAGTTTGAATTCCACGGTGGCTTTGACTGATATCGGCAAGCGTATCTGGTCTGATCCGGAAAAAGCTGGTCCATTGATTGCTAGAACACCTATGGGAAGATTTTTAGGTTTGTTTGTAGTATTTTTTAAGACTTTTATCAACGGTGTTCTTTTTGAAAGTACCATTGTATAAATATTTTCAAAAGAAATCCCTGAGTAATTGGCGCTAACCAGTATAGTCTAACTACCAGTACCATTGCAGGTACTCCTTCATCTTTAGGTAACATTTTGTTATATCATTCTTGTACTAATAATAAGATGAATGATACTAACTTTCAATATATTTATTTTCAGAGGTGAATGAAATTGTTGACTCCATCATGTTCTTACTCAGTGATAAAGCTTCCATGATACACGGTGTGTTGTTACCAATTGATGGAGGTTTGTGTACATCATGAGAGCTTAGAGGTCGTCGATCAACTTACACAATGAAGTTTTCAATACCAGATGACCAATGTATACAACGGTTATACAGTAGAGCACGGTTTTAGTGTATTTCTGGGGAAGTTAATGGTCACTTCAATTTATTACTATATAACAATTCGATTCTTCGCTATATCAGAGTTCACTGGATTGCCATAATTTACTGTATATCATTGACATATTGATAATTGTAATTTTATTCAATGTAACCGGGTCATATATTCACGGTGAATTAAATATGGTTATACTTTTGTTATTGGTTATATAATGTACATTTGAATTTATTGATCAAACCTAGCTATTGTCCACTAATCTATATCATCGATTCATTAATCACACATCTATAGTCGGGATATATTGATATTCAGCGAGAATTGTTCCTCTTTTCTTCTGTTATAAAACGTGCATTTCTCCTGTTCGAAGGCGTGCAATTCTCTGTTGTAGAACGTGCAATTTCTCTCGCACCTGATCACTGAGACACGGATTTTTTCATACATGTACTAGTATTCATTTCATATTAACTCATTTTTCTCAGCTGTTCTATACATTAATACAAATAATAAACTTAATTAAGTTACGTACACAATTTTTAACCGTCACAAGTGTGTCAGGTACGTGATGATGTATGAAATCACTCAGTAATAATTCATTATGTCTGGTGTTATGCATAGAATGTACACGTCGAATAGGTAACATTTCGATCTATAGTCTCCTATGCTTACATGTATTTAAAAAAACTTGATAAAAAGAACATTATCATAGCATATATGCTAAGTGCAGGTAAACACTAGATACACCCCAACTAAAAAAATAACGGATTGCTAGTATATCTCCATTCACAGATTGCGAAATAAGAATGAACGATTCATGCATTACCTACCATTTATATCTATCTCAAGTTTCATTGTGAATTAAGAAAATTTGAATAACTGTAACAAACAAACGGAACATCACTCTTGAAATCGTATAGATGTACTGTGTAATAAAGAGCAGATATATATAATATTAATGGTGAGATAAATGTGAGCTTACATTGATACTTATACTAGGACGTAGCATAGAGTAGTGAACATCTACCATGCAGGTTTGTTCGAATCATGACCCGGGGGACAAAGTTACCTCTGCCCGTGAGGTACATGATTTTAACAAAGGCTTGTGTAGGACTAATTGCAAAATATAAAAATACTTCTTTTCCAAAAAAAAAACAATGTGTTGATAAATTATCTACTCTAATTTTCTAAAATAATTTCCATGGTTTGGCAATGTTATGTTCTGTGTTTCCAATCAAATATTAAGGTTTATGAAGCAGTCAGGTGTGCGATTATAGGGTCACCATGGCCCTCTTGTTTGATACTTTCTTTTGAAGCACTTCTAGCAAGCTAAAACAAACGTCTTCTGCTGTACCCACAAATAAGACCTGGTGAGAGCAGGTACGTATATATAGTACGTTGTATAATAAATCTGAAACATTATATCTGGGATAAATGTACACACCCGCTGTGTATAATGGTCCCAGAATATATGTAATAATTATTGATCTTCAGTCATACAGACAAATAACCAGCCTCACCGAATACCATGATATTAAGTACTCATGTACAAAATGTTGTTCATTTCAGAGAAAATTAAAATACATGTATATCGTTTCATATTAAATCATGCGTAGTATACGTAATACTTATTTGTTTTTCGGACATACAAACAAATAACTCATGTACACAATATTGTTCTGTTCATAGAATGTTTGTCGTTTTATATTGATGCATTTCATATTACAATCGTAACTCGGATATACAAATCAAGTTTTACCTGACATTAGTGATTTCGTAGATAAGACATTCAATGTCAGTAACCTTAGCATGTAAGATTATGCACAAACATTTATATTTTGTCTCATGTCACATCGAGTCTTTTAAACTAAGTGATAAACTTTGTACAGGATATAAGGCAACATATGTGAGACCTGCCTCCCAGCTTTCATAACTGATTTTGTACAACTTAATGCATTTGTTTGATCTGTAAATGTGCAATAATAAAAGTTGATTAATTAAATTGTATACGAAACATTGTACATATATGCATAGTTTTACAGTGTTATCAAATACAACATGAGAATAATGTGAACAAAAAAGGGAGATTTGGCCTTGGAGATCTATCTCATCTGTAATGACTAAAAGAATAATGATAACATTTTGGGTAACGTAGGTAAAACAAGCGTTGTTAAAATGTTAAACTTTAAAGACCAAAGTACAGTTGATTATAACCTCCTTTTAAGAACCGATATACTGCAAGCAGTATAATTGTGTTAAATTATATGGTTATTTCTACACTGAAATCAGATTTAGGTATGGATTGGCGTTTTTTAATTTGGTCAAAGAAATAAGAGTTGATCTTCTTTGCAATCAATCTTGAAATAATAAATCGATCCAACCGGAAGTCAATTGGTCGGCGTCCTACAATGGATATGTAGTGTCTGTCCTTAAAAGATAAATGTACGTGGGCAAAACTCAACGGGAACCACTTGATTGTGTGCACATATATTATCAGTCGTTATCAGCTACTGTGTAGTTGTTAAACTAATCGCCTGCACAATGGAAATAAGTTTTAAGGGAAAGAAAGCTTTGGTTACTGGAGCAGGGAAAGGTTCTTATTTATATCTATTTGAATCTGTTTGTTTCTCAACACATTTTTATGACAAAAAGTGTGTTTTTAAATGGATGATTTCTGTAGTAAGAACTGGATTAGTAATTTACCACACTATAGTTGTGCTATAGTAGTAAGTTGAACATTTTGAACATTACTACATTCACGTTACCAGTAATACATAACTTCCATCTCTCAACATGGAGACATTCAAACTTAGTATATGAATGTCTAAATGACGATTGTTTAATTAAGTTACTGAACAATGACTCCAGCAATCTGGAGCAAATGTAATTATATTGTTAAAAGTGTCTCATCATGATTTCTTCGATTAACAAAAGTGATGAAAATTATTGTTGATAAATTTTAGTGTGTCACCATGATTACGTTATTCCTGTAAATAAACAAAGGCTTGTTATATTATACATTGTAGTCACAACTAATCTGTGTTTCGTTATTTAGGTATCGGAAGAGAGACTGTCAAACGTCTTGTGGAACTAGGAGCAGACACTGTGGCTTTAAGTAGAACACAGTCGGATCTTGATAGTTTAAAACAAGAGGTTGGTACACAATATTTATAATATATTTTGTGTAACTTTGTACTTACATTAAAACGACTTGTGCGCGTATGGTTTTAACGAATACTGTCTGTACACATTTTGGTAATGTTTTTATGGAGTTTTAAATACAATTTATGTCAATAAAATTTCAACTCCGTATGGATATATCTTGTCTAACATTACCTTATGTTTTATCATAATTTTGTCCACGCAAATGTGTAAGATGTTTTATCTCAGGCTTTCATATCTCGGACCGAATGCAAACACATATAAATCATTTGTTTTAAAGGTACCTTCTGTAACAACCATACAATGTGATTTATCAGACTGGGACAAAACCAGAGAGATAGTGGAGAGTATAGATAATGTTGATCTCCTCGTAAACAATGCAGCAGTTGCTGTTGTAGATAAATTCCTAGATGTGAAAAAAGATGACATAGATCGGTAAGTACTATATAGTGTTATGGTTATAAGAAGCTATGCTTGTTTAAACATGTAAATGTATAGAAAATGGTTTGCCTTTGTGATGTTGGTTTATTAATTACATATATCATATCATATATATATTTTCCATATAGATATAGCCGAGACAAGCTATTAAGCAGTTAAAAAAAACAACGACGCGGCATGTTTACTCAAGTGTTCTCGGTGCCTATTTGCTAGTAGATGAAAAACATTTGTATGAAAGTCATCTTTGCTTTAAGAACTCAATTTACATAAGACAAATATGAATGTCCGTGCATAATCATGAATACTAAGTTTACTAAGATTAAATGTCTACCAAAACATCTAATTAAAATAAACCGTCTCGTTTGTTTTTATACTTGTGATACGATTGGTATTACTATTTATATGAAAAGACGTACACATATTTTATACCAGTAATTCAATTGACCATAAACAGAACATTAATTTGTATAATCATACACGTGTACCATCATGGTGTCCAGTGAGGCTAGATGTTCCTCCGTATGATAGTAGTACTTCAATAGTTGTCTTTGCTAATTTTGGAGTAACTGTACGGCATACACATCTTTTGAAACAATAAACACCCCTTGCTCGCCGGATTGACGCTAATTTGTAGAAAAACAGGACTTGATCCAAGCGGCATATTGAGAATTTTGAAAAAAATAAAATCATAGTTTAGTGAAATAATATTTACACTTGAAGTTTGATACTTATTGTGTAATTATATGTGGTGACTTTGAGTTGACTCTTGCTATTATTGCACAAATCAGCGTATCACATTGAATGCTTAAATATGACAAATCGTGATATATATATATACGCATGTATAGTCTAGTTGGTTGATAATACAACTTTGTGGTATTATGCTGTGATTGTTACCAGTTGAAAATGTCAAGCTTGTGAACTTCTCTTTTTCAGGATATTTGATGTTAACTATAAAGCATTATTCAATGTTGCTCAGGTAATGTTCGTTAATTCGTAGTTTGATAAACCCAACCAGACAACAACCTTAGCTTTCTCGATACTTCATGATATTTATATAAACATCAATTTAAATAACAAAAAGGGAATTTCTTAGTAGGCTCAAAACAACATGCTAGTCAATACACATGTTCGTAATACACAAAACGTTAGATGTCCTCATTCATTCTAGATCGCTATGTAACAGAAAAAATGACTGTTTACATACATGTCAACAAAATCACGAGAATGTACCAACTACAGTATTGATTATTATCAAATGTTTCGTCATTGTTCCGAATAAATTCATGTCTATAATTATAACATCACTCACACGTCTCACACGATGGTATAAATGTATAATCACAGTCATTTGACTACCAAACACCGTTATATCTTCTTCTGTCTAATGGATAGAAATCCTACTGGAATGCCTATAGTACCTTAGGCGTTAGGACTGACATCACGGATAAAACTGTAACTGTAATTACAATTTACAATAAATATGAGACAAAGTTGAATCAGATGCTGAAGGCAGTTATACAAAGCGGACGGATAAGTCAATAACATGTTGAACAAAGACTCAAGTGTTGTTAATTGACGGTACAATAGTGAATCGAAATTATTTCAAGAAAAGTGCACACTGAATAAACTATAAAAAATATAATTGAGTAAAAAAAAAATAATGAAAAGAGTCGTAGATCTTTTAAGTCGAACTATTTGTCTATTTCCTGACAATTAATTATAAAAACTGTAAAAACGTATTTAGATTTAATTATCATAATCGAAGTTATGATGTTATTAATTACACAGGTGGTCGCTAAATCTATGGTTGCAAGAAATTCAGGTGGTTCTATTGTGAACATTTCCAGTGTGACGTCATTAGTAGGATTACAGAATCGTTCTGTGTACGGCTCTTCAAAAGCTGCTGTTGATAAACTGACCAAAGTTATGGCCCTTGAATTGGGTCAATATAAGGTTTGTAAAATATGGTTTTTTCTATAACTTCTTTATCTATATTTATCATAGAAATACATTTCAAAATCAATATTGAGGTTTTTTTGCTTGGTTATACTAACATTTAAATATATGAATGTATAAATACCGTATTGAAATCAAATAAATATATTTATTCGGACATGGTTGCTTTATTGTTCGAACCTGTAAAATATTTCTATTTATATTTTACACCTCTGTAAGATCTGTGTTTTTCTTCTTTCATCAGATACGAGTTAACAGTTTGAATCCAACGGTTGCTATGACTGCTATGGGAACACGTAACTGGTCTGATCCGGAAAAAGCTGCTGTATTGATGGCTAGAACCCCTCTGGGAAGATTTTTAGGTTTGTATTGACTAGTGTTAGTTTATATATAGATTTATGTGCCCTGAATATCTGAGCAAAACGAGCACTTCAAGACTAAATATACCAGTATTATAAAATAATGTAACATATTGTTAGATGAATCTTGTACTAAACATTCTAAATTCAGATGTCATAACCTTTCAATTTATTTTCAGAGGTGAATGAAATTGTTGATTCCATCATGTTCCTACTCAGTGATAAAGCATCCATGATACACGGTGTGTTGTTACCAATTGATGGAGGTTTGTGTACATCGTGAGAGGTTACCGACCAACATATACACCTATCATCAAATATACTTATGACAAACTGTAAATCTACCAAACTATATTTTTTTGGAATTGATTGATTGATTGATTGATTTGATTTGATTTGATTTGATTTGATTTGATTTGATTTGATTTGATTTGATTTGATTTGATTGATTGATTGATTGATTGATTGATTGATTGATTGATTGATTGATTGATTGATTGATTGATTGATTGATTGATTGATATCAGATGTTGCTTACTAGAATATCATTAAAAGGTTTAATCTAATGGTGCCCAGTTATGTTTTTGTTGAAACACATCATCTATGAGTAAAAAATGTAGTTAAAACCTAAATTCGCAGAAATTGGAATGCTGCGAACACAATAAATAGAGGAAACTCTCTGATCAACGTGGTCCAATGATTTTGTCAACGTATCAAACAACATGTATAAACTGTACTTATGATAATATTATTCAAATTCTGTAATTGGATATTTTTCTGTTTGTAATGCGTAATCTATAACTCAATACAAATGTGCATTTAATATCATCCTAAGACAAATAATCTAAGAAATATTGAAGAAATAATTTTCCGAATACGGAGAATACCATACCACTACGTTCAAATTATCTCTTTATTAAAAACCACAAAATGTGATTCTGACTTTATTTTCCTGTTTTTCTGCCTCGAATCATTAATTTAACATCCTTACTTATATCCCTATCTAAAAATCAAACATTTATTTAGTTTATTATAATCACAAAAACGATATTATGTAAAGATGTGTCTGAGGACCGTGGGAAAATTTATTTTGGATTCAAAAGTCAGTTCGAGTTGTTTCCCTTAGATATTAAGGGAACAGGAACAAGTTGAATGAATATCTTGCTTAGCGTTTGCAACTTTCGTTGAAAATCGTTTGATAATTGGAAACTCAAAATGACTAAATCTATCAGGGAAAAACTGCAAGATCTTCATATAAGAATATGTTAGGCTATAAAAATACATCTTAGATAATCACAGGTTTATGGTCAAATATTATAACGTGAAGCCCAAAGTATTCCTTGTACAGAGTGGTCATTGTACAGAAAACTGACACAGATATAGGATATCGAACAAATAAGAGGAACAGATCATAGGTAGTAACAACGGACATTTGATGATAGGAATTGTTATAGATTGTATCTAAAACACCAAAAGTTAACATAAAATTACCTTTACTGATAAAATGTCACAGAATTCGATTCCGTTCAATTGATACACAAATACATATATACTATAGCAAGGAATATTATAACTCTTTGCTCCAATGAATGCGCTTTCCTTAACAAAATGCGAAATTATTAAGCAAAAATAAAGAATACTTTAAAAAGATGTTTGCAGCGATTTTGGGTATATCAATTTGTCTCGAATGATATCATAACCTAGCTACATTGTTCCGGAGAAAAAACATAAAATAATTACAAAATTAAATATAGTCACTATTTGAAGATATACTCCGACATTACATGTCTCATTTATGAATCCACGTTGTAAACTATTTGGCAAAACTATGTTCAGATGTACATGTCTCGCTTGGTACCAAGCACTGAAAAAAACAACACAGAGTTCTTTTTGCACGTTGGTCGGTCTTTTCAGTCTCATGACGTACATAAACCACCATCTACCCGTAACAACGCTCCGTGTATCATGGTCGCTTTATCACTTAGCAGGAACATGATGGCGTCAACAGTTTCACGGAGCTCTGAAAATAAATACCAGGATTTGACACCTAACCAAAGAATACGGAAATAGTATGACAGACATTTAACAAGATATTGCATAACGAGAAAAGGGGACCTGTTATGGTACAGAGTTGGTTTAATCAATTACCCAGGGCACATAGTGTCACGTAACAAGAAAGCGGACGACATGCGCACAATACTTAAAGTTCACATTTAGTCAGTTTTCTAGCGTACAATATACTGGATATTATTGATTAAGACCATAACATATAAAAATAGACCTAAAAATCTTCCCATTGGGGTTCTGGCAATCATGATACCAGTTTTTACAGGATCCTTCCAGTGAGCTCCCATATCAGTCAAAACAACAGTAGGATTCAAAGAGTTCACACGGATCTACAAAAGAAATAATTAACATCTAGATGTTTAATAAACAGAGTATCTCAAGTTTGATCAAATATAGAAGTAAAAAGTCTGCGATATTAAGCGTGGTTTTCCAGCGTGGTTTTCCAGGTCAATATCACATCGAAGATGGGTGATATGGCTGGACTGAGAATAGTCCAAGGCAACACCTTTATAAGTATTAAATTGAGAGATGAAACGGCAAAGTCTAGTTAACCTCGTACAGACGAACGGACGGACAAGTTAGTCACTATATGCCTAGCATCAGAAGATACCGGGGAGCGTAAAAATGAACGATAATGATAAAATGAAATGTGTTTACCAAACCTTATATTGACCCAATTCAAGGGCCATAACTTTAGTCAGTTTATCAACAGCAGCTTTAGTAGAGCAGTATACAGCATGATCAAGTAACCCCATGAACGATGCAGCACTGGAAATGTTCACAATAGAACCACCTGAATTCCTTGCAACCATAGATTTAGCGACCACCTAGTAGCACGTACATAATTATTATAAAACTAGAAGCGTGTATGCTTATTATCAAATTTATAAGTTGTTTATATACTTTTTACATACTTCCAATGACTATTTATCTTTATATAGTTCATCTTATATATTTTACATATAAAATGTTAAAAAATATAATATCCGAGTCAAGCAAATTAATAATGAAAAATAACTAACATTCCATAGGTATTATTATATATTTAAATTGCCGACCGGTTTCGTCATATTTTACATATATAGTTAAGTGGTTGAACTCCAAAACATAAAAACTTGAGGAACATTGATTACCTGGGCAACATTGAATAATGCTTTATAGTTAACGTCGAAAGTCCTGAAACAGACAACACTGATACTTTTCAAAAGTCGCTCACAAGAGCATTATACCATACAAAGTAAAATACCATGCTTTGAACATGTATAGAACGCTTTTCCTGTAAAAGCAATCCACGTGATGCCCATGGCCAGGGTTGTGCAATAATAGTAGGAATACAACTCTCGTAATTTCGTGAGATCAAAGTTAAAAATAAACATTTTTATCATCCTTAATATGATTATTTTCAATTTCTTGATGTGCCGTACCTTCAAAGTCAATCGGGCAAGCAAGGGTCGTATTACATTATCAAGTAGTTCATTTAATATTAGCTTTGACCACCATATAATTATGTACAAAAATGTAATATCGGTAAGCATTAATTTGGTCTGCAATCATAATCAGAAATAAACCAGTTTCATTGAATAGACCTGCCACGATAGATGCACGTATTATACAAAAATGTATATAAATTGACGCATGCATTTATTGTACATCATTTTATATTAATAAGAGTACATGCCGGTGTATACAATTACAAAAAATGTACAATCCAGTCACAGGTGTACAAACTAGTAAAGATGGTATTATTTTACTGAACTGCTCTTCCTGATACGACAACCAATGTCAGCAATGTAACTACTAGTAATCTTAGAGCACACAATTATGCTCATGTACTCATATATTTGCATAATTTAAACTTCTTCAAGAAAAACGATGGGCTTTATAGACCTACTGCAATCGTCTGTTTGCAGACTTTTCTTCACTTTGATTAATTAGACCAACATAGAGTTTATTTATATCAAAAACGACCTTCAATTAAAAGACCTACCGATCTATGTCCTCTTTTTTAACGTCAAGAAATTTATTTTGGAAAGAAACTCCTGCGTTGTTTACAAGTAGATCAACATTATCTATACTCTCTACTATCTCTCTGGTTCTGTCCCAGTCTGATAAATCACATTGTATGGTTGTTATAGAAGGTACCTTTAAAACAAATGAATAACTGTTAATTATTTAAAAGTTCGTCAGTAAACAATCTGAAAAGTGAAGTTTCTGAAAGTACTTAATGTGAGTGGATGAGGTAGTTTCTGTTGATGGCCTCAATAATAATATGTCATAAAATGAAAATATCTACGGCGTATGTAGAAAACCGAGTACTTTGGTCCGCACCGAAATCCATGCATCGAACGAGTAACTGCCTAGTTCAACTTACAAAAAAATGGTATTAATACAGACATAGCAAACCACATTGAAGTTGAACATTTCAAACTGGCATACTGTATTACATTGTAGTTAAAACAAACTTGATTCGTTTGTCAGGATCATTATGCAATATGTGCTATCAATACCTTGTACCAACCTCTTGTTTTAAACTATCAAGATCTGATTGTGTTCTACTTAATGCCACTGTGTCTGCTCCTAGTTCCACCAGACGTTTTGCAGTCTCTCGTCCAATACCTAAACAACGAAGTACAAATGTATCACGTACTGCACTATTATTTCAGAGTCAGATAATTTAAAAATTAAACGACATAAACCATTGATTTTCTCGAGGTGGCGAGATTTACTTTCAATTGCTTACAAATGAAATCGTAATTATTTGATTTCTTGTCCAAATTTAAAGTCTCAATGTTGAGAGTTGAAGAAGCACGTGTTTTAATTATGGAGAGATATATGACAATGTTTGATGTACAATCACCACTCGATGACTGCGTCCTAGGTTACTGACCAATTATCGCGCAAAATCAGGAAATATGAAAATTATGTAAGAAATCGTACAGACCGAGAATCGAACGCACTAGATTTTGGACAGGAGCTGGTACGTACTTTCACCACATATCATAATTAATGAAGTCATAACCAATTTAATGATGTACTCATGTCAAAGTTCCAGAACAATTATTATATCCAGTACATTGTATGTGGTAGATCTAATTAAATTGATCCTGTGTTTGCAGCAAGTTTATTATGTTTGCTTCACAATAAATGCATTTTTTTCAATTACCAATAAATAAAAATTTATGTTGAAATAAATATAAATAAGAACCTTTCCCTGCTCCAGTAACCAAAGCTTTCTTTCCCTTAAAACTTATTTCCATTGTGCAGGCGAATAGTTCAACAACTTCACCGTAGCTTGTAGTATATGTTGTATAACATTTACAAATCTGTCTTTATCAATTAATTAGATAACGTTAGTACATTGTACAGGGTATCTCCGAGAAAATAATTATATAGATACTAAATATCTTGAGTGTTCATTTTTGCAAAAACTTAGATTATAATGTCAAATCAGGTTATTACCCTCTTAATTGTTCAAGCATAATGTCCCAAATACTTGGGACTGATTCTCTCTCTCTCTCTCTCTCTCTCTCTCTCTCTCTTTCTCTCTCTTTCTCCCTCTCTCTCTCTCTCTCTCATATGGATTGGTTACTTGTAAGGGCAAACAGAAACTCTTGTTCCACAGCTAAACAATCTTTTGTTAAATATGATAATTATAGTATTGTCTGAAAGGTTTCAATGTTTAAGTCTTCCAAAGTGTGTGCAAGACGTGTTACCATAATACCACGAATTAAAAAAAGTGAAATGTAAAAGCCCTGAATCAAGTTTGACCATGGTTAACCATTGTCAAAACATGGTTGTCTATGTTGTTTGTTCAGATCTGGTCCAGTGGGCGGTTGTGGGGTTAGGGTTTGGGTTAGTACATTTTGGCATTGTGAGGTTCAATTACATACAAACTAGAATTGTGGGGGTAACCCCTGCGAAAAAGGTTCATGAAGTTCATGAATTTATTCATGAACTTCAAGAACTTCATGAATATGTTCATGAATTGTAAAAAAGTTCATGAATATCAAATACATATTCATGAATTAGAAATTCATGAACAATAAAGTTCATGAAGTTCAATTATTTATTCATGAACATGAAGCACTTCATGAACAAGTTCATGAATTGTACAAAAAGTTCATGAATATCAAATACATATTCATGAATTGTCAAAAACATTCATGAATTGTCAAAAACGTTCATGAATATCAAATTGATATAGGCATGCACTGGAAACACAATGGCAAGAAATCATTATCTAAAATGACATCTGCACTTGAAATATTTCACAACTTCTATTTTCTGATATATCAGAACAAACTGACTAATGGCATTACAAGGGATATACACTGGAAACAGTCTGGTAAGAAATCAAATTCCATAAGCCTAGATGTAAAATTTTATACCTGGGTGGTACCAATTAATTTTGACCCCAGTGCCATAATTTAAACAAACTTAGTATAGGTCCACTAAACAATGCTACAAACAAAATGTTCAAGCACTAGGCATTGTATGTTCTGACCAATTTAAAAAAAAATCTAGAAAATATAGACGTTTATTTCGTAATGAGGTACGAAAATGCCTGAGTACGAAATCGCCACTGACAAATTATTTTATACTGACCAGTCTTGAACATTCTGTGAATAAATATGACTTGCTTTCATGTTTGTTCAATGATAACCCGATTTAGGTAGCCTAATTGAATATTGATGTACATGCTGGAGTGCTGAACGTAATCAAACGTCTGGATGACGTAATCACAAACATCTGGATGATACTGACTTAATTCAAGGACAATATGGCACACGGAGAAGGTTGTGCGCAGTATTAGAATATGTATATTCTTCTGCCAAGTGAAGATATTTTAGAATGGCACTGTCGAACTGAAGTGTAACATTGTTTCTAAAAGTGAAGATTTCGTCTGTTGATAAGAAATTTTGTTCCAGTGTCGTTTGAAAAGAAAAGACGAGCTGTGACATGAACGGAATTCTGCGTGAGTCAGTTGTCCATTCTCAATACATTTTAGCATTTGAATAAGGCTTTTGCTTGTCACTTATATTAATATTTATTAATATTGCACAGATTGTATAATTTTATCCCCACAACGCAATGATGCCAACTTGTTGAAATGCTTTAAAAATCGCGAAAACGTGTGACATTTATTTTCATGTCGCGGATACTGTATTTATTCGTAACATTTTTTTACTCTCATCTAATGAAATTACTATTTTAGATATTATGTCCCAGCTTGTGTGGAACATTGTAATACTTAGAAGGGTATTTTTTCTAAAAGCTAACATCAAAATTTACAAAATAGACTTAGGACTCTGACTACATTACTCAAGTATACTACGTGTAGGTATTATTAACAGTCCGGTAGTGAAAATTCACTTGAATACATTTGTCAATTTCAGCATGGCCTTGGAACTGAATGGTTCAGCAGAGCTCTCTAAGATGAAAAAGTTTTCAAAGCCTAAAGAAACTCTAGATAACACTGTGGTAGTTTGTTGGAATGCTCTCCGACACTAGATGAAAGTGATTAAATGAGCACAAGAAGCAAATGTGTACCTAACTTTCTGACTTCTCACCATGGATGAAGTTTTTAACTAAAATAGGAATGAGAAAAAAATTGAGTCTCCAGGCAATTAGGCTGCACTGGCTCTAGAAATTGAAACCTTGGAAAAAGCTAAATATTCAGCAAGTGTTTAAGTGTCCATCCTGAATTACTGACATAATATGGAAGTGTAATGCATGATGCCATCATGCGAGTATTATTAACATTCTGGGAATATAATTATAATGTACAGTATTGAATGTTGGAACTGATTTGCATTTCTTTTAAACCATTGATGAACTGCTAGTTTCAATTTAATATTGTAATTTCATTTGTCAATACTATGAGTATGACCCCATTTGTATACATGTAGAATTTAGAATATGTTTTAATTAAGTTTTTTATTTCACAATTTTTATCATTAATATGATAATTCTGAAATATGTTTCCATTAATGAATATATAATTAGCGCTATAATTCTGGAAGCTACTTGTAATAATTAATTATGCCCCCTTTCGAAGAAATGGGGTATATTGTTTTGCACATAACGGTTATAACTTGAGAATGATTTGGCCTTAGCTCTTCAGATTTGGTTGTGAGGTTGGTCATCGCAGTTCACATGTAGATAACCCAATATTGATTTTGAGGTCAGAACATCAAAGGTCAAGGTCTCAGTGACTAGACCTTCAGCACAAAACCCTTGTCTGATCAATAACTAGAGAACTATTTGGCATAACCACTTTTAGATTTGGTTGGGTGGGTGGTCATCACATGTAGATGACCCCTATTGATTTTGGAGTTAAATAGGCCAAGGTCTTGCTGTCCAGTTGACCATTAGGAGCATCCATGTTTCAAACACTTCTTGTTAAAGTCTATTTTTGTTAGCCCGTCTGGCTAGCTCAGTGGTTAGAGTGTTTGTCTGATGATCAAGAGGTTATGAGTTCGAACACTGGGCAAGGTTCACACTTTCCGTGACAAATTTGACTGAAGATATATTACATCCTTTGTTAAATTGTCCTGTTGTGACCTCTAAATTATGTGGGGTAACTTGGCAGAAGCTTACGGATAGAATGTGGTTAGTACTGGTTATGGCCTAAATGAAGTCCAGGAATATTGGTTAGGATAACTGCCTGCTACGACATGTCTGAAATAATGTTGAAAATGTCGTAAAACCCGATGAAACAAACAAAACTTTTTATTCACAGTAAATTTGTTTTTATGCTTTCATTATGAAGACAATGTAGTTTTGAAGAATACAATATTATAAACTTTATTATACCCCCACTATTTTAAAATAATGGGGGCTAATTTTAGGAGTCACTTTAGTCTGTCTGTCTGTCTGTCTGTCTGTCTGTCTGTCCGAAATCATGTCCATTCTGTAACTTCATTCATATGAGGATTTTGTAATAACTTACCACAAATGTTAACCATCATTGTGTCACACACAACTCCCATGGCTGTAGCTTCAAGATCAAGGTCACGCTTGGAGATCGAAGGTCATAGTTTTGGTATTTTGTTTGCTTGGTTATTGTATGGAAGATCTTCCTTATTGTCTTAGTATTCAGGTTTTTTTGGGTGGTTGTGGATAGGGCCTTAAGCCCTTAAATGTGGAAAATTTATGCGCGATTATTCAGTTTTGCTGAAAAATGCATACTATTTTACAGCATCAGAAACACTGTTTTAATGAACTGAAAACTGAAAAATGTGATTAGCAAGAATTGCTTCTATGGAAAGGAAACTTTTTTGAAATCTATAATAAAGTCTCATATATTGTGTGAAATTATTTTGTTTATGTCAAAAGTTGATCAGTTCAGTATATTGTACTTGTGGTTGTGCATACTAGTTATAGAGGCATGTTCCTCAATGGTATTCAGTGAGGAAATTCACAAGTTTATTCATGAATTACTTCAGGTTTGAAATTAAGGTTTGACAAACTTCATGAATTTTTTGTTCATGCACCATTTCATGAAGTGATTCATGAACCATTTCATGAATTTGTTCATGAACTTCTTGTTCATGAAGTGGCCATTTTTCCTTCATGAACTAATTCATGAATTTGTTCATGAACTAATTCATGAATTTGTTCATGAACCATTTCATGAATTTGTTCATGAATTATTTGTTCATGAAGTGGCCATTTTTCCTTCATGAACTAATTCATGAACTAGTTCATGAACTAGTTCATGAATTTATTCATGAAGTTCTCGCCGGGGAACTTCGTCTTGTGGGATTTGACTTGTCGGGATAAAAACTCCAAAGATCAAACCCGGCTGCACCCCACAACATACCTCTCGTGAGAACGTCTGTCTGGTCTAATCTGGTCTGTCTGTCATGAGTATTATGGGCAGTGACAACACAATGGGTATTAGTAAAAGTAAAAAACTTTAATATTTTAAGGATGGCTTTATCTGAACACATTTAATATTTGCTCCTCACAGACAACTAGTACTATCAGACTGCTTTAATTCATTCATTTTTAAATCATAATGAAAACAAAAACAGAAACTGTTTACATCGAAATTTTGGCAGTGGTCTAATGTTCTCTATTTTGGCGGATGAATAGGTTTCAGCCATTTTAAATCCCCGC
The DNA here is from genome assembly GCA_964023205.1 of Lutraria lutraria. NCBI lineage: Eukaryota > Metazoa > Mollusca > Bivalvia > Venerida > Mactridae > Lutraria > Lutraria lutraria. Next base: position 16,451,637 of record OZ026836.1, read on the forward strand.
CAATAATTCACAATGCAGATATGTATCACCGCCAATAATAGCAAAACAAATAGCTTGACTTAAGCTACAAATAATTATTCAGTGGTTAAATATACAAATATATGCAAGTAAGTTATACTTTTTTATATATACATAAAATGGCATTAGGTCCAAACAACAGTCACACACGATATTAACGCAACTGAATGCACATTGGCATTCAGACTGTTACTAAAAAATCACTGAAACATTTCTTCACATTTTTGTGATTTTTTAAATCGACCCCTATGTCCTTTGACCACAAATTTTAGCTTCATTTTGAAGGAGCCTGTTACCGACACAGTGACAAAATCAAAGATATTGCTTTAAAGTTTCATGTAACATTTACATGTGTACACTACATTGTTTCAGAGTGACGTTATAACCATTAGTACCCATTGTAAAGTTTCTTTTTTTTAAAGTATAAATCAATTTTGTTAAATGTTTATTGAAGTCATTACACTTATAGTTTTCAATAAGGGAGATAACTTCAACAGTAAATTGATACCGAGTGGTTAGATGGTCATAATAATGAAAAAAGTTTAAGTTTTCTCTCTGAACTTTGCCACAGTCATGTGACATTGTACACAGTGAAATATATGAGTTCATAATGAAAGTGAAGACTGTGCTTCCAGGAACAAGCAAGCAACCATCTCAAATCCCATCTGTATCATATCAACAACAAATAAATACTTAATACAAAAAACAACAAAAAGTGTTCAATAAAGATGTTTTTATTATAAATCCGAGTATAAAAAATGAGATTTTTCTTCAAGAGTATTCATAATTTGAGTTAATATTAAAGCCTGAAAACTAAACAATATTATAATACTATTCTATCATGCATAATTATAAACAAACACATAATCAGGAGATATAAAAACTTTCAATTTTTTTATAAAAAAAGACAATAATTCACATTATTATGCTGAAAAATTTAACAGTGTAAGTATGATGATTATCCATGCATGCAACATGTTTGTAAAAACTATGGAGTATAATTTCAAGGTTATAAAGATTTACAAATTGTCTTTGATGAAGATAAATTTCTGCAATGTATGATACTGTAATAGAACTGATACTATCTTTGTATTATTATGCTTGTGGTAAAAAAAGATAAAATTGGTTATTCTAATGAATAATCAGCTGCCTGCAGCTTATATCCATTTCTGGCCCCAGTTTCACAAAAAAATAAGTTTTGTTCAAACTCAACTTAATTTTAAATCATACATTTCTTTTTAATTGTATGCAATTATACGAGAATTTGGTATTAAAAAAAGGAACAGAGATCGTCTAATAACAGTTTCCCATTATTTCAACTGAGCTAAAATCTCTTGATACAGTATAATTCAATAATATTACTTTGAGTTTGTTATTGGGAATTTGTTTTGTTTTACTAAAATGAAGGAGTTTTGAGACTTAATTTGTCTGATAAACCCATAATATTTTATGTTGGCATGTTTAATATGTTCTTAGTATGAAATGAAGCAAATGGTAAAATTCTGGTCAAAGACATAAGATTTCTAAACAGAAAAAACACTCGAGTCCATAATTGAGTTTTTACTCCATTTTGCTTGTAAAACGGGAGGGTATGACCTGGCATCTTGCTAGTTTTATCATAGATAATTACCTCCATAGTATATATAAACACCAAAGACCTATACATTACAAAGACATAGGTCTTTGTACACACTATAACACAACCTTAATATCCTGATCACATTATCATAGAAAAAATAACCATCTTCATATTGATGTAACGGTACTGTATGATATCCCTTCAAAAAAGATGTAAAAAAGTAAATATTTGAGTTACATAAAAATTGAACAATAACTGAGCAATTAGGAACTAAAGATTTCCTCTGATCACATGATGAGTATTATTAACAATGAGAACTAATTAAGGTTAAAGTGTAATACAAATATTCAAAAAGTGATCTTATAAAAATATTTATTTCTTCTATATCTAAGTAATCTACTGTATAATAATGTATTTACTTAAAATAATGCCAAAAGGAAAAGAACAACAGGTACAAAAAGTATTTTGATACCTGTTCATAAGAACAGATCAATAAAAATTTCATAAATTGAACTTTATTGATTAAATACAATGTAAGCAAATTAAGCATTTTCTATAAGATTGTAGCAACTGTTCCTTTGTCAGTTGTAAGAATACTGATATGAAAATAAAGTATTAAACAAAACTATTTATTATATTTGAAGACATAGAATAGCTATGACAATGTCAATAAGGTTTATCATATTTGAAGACATCGCCAAACATATAAATGAAAGAGAAAAAATAGAAATTCTAAATTAGAATGAAAATCATGAATACATAAATTATGAGTTTGCGTCATCTAGATATATATGAAAACAATAACAACAGCATGAAAGAAACGGCACAGAGACATGGATAATGTAGAATGGATAACATTATAAAAATATATACATTGCATTAAAGTAGAAAATTGCATTGTTTCATCTATATTGTAAGTTATAACAAAGCATATATAAGTAAACAAATAACATACATGTAAACATAATACATGTAATTTGAACAATCAACATATCGAGGGTTCAGCGCAACAGTGTTGTACATCATATTGAAATAAGAACAAATTACGACAGTGTTGCGCTGAGCCCTCGATATAACAGAACCATGTTATCAGTATCATCAATATCATGAGAAGAACTATCAAAAATAAGAAAAAGTTTAAAATTCCTGTCATAAAACCTTACAGCGAGATGCATATTTCACTGTTAAAATACTGCACTTCTTATAACACTGATTAAAAAGCACCACAAATATCTCACAGCAGGGTATTTCGAACATTTATCATTTCATGATATACATACAGTATATTTATATTAGTCTATGGATTTATTTACAGGTTTATTTTCATCAAAATAAACAGAAATATTCTCGTTTGCCATGCTTCACACATTGTCAACACCTTGATTTGTGGATTTATAACCTTATACTGTAAGATTCAGGCTTACTCTCAACAAATGTATTCTTTGCTGGCAGAATATATGGAGACGACGATTCATGCATTGATTCTGGTCTTGTCTTTCCTTTGTCTGTAGGTCCATCAAGAGCTGGATTGAGTCGTTTATAGAATGGATTAGACACAGCAGATGGTGTAGAATCACTATCTGTATCACTGGAATGTTTGTCTGAATCAACATATTCATCTCCATCTGTTTGTTCACGTGCAAAATTCAAAAATATCTGAAATGAAGATTTTTTTGGATTATTCTGATGTCTAAATATAGTGGCACAGTTGGGATTGGTAGAAATAAGTGATTGCATGAATATAAGAGTCTGAATTACAAAAAAAAAACAGGGTTTCCCAAATAAACTCCTTTTTCTGTTCAACGATCATCATTGAAATCTACTACAAAAGTTTATAAGACACAGTCTGAGAATGTAAGGTATTGTAGGAATATGTCTACTTTCAACAGTCTTAATGTTAACTCTTTAGCGACATGGTTCAGTGTCCACCTACAGTATCAAGGGTCCTGAGTTCAATCCCCTATGAGGACTATAGATTTTTCTCGCTCCTAGTTTACTTTAATACTACCATAGTTACCAGACAGATAGTACATAGACTGTACATAAATCTTTGTCAGAAAATGGGTTAACAGCTAGTCTTAGCTCATGTTCTCTATTTAAGTTAAAATTTGAATAAATAAAACATCAGGTTCTAGTTACAGCAGATTTTATTACAAAAAAACAAACAAATTTCATGCTTTGTCCAATAAACATTGTATAGTAAACTCACGGTGTCCAGTGTTGTTTGTGATACTGTGTAATATACAATGTTATAATCACTCTTCTCTTGTTCCAGGACAGAAAACACATCCGCCACTCTGACGCTATGTTTTGGTATATCTAACTGTACAACATTCACATGTTGTTCCTGCAAAATAAATCATTTATTTGGGTTTAATGCAGTTTTTCAACAATCTTTCAGTTTATATACAGTGATTAACCCAACAAGTTTCTCTTGACGGTATTCTAACCAGTACTAATTTACAATTCCACAAGGAACTGGCAACTTCTCCATATGTCAAGGAAAATTGACATTGTTGTCAAATTCTAATGGAAGCGTATTACCTGCTGCAACCGGGAACTGAACCCTGATTGATGGGGTACAAATCCAGTCCTAACTATCATATTTAGTATGTGACTCAATTTAAAAGTTGTCCTTAACTCAACAGGTTTTGTTTCCTTATACAACAGACATCAATCAATAAACAGAACCTTTCTCAATAAAACAAATAGTGACCACATTCCCAAACTTCCGAAAAAAAGAAAGAGAATTCACATGATTTTACACAAGAACATAATTCTTCTGTTACAGTAACCAAACCAGCATGCACAATCCTGTATAACAGTTTTATAATCAAGGGTGAGCGGTAGAGGCTGTTCTTAATTCAATAATATAATAAAAGAGCTAACAGAGCTGTTGACTATAGTAGTGTGAACATTTCCAAGTTCAGTGCAAGATACAATTTTTCCCAATTTGGTTGATATTTCTCCCAAAAATGTGGAAATAAATTCTCGCTTCATGCGAAAATCTTTCAGATAAAAATATCAGAACTAAAACCAAGTAAACCAATTTGTATTGAAACCTTATGATTCTTTAAAGTATGTTTAATTTTCTATACAATTTACTCTAAACTCAACAAATAATTTATTGTCATCAAGTAGAACTAATGAAGATGATATACATAATACAGGTACATGTACATTCTTACGGTACTTACTGTAACAGATGCATGAGGGAAGTGTGTTTTAACAAATTCATGTATGTCATGTGATGGGGGTGGTACACTGTCCAAGTATAACATAACTGTATAGCCATCTCCATACCTGTTTGATAAAACAAAACATACAAATATATCAGGATTTGTACAATCATATAACATCATCATAAATCTCACCAGTTTTTATTCTATCATAAACTCAGTTCTTTTTATCTGTTTATTTGTTGTTTAGCAGCCAATTCAACAACTGTAGCCCCAGAGAGAGGGAGATAAGATAAACAGAAACCGCGTATTAATATTGATCCCCAATCTAATCAAACAGTTCTTTATCATGGTTCTTTATTGTGCCCAGTGTAAAGCAGATCTGGACAGTTAAAAGTTTATACTGTGTCATATCAAAATACTTGAAAATAAACAAGAGGGCCAAGATGGCCCTATATCGTTCACATGACAATCACTGTTCACTCATTAAAACATTGTTTTGAACCGGTGACCTAGTTTTTGACCCCAGACGACCTATGTTCGAATTTGTCTTACATATCATTAAGACAAACAGTCTGACTAGGTTTGGTGAAGATACGATCAAAATTTGACATCTACAGTGTTAATAAGGTTTTCCTAAGATTTGACATTGTGACCTGGTTTTTGACCCTAGGTGACCCATATTTATACTTGTCCTTAATATCATTAAGACAAACAATCTGACAAGGTTTGGCCAAGATCCAATCAAAACCATGACATTTAGAGCTTTTACAAGATTTTTACCTAAGATTTGACCTTGTGACCCAGTTTTTGGACCCGGCTGACCCATGTTCATCCTTGACCCACATACCATTGAGGCAAACATTTTGACAAGGTTTGGTGAAGATCCAATTAAAACTGTGACATCTACAGTGTTAACAAAGTTTTCCTAAGATTTGACCTGGTGACCTTGTTATTGACCCCAGATGACCCATATTTATACTTGACCGTAATATCATTAAAACAAACGATTTGACAAAGTTTGGTGAAGATCCAATAATAACTGTGAAATCTACAGTGTTAACATGTTTTTTCATAAGATTTGACCTAGCGACCTAGTTTTTGACCCAAGATGACCCATGTTCGAACTCGTCCAAGATATTATGAAGACAAACATTCTGACAAGGTTTCATGATCATCCAATCAAAACAGTGACTTCTAGAGTGTTCACAAGGTTTTCCAGCAATTTGCCCTAGTGACCTAATTTTACTACAGAAATTACCCATTATCAAACTTGACCTACATATTATTAAAATAAACATTCTGACAAAGTTTCATGAAGACAAATGCAAAACAGTGATTTCTAAAGTGTTCACAAGGTTTTCCCTTATTTGGCCCTGGTGACCTTGTTTTTTACCCCAAATGGCCCAATATCGAACTCGTGCGAGATTTTGTTGATATTAACGTTTTGACCCAGTTTTGCTAAAATTGCGCCAAAAATGTGGCCCCTAGTGTGGTCACAACAAAAAGTTTGATGACGCACGACGCCGGACAGAGAGTGATCCTAATAGCTCACTTTGTCACTTTGTGACATGTGAGCTAAAAACAAAACAGAAAATGATTTTTTTCTCCTAAATTATAAACATTAAATAATAAGATAAACAGCACTACATGAAATAATAATGTAGCTTGTACATTTTTATTTATTTCACAATTTGATTGAAACATCTTAATATCAGTAGAAATCTGAGAGTAACCTAACCTGTCAAAATAGATCTCTGAACTTGTATAAACTAACAACTTACTTCTGTTTGAGATGCTGTGAAGATCCCAGACATTTAAACTGTCCATTCACCATAATTCCAATACGATCACATAACACGTCACATTCCTCCAAACTACAATAAGCAACATTCAAAACTAGACCTTTCTTTGAGACTTATTAAGTGTGATATATGAACATCTACAACCTTTAAGTAGGTAGGCTCTATAGGGGTATTTGTTTTTTTGTTCTAAATACAAAATATAATCACGTGCTTATACTAAATCATTGTCTAAATTATTTGATGGGTTAAATGATCAGTAGGAGACTACAATGTCTACAACTAATTGTATGCTTCAAGCAGGATAGACTGCCAAGATAACTCAATATGATAGTACTTGAATATTGTTTAAAAAGAATGAGATGTGGTGTAATATTAAACAATACTGCAATCAAATCAACAACATATATCTGTACATATCAGTTCATTTTGCTCATATACAATCAAACTTGTGAACAAAGGCCATCTTTGGGAAAGACATAATATGGCCTTAATTGACAGGTGGTCTTTATTTGGAGTAGATAATCAATATGGCTGCTAACACAGGTTTGACTGTACATGTTTAGAGTAACATCAGTATACAATACCTGTGGGATGTCAATATAATTGATTGTCCTTTCTGTTTGGCTTCTAACAAACAATTCCAGACCAATCTCTTGGCTTTTGGATCCATACCACTGGTTGGCTCATCCTACAAGAGAACATAATTTATTAATTTTGTATTAATTCAAACCAGATTGATCAAGACCCGTATAGCAGATAAAAAGAAGTATTCCAAAAGTTGAGAGTCAAAAAGGACCTTTGGCAGATTATAATTAAAAGAACCAGCTAAATTCTAGCTATTGTAATTACAAATTTGATCCTTTGGTACAAATTTTCAAATGTCAGAAGCCTTATTTTACTAATTTCAAGAGTCAAAACACCAAATGAAAGCCCTGCCAGCCACTATAACAGGTATATCAATCAACATGCTCCTCTCTAACTTACAAGTAATACAACAGCTGGGTCTCCAAGTAAAGCTATAGCCAGTGATAATCTCCTCTTCATACCACCACTGCAAGATTTCACCAACTTATTCTTTATACCATGTAACTCTAGTTTGGTCATAACATTCTCAACAGCCTGTAAAATGAAATTAATAAAATTACACGTAAAAACGAGAAAGACTAGTTAAATCTAATAACAGTAAGGTACTGTTTTTATGTATAAAGAATTAAGTCATTATATACATTGAACTACAGCTTGAATTGATTTATCTCGTTTATGAATCATTATCTCATTATGCAAACCATTTGATCTGATGATAAAAGTAAGACCCTAACTTGGGTATTTTCATACAAAGTATACGAGTGTTTCAATTATTCACCAAGCAATCAATATAATACAGTATAGATAACAGATACATTACAACCTCTCCAGAGCGGCCCTTTCTTGAGCAACAACATCCCTTCAACAACAGCATGATTTTTCCAACTGCAAGAATTAACTAGTAATTTAACCTCTCTTGAACAACAGCCTCCTCCCAAAGGGTGTTGCTTTCTAGAGGTTGCACTGTAGATAGCTTTATTTGTTTAGTAAAGATTGTCTGTATGGCAGCTTAACAATACAACTTACCCTTTTACCAGCATCAGTAGATAAATGCTTCAGTTTAACATGGAAGTTAAGTGTGTTCAGTATACTGAGGTATGGATCAAGGGCGTCACTTTGTGGACAGTAACCTAGCTCATCATCCAGAGTAGATGTTCCTCGTTCAATCCTGGAATAAATAGAGAGCGATCTTGATAAATTTCATTTTCATTCTTAATTTTCTTGCTTTAACAAACTATTCTATTCATCCTTTAAATATTAACATCGAGGTAGATACAGAAATAGGTCATGAAAATGGAAAATACATTTCAGGTATACAGCTAATATTATACAAGTTTTGATGATCAAACTTACTAAATTCTTTCTTTACTAACATTTGATATATCGAATTTGAATGAAATTGAATTATTTTCACAAGACTAGTAAAAGTTTTACTTTTTGCCCATGATGTAAGCGCTACCATTCGTAGAATGTAACATTCCAGTTAGGATGTTGAATGTTGTAGATTTACCAGCTCCGTTGATACCAAGCAGACCAAAACACTGAAATACATCACATGCATATATAGAATGGTTAATGTAAGTAAATACATAAACATGGCCGCAGTACAAATGTACATAATTTATCATCTGTAGTTAAAAGTGTTTAAGATGATGATTTTCCATATTTTCAATGATATCTGCTGAATACATTTAGTCTTGCAAATTTAGTGTTTGTATAATAATTCTCCTGTCTTTGTAGTAAAAATGAAATCTTGATTGCTCAATACCTCACTGTTAATACATGATCAGAACACATGAAATCTTATATTACATGATAAGGAGACACACTTGAACAGTATGTGTCACTAACTCTGTCCTTGTTTGTATAAGAAATCAAATCATTTGAAGGCCATGTTGTGTTTGAATATACACTAGTATAATATATGTCCATACATGTTATATTAATATTATTATCATTGTACAGTCAAGCCTGTGTTAGTGGCCACTTCTAAGTTATCGCCACCTCTGAATAAAGGCCATCTTGTGAATAGAAACCATTCAAGTCCATAAAGGCCACATTTTGTCTTTCAGAAGGGTGACCTTTGTTCACAGGTTTGATTGTATTACTTAATGATTAAGGTCAAGTTGATATTTTGACATCAAACCCTGATCAAAGTTACACATATAAGATACAAACCTGTCCTTGTTGAACTCCAAAACTCAATCCATTCACTGCATGTACTTCTCTTTGTTTCATGTCAAATACCTGCATAAATACATTTGTGTACAATGTCTTAATATCAAAGCAAATATCAATAAATCTCAAATACAAGGAAGATACATGTGTCACTATTTAACAGATACAGAGCTAGCAAGACAGAATAACACAGGATTCAAAACCCAGCCTTAGTTTAGTAGTCCAACGCTTTACCACTAGACCACTGATCTACCCTAATGTATAATTATGATGCAATGTCACATCAATATCAACATAAAAAGAAAAATAAGGTCAAGAAGAATTATTGTATAATTATAGGTGATCAGCCCTAACTGTAAGTCCTTCATGGTTAAATTACGAGAACAGCAATAAAATTCATCTAAAGCATTGGTGAATGTTTTGGTTGTATAAACCTTGTCTGTGTAACATATGAAAGTTATACCTTATGTAGATTTCTCACAAACACCGTGTCTTGTTTACAATCTCCATGATCAATTCTTCTTTTCTCAAGTTCAACATCTTCATCACAGTCATCTTCATTATCAGTCACATTACTATCATAAGCTCTAAATATATAAGAAAATTAAATATAACAATGGAAGATTTATTATCATCATTGTGCTGATAACAACACAATTTATAACAGAAAACAATACCTCAGTTAAATGTTGCAGAATTCTTCATAATGAACAGGAGAACACTTCTACGTTTTATTTAATTTGACTTAACTTCAAAAGGGTTGCTTAAATTATTAAGAAAGTTTACTTTGATTTTTTAAAAATAAAAGTTGATAAAAATGCTGTACAATATAACATCACAAATGGCGATATTAAAGCTTACTGTATAAAAACATGGTGTATATGTTTAAACAAGAATTACCTAATACTGGAGCAACAGAATTTCAGGTCCATCCATACAGTCAGTACAAAGAAAATAAATCCTTCAATTCCCATAGCAAACAAATTCCAGCCAATCATATCAAAGGTGAATGGACTCTGATAAACATCCAGGTTAAATCTGTCATATATCAAAGTGTTCATTTGATTTTCTATCAGAGACAGTAAACCACCGCCGAGAGCATATGGGGGGAACACGAGGAACACGTATTTCAACACATCATGTACTTTTCCCATTGTCTGAAATACGAAGTAGAAAAGTCTCACTAACAATGTTTAGGAGTTATTTAATTAATTACAATAGAAATAAACAACCAATGTAAGTAAATTAAGCTAAAAGCAGAGTCTGATAGAGTTAATATATGCTAACAGAAATTACAGACTTTCTAAAACAAACACAAAAGCCAGAAACTGTACATAAACTTCAATATGTTTTAAAACATCTGCTATAATTCTGCCATTCCTACCACACATAGAAATATTAAAACATGTCAAAATCCATGCTATACCATGAGAACAACAAAGTAGCTAATTATAAATGTAAGTCCATATTATACTGAACACAGAGCTGTCAAAGGTAAAAACATTCCAGGTATCCCCGGTGGCAGGAACCTTGGAAGTTCTGGCAGTATTTGTCTCGTATCTTTACAAAGAGATTCCTGGTAGCCAGTGTGACAAGGTGAACAATATTCAGATGTCTATGTACAGTAAATCATTTATAGAATTTAATGAAGAATTCCAGATAAACAATATTTTGGGCAGATTTTTTAAATTGGATGTGTCGAACATACTCAAGTACTTAAGCAATTGTAAGCTTTATTCAGACCCGAAATGGATGTGACACCCATTCAATGCATGTGACCTGACATGATTTATGTAAATAGTATATCAATTTCTTTTACTTACATCATTACTCTGATCGCTGTAGAAGAATTTAAATGAAAACACCAGCAATATTGTGATGAGACCAATAAACATCAGTGTACAGAATACTGTGAAGAAAGCAGCCCCAGATGTTCTAAATCTCTTTGACAACATGTACACAAATGTGATAGTTGACCATCTATATGAAAAATGATATAAGAAATTAGCAAATATAAATCACTGAAGATCTCTGTGTTTTAGAACTCAACAAATATTCTGTTCAGTAAAAACGTCCTTTTCTAAGCTAAAAAATAGAAGATTACTATTAACAAATTAGGGCATATTTTTGTGGCCTAGAAAAAGATTGGCTCAACTAGGCAAATTGTTTTACAGTCAGTCAAAGTAGCGTAAGGATGAAATGATTTGTAAATTATTCTTTTATAGGATTTTATACTATAACTGTACAGTAAAGTAGCTTGCAGCTCTCCTTATCCACTACTTGAGTCATGTGAGAGCAATTCAAGTACCATGAATAAATGGATGAGCTGTGTATTGTAACATTGTTACCAAATGAACAAGCAATCTTTTTACGAAAATCATACATGTCGGAAAAGAGATTTAACATTGTATTCCTTGTCTACAGTTTATATGGGAAGACCATGTACCTTCCTCAGATTTGAACTTTAACCTTGCTTAAAAGACTACTAAGATAACAGGACTTCCATAGTTGTAACTGATACATCTAAAATTATTTTGATTCTGAAACTAGCTGGAGATATGATAATAAACTTACCCATAAAGTGCCAACAAACACACAGTAGCTTCAAGGTTCTCTTTATCCCAGAATGATGCAGGTCTAAATATCAGTAGAATCAATACAGACACACCAACAGCAACACCAAGTACAAACTGAGGAAGGAAACAACACTACATGTATTTGTAATAGAAACAGTTAATAATCATATACTTTGACAGAATGAAAAAAATCACACATATGGAATATTTGAACAGGAAGTCTTTTGTACAGAATGATACCACCAAACCTTGTAGTTTAACAAGAAATCTACAGTCAAACCCATGAACAAAGCCACACTTGGGAGAGACATACACTGGCCTTTATTGACAGGTGGCCTTTATTTGAAGGTCATTTTGTTCTACAATAAATCAGTGACGTTTTTTGAAAGAATGGTCATTATTCACAGTGAGCCATTTATTTGGAGGTTGGCCAATATCACAGGTTTGACCTAGCAAGTGGTGGGTATATAGAAGACACAACTTAGAAACACATTACTTAGGGAAGCTTTACAGTCGCATCATGCAAGAAAATGCCATGAAAACATCACATTTTGTAGACTTTGACAAAAAAATAAAAAAAAGACTCCCATAGAGGTGCAAAGATATTTATAGCATCAAATAAAACCTAAAATCCATCACAACAGGACGGGGCGGGACATTTTACGTGATTCCAGTATAGCCCCCACCACTGATGGGGTGGGAGTATAACAACAATGTATCTTCTGATACATCAAATATTAAATAGAAAATGTACTTACCAGATCCCATAACAATGATGCCATCCAGTAAGATAGTGCAGTTACACCATTTACAAACTGCATATGTTTCTCTTTATTAACAAATTCATTGACAGAATACATCAGTACACCAACAGGTATGAATGTGAACGCCAGTAAAATAATGGTAGCTATTCCCATATCAGCAGCATGTTTGATACTGAAATAATAGATATAGCAATCTTCTGAATGTCTATGATCTAAAGTCCAGCAGAGTAAACATTAATGTTCTTAGTGCTTTCTACAAAGACAGTACCTACCTGATTATTGGTGGGTACATCAGAAAATGTCAGATTTCTTGTAAATAATCGTTTTGAATTAACCCTCATTACATTCATGAAGAATTACAATGTATAAAGCAATCAACCAGGTGTCAGGGAACTACGAAAAAAAAAAATTCTTGATGTACATTGTTTACTGTAACAGACTTACAACTAAAAATAAGACTTGTACCATTTGACATATCTATCATGTGAATAGGGATATATTTACAAGGTGACACAGAACTAAATATACAGTGAATACTTGTATGTACTTACATTGTATCCTTAGATAAAGGTTCCTCACTGAATACAAATGGATGACTGTATGTACTGATACCTGTGATAAATTAATGCAGAAAATGAAATAAAGAAATATGTTAAAGTATTATAGAAGTTCATTAACCATACTGTTATACTACCCGTTCAAGTATTTTACTATCCAACATTTACATCATGTGTTTACAACAGTAATAAACACAAAGATTCATGTGTTTCAATCTTGCCAATAATGGATACACATACAATTATATGTACCTACATCATAGGGTTCAAACTCATACCAGTTAGGGGCTAGTGATTACTAGTCAGAGCCCATAACCACCCGTCCGGGGAAGCCCCCTAATCTGTAATTACAATCACCTAGAACAATCAAACATATTATATCACTCACCGTAAGATTCAGCATCATCACTGACAACAGATCTAAGTAGACCATTACTGTAGGCATTGAAGAATGCAGGTAATGCATGATAACCTTGATTATTGTACCAGATTGTAGCCTTCAGTTTTCTCATATTTCCATCTTGTTCATCAGCAAATGACCATCCACCAAATCTTTTAACAAAACAATAATATTGTAAATGTAAGATAGAATGCTTAAACAACATGACATAGATATCAAAAGTTTTGTGTATGGAGGTACAAAGAATAAACCAGTATTTTTGTTGGTTGTTCTAAAGTCTAGTATAATTAGCTGGTCATAATAAAACTGTTTCTAGAAATTACAGCATTCTACAGTCAATCCTGTGTTAGCGTCCACCCTGGGAATAAAGGCTATTCTTTTAAAAACGGCCATTGATAACTTAGAACACAATGACCTCCAAATAAAGGCACCTGCCATTAAAGGTCATATTTTGGCTTTCCCACAGGTAGCGTTTTTCACAGGTTTGACTGTATTTATGTAAAATATGGTACCCTAAAACACAGCAACCAACTACATCATCAATATGGCACTAAGACTAAACAATGAAACTTTGTCATGGAATATCTTGCAATGTTCAGTATATAGAAGAAAATTTAAGTGAAAACTATTGGAACATAAGTGTTTGGCATTTGGAAGTTCTGGTATTTAGAATCATGGACTGCATTGAAAATAAAAGAAAAAAATCCAGACAAAGTTTTCAGAGGGTTTGGTATTCTGAGCTACATGGTCCAGTATCTATGAGAGCAATATAAAATGCACTTAAGAATAAACAGATATAACATACAGTCAAACATATGGGAAAGACAAAGTGTAGCCTTTATAGACAGGGGAGGTTTATCTTCTAAATCATCAAGGACAGCTTTTAAAAGTATGGCCTTTATTCACAGGATGGCCTTTATTTGGAGATGGCTGCTAACACTGAATATACATTATAAACATAGTAAATAAATACAACAACCAGAACTGAAGTAGATTTAATGTATAAGTTAAATACCTGTTTTGTTTAAACTCAGGGTAACTATCAAGTAGGTACTCCACAACATCTCTTCCGCGTAGATCCTGTAGAATGTCTGTTGTCGTGGTAACCATTTGTTTAGGCGGGATGCCATAAGGGGATCCTTCACATTTATACCTGTGATCATCACATGCACATTTACCACTTGTTACATTCTTGTCAAAGTCCGGTACGGAGAATCCACTATCTGGTGTCACACATTTATACGGTTCTCTGAAAATACAAGATTTATTGTCCTGATCTCTTGTCACAATTTAAAAACATTGCAAAAGTTACAAAATGATATTCAGAGGAATATCATAGAAATCATAATGTCCAATAACATGTAGCAAATGCAGGATTTTTCCATGCAATAATTATCTTGGAAGGCCAACAGCCAAAGAAAGCAACGTAGAAGGAATGACAGATTATAGAACTAAATTTCAAATTTACTTCCTAATTTAAATGTATTCAACTTATTATTATAAGCTGCTGAATGGGTTGTTGAAAAACAGAAAAACACATAGTATTCAACATATTCACTTCTGACAGGATACATAAGCAGAGCTTTTAGGTCATTAGTCTAGATACAACAGAACACATCTGAAATGATAAGATTAAGAATGCAAGATATACAAAATATTTACCTGTCTGGCATATTCTTCATACATGATGTACTAAAACCAGGCTCTGTCATGAAGCTTTTCATTACACTCTCTCCCAAACCAAGGTTAGAATGTTGCCTACAATGGAACAAGTCTTCAACAAGGTATTTCAAACATAGAAACCTAAAATATCTTATAAAGACAGACAAAGTTGTTCCCATTTCTGCGTAAAGAACACTGAGTAAACGGAAGAAGATCTTCACAGTATGATGTCAAAATATCCTCAGAATCAAAGTATAGTGTACAATAATAACCAAGTCCTAGTTTCTCAGACATTTAATTTCTAATATAAATCATGCTTCCATTGGATAGCATGTGAAGTTATTGAAGTGGTGTCAAGGTGACTAGTCAATACATGTATACATCACAACAGAATAACACATCATGTCTATGAAATAATACACACAGTCAGGCTAGCTGTAAGAGTAAATACAATATTAAGTTCAAACTTGGATTTATTCTGATTTATACTGTAGAACATACAGTAACATGATCAGGAATAAGTACCGTATACAAAAACATGACTTACTGAACAAAGGCATACGAATCAGGACCATACATTGCGGGTGACAGGTAGATTTTAGGATAAAGTGAACTACCAGGTCGAACTTTGTACAGTCCGGAAGCAAGAAGCACCAAAATCAATGGTAACAATAAGACAGATAACATAATTCTCCAATCTCTGCGATAATGATGAAATCTCTTTGCCAACAATGCTGTAAATACACTACTGCTTGCTTTTTCCCTTTTCATTTTGTGCATATTGGCACCTATAAAAAGAAAACAAACATAGTTTAATCAATGTTCTATGAGTGACAACAAAAGCAGTTAAATTTAATTGAAAACTTTTATTTGTTTGAGATGCATTTTGTGACTGTACAATTGAAATTTCAATACTGACGTCTGTGTTTATATTGTCACCTCAATATGTTTTACTATGCACAATTAATCAAATACACATTTCTGTCAAAATTTGTACATTAATTAACAAAATACTAACTGACATATTTTCAAAAATAAAACTATTACATTTAAACCAACAATTTATATGTCATCAGAGGATCTTATAATGAATTAGATTTAAGAACAGCATATTAGCCGAGCACGTAACCATTTACATGATTCCATATTTTAAACATCTATCAAATTCACATAGTTAAGTTTTCACTAGGAGACTAGAGTAATTATGACATTTCTAAGATATGTCAAAAATAACAATTAAACTACCTGTGACGTCCATGTTGATTTTAGAATCTTGGTTAGCATCAGATTCTTCCAGTTTGTCATCAAGTTGTTTCAATGCTTCAGGAGACACGTTCACACCAGAATCAGCAGCAGAACAAACCTTCAAGAACACCTACAACAACAACAACAACAATGGTATCATATGTCAGTACAGCTAAACCCCCTACCCCGCAATTACAAATATGATAACCTTGACCGTGATGGTACAGACCAGTTTCTTCCATAATGTATGTCTACTAAGGTCTGTCCTTGGATCCATTATGATGGTTATCATGATTCATTGATGTGTTACTCAACAAGCATTTTCAATTGAAGGCATACTATTGTTACAAGTATGGCAAATATTTCATTTATTTAATCCATGCCAATTATTTTGAGTACTAGTATTTAAACCATCCATGTTTAACTTCTGAGTCCATTTGAAAAGAGCACTAAAGTGACCAGAATTCTTAACAAAACAATTCAACATTAATTAGTACTAAAACAACTTGAACACAGGGAGGGTTGACACAGGCATACTGAAAATAAAAAATATTCACCCAATAGACACAGTATCAGACAAGAATAATAACCAACAATTTATTAATTCTCAATACATGTATTCACCTCTTCCAACTTGGGGTCAGAAACTCCGTAACTGACAACATTCAGGTCAGCACTTTGACTTTCTAAATCCTGGAAAAGTGCATAGAAATCAGAATCTTTGACAGCTGGGAGAACAAATGTAAGTTCTGTACCAGCAGTCTGTTGTAACCTGGCTCCCGGGATCCATGATTTGATTAAAGACAGTATGGGTGTTGAGTCATTTTCTGTAAAATAGGAGAACAAAAACAGAACTTTACTCGACATGATTCAACTTTTTCACTTAGCAAATATATTTTCAAAGAATAATTATAATTTTGGTGAAAGGTTTCTAGAATATTTTATTTTGAAGAAGAGAATTAGAAGCAGTCGAAGGGGCCTCCGTGGCCGAGTAGTTATTGTCTCTGACTAGTACATTTTTATAATCACTAGTCTCTTACATCCGTGAGTTTTGGGTTTGAGGAAGCAGTTCGGATAAACAGAAGGTTAAGGGTTCTATCAACATGTAAGCCTATGCCTTAGGTCTTCCTCCACAGTTAGAGTGGAAAAAGCCACCGAATTACCCTGACTGTAATTTGTTGGTGCAATGTTAAACCTCGGTGAAAAAGTGAAAAATATAGGAGCAAACAAACCAAAGTCTCTCTTGATGACAGTAAGTCTATGTCCACTGGCTAGATGATGTTTAAGGAACATGGGTGAACCAATACACAACATATGTCCTCCATGTATAACAGCTATCTGATCACTGATAATGTCGGCCTCATCAAGATGGTGTGTAGATAATAATACTGCTGAATCTGAGAACATCAAACAACATACAAGGTTAATATACTCGAAAACAAGTGTAAAGTCAAAAGTTACATAATACAAACATTTTGTTGAATACATTAAACCACCCATTGATACCACTCAATATAAAGACCAACTCATTACATTTAAGACCACTTACCACAAGACTAGATTTCTTCTTTTCAACTTGGTCATAAAAGCATGTCAATTATTAAGACCATTAATTTTGTCTTTGGTACAAAAGATGGTTTAATATCAAGGTTTTACTGTAAGTACCATGGTTAACTATTCCCCAAGCAATGAAGAAATGTAGACAACAGGTTCTGGTTTATCAAGTGTTAGTAGTTTCATTATAATCAAGGGAGGTAACTAACCAGATCTTTAAAGTCAGACAAGCAAATGTCAGGACACTTCAGGTGTCTTAATTGGAAAAGGATATAATATTTTTAGTACTGTTATATCCAGATTACTTTTAAGCCACAAATTGCCAACAATTCTCTTTATTCTAAATTGAAATTCACGACCCCCCCCCCCCCCCCACACACACACTAAAAAGGTCCTACCATTCTTCCTCTGGGTTATAAGATTCCATATTGCTCTACGACCACTGGGATCTACACCACTTGTAGGCTCATCAAGAATGACAGCTCTAGAGCCACCAACGAAAGCTAAAGCTACACACAGTCGTCTCTGCATGCCACCAGATAAATTCTTCACCAACTTGTCACGACACATCCATAAATCTACTTCTTTCAGGAGTCTATGGAATAAGTATTTACCATTAAGTTTTTTCCAAATGTTTTTCATGACACAATAGAATTATTGATAATACCACTCGATATTTAATGAAGGACACAGGTTAAATCATTGATATATATAACTCAACAATAACAACTCACTAGATTAATGACAATTTGGAGAAAGAAGAAATACTTCATATAACTGCATGACAAAATCCAGTTACACAGATCAAACCAAGATTCTGATTGGTTGTTAAATTACTTACTTTCTAATTTCATCTTTAGCTGAAGTTCCATGAAATGATCCCTTAATAGAACTATATAACTCCATGTGTTCTTGTACTGTCATACTGTAATAATATACAATATATGTAAATTAGACTGATAAGATTAACATTATTTCTTGACCAATCTATCGTTGTACAATGACAATATTTATAAACCCACAACAAAGGTGTGTATCCAGTAACCTAATTAACCCTATCTCTTGGCGCTCATGCTAATGTTTCTAAAAGCAAAATAGAATTAATTGCAACCAAGCTTGGTAGCATGAAACTTCAACAAAAATAGGAAAGATATGCTTACAAAAAAAAATACAAAATATTTTTTTTGTGACCTACTCACCCTATATTAGATGAAGTAATCAGGAATACAATTTTTTTTTTTCTGGCGTCATTTATAATAACATACAAGTCATGTAGAGAATCACACCTTGAGACAAAGGTCACAGTGAGCACCAAATAATAAAACCTAAGTCACATATCATATAAGGATTTTGTTATTAGACAGATAAATCTAGTATCTTACTAGACACTTCAAGCGTTATATGATAAAATATATGCCATAAAAATCTTGGAATATTTATTTTACGTATAAATAAACCAACACTTACTAGTCATATAGAGCGTTATGTTGAGAACATACACCCAAACTTCCCTTCATCGATTTCAATGGTTGATTAGATATAAATATGTCTCCTTCTGTTGGTTGTAGAATACCGATCATCATGTTCCTAAATGTAACAAAGAACATCAGTCTCAATGGTTTTTCATCATAACTTACAAATCCAGATATCTAAACAACTATCAATACTTAACAAAGTTGAAGCAATGAATCCAGATGTTATAGCTTAATACATTATTATAATTGATGTTTGTTCCTTAAAATTTACTCGAGCTTTCAAAGCAAATAAGATCATTTGTTTCGAACAAAATAATTCAACAATTACAAGACGAACAGATACTCATGTGTAAGCCATAAATGTCATGGTCTTATCCCCAACGTGTTTGTGATGTTATATAATCAGGCAAAATCAGTGAATTAAGACAGGTCACATAACCCATAAAAAATATTTTGAAGACAATATAACCAACAATATTCCAACAAACTGTCATTTCTTACATTGTTGTTGTTTTAGCAGCACCATTATGACCAAGCAGTGTTGTAACATTTCCAGCATGTATATCTAGATTGAGATTTGTTACAGCCTGTGTACCATCGCTGTAAGTTTTAGACAATCCTCTCGTTGACAACACAACTGGACTTGGATTGTTTGTGGATTCAACAAAAAGACCTGCAATTTCAACACAAGGTAAAAAAAAAAATTATTATTTCTTGAAACTATTTACTTATATTCTATTTGCTGTGTAAAAATAATTCTAAGAGGGTCAGTACCAAGTTGTAATACATTCACCAAAGGGCCATAATGGTAAAATATCACACAACCAGATCAATAGTACATAAATTATGTCAGGTTTCAAGTCTGAACACAGCAATCCTCTAACTGGACACAAAGCCAAACCAGGAAGTACACGAGACATTTAAGATAAAGATTATGTATTAGAATATAAAAATTACGTGAACAATCAACACACTATAAATACACCACAAAGGTAATAAGACTCTTCTAGTTTGTGTTAACCTGAGTATTGGTGTACATAGCATGGTATTTTCTAAATTATATTTTAAAGACTGTTTTCTTACACTTTACATACTTTACCATGTACTATGCACCAAAATAAATATATCAATCTATCTATCTATAAATGACTTACCATCATTGGAGGGGGCATATCTGTTCGTAGCACTGCTGCCACCAATATTACACCAGAATTTCGGTGAGAAAATAAAATACCAAGGTTCAGCAACACCAAACTTGCCTACAAAACAACAAAATAGCACAGTTCAACCAATGAATAATGCAGGCTTACTAAGCGCATTACTTAAAATGCGTTTCTAAACCAGATCATAGACTGACTCAATCCTACATGTTACTGACTCAATCCTACATATTACTGACTCAATCCTACATGTTACTGACTATATCCTACATGTTACTGACTCAATCCTACATGTTACTGACTCAATCCTACATGTTACTGACTCAATCCTACATGTTACTGACTCAATCCTACATGTTACTGACTCAATCCTACATGTTACTGACTCAATCCTACATGTTACTGACTCAATCCTACATATTATCAAAGTACTAAAAGTACTCATGGAACCTGAACTGACATAGACTTGCACTGTAACATGGGACAGGAGCTAGTTTAACAATTGCACGGCAGATGTAGAAATATGTAGTACTTTGGTTCACATTAATTTCATGCACTCTGAGCGAGTAATGGCTATAGACAGCTGAACATTCATTCAATTTTTATTACAATATTTATGTTTGTCAAGTACTAATATGGATTGTTTAGTCATTTCAATTAGAATTAAAGCTAATTCATACACACAGACTTTAAACAAAATAATAGGCACGACATACAACTTTTGCTAAGATCCAATAGAGATTTTCAACATACATGAAAAAATATTGTAATTTCAAAAGCAAGAATAGAAACATACGAACATTTAATGTTTTTTGACCATCATGATTTTTATTTCACAGAAATGTCTGACTTAGACTACAATAAACAGACAAACTGACATGTGATGAATCTTAGTGCAAAATATAAAGTCACTAGCATTTATTCTAAATGCAGTTAAAAAATTGTGCATTTTGAGTATACAATACAACCTCTTCAGAACAAACCACCCTTCAACAACAATGATTTTTGCCCACTGCATGATTTAACTATTAAATGTAACTTCTCTAGAGAATTAACCTCTAAACAACAACATAATTCTGCCACTCCCAATGTGTTGCCTAGGAGAGGTTGAAATTTAGTCGTAAAATGTATTTCTAGAACCTTGAACTAAGATGACATTAAATGTACCCACCTGGTTTAATGCTTCTCACATACCATCCCAGTATAAGATATATAACACCATCAATAGCAATCATTATACAACACCACGAGAAGCTGAAACCATCGTCATATAATGGATCAGAGTTAACATTGTCCCATTGTAAACCAATATTCTGTTCCTCATACCTGGCTATGAACTGAGCAGCATAACTGAACGCTGTTGTAGATGATAAACACTATAAAATAAAAAGTTTGTTAATAAGCAATTTTTCTGAAAGTAAAATCAGCTTGATGTTAAACACTTAAACTTCTAGCAACAAGGTCCATAGTTGAGTGAACTGGACTTGTAATCCAATGATCCAGGTTTGAATCCTGGTTGCATTAGGTTATACCATGCATGAAAATTCAACTAAATGTCAATTTTCTTCCATATGTGGAGAAGTTGAAGGGAACATTAGTACTGGTTAGAATATAGTCCAGGAAAACTGGTTGGGTGAACTGACCATTGTATATAACTGAAATATTGTCGGAAAAACATCAAGTGTTAAACCTACTGAAATATAAGTGAGTGCCTTGACATATCATTACCTGAGTAAAAATTATTTATTTTAAAACATGAGTTGATTATATTATGTTCATAACCCAAATTACAAATATCAACATAATAAATCATACAAATAAGAATCAGAGTTTCCACTTCATGAAACATGTGACTCATTTTGAATGTGAAACATCCATTTTTATGATTTCCCTTTTACAGTAGTAGTATTCATAACTAAACCTGACAGCATGCCAAAATTTTAGTTTGCAATATCATTAGATAGATTAATATGAAAATGTATGACCAAGAGTGTATATTCAAATAAACCAAGAATGAAGAATATATCTTAAGTTACACACAATCTTGAACTGATCGTCAAATATGTACACAATAGATCATACTTACTGCCAGTGTTTTGTGCCAGAATTTCATTTTTACTTCCAAAGTAAACAAGACAACAAATGGTAGATAGCTGACAACGTATCCAATCACAGTGGCCAAGATGGCAAGTGACGTACGAGTGAAAAATGCACTCAAAAAGTAACTGAAACATACACATCATTCACAAGTTTTAATTTCATGTTTTTACTTAAAAATCGTACCAGTACTTTGTCAATTTTACAAGACAAAAACATTATGCAGGTGTACGTACATACAGATGAACTAATTAAACAATTTACAATCAGTCAGGCTTGAAGTGCTGGGTATAAGAAATAATTGGTATACTTCAGAAAATCATGAGGTTAATGATAAAATGACTATACCATTGTATTGAAAGAATCTATTCTTTTGAACAAGTAAGAAGAATACACCCCTCCCAACAATTTGTATCATAATGTACCAACCTTAACATAATTGTAGAGAACACAAAGTCCAAAAAGTACAGATACACAATTGCAATGTTACTTCTACTGAATATATTCCCATATCGTAGAAGTAAGACATCTATGATGGCCACAAGAGCCATTATTAATACTGTAGTAAAAAACCAAGCAATCCAGTTGAGACGTGTTTTCATTCCCATAGCAGCCAATGTCTGAAAAATACCAACAAATTAATGTAAGACTTAAAAGTTGAAAAGCAATCTCTATGATAATAACGCAATTCATTTTCTGTAATTCTTGACGGAAATCACTTGCGTAAAATGTACTATTCCTTGTACAAGTATACAAGGATTACCATTGTTTTATACATTTTATACAAAAGTTCTTTAAAGAATTCTAAGTTTTTAGTCAGTGTCTAAATTTAAAACCACTACTTTTAGATTCCAAACTCATCTACCATACAGGTCTAAAACACTGCATCAATTTGATGTATCAATTTCATTCCACAATAACAAAATGTAACAATTAAGTTTTAATTAGAAATTACAGTATTAAAAACGAATGTAATTGTTGTACATTGAATCATAAGAGAATAACTTCACAACTTGACTGCTGTGACAAAAATGAAATCCCAGACATTATGATAATATATTTAAACAAATGACAACTAGCCCCCACCTCTTCCTGACCCCGTTCTCGATCATAAACCAAGTTGAACACAGCAAAGGATATCGCAGCAAGCCATGATAGCGTCATAATAACGTTCAACAGATATCCAGCAATTGTGTTCACAAACCTGAAAATTTGAAGAAAAAAAATTTTACCACAGAATCTGTCAAATTATATGGAAATCTTAATAAAGGCAGCAAAGAATAAAAAACATGAATTTTGTTTTAAGTGTATTAAGCTATATCAGACAAAAAATGCTATGTAAATTTCAAGATGTTACATCACATTGTTTTCATAACATTTTAGAGTTTTGTCACAAGAGTTTAAAAAAAAATTACCTAAGAAATTTAACAAACATGATTGTTACAAGCTATCAGACCAAATGCTTTGTAACAGAAGTGACCAATATCCCCGCCACTGCTTTGACACTATATGGCTGCAAGATTTGATATTGAAAAAAGAATAATGCATTAATATCTGTATGATGTAAAGAAACTTACACATCATATGTATGACAAGGGTACGGCAGCTGTTTGGTCGTCACCGGAGACACAGAAACGTTTCCATGTAATGATATAATAGCCTGATCAACCATGTCCTGTAACTGTACAAATCCACGGAAATATCGCATCTCAGTGAAGAACTGATCATAAGGTTGTGGTCGCCACATTCTGTCTTGTATTCTATCAGAGGTGGGTACATTATCAATGTCCATACGAATGCTGTAGTGTATATGATGTGGTAAGTCAGAGGTTGTGTCACGTTTCTTTCTCGTTGTACCACCTTCAGTCACATCAAACACCAAACCTACAAATTTATAGATCAAAACAATAAGTAAAACTAAAAGGTCAATAAAACAAATACAAACCTTATAAAGTTAAAATCCTGATAATAATGAAGATCCATTAATAAAATCAAAGCCTCCGATTGGTTCGGTCTGAGTGCTAACATAAAATTAACCAATCACACGGCCCCAATTCAAAATCAATCCATTAAACTCAGTTAAATAAACTAGAACCTCAGGGTGTATGGGAGTTTATGATCTTCTTCTTACATTATTTCCTCATAAACCTGTAAGTTATATTCTGCACATGACATTTATGTTAAACTCTTATTTCCAGTCAGTATCAGATAGACTCATCTTAGAAGTGGACAATCAGATACACAATGAACCATATTTCCTCAAATTAAAGCATAAAATGTAGCATGTAAATAAATTTATAAATGAAGAGTTAATCAAAGTACATACCAGCAAGAAGCTCATTGTTATCAGATAATTTTTTGGCTGACATTTCCATGCTAGATTCATCATCAAAACCTTCAAATCTGTCCAGGAGTACACATGATATATAACTCTGAATCATGTCAGCTATTTTACTGATTCCTGACATCATATCCATGTCAGTGTTCTCCAAGGTGTATAATATATCATCCAGACTATTCGCTGATACACCGGCCAGTTCAGTCATCATCCCTTGTATAAGATTGCTTTTAAGTATTTCCTGCAAAACAAATCAACAAAATTAGATAGTACTGGGTGTGTGGTCATAAAAGTAATTTGATCCCAGTCTCAGAATACAAGCTTGTCATTGGTTAATTCTCAGTCTATAATTGAAACAAACCAATAAGAGACTTGTATTTCTCTTAATTATTAATACAAACTATACAATAATTTATCATCCTTGTTATTTCATAATGATTAAATGATTCCTGAAAACTTGATACAAATACTCACCAGGTACCCATATTCAAAAGAAGCAAACTGAACTAAAAGTGAGAAGTTTCATTTAGACTAGTTCAACATGAATCAGTTCAAAAACTTAACTCACAAATATCGTCTATTGTATTCTGATTTCAACATTTTTAACCAGACACACAATAACATGTTTAAGTCAAAGTATTACATAAAAGTATACATGACAGACGAGTAGCTGTAAGCACAGTCAAACCTGTGAACAAAGGCCACTCTCGGATAGGTAACCTTTATCCAGAAGTCATTTTGTTCTAAATCATGACAGATTTTAAACGAATGGCCTTTATTTAAAGGGTGATCTTTATTAGGAGATGGCCACTATCACAGGTTTGACTCTACATGTAAGAGGTTTACCTGTATATCTTTAGACTTGTCACCAGATATATTAACCAATGACACGGAACCTTCAGCCCAACTCAAGGCAATATCAACAACCTCTTCCAGGGATTCAAATGACGAATTAATCTATAAAATAATGACAGAGAAACATTATTAAATTAATCATTATTTGACTGATCCTAGCATTACAAGTTGTTGCCTAAATGCAATAACATAACAAGTACAGAATATGTCAGGTAATCATGTTTAAGCCCTTCTCAATATGCTTTAGCTAGGTACCAGTCTAAGTCACATTACATTTTATTTTCCAACACATCTCTACTGTTCAAAGTTATTTCTAAATTGTTTATAATTTCATCTTATATATTCATGTATTGAGAATCTAACAAAGAATAAACCTTTATCATAAATGTTTAATTATTTGTAGTGACAGGTTACCTGTTTTATGATTCTATCAACCACAGGGCTTCGTGGAGAGTATAGAATTTTACCACGCATCAATGGTTTCAGGTAAGCCCAGATTATGGCACCATTTTTATCCTGCATGATTTTCATATACATATCTTTACATGCGTTACCTGCAAGGTAGAACCATGATTGTGACTGAATAGAGACATAAGAAACACCAGCATCATCATGCAGAATTTATGATTCAAACAGTCACCAGGGAATCAACTTTAGTAAACTGACCACACAAAAAGCATAAAATACAAAGAAATATTATTACATTGTGTTGTACACAGGCTACCGGCATGTGATAACAGCAAATTAAAGTTTCACCAAAAAAAATGTTTCACCTTATATATATTATAGAGTAAAGGTATAGAACTCCTGGGCTCAGAAATCACACCGGTCATGTTCATCAAGGTCCTGTTGTAACAATTCTGAATCGATTCTTAAAAGCCTGGTCTTATTCGACGCAGAAATAATTTCTCTTTAACCACCATCCACTCTTATAAACATACATTGCTCTGAACTGGAGCAATAAGCCCTCCAACTTACAAAAAGTACCACTAGGCATCGATGTGACCTAAGTTTCTTTTCATTAGCTACAGAGTAAATTTCTTTATTCCTTCGGAATGTCATACCCTCTCCGGTGTAAATCGAAAGAAAATCAAATTTGTTATCACTCACGGTCGACGAATCATTCAATTGATGTATACCTAAGTCATTACGATTCAATATTCCACGCTTTCGTCGATTTCGCTTCTCAGCTGCCATAATTGCACAGATTAAACGCCGTACCATTTTCGTGCCGTTTCGGCTCAACGATTGGTCAAAATCGGAGGTGTGGCAACCTTCACCTTTAACAGTCATTTTGCCAAAGAGAGTTTGAATCGTCAAATAATGAATCGTAATGCCTTAGGTACCCATCAATGGAATGTTTGGTCGACCGTGAGTGATAGCAAATTTGATTTTCTTTCGATTTACACCGGAGTGGGTATGAAATTCCGAAGGAATAAAGAAATTTACTCTGTAGCTAATGAAAAGAAACTTAGGTCACATCGATGCCTAGTGGTACTTTTTGTAAGTTGGAGGGCTTATTGCTCCAGTTCAGAGGAATGTATGGATATAAGAGTGGATGGTGGTTAAAGAAAAATTATTTCTGCGTCGAATAAGACCAGGCTTTTAAGAATCGGTTCAGAATTGTTACATCAGGACCTTGATGAACATGACCGGTGTGATTTCTGAGTCCAGGAGTTCTATACCTTTACTCTATAATATATATAAGGTGAAAAAAAAAATTTTTTTGTGAAACTTCATTTTGCTGTTATCACACGCCGGTAGCCTGTGGTGTTGTATACATGATTTACCTCCAGTGTTGGGTTGTTTTCACATTAAATCACTAATCTTTAACAATATTTTCAGAGCAATGTATTTGAAATTAATTTCTTTCATAACTTGGCAGGATGCAGTCACATTTAAAATAACTCCAAATTCGAGATCAAAGTTAATATAAGTTATTTATACAGAACAATAGTCAGTTCTGATAGTCATATTAAGATGCTGCAGGTGTGTTTCCAGATCTAAGTTTAATGAGTACACGGGTCTGAGAATGAACTACATGTAATATTTTTCAAGCTTAAGTCTCTAAAGTAACTGAAAAAAACTTTAAATACTGAAATACCTATAAATCATCCTAAGGTGACTTATACAAAATGTTTTTAAAAATATGTCTCAAAATAAGCAACAAATCATGAGCAGCAGAAAAAGTACTCAATAAATAATCAGTGAAATATCAAATCCTTATCATTGTGTGTTTATTGTAGGCATAAATTAATGCAAAGAAATGTGGAGTGTTGTTCAAAGCAAAGGCAATGTCAGATAAATTAATAACAACAACAATACTTTTCAAATTAATGATGGAAAATGCAACATTTTCATTCTAAGAAATTTAATGATATGAATTTCAGCATCTATTAAATGCATATTAATATATACCTGTTAAAGTCAGGATGCAATTTAAATCACTGATTAATATGCTTGGAGAAAAATCTACCTACTTTACCTATCTATCATGTAAATACCTAGTATGGAATCTTTTCTTTATAATCTAGTAAAAAATCTAATTTTTTAACAATATGGATGTATGCATAGTAGATTGCGAGTTTTTTGGTGAAATGTTACATGTAACAGGTACATATATTTAAAAAAATAAACCACAATTTATGTTGATAATATTTTTGAGAAAGAAATTACTGCTTGTACTGTAATGATAAAAACTTTGCAAGCTATCTTTCAATAATCTAAATGGAGCCACACTTGTGTCCAAACATGTTTTAGTATAAACAAATAAACCATGTCATGATTTTGAGCAATCATTTTTTCCCCTAATTAGTAATCAATTAAATTCTAAGTAAGACAAGGAGTGTATATAACAGTATTTGAACACACAACATCCGAAACAACTGTTGAATAACTGAAACTGAGGAAATATTTGAGCTTTTATTTAAGATAAGTTGCTATTTTCACAAAGAATCTAGTGTCAAAACATTTGTACCAAAGGCAGTAACATTTACATCTTGTTTTGCATATTCAACCACAGAACATAATCTTTGAACAGAGTCTAAATACAAGAGTTTTTGCAAAAGAGGCCACAAATAAATTACAGGAACTGCTATACCTGATTGTTATTAACATGTTTGTTGTCTGCTTGATTTAACATTTTTACCAAGACAAGAAATGACCAAGTTTACCTGGCAGAGAATTCAATTCTTCTTTTTGCTTATCTGATAATTCAGAGGTCTCCTTCATGACAGAGCCGGTGTTGAATTCATCACGGATCATTGGTATCTGAGTTCCACAAACAATGGCAGAAAATGAACCAAATTCTTGTCGACCTGTAAATACGGTAAGTACAGTAATATCTCTGATAGTAGCCATCTTGGAATAAAGGCCCATCTGTGCAAGGCCATTCTTTTGGAAGTGTCATTGATTATTTAGAACAAATTACCTCTGAGTAAGGGCCACCTGTCAATAAAGGCCACTTTATGTTTATCCTGAGGGTGACCTTTGTTCACAGGTCTGAATGTATATCAACATCCAATCACAGCCCAGATACTTAGTATTACAACAAACTTTTCTATTGCAAAGAAATAAAAAATATTCCTATAAAGTTTTCATTGACAAAGTAAGACTTCAACATCTTGCGAATAATTTTCGAAAAAAAGATTTTCTGATTATTTACTAATATTTAATTAAACAGTTAAGAATATCACTCATACTCTGAATATGAATCTTCTACATAAAATAATCTAATGTTCAAACAAATTTATACATACTAGTTTGGGCAACAGCAAGATTTTCAAAGGCTTGTGGGATAGTTTCAGCAAAGTCATTGAATGATTGTGTCATAGTGTTTAAATCTTCATTAGCATCAACAAGTTTTTTGATGGCTTCTTTTGTTTCTTCCATAGAAATGTTCGAACGAAAAAGTTTATCAGAGTTCAATATAATCTGAAATTCACAGGAAAGGTATTTTCATAAATACGATCAACTACTGAAACAATCTTAATGATCTGTGATACATCAATTCTGTAAGATATAAATATGCTGTCTTGCAAATTTATAGAGCGTACATAACACTGGTCGAGACACCCACAAGGCAGATACTTTAAGTGACTTCTATGCAGAGTTAAAATACTAAAAACTAACTAAAAACACCAATTTAAACAACTTCAGTTGAAAATACATTAACAAATCATTTACACTCCAATGCTTATATGGTGAAAATGAAAACTGAACACTGAGAGAGAATCAGTGGTTTAAATGTGAAGTGTTCCCATTCATAGGATGCATCATTTAAGGTATAATCCACTAAATAATCAACTTACATCTTCAACAAATCCTCCGATGTCCAGCTGCAAGGCAAGTTCTCCCACTAATGATGACACAGTATCCACATCTATCTTACAAAATGCTTCACTGATTTCCTCAGCATTTGTAATGGAATCATTATCAAACTTGAGCACTGTAGCTAATCTAGTACTGTTACATACCCAGTCTGAGACATTCACTTGTGCTGCTGATATCAACTGGTAAACACAAACAAAATATAAGTTCATTAAAAATAATATTCACCTCAATAAGGTCATCAAGTTGAACATTTTTGAAATATCCTACCAAGTTTAAGGCAAAAGTAAACATTGTGATTTTATGCCTTTATTTGCATCATAAATAAAGTAGAAATAAGTACATAAGTCTAATTTTTAATTATCTAACATGTATATGAAAATGTCAATACAAACTACAATCAAATTTTCACCATTCTTTTCACACAAGTTTACTAGAACTCGAGGTAAAGTTAAAAGATACATAAAGGTCATTTATACATAGATCTAACAGTTGACTTAGATTAACTTACCACTTCCATACTTATGCTTCCATCCAATATAGCATCAGAGACATCCTCAGGTATGGCCAGTGTATCCATCATGTATGTCTTCATATAACTTGGATCTTTTACAAGATCAGTGATATGTACTGTAATATAGAATGTATTAGGGTTTCAGTAGGACCAACTAATATCAGCAACATGTACATTAATCATTTATAAGATCTTTTACTGTAATTTAGAATGTCTAAGAGTTTTCAGGAGGACCATCCAATACTAGCTCCATGAATCGGCCATATTTATGATATAAGACATCAAAGAAACTGAATAATCTGTTAACATAATAAAGCATTGAATTAAGCTGAATTTTACTAATGTACAGTTCAACCGACTTGCAAGTACTAAACCATATTTTGTATGTTATAGTTGATTAAATGCCATTTTTCTATGACATTTCAGTTTATAACCAGTTGCCCTGGACTGCATTCTAACCAGTCCAACTTTACACAACACTTGAAGGAAAATCAATTTTTTTTTGTTGAATTTTCATAGAAGAATAAAGAAGAGTACAGCCTGCTGTGACTGGGTTTGAACACTAATCACTGGGTTTAAAGTCTAGCACACTGACATATAGACCATGATCACAGTCACTTAACCACAGCAACACAACACACAGCATACATGACGAGAAAGTAAACTTTTCCAAAATATGAGAATCTGCTGTCATTTTAAATAAGAATGCTAAGAACTCACCATTAGTTAAAGCCAAACTCTTCAATGATGAGAAGGCAAAGATACCATCAGCCAGCATTTTAACATCATGTAATAAAGCATTGGTTATATTATCATTATCTATCAGAGAAAACGTTTCAATCAAGTTGTTCAAACTGTAAAATGAAAAATAATCTTATCGTCAGGATTACATAGAAACTATTTTGAACATAAGTTATAGCAACTCTTCTCGAGACTGGAATAAATATCAAAATAATAAAAACTTACAAAACACTAAGATTTGAGAGTTATTCAGTCATACTAAGGCCTATAGAAAATGTTTGTTTCTGGTTACATGCTCATTAAAAATAGGGTAGGTAGAGGTACTGGCATTTCTTTTGCTCTTGAAAGCATGTGGAAAAGTGAAAAAGTGGATTTTCCATTCCTCTGGCTAATAAAAAGTCTAGGGTCGCAGGGAAAAATAATATAAATATATTACAATCTAAGCTCAACTTTTATAACAAAATATATCCTGAGATTAAAAAGATAGTAATTTTATTTACATACTTAAAATGACCAATGTAAATGATGAATTATATTAATACAATGTAAATTCTATCAACACCATAATTTAACTAACACACCTGTCTAGGAAAGCATCAGGTCCATTGTCAACAAGAATTTCTTGAAGTAGTTGCAGAATTTCTTGATCCTGTTCTAGGTTATAAAAGTCAACAGTACCCAGTTTTTCAGCCAGACTAGCAATAGATGCTAGACCTTCAATATTACCCGCCAGTGCTGATATGTCCTGGGAAACTCGGTTCCAAAATGACATAGAATCATACTCTGCCATATTTTGTAGCTAAAATTTAAGAATATCATCATTGTATCAAATACAGCCATTACCTATGTAATCTTATCTAAACAAGAAACCGTAACAGCATATTGTAATAACTCAATGGCTTACGAATTTCACCTTGTTTCAAATTACCATTTATTATATCATCTATGGCTATAAAATGTGAAGTTAATAAATAACAAAATGTAACCTTTCTGACCTTTGACTGCAATATAGTCACTAATGTTAGCCATGAGCACTACTAAAGCAAATCTTTCCTTCCAGATTAAGAAATATCAACTTATAATGTCAAATATAAAACATTTACCGATTCTAGGGTGGTGGAATAATTCAACAGAGTACGGGCAACCTCTTTAGCAAGTTGTTGATTTTCTCCACACAACGTTTTGTTTAATTCTAGGTCTATAGTCGCAAAATCCCCCTTCTGACATACAGATTCTATCAGCTCTTCTACGGTGAGATTTACCTGTCAACATGAATACAAGATATTGGATCAAGTTGGAATCCAGGGCAATAAACAAACAGGTTCATTAACACAACAGTTACTGTTGAAAAGAACAGATGTTCTGTAATTTCTTTGACTATTTCTGCAAACAGAATCTTACCCAAACCAAGATATAGCATTAGCCCACAAAATGAAGAAAGTTTGCATACTAGATTCATATTTACAATTCCACCAGGATGGTGTTATACATATAACTGTTTTATCTATAATTAATTGTAAGTTAATTAATATAAGCTGATGATCATCTTTATCTTGATAAAGAACTTTTTTACTTAAATAGATTAAGATAATTTCACACCCTAACTTCTTACACTGAAGTTTATCTGTTATAACATCACACTACTACATTTAGAATACCTAATACAGATAAGATACATACAGAGTTCTGTAAGTAGGTCATATTTAATGATGACAGGATGGATTCAGTACTGCTTGCAAAAATAGTTTGTAGTGTGCTAGATATCTCTGTCATATTGTTCTCTAAACCTTCCATCAATTCACGGACAGCTAAAATGATAAATAAAACATTATTAATATTATTAATTTAGCATAACAACACAATAGCAAGACTCGTGAAATTGGTTCAATTTTTGTCAATTAGTTATAAGATGATACAATGCAGAATCCTCACCATATTTCAAAGGTTGATAGTCCAAAGTCAAAATAATCCTGGTCTGAAAAGAATTTGTAGGATCAACAAAATTTCCTACTACAGTAATGTTAATTTGACTCTTTGGTACAAATTCTCAAGAGTCAGAAGCACAATTTGACTAATTCCAAGAGTCAACGAAAAGGTAATTTTAATGGTTAAATGAGAATCCTGATTCATAATTGTATTAATAAATTTGATGTGATATTATCCAGCCACAGTCGGTAGAGCATCTAACTTGCAAACAAGAGGTCTTAGGTTTGAGCCCTGCACATGATAAAAGATTATAATTAAGATTTTTGTAAAATCTCAATTCATTTACCATTTTCTTGTTGATTATAAATATCAATAACGTCATCTAACACTGATGTAGATATATTAGTGCCAATCAGTTGGGACAAGAAATTCTGTAAGTCTTCATTTTCTAAAATCTGTATAATCTCTGACCCAGTGCTGAATAATCTGATAAAAATATCAAACAAAAATATAAAAAGACATTTTGTAGAAGAATTTATAAAGTGTATGCAATAAAGTGGTCATATTATAATAATGCAAGGTTTTCAGGAAAGTATATTTTCTATGTATGCTTGATTTCTACTCTCAAGTCTTCAAGAAGAAAATCTTTTATTATACACCAATATCGGCTTCAAGTATCCCAAGGTCAACGTACTTCGGTCTGCATTGAAATGTATGTGCCCCAAGTGAGTGTCTCAAATACCGTTCAGTTTCAACACTCATGAACATCATAGCTTTGGCTCTAATATTTGGATCATAATTCAAACTGTTTTTTAAATGGCAAAAATGATCTAATGTACCAATCTAAATAAGAAATCTCCAACTTCCATCTAAATAATGTAAGAAAATCTGTCCAAACAAATCAAAACTGAATTTGACATCATCTTATCTTACAGAATTAGGGTATCAGTATATAATGGTGTAATAGTTAATGATCGTCTGTGAACTGTCTTAGTTTAATCTTTTTCAAACAGAAACTCAGTATCTTTTCGAAGTATAGTTCCAGATAAGGTAATAAAAAGTCTACTTACTTAGATATGTCCATTAATAAACTTTCAGCATTACTAACAGCGGAGGTAACACAATCTTCTAGCTTATAACTTTCTTCAACAGCGGTGGTCAAGGATGAAATTAATTGTACAAAGAAATTCACATAACTAGGCACACTGTCACACGAGAACTTGGTGGTTTCACCAGACAAAATCTTAGTGACCTGAAAAAAAAAAAAATGAAAATCTTAAAACATGAAGATAAAGTTATGATTCAATACTCTGACAATTGTATTGAAAAATGTGAAAAGTGTAGAAATGAATGATGCTAAATATAAACAGGTAAATAACAAAATTTAATAACAAGATTTAAAAAAAAAAACGTTCCAAAAATTGCAATATTTTTTTAAGACATTTGACCAGATTACTGCTTGTACATACAGTATAAACAGTATAAAACCACAAGGTGTCTTTATATGACATTACTCTGAGCATAAAATACAAACATTCTAGTTTTCAAATTTATTAAAATGCATGAACTTTTGCACTTAATTAGGTGACGCTAAATGAATTACTCACTGTAGTTAATTCATTAACCACTCCTAATTCTTCAAGTTTGTCTAAGACTCCTTCAACATCACTAGAATCACTTCCACAAACTGCTGTATTCACATCTGTGAGAGTAAAATAACAAAAATCATACTTCAGACCCAGAAATCATATTTAAAACAAAGCTTTCATAAAAAAAATACTGTAAAATCTCATTATTATTTGTTTGTTTCATTGGGTTTAATGCCATTTTCAACAATATTTCAGTCATATTGTGGCATGCAGTTATCCTGAACAGCTTTCCTGGATTTCATTTAGGCTTTAACCAGTACTAACCACATTCTATCCGTAAGCTTCTGCCAAGCTACCCCACATAAGTGGAGGACAATTTAACATAGAATGTAATATCTTCAGTCAAATTTGTCACAGATATTGTGAGCCTCGGCCGGGGTTCGAACTTAAGTAATTATCTCAGTATCAATTCCACCTCCTTACAATGACCCTTTTTTAATTTGATTATAAAACCACCTAAATATTAAGGTCATTACTTATGCTCCTAATAACACTGAGAATATCAAGATGTTACAATACAGTTCTAAGTGTTCAATTATCATTATAAAATGATAATTATCATGGAGTAATTTTTACAAATAAAATCATTTTTTTATTCAAGCTGTCTGTGATGTAACTGATGGTTGCACAGAAATCAGAATGTTAATGTGAAAATTTCACCAACATCATGATTTAAGTCATTAATCTTTGATCCCAAGGTCAACAATATCTATGCATGTAATCAACACAAACCCTTTGTCACCAAAACTTACCTATTTGTATTTTCATTACAGCACTTGAAATCTTGATGAAGCCATCAACAGAATTGAGGTATTCTGTTAACCCAGAAATTTCTGGTAGATTTGTAAATACCTGGTTACAAGTTCTCTCCAAACTGCAACAAAACATAACTTTAAGTAAAACAAGCATAAAATCACTTTCATCATGATAAATTTAACTCCAAACAATGTACAAAATCAAACCTGTGAACAAAGGCCATCCATTGAAAAGACAAAAGGAGGTTCTTATTAAAGGGCCTTTATCCAGAGGTCATTTTGTTCTAAACATTCATTGACTTTTAAATGAATGGCATTTATTCACAGGGTGACCTTAATTCAAAGGAGACCGCTAACACAGATTTGACTGTATACATGTATTTAATTGTCAGTATAATATTTTAGAAAGTAACATTGTAACATGATGATATATAGTGGCCTCTTTGGTGAAGGTCTCTGACTAGTAATCACTAGCTTCTCACTGTTGTGGGTTCAAATCTTACATGTGAGGAAGCTGACCAGCTAGTCTACAGTATATCTGTGGTTCAACCCAAGTGTATGCCTGTAGCCTTCCTCCACCATTATAGATAGAAAAGTCATCAAAATGTCACTAGCCTGGCTATTGCTGCCAGTGAAAAAAGACATATTGTTACTGCAGAGATCATAGTTGGTGTCATTAATATAGTTTTATTATACAAGTCAATCTTTCCAAACTACCTGTGAATAGAAACCCCAAACTTGCTTTTATCTCAAATATAAACATTTACAACTCATTGAAACCACTGAAAAAAGGCTGTAAATAAATAATGATGACTTTTTCACTGTGCTAAAGATGGTTTATATAGACTGGTTTGATGGTACTTAGATATTATATAAAACAAAGCCATTTAGGTAAACTGACATAATTATAATATTACCTATCATCTGGTGAATCCATCAATGTCTGTAAAGTATCAAGCATTGTTTGACTCCATGCATCCATACCATATGTATCTACTTGGCCCAGATGGGTCATTTTTTCTATGATTTGTCCTAACAGGTTACTCATATAGTTATATGTTTCAAAGCTAATACTAGCATTATCAGATCTCAAGATATCTTCAACCTGCAAGGTAAGTAAAAAGATTCAACAGGTTATTCTAATCACATAATATCTACATAGGGTCAAGCCTGAGTAGAAAGGCCACCCTTCTGGCCTTTATAAATATGTGTCCTTTATTTGGAATTTATTTTGTTCTTAATAAAATGACTGTTTTATAAGAATGGCCTTTACTCACAGGGTGATCTTTATTAGGAGGTGGCCTGACTTACACAGGTTTAACTGTATCTGAGAATTTGAATGAGCAAGAATCTTACATCTGAAGTTTGACAAATAAAATGATCAGCAAATTTGTAAGCAAATATGTGGTGTACCTTCATAAGGAGACTGCCAATATCAATGGATTTAGCTAACTCTGCAAGGTAATTCTGATGTGTATTAACGTTAGAACACAGTTCATGTTGTAGAGAAGTTACGTTGACATCGCCATGGAAACTGAATGTCTCCAAAAACAGTGTCATGTTACATACAGTCTCATTCCATTCATTGCTTAAC
Organism: Lutraria lutraria; assembly: GCA_964023205.1. NCBI lineage: Eukaryota > Metazoa > Mollusca > Bivalvia > Venerida > Mactridae > Lutraria > Lutraria lutraria. The sequence goes on from OZ026836.1 coordinate 16,489,172, forward strand.
ATCAAAGTCAGAAACTGTAATACAAGAAACAATATGGTTAACAAACAATGTCTACATGTTGGGTGCAAAGCTAACAGAAGTTTATTTATACACAATGTTTACAATAATTCAACATTATTCTATCATAATTTACTACCATTCACATCATAATGATTGCAAATAATTTATTATTAAATAAACTTAAAGCACAGATACATGTATTTCTATCACACAATTTTGGAGTTTCTTAAAAGAGATTGACCAACTAATGTGAATAGTATCAGACCATCCATTTAGTAATTACAAACACTCAATGGTAGAACAAAAATAGCTTGAATGTCTGCCTTTTAAAATTTATCTAGCTTTTTTCAACTCTGCAGGAATTCTCAGAGATTCCTTAATCATAAGCAACATAAAAACATTCATTATGATGAATATGATGAATTAAATACTATACCTTAGCTGGATCAACAGAAGACATTAATAATGTAGAAATCATTCCACTATCAGCAACAAGTGTAGCTACAGCATCTGGGTCAGGTAATATATCTACCAGTGGTACACTGTTGTTTCCTAGAAGTAAAATACATTAGTTTTATTAATTCTATACCATTTAATTGTATAATATCAAATTCAAGCATCACAGGTATATAACAAGACACATAATTCCAGACAAGAAGTGGTCACAATTAATAGATGATTTACCAAAGAAATGATGTTCCATTTGTTCAATGAGGTTTGATAAAATCACAAAATATCTAAAGACAAATACCTAAAGACACCAGGCTCCATACATGATCATAGGACCAGCATGATTAATCCTTATTTTAGACCCATAAAAAATCAGCTGTTCAACTTTTCTTTTCATTTAATGTTAGGATATGCATGTATACTCATATATTATTCCAGGCCTGAAAGATTTACTTCTTTATTGAGGGCAAAGTGAAATTATTAATCTTTGTAAGAAAGCTACAGTTATTAATTACATGTACCAGTTATATTGTTCAGCATCATATCTATGTATTTTTCAGTCTCCACAATAACTAACAGAGTAGATCTGAAGTCACTTAACGAACCAGTATCTTCCATCAACTTCAATAATGCCATAAAACTGTAAGAAAAAACAAAATTATAGATATTCCTTTTAAGTTGACCAAACTGAATGCCAAATTTAAGGCAAAGAATTGAATCAGAACAATAAATAAGGGGAAAATTGATTCTGATACATACTAACAGATAAGGGAAAGATCATTTCTAACACAGATAAAGTCAACCAATGTCTAGATATGACATTTTTGAGCAGCAGAACCAAGAGTTATAACCATTCAATACAGGTGGTAAATTAAAGTGATATATCTATACATGTACAGCCATACTCAAAACAACACTAAAAGTTCTACAGTTCTCAGAAACATATTTAACTCAATAAAAATTTGGTCTTAAGAGAATATAAGTCTTTAGAACAATACATACCCATCTCTTGCTAGACCATCTTGTGTTAGTGTCAACAGCCAATCAACCCAGTAAGTACCATCCACAAACATGTCAATATTCAAACCTTCAAGTACACTTTTAACTACATCCATGGTTCCTTGACTTACCATGAAGTCATTCTCATACATCTTCACTACTGTATTAAACTGAAACACAATCCATGATTGCTTGTATTATAATATGTTATTTATCAACAGTATTTCATGCCCAAGCTGTGGATGTTTATCAGACCAGGACTCCAGCATAACCTCTTTTTGGGATGGAGGAGAAGGTGGGGGTAACGTTGCACCAACAGTAAGCATCTTTTAGCAACTTTTCAAGCTTTAACAGAGATGGAATACCCATGGCATACAAATCAGGTTGATCCACTAACTTTTCACAAGCTAACTGAGTAGGTTCCTCACATGTGATTTTTTTCTGATCCCTAGTGAGATTCTAGCTCACAGTAGTGAGGGGTTAGTAATTATTAAACAAAGACTTTAAACATTTAACCTCATGAGCCCCTCCTGCACTACTTACTGGAACAAGAATCATCCCTTAACATTCCTATTACAGTTTCATCATATTATTGTACAGTGTAATATTTTAGTTAAGACATTCAACTAATTTAAACATGGTCATCCAATAAATCTGTGACTGGTCTAAGAATGCAGCATGGCTATTGGTCAATTTCAAGACTACAGTATAGTGAAAAACAGCCAATTAGACACTCTCAGATGTTCACCGGACAATCTAACTGAAGATACACATGTATTCTTGTCTCAGATTCATGTAAAATTTAATTAAGATGAATAACTTTATTATGTTTTTGGAAACCAAAAACACAGGTTATGTTCACTGGATTCACTATAAAATTCCATTTTAAATAAGTACTCTTTCAATTACGTCAAAATTAAGTATTATCAATGTTTTCATATTGACATCAAATATACAAAATACAGGTAACCTACCACTTGATTCACTGTTCCAATATCAGTTTCATTATATCTATAATTCATCATAGTTTCATTCCACATACTGAATTCTCTGCCACACAAGATTGTTACATCTAAATTTATCCAAATCAGATCATTTCTATAAGCCTCATATTCAGAAGAACCACACACAAAACTAGTAAGTAATTCTTCTCTGCTAAGTTTGTTCTCACTCTGTACATAAAAACAAATCAATGCTTGTTAAAACATAAATACAAAATATAGCCTATCTAGTTGAGTTTTCAAGATTCTCTAAAAGCTCAATGTTCCTCCATCCTAGAACATTAAATAGTTGTCCATTACAAAGACAAAATAACAAAAGAAATACAATGTATTTCAAAGGTTGATTATAAATGTACTTGTACTCATCACTAGTCATTATCACAAATATTAAATCTCGAATAATCATCTCAATGATGTCCCAACAGGTCTCGATAAATCAACTGTCCGCTTGTAATAACCAGTAGAAATTTACTCAGGATGAGGAACAAGTTAAATTTCTTAACTTGTTGTCCAGTAGGCCGAGTAGCTTGAAAAAGAAATAGTCGAGCCCTGCCAAATAAGCACAACTTATTAACTGGTAAATAGAAGAATCAGATGTAATAGCAATGGTAATACTTAGGATACACAGACTGATAAAATATAAAAGTTTACTTACCACCAAAGTTTCAATCACAGTTGATAAAACTGAAAACAATTCATCTATTGATGTTAAAGAATCCATTGTGGACAAAAACTTCTCTGGATCAGAAAATATCTCTTCTACATCACCACCTGCAAGAACATTTTAATGTACAGTAAAAAAACCTGAAAACAAGACTCCCTGAAAACAGGAACTCCCAGACTATCAGACAATTTTTCAAGTCTATTTTTTTTCGGAATTCATAAAGAGGTCTCCCAAAATTGGAATTCTCAGAAAACTAGACATTTAGCCAAATCTGGAAGGTGTCCATTTTACAGGGATTTTATTGTAAAATGTATTTCTTAATAAAAACAAGTTGTAATGTTGAACCTGACAATGACTCTGATCTTATAGCTACAGACAAGAAGCTTGAGTGTGACACACCACCTACTCAAGGTGAACATTTGTCTGACGTCATTTCAAAACCTCATCTGATGCTGTGGTCACTATGTCAAACTCAATTACTCGATTACAACATGATTTATGTGACAGGTTCAAAAGGATGTTGCAATTATTCAGCGTTAAATCATAAGTTTTTCTTTGCAAAAATCGCACACAGAAAGCAAGCATTCTGTAAGTAAAGTTTTATGTATAATTTTCACTTACTAAGAAGTTCATTCATGAATGGCACAATAAATTTGTTGATGGATAAAATCACTTCTGTATTAATTCCAAACATAGGTAATAGGTCAGATAATCTACAAAAGAAAAGTTTCACTGAATAAAAGTCAGGTTGATGTTTATTGAAACAAACATGTATAAATACAACAATGTTACAACTATCTTCAACAATTTCTTACACTTTTAGTGTAATTATTGTCCCGAAAGCATATAAATTTATCGCTTGTAATAGTTTCTGTTTGTTCTATAACAGAGGAAAACGGTGTGACTCTTTTATAATTTATTGAACCTTGAAACAGATTCAGCATCAAACAAACCATGTGGTATAAATACTTGTAGAAGTTATACCTTCTTTCTGAAGAGTTAGGGATAAATTCAGATTGGACAATGCTTGATGATCTTAATACAATTTGATACTGGATGAGATAAGAAAACTCTGGTTTAACTTCTTAGGGTAAACATTTAGATTATAATATCTAAATGAAAAGATATCAGGATGATATACCGTACACACAAATAACTTTCTCATGACTTACAGATTTGGATCTAAATATAGAGTATTAAGGAATCCAAGGGCTCCGTCCCAGTTGGTCCACTGTAAGAGTTGATTGTCCACAGAGGGTGGGGCTTCATTCCAATTCATAAGTAAATAAACAAATGTTTCCATTTTGTGAGCTAATGATGTCCAATTCAGTGTAAGATCAGTATTTGATACGTTCCAAATATTCATCAACTGAAATAATGAAACAAGAAAACACTCAATGAATATGTGATCAAAATTATATTTAGGCTTCAGTACAAAACAGATCAAATTGTATTTCATACACCCTTATGTATATAGAAGGAATATTTCCAAAAAAATGTGGAAATAAAAAATACAATTAATTTTGATCTTGCAATTATTTCAGTCAAAAGGAATTTGTTCAACTTTTAGCATGCACAATAACATAGTTACATGGATGTAAAAAAATTTCTTCTGAGTTTATCCTCAAGTCCATCAATATTGTCTTTATCTGATATAGGCTTTCTAGCCATGCCCACCATAAACAAATTGTATGTGCACTATAAGTAGTAACAGAGGCCAACAACATATAGAAACTGTACCAAACTATCAGAACTTTTACAACACAAATTCTTATTAAATTTCTAAAGTAAAGACCTAAGTTTACCTTATTTTCTAATTCCTCCATCTGTGTTTGGTCTTCTAAGACTTGCTGCCAAGTGTCAGGATCAAAACATATAATCTCTCCTAATGCTTGTGTGATAACATTCTCTGTTCCATTCATGGATATAAAGTTGCTGACTGTATCAGCCTCACATTCCTGTCTCAGCATATTGTGGTCAGATAATATCAAGACTAACTGTGAACATAGAATACAGAAATATGAGTATAACATTGCAAACCAATTACTCACACATAAAAAAAATAAGAGCATAATGGTGTGTTCAGAAAATAAATAAAGACACTTGAACACAAAGAGTAAACTCGAAAGATGATTTCTGGTTCACTTAATAAAAGCACAACAGGCACAATGACAATTATTCTTTTGAAATGAAAGATGAATATTACTACATGCTTAACTACAGATCTCCAAATATTGTTTAGATTTTAATGTTGAACTAATATTCCTTGACTGACCTTCTCAGGATCAACTGATTCATTATAACTGTTCTTCTGTGAGGTTAAAGCATTTCTCAATTCTCCAAGAGCCTCCATCATTTTTATAACATCTGTAGAGTTCTTAGAAAGATTTTCCACTGTAACATTGTCTAGAAAAAGAAGATTAATGTTACTGAGAAATCTGATACACCATATGCAGTGAAATATGATGGCTAATGTTTATGGGGCCATGAGCTATAATATTTTCAAGCTTATAAAGTCATGGACTCAGATCACTAAGTTTTAGCCACAATTCAAGCTTCACAAATTACACCAATATTTTCAGTTCAAAACAGATTGATTCTTTACAATGAAAGGGAATTTTACAAAGAAACAAAAAGTGTTGGATGTATAAAAAAATATATACCTGAGATTTCCTTCAGTTCTACAATCATAAAATCTAACACAAGATCAACAGTGGCAAATGCTTTCCTTGCTTCTAATGTCATATCAAGCTGAACAGCCACTGGCACCCTGCAAATAAGATAATCATTTGTTAGGAAACTTTTATGGTATCACTATTCTACATGTTATGCCACGAGATTAGCTGATGAAACCAGCATTCCTGTGATACAATGTGGTATTAACTCTTTGTCATGTAGAAATTACTTTAGTATGTATGTTGTTGGATAGTTAAATAGATAACTGTTCACACCTGAAGTTCTCACCAATGACATCAAAGTTACCAATTAAAAGCTGTAATTACTGAATTAACAGGGTAGGTTTACAGAAAATATCTATAAGTCATACATCCTAATGATAAATTGGGCTACACTGCAACCTATCAGCATTAGATAGTAATTATTTCCACTCCCATCAACAAAAACATTGCAATCTAGCTAGTACAGACTCACCATGCTTCAATAAGAGACTTATATTCTTCACCCAAGTAGGACTCTAAATGTTTCAGGAATTCTTCCATAGATGGATCACCAGAAGGCATTGACTGAGGGCCGTTCAATAAGATCAGTAGTTCAATCCAGAATGTTTCATTACTCCAATGTGACGGGAGTTTTACCATAGGTGGGTTCATAATCAAGGCTTCAAGTCTTGCTGTTATGTCCTCGTTTCTTTCATTTAATGTCATCCAGTCCACTGTGTAATTATCTGATATCTGTAAGTACGAAAGTTTTCATCACAGGTAGCCAGTAAGGTTATAAAATATGAGAATATGAAACAGGACATAGTTTGTGTCATCTTTTCATTGCAGTACAACAAACCAAAAAAAAAACGAAGTTGAAACTTTGGGTTGTGCAACCACAAATCTACATTTTAGGTTGACCTTGTCCATTAAACTAAAAAACAATTATAGGTAACTAAACAGGGCAACAAAACATTATATGATCAAAGAAGTATTAAGTGAATGCGAGCAATAATCCTTACCTTGTTTATGATATAATCCACCATCGTCATATCTGACATTTGTTTAACAAGAGTATCGAGATCTATCGCACAGAATTTCTCTTGAACATATTTAAGATCTAATGTAACGCTGGGAGGAACAGTAAAATATTTGGACAAATCAGATTTACACATCTCATCAATAACTGCATCCATATCATTACTTGTCAGTAGGCTCGTGAACTATAATATAAGATACATTTAAAGATAATTACAAAATGAAAAACGAAATTTTGCAAGGACATAATACATTATTGAGTTTATTTACCCTCGTCTACTGGATTATCCTACATGGGCAAGCTATATCAATGATGTAAGTTTTCTTATTAACACATACAAGCTATTATTGCTTCACGCACACAAAACCATTTACATTATACCAAATATGAATAGATTAGTTGACATGCGATAGACACATTGTGGAAACATGGTGACTATTATAAATTAAAATAATGAATACCATAGATCCTACTTTAGCAATAAATATTTGAATATGCAGTTTACAGTTTTGCTTTATTTTATACAAAGTTGATAAGAAATATGTAAAAATAATTAACTAACCTTTGGGGTATTGACAGAATAAGCCAACATTTCCATGACATGTGGTTCTTGTAGAAGTAACACTAATTTCTGTATTTCACCATAACCATAGAATACGTCAGCCAAATTGTTATCTAATCAAATTATAACAAATCTTGTTATTCATAGAAATTGTAAAGAAATCTGCAATCAAACTGGCTAAAAAACAGAATTTGTCAGGTAGATTTTCCTCTACTATTTCATGCACAGACAAGGGAGGTTATAATGATGACTCAGATAATATGATTTTTTGGACCGGTCCTAGATTGAACACAATATATTCAATCTTCCAAATTCCTGAATAAATTATCAGTTACAGTTTGAAGCCTATGATGAGATCAAATTTGCACAACAAGTCATCAACTCTGATATTTTACACCTAACATGGGATGAAACTTACCTGTTATATTGTCTAAGCGATCCAACAACATTTCCATAACATCATATGAGATGTCTGTAATCTTTAACTGTAAGTGGAAGTCTGGCGATACTGAGGCTAAAACTTGCATCAAGTTATTGCTGGTGTCTGAGATCCTGTTTTAATATAAAGATTATACCTTAGAATATTTATAACGTGTGTTAGTACACATATTGTAATAAGTATCACATTCGTCATAACACATATATAATAATTAACACATTTGAATATCACTCAATGTTTGAATGTACACCAGTATATATTCATTTAATGTATCTGTAATAGCTATTACCTGTTACATTTATACAACATTTTTTATCTTACAAAATAAAACTCACAAATCCATGGCATTATTCTTCAATAAGACATCTTCTAAAAACTGCATCAAGTGAATCCATAATGTCTCGTTATAGAAGTCTGGCATCTTGAACTCTCCCGATCTATTTGCAAAGTTTGATATTGCATTGGTAAGATCTTCATTAGCTTTTAACCAACCCTCTAAACCAGTCTGATTAGTTGAATTGGATCGTAATGTATCATACTGTAATAGAAATTATGAAAACATTTTTCAATGAAAGCAACCAGACAGTACACAACACATAAAGGTTAAGCCAATAATATTTTCACAGCTAACAATGTTAAAAAATGTTGATATTGGTCATAATGTTGAAGTATTGAAATAAATGAGAACAAAACATTATAATTCTGAATTTTCACGTAAAAACATGTAAACAACAACAGGTCTTTCCAAAAAAAAAATTTCTTATCAAGCTTTACACCAGGCTAACACCTCAGTAGAACCACTGATATTCCATCAGTTCATTTCAGACTATTTCGTTCTCTACTGCAGTCAGAATTAATAGATCATCAAAAACTGACCTTCAATTTAGCAAAGTCTTACTGAACATTAACAAAAATTCACTTACAGCATCCCCAATCTGTTCTGCATGTATAAATGTCGACATTTCAACCTCTAGTGCTGACATGTTGATGTCACAGAAATCATCAAATATAAGTTCAAAGGAGATGTTCATAATGGGCGGATCTGTCATTAAATCTTCTGATTTCTTCATACACAGGACTTCTGGACCTTGTATCAGATTCTCAAAGAAGTAGCTTATCTGAAATGAAGATGTGCCATATTTCCGAGTGTATTAAAAATAACTAATTCTGTAATGTACACATCTATGTTTCGACCCTAAAAAAATGAGACAAGTGGGATGATAACCTCAAATCGTTCTACAGATGGTGCAGGGAATATGTTAAATATACCAAATGTCAGAAAAGTTCTAACATTCATTATCATAACATTCCAGGCAGAAAATTTCCAAGGTATCATTCTGACAATTTAAGGATAATGGAAAACAGCCACAATCACTAGTCCTAAAAATCTACATGATAAAAATATAGGTACCGGTACATGCATCCAGAACATAATCTCACAATCTGGTCTAAAACAATGTTTCACAATCAAACATTAGAAACAATATACAGAAAAAAAACATGAAAGCAAGACTCCTTCCGGACTGTGCCATACGTCCGTTTTTCTGAGAATTACAGTTTTCAGAGACCTTTTAAGAAATTCTGAAAAATTCCTGATTTCAGGGAGTCAGATTTTCAGGTGCTTTACTGTATATAGCTTTCATAAAAAATAATTTATCAAATCTAGTGTAACTGCTATGTTTAGAAAACTGAATGTAATACATTATGTCCAGGAGCTAATAAGTCTGATACAAACATCCTGAGGCTTACACTAACAGTTTATTTATTCATGTAATATCTAACAGAGGCTAAAATGGATTATAATTTTACCTTGTTATTATCCACCAATGAAGTATATGTAAATACAGTATACAGCTGTGGAAGCCAGTCCATAAACTTCCACATTTTATACATCTCAGGATAATCTGCAAAGCCTACCATAGGATCTGCCAACATTTCTACAAAGATAATGATGAAAGACTATGTAAAAAAGCACCTCAAAGCTATGACAAATTTCGAAACGATTCAAATTACCAATGATTTCATTTCAATTGATTTTGTTATAATAAACTACAGGAATTTTTAAAGGTAAGATAAAATTTGACCTTGTCACAGATGTGACGAATATCCCCACATGCCCCTTTGACACAGTGTGGCCTAGTAATTACGTCCCTGGGTATTACAATGGCCCAGACAGAGCAAACTCCATATTCAACCACTGACAATCAAGTGTGACTTTGACCTTTAAGTTATAGGCCTTGTTCTTGTGCGCTAGTGTAGGCAAACAACCATGCCAGGTTATTTTAAAATCCATCAATAAACAACAATATTACAGCCTTAACAAAAAATGTAATGTGATGAGACACGACCGGACATTTTACATGATTCCAGAATAGCCTACTGATAGTGGGTGGGGAATGATAATTAAATAAAAACAACAACACATAATACACACCTCCAGATTTGTCTAAAATGGCAGTTAACACTATCATGTATGTCTCTGCTACATGGAGAATACCTGACATGCCAGGGTCATCTAACAGTCCTTGTAAATTCTGAGCTGTCTGGTTCTGACTTAATTCTAACAATCTGTAAAAATAATACAGCTAACAACTTATTTAAATTACGATCATGACATCATTTAATACTAGTAACTAATTAGTAATCATAGTCGGCATTAATCAAGAGTTTAAATCAAAACCTTATCATAGTAAGATCATTAATGCACAATAAAACCCATGTCCTATTTTCAATGATTCAGCTTTATATAAGTTTGTCACTTTTTTGTGTCATACTCAGTTTTGATGTGCATGTCACGGACCTAATTGATGTGCGTAATTTTTATATTTGCTGCCATGCTTAATATCCATGTATAAATGTATCTTTACTGAAATACATAATAAAAATAGAATATCATGGCATCACAAAACTCTTAACAGTTATCTCCCTTTGTCTTAAATAAACAGAATTCTTGATTAGAAAGGAAACATCACTTACTGCATAGGGTCATACACATTACTCAACGTATCCAAGAAACTCATGATTTCCTCCCATAGTGTCATATTGTCAAATCCAGGTGTTTTGAAGTTGTCGAAATTGGCCGTAAATTTATCCAAGTCAGCCAGTAAAAGGTTGAACTCTGTCATCCAGTCCTGAACACTTATAGTAGTCTGATTTGATAAACTGTCATACTGAAATACACAATTAAGACAATTATTTTACACATCTTAATATCTCTGTCAGCAATTGAAAGTACATCATTATCAGTAATCTTAATACTGTTTTTTATCAACAATTTTTAGGAGGGTATGTTATGATAACATTAACATTAAATGGTTTGCTTAAAGTTTTTTGTCAAGAGGGAATCCCGTATAAAAAGATTTTGAATATTTATATCATTCTTGAGTCAACTTACAGTACTTGAAATGTTTTCAGCATGAATGAAGGCGGAAGCCTCTTGCTCTAACAGATCAAAATTTACAGAACAGAAATGGTTGAATATTTTTTCAAATCTGATGTTCAAGATTGGAGGATCGGTCATCAAGTTGTAGGGAGATTCGGAGCAAAATGTTTCAGTTCCTCCGATGAGAGCATCTGTAAACCTTAAGATCTGTAAAAAGAGTCAGAATATAAATGTTACACAATCATCCAAAATAAAAAATGTCTATCAAGATGTTTCAATAACAAGACACCATTTGAAAAAAAAAATTGTATTCTGTGACAAAGATCTTAATGATTCAGTGATGAACAAAGATGTATAATAAATAAGATATAATTTTGGAAAGAAGAAACTTAATGAATAAACTATATGCTAGGATGAACACACAATTTTATGTATTACAAAACAGAAAATATAAAAGGATTTTTCAAAGAACTATTTACCTTAGCATTATCTACCATAGACGTGTACATGAACACAGCATACAGTTCAGGTAACATGTCCATTAATTGCCACATTTTGTACATTTCTGGGTAATCAGCAAAACCAACACTTGGATCTAACTGCATGTCTGTAAATGAGACAAACGTAATTACAAATATGTACTACATTAACTGTTAACAGCAACTACCTTATAAACAACAAATACAATCAAACTTGCATTTGCAACCACCTCCAAATAAAGACCATTTAGAACAAACTGACCTCTGAATGAAGGCCATCTGTCAATAAAGGCCACATTTTGTCTTTCACAAGGGTGGCCTTTGATCACAGTTTTGACAGTGAATTATAAACCTTACACAAGAAGTGTTTGAACGGCCAACTGGATAGTAAGACCTTGACCTTTGACCTACTGAACTTAAAATCAATTGGGGTAATCTACATGAGATGACCAACCTCCCAACCAACTCTAAAGAGCTTAGGCCAAATCGTTCTCTAATTATTGGTTGGACAAGGTTTTAGTGCTAACCCCAAAATCAATAGGGGTCATCTACATGTGATGTAAATTTCAAAATCCAAATGAGGCTACTACACACTCCCAATTAAAAAAAATCTGTTTTTGTGTAATCAACCATGTACATACGTATAATTGACAGAACGTTGCATTTTTTGAAGTGTTAAACTTGAAACAAAACTATATATTAGAGAATTAAGAGATAATATAGTATACCTGTAGTATCTGTCACCATGGCACGTAAAACAGTCACATACATGTGTGATATTTGTAACAACTCAGACATCATTGGTATATCTTCCAAATCATTCAACATTTGTAATGTCTGACTGCTGTTGAATTGTAAAAACCTGAAAATTAAACATATATCAGGTATAAGTCATTTCAATAATTAAATCTCATACATACTAGACTACTAGAATATCAAGTGAGTACATCGTTCTAGAATTTTACCTTTTATAAATGTACGAAGGGTTTTCTAGTGGTAATATATGTACAGTGTATACAAAGGTTTAGACTTCAGGTAAATGATAAATAATTAATTCATTTAAAAAAAATCTGAGAAACATTGCCCACTATTTAATTTAGGTATTATGTACAACAACCTGATGTTATGGATATTTCATTAGTAACAGAAGTCTAGAGTTAAGACAAAATATTAAAATGTTTTATCAAATTTGACATGCTGCAATTTGAAACATCATAATTTAGTTCAAAGTAAAACAAGATGTGCTTTTTTTAAACACAATGCCCCCTCAGGGTTACCTTAACCTTTGGCCTACTGACCTGAAAATGCACAGGTTCTGTAGTGGTTGCCATGAGGAACCAACATATGAAGTTTAATGATGTAGGTGGAAGCGTTTTGATTTTATAGGCAAGGTTAAAGTTTGGTACAGACATGTCAAAAACCTATCTATAGATACTGGGGCAAAAAAAGATAAAACAAGTGAATGTCAAACATACTGGGTAGGGTTGGCAGTGTTCATATCACTACCAAGATCTGTTAAAAACTGTTCAAATTGATGCTGAATTTTCTCTAGATCTCCATCCTTACTCAAAGGTAACCCTACAGAGCGTATAGGTGCTGTAATTAGATCTTCAAGAAGATCCATATAATTTTGTATAAGAGGAGCCATTGTTGTGTATGTCACCATCATATCTGAGACAGACATAGATCCTGATGTAATGTTCTCCATCTGAAAAAGGCAAACATAGTTGGACTGTACACATGAGTTAAATTTCCCAAACAGAGCCTACAAAATATGTTCTAGCTAGGTTTTAGTATACAGTCAAGCCAGTAAATAAGGATCTCCCTTGGGATAGACATAATGTGGCCTTCATAGAAAGGTAACTTTATTTTGAGGTCATTTTGGTCTAAATAATCAGTGATGCTTTTTAAAAGAATTGTCTTTATTCACAAGGAGGCCTAAATATGCTGCTAACATAGGATTGACTGTATTTCTTTTTTCCAGACATGACATCAGAATGTCAAACAAATTGGTTCCTTTACAAAAAAGCGTTTGTTTGGTGAACAACTGTTCGTTATCTATTTAAATATAATCAAGTATTAAATATAGAAGAAAAATCAAACACATCCTAATATATGATTTGCTATGGACGTGTCCAATGACTAAGGTACGGAGGTCAATAAATTATTGTTCTAGTTTTGATTAAATTAAATTATAAGTCAAAAAATAAGAACAAAAGCTAAGAAGTTTTGAGAAGAGAGAAAACATTTGCTAATCTTTTGGATATATAAGATACATCAATGAACAGTAAATACACTCTCCATATATTTCAAATCATCTACTTCACTTACAGCTATGATCAAATCATCCAGTCCTTCCATACCAGCTCTTAGTTCTTCGACCAATTTATCAATATCCACCACAGCACACACAGCATCAACAACTTCAGCTCTACTCAATGTTGTGTTTACTGGCATTTTAATCAGTGACTCAAACTGTTGTCTATTATTACATAAATCACCAATATTTACACTCAACCATTCTGCAGGCTAAAGATACAGAAAGAAGACATAGATTACCTAAAATCCCATCTACACTATGTACACAATTATTACCTTTTTAATTCATTTGATTCAACATTTCTCAAACCAGTATATTACAACAAAATTGAAATAATTTAAAGAAATACAATTTATAAACATACAGGTAATTAATGCAAAGTTTCACCCCCAAGGAAAGAGGAATGGCAGACATTTAGCGACTCAATATTTAGACTGTCCAATGATTAGTGCCAATTAGTGGAATTTTGATAAACTGGAATTAACATCACCCGATTATTCAGAATTTCAGGCTTAGATCATCTTTAATGCTGGAGATCTAGCAAAAACTAGCACACAGTCATGGAAAACTGAAAATCATACCAATCCATTTGTTAATGTCTGAAGATTCAACAATAAAACATCATTAAATTCTGGTGTCTGTTCAAGAAGTTCTAATACTTTGATGGCTTGTGGAGAATTTAAATGAGCACTAAGATCAAACACTCCAGTTCCTGAAAGTAGATTATCATTTTATTATAAACTGTGTAATAATATGGTCAATTGTTACCACTGTAATTTGAAATTTGAGATAACGAGATTCAACTGTACTTCACTAGTAAATATAGCCATACATTATCAAAATCTTCTTCTCTATTCACATAAATCTTGCAAGCATTTTGAAACCTTACTTGAACTATGATAACTACACAAGTCTGTTCCTAAATTGGTAAAGATAATTCAAGGATATGCATCTAACATTCAAATTTATGACTTTCTACATAATTTAGAATCCACTTACTGTTAATGATTCCCAGATGTGTGTTGAAAAATTTATACAAATGATAGTTGACATAGGTGTTGGAAGCCATGGCATATTGCCAGGTCATTACATACGTATCATTTTCAGAGTCTATGTTGTATAATAAGTCCATAAGTATATCTATAGATCCAGCAACTCTGAAATAATCATCAGTTGATGTTGAATAAATCAGAAATAAATCAGAAAACAATATGGAATCAAATGAATGTCTTTCAGACAATGTGAAATTACTGAATAGACACTTTTTTCATTTAAATCTGATTTCCTATCATACTTTTACACTCCATGTAACTATAAAATTGACAAAAACCCTTATATTTAATATTTATATATAAAAACATACAAAATATGTTATTAAGCACAATGCCGAAATTACTAAAAGTGTTTGAAACCAAACCTCAATCACTTTCATTGCAGATGTCTGACACAAACTTTGTTAGAGACAGAAAGATGGACAGACAGGTAGGAAAACCACTTACAGCAAACATATTAAATAGCTCTGTGAAAATATAGTCGACAATACTTACTTGTTGACATCAAAGTTCCAAGTATTCTGTAACACCGAGGACAGATCAGATATGGAGGAATTCACATCATTTAAGCCAAAACTAGACAAACCAGGCATAAACTGATTGAACATTCCACTGTTAACATTCTCAGCAAACAGTTGTGTAGTGGATACAATATCAGTCCAGTTCAATGTTATCTCTGGTAATGATGTAGTATTGTAAGTCATTATCATCTCCCACTAAAACATACAACATTAACATGAATGGATATCCTTCAAAATAATTCGCAGGGATCAATTATTGTGGGTGTCAGTCCGGTAGATCAATTCAAACTTCAATTTTGCTCAGATATCATGGTGTATACAAGGTCTAAGGGTGAAATAAGAACATAAAACAGATCCACGGATCATAAACTTGATTCATATTCCTGTTTCCTTGATCTACCGGCAGCTGTCACCAAATTGATATACCAGATTCTAGGTTGAGAGAGCATTTTTTGACGCATCAAAATCTTGCTAGTGCCCCAAACTTCAGTAGTCTACCTTATACTATGAACAGTAGCTAGAATGTAACATAATTATCTGAACAAGAAATGTTTTAAACTTTAAAATTGCTGTCTTAGATGTCTATGAAACACAAACAAGGGAAATCAAATTTTTCTCTAAGAATACTAAGCTAACAGAACACCAATGTAAGGTTATAAATACCTGTTTAATGAATGTGCCCAGAATTATGTCACTTGTCTCTATCTCAGACATTATTGTAGACCAGTCAAGGGAACACAGATCATTCTGTAACTCAATCAGCTGAGGTGTGTTCTGTATACCAAGTATCAAACTTAAACTTGCTGAATCTCCACAAAAATCAGCAAAGTTGAGTCCAGTTAATCGATCTGCCAACTGTAATGTTACAAACCACACATTAAAACAGAACTATTAAATGAACAATTTGCAATAACTTTTTAGATAAACAACCTACTTGTAGTACTTAAGTCCAGAAATTATAAATCAGAGAACTTGAAGGATGACAGCATGATAATCAAGCAGTCTTAGTGTGATAAAAATATAGAATAAGTGACAAAATAAATTAAGACATACAAGAAAGAAAGATAAATGCTGGAGGGAAGTTATGTATCTATGAAAATAGTGTACAAAATATATATAGAAGTGATATATGTAAAGAAGTAATGTTATAGAAGTATTATGTATCAATGTAATGTGTATGGAAGTAAAGTATTATAAATACTGACCAGTTCTGGTTTTTGAGCAGTGGCTTCTAATGCATCAATTACTTCAGGCATTGTATCAGTTACTTCAGACAGAAAATTTCCTAATGTTGGAGACATGTCAGTCAAATAACTTGTTATATTCCAACTTGGATCTTAAATATAAAGAAAATTTGACAATCAGACAACATGTACATTGCCCCTAACATTTAAACTAGTAAAAGTAGTAGTAAATTCAACTTTTGAACAAAAAGTTTCATTTTCTTAAATTTGTTGTACTTTCACAATGCTCTTTGTCTTATATACAAGTATACATTGTACAATGAATATTTCATTTAACAAAATCAAAGATAATCAGAACAATTTCAATTCAATAATTTCATTACAAGGAGGAGAACATAGTTCTACATCACAAGACCTTAATGTCTATCTCATTTACTTAAAGGAAGTTACAATAATTATGTTTGTGCAATAACCTATGAAGTGTTATCCAGAATATTGACAACAGACACTCACCATTAAATAATGGAGCATATTTATTTAATATTTTAGCAAGAAGATTCCATGTCCTTGTGTAATGTTTCACACGCTTCCATAAGTCCCAGGACTGTAGAGCTGTATCCAGACTTTGAAAGCTTTCATCCAGCCCCATATCAGAACTGAAACATTAAATACATAATATTTTAAAAGTGACATGCATGACGGTAGTCCTGTCATAAAAAGTATTCAACAACATATCCAAATCACTGCATGCAAAATCAACTCGATCAACAACAAAATAAGAAATATTACTCAGAAAAGAATAAAACTTCTTAATAACAAGTTACTGTAACAGAAATATTTTGTCTGTAGTTATGTAATATCTAGTAGTGCTAATATAATCCCTTCCAAGTTTTCTGCTTTAAAATAGTACTATTGACATGAAGAGAAGTTCTTGAGGCATTAACAAGATTCAAGCACACAACTTCCTGGTTGATGGTAGGACTAATATCCCACCAACCCCCTGACACTTTTCCATAGTATTATGTCATAAAGATTGAATTGATGAATATAATAATAACATAAATGTTTACCATGGAGACAACAACTAACTTCATAAATAAAGATACTAATAAATATTGTTTAATAAGACTGCTGTAAACAAAACTTAACTCTTGTAGTTTTCGGCTAATCCAATTTGTGCTAATTCTGCAGAACGATCCTGGTTCGAATCCCAGTTGCAGCAAATCATACCCTACCATAAAAAATTGACATAAATGTCATTTTTCCTCCACATATGGACAAGCTGATGTTTCCTGGTGGATGGGTAAGTTAGTACTGGTTAAAATACAATCTAGGAAAACTGGTTAGGAGAATTGGCCGTAAAAATTGTGCTAAAATAAATAAATAATCCTGCAGAATAAAAAAACATATACCTTGAAGCACCATCAGTAGTCATTTCTGTCAAAGAATCATAGAATACTGAATAGTATGAATCAATCCATGATAGGTCATTGGTAGGGACAGAATTGAATATATCAGCCAAACTATTATCTCCATTCAGTGTAGAGTACAAGTATTGTATGTTTCTAGCCATTCGTGACCAGTCAATACCAGATTGTATATTCTGATCAAATTCTTCTTCAACCTACAATAAAATGTGGATTTATTAGATAGTGAACAATAGAGTATATAAACAATATCAAATAACATGACACCTTTATATAAGCAGCATTGTGGCTGCAAAATTTTGTGTCAATCAAACTTCATATATCAAGCAGTTATATTTTTTTTCTAAGTTTTTTATACATGTGTTTTATTGAAATACTAAAAGTACACATTATGACATGGTAAATGTGTTCATGTATCATTTTTACAGTGCCATGAATTCCATGAAAGTAATTTAAAATAAATGTCAGCAAAATAAAACAGTCGTTCTTAAGTTGTACTAAATTCTTTATCAAAACTTGCAGAAGAGGTTAATAAGCATTTAAACCATGTAAAATAATTTAAATAGCACAATATGTGAAATGTTTGCATAAGAAACCAATCCTATAGTAGATATACAGTATAGACAGTATAGACATAAATACCTTAGCCATAAACTCTATGATGTTCACCACATCAAAAACATCCCAGAATAAATCTGTAGGGTCAGTTTCACACATGAATTGTTTTAATTCATCCACAGAATCTCCGTATAACATATTAATATCATCCCAGTGTGTATGATTACATACTAGATTAGTTACCTCAGTGGAATCATTGGCCATTGCTGCATTGATAAGCTAAAATATAAGAAAAATATACATATATGTCATGGTTAAAATACATAAGCTAAAATATAACAAAATAAGCATTTATTCCATGGTTAAAATGTTTGTAAAGTGTTTGTAATAATAAGGTGTTCTTATAATGATGTGTTCACTGGATCAAGTTTTACTGTATACTGGCTACAGGACTTTATTGCTTATATTATAAAATAATGAAAAAAAAACACCTACATGTACATACTGATTGAGATAAAAACATAAGATGAATATAACAATGTGTATCATTAATTTAACTTGAAACAATAAACAAAAGCATAAAAGTTAACTAGAAAGTAACAATTTCTGTACAAATTTAAAATCTATCGGCTAGTGATAACATCGCTAACCAGTTGATTATGAGGTATGGTTCAGAGTCTCAGACACATTGTATGATTGGCAATCACAGAGTGACATAGTCACAATTGTACTAACAAACTTCGCAAAAAATAATAAACAATATATCAAAGTAATCAAACATACCATAGTAACATTTGTACCAACAGCAGACTTTATAATTTCAGGGTAGTAAGGGAGATACTTGAACATTTTCGTCAATACCATATCCTTGGAATCAATTTCTGTAAAAAAGATGAAATAACATTTTCAATTAGTTGGGTTGTGGTGAATCAAGGATTAATCATTAGACAAAATTAACCATTTTTACAGTATACCCTCCAACAGAAGCGGTATTGAGGACTATAATTAGCATAATCTGAACATTTTACTAAATTTAAGGTCAATCACAAACAAAGGACAATAAAGAGCCTGGAAAAGTAGAAAATTTGAAAACAAGAAAAATTGATAATACTTGGGCTTTACGGCCCATCTTATACACCATACATTCATTATGTCTCACCTGTAACACCATACATTCAACACGTTCATTTATTACTATGAAGATATTACAGGCATGTAAAACAGACCGAATCTAATACAGTCAAACTTGTGATCAAAGGCCATTTGGAGGTTATTTTGTTCTAAATGATCTTTGAGTGTTTTTAAAAGAATGACCTTTATTTACAGAGTGGCCATTATTCGCAGGTGGCTGCTATAATATATAACACAGGTTTACACAGAGACAATTTCTACCTTCTATCATATGAACTCTCCTCATGGCCTCATGGACTGTTGCATCCACCATTTCCATAACAGGACTGAATGCAGATTTCCACATAGGACTTTTCTCTGAAGCTTCACCAATCACCAAGACAGGCATCATGACACTAAATATATAACAAAACAGGCATCATGCCACTAAATATATAACAAGACAGGCATCATGACACTAAATATATAACAAAACAGGCATCATGACACTAAATATATAACAAAAAAGGCAACATACCTATAAATTTATACAAAACATGTTGTGGTGGTCATAACAGGGAGGTGGTTATGTTCCCAGACTAGTAATCACCATACCCCCATTTTTCCAATGCATCAAGGGGCATAACTAATAATGGTTATCAGACTTGACCGAGATCTCATGGCCATGAACATTTCCAACAAGTTTGGTGAGCATCCGAATAAAACTCTTAGAATTATAGAGTGGACACCGCCCGCCCACTGTGGGTGTCCCATAATACAACCCGTTTTTCAAATTTGTAACAGTTACTGCATCTTTCAACATAACTCTTCTGCAACCAATACTTATTCAATAAATAAGTAAAATGTAATAAGACACTTAATATATGCTAACAAATATTTTGTAATGATTTTGTTGTTGAAGGTCTAAACTAAAATTTTAAGAATATGTCTATACTTGACTGAATAAACCTTTCAATTTCTGAAAGATGGGGAAGTTCACATCAATATTTATCCTTTTGAATCTAATAAATGTATGCGCATGTTTAATCAAGCAAATACAACAAGCTAAATGATAAGAAACAAAAAAGTTGTTTATTTACAGATAGGAAATCTGAGAAAACACATTAAGGTGCATTTTCTATATCAATAGAAAAGATGTAAATAGTTTCAAATACATAATCTAAAGATGATGATATTCATAACAAAATTAAATCTGTGCAGCAATTGAAAATGCTAAGATGAACAGCTAAGTTGTAAATGCTTTCGTTCTTATACATTTAACTCCCCCTGTGAAATTTATTTGTATCAAATGAAGCATGTGTTCATTTTGATTCTAATCTAGCTAGCTATTACTAATTTAGGTATACATATGATCAATATAAATCTGGCAGACAAATATAAGAATGAATTCAGAATATTTAAATACCAATATCAACAATTTTTTTTTCCTGAACAGAATTATATCATGTTTTGATATATTCAAAATCACATCAAGCTAGTTAAAGTGAAAAAAAGATGGTAAGATGATATCATTCCACAGGTATATGTACAGTCAAGCCTGTGAACAAAGGCCATCCTTGTGAAAGACAAAATATGGGCTTTATACAATCTAAATAAACAGTGACGGTTGTAAAAAGACTGGCCTTAATTCACAGGACGACCCTTATTCAGAAGAGATTCAAACACAGATTTTACTGTAAATTAATGTTAAGATCCCAATCTGGCCACAGAACATTAAATATACGGTAATTTCTTGTGTAACAATTGTATAAATAATAAAAACATTGATTGACTTACAGAGTTTGTATTTTGTAACCTTCATCAACACGATTCAAGTCTCCAAGAAAAGATGTCACATCAATATTTGTATCTTTCAAAACTTCCATCCATTCATCATCAGTGTTAGTTTCTAACATGTCAGTGATCATGTCCATCATGGTAGTATACATCACTTTCAGTTCCATCATATTTTGTTCTGGTGGAATGGTTCCAGACATCATCACCTCCATCTCTGTCATGTGGTTTATCAGCTAAACAAAACATAACCAGTCTAATTAAATATCAGTCATAGCATTATACATTTTATTTTTAATGAAAGCTGTCACTTCACAATCATGATTTTACCTGTTTTTCTAGTAGACCAACCTTAAACCATCATCAGATCCTTGCTAACTAAAAAGGAGTGGATCGGAGGTCTAGTGGTAACACACTGGGCTACTAAGCGAAAGATTGTGGGTTCAAATCTCGGCCCCACCTTTCAATGTTTCAGGAATGCTGAATCTGAATCTTAACTAATGAGCCCAGACCTGTGTTAAGACAATCGCAGGAAACAGGTAAGGCATCAGTGCTTTACATTAGATATTTGATAATAGTAAGGATATAAATGCTTACAAGTTCTCCAGTATCTTATCTCCCCTCTCTCTGGGGTGGCTCTGAAATTATCATAGCTGAATAATAGGCCAAGTTAACCAACAGATAAATAGATAAAATGCAAACCAAAAAATAAGCTAACCTTGATAGTAAGTTCTGTGTAATTATTTTTTACAAAAACTTGATCCACCACTTGTGTAGCTTCTGATGTACAGATTGATGTAACAATAGGTTCTGTGTCTGTATCAGGCTTGGATTTATATGTCACTCTTACAGCATTTTGACACAAATCTAATGTACTCGTCTCTTGTCTTATCAGACCCTGAAAGTTCAAATAAATACACAAATGTATGTAAACAATAAAAGATCAATATGTCTCAGCTGTATCGTGAAAACTAAATGCTTTTCTATTTTGGAAGTGTTTGTAGAAAAATTAAAAGCAATGTGTATGATATTACAAAGTTGACCTTGAAGATTAGTCTAAAACATGTATTAGTCACTTTAGATCATAGTTAGGACTCACAGATCAACCATGATCATTGAATTCTAGGAATGGACTGCAAATTTAGTTTTGGTTTGTCTCAAACCAACTGAGAGCCAATCAAGGTCTCGATGACTCATTATAGTATCTAAATCAATGGAAAACCAAACTTAAGACATGTTACATGAAATGAACATTTAATTAGGACCATCACATAACTTGTGTGACAATATGTGATACTGAGAACCTATACAAAGTCCTTCAAACCAAGTGATATGGAAAACTTACATATACATTCTCCATAGTAAGCATCTCACTGAGAACATTAGAAGTGACATCTTCACCTAATTCATACAGTGTGTTCAATGATTCAACAACAGCATCACTGGATGAAACAACACCTTTCAAATCTTCTTCTACATCTGTAAGTAGAGCATTGTGGTAATGTAAGTACAATGTACATCATCATAAAAAGTCAAAGTTGTAATATAGATGTGAAACATTCTGTTGAGGAATGGTTGAAATTATCATAGTTGTACACATTATAGTTCAAGAACTTCCATATTTTTGTTTATATGAACAAAGCCACAAAATAACAAATTGAGGAGACTGCATCCAGTTAAGCATGCTTTCTACCTGTTTGTAGTGTTCATGAAGTGATACATATTTTTTACAGTGGTTTAAATAACTACTTGTGTTATTTTTATAAGATACTGGACAACTGTATTTATCAATACAAGTATGATAACAATAAGTTGAACAACATAAAAACATTCATAATGTAGACTTATAATATGAACAGCACAAAATGCATTAGCATGCAGCTCCGTGACCTGTTATCAACTTATCCATTCTTTTATGTATGCACGAACACTTTCTCACATTAACATGTTTCATGAAAACTTGTTTACAATGAAATGTGTTAAGATGAGTAGTTAGTAAAGTCAATGAGTTAAAACAGTCAATTATCTAAAGGTTGAAAAACAGTGTATTGTGATTTCAAACTTTAGCATACTATTATAATGCAATTAGGAGAGACCTAAATTTTGTTACAAAGTTTATGCATTTTTCGAACATTTCGAATACTTGCTTTCCATACTTTTGAAATTCAATTAACTGTATACATATCATTGACTGCACAGTAATTTCAAGCCATATTAAGAAATAATGTTTTATTCTTCTGAAAACATAGTTTTAAACCATAAGCATCTGAATTGACCACATACTATTAGTGTATGTTGTATATTCTGTCATCATTTCCATCACATTGGTTGCCATGGCCATCATTAGATCTGTAGAATCTTCTCCTATCATTGACCTCATCATGACCTCCACATAATCAAATGTATCATTCAATGACCTAAACCATGTCAATATAAAATTATGCTCGAGTTCATCATGTTAACAAAACAATACAATATGTTAGCATTTCAATTATATATTCAAAATGACAGAATTTATGTAAATTAAGATTTCTCATAAACAATTAAAAGCCCTAAAAGTTCTTAGAACAGATGTTTCTATCCTGTTATAGCCTATGGAGGTGATAAGAGCTAAATTTCCTCAAAATTTTGTCAATTTGTAATGGTGTGCATTCAAAAGAAATATCACTTTAGTGATTTAAGAAAAAGGCAAACATTTATTTTACTTGTTTTACACTCATTATGATTAAACTTCATCTAGACAATTATGTATTGTTTTGTGCCAATAAATCAGTATTTGTAAGTCTGACAACAGCATATCATAATCCACTCACATTGTAGTCAGATCCTCCATTTTAAATTCACCGCTCATTATCATTTCCATGAACATATTGATTTCATTAATAGGTGGAGGAGCCATAGGTAATCCTAAAGCAGATGATGAAGATTCCAGCAAGTTGGTACTACTAATCAGGTTAGGAAGTTCCCTCATCAAAGTATCAAAATCCATTGATACTGAAATAAAATATAATCATTGTCATAAATCAGCTCAGTATGACACTTAACTAGTACATGTATGTACTTATTCAATGATTTATGCTTTAATATTTTTACTAACAAATTGATTCTAGTGCCTCCTTATAAACTTCATTGGTAGGTATAAAAGAGTGGCCACTTCAATAAACTCACTTATTCATTAAATAAATGTGCAATAGTGAACCACTTCAGCTATTATTTCACAATTAGGTATAAAGTACATCATGACATTATGTGTACCAAACATGACATTATGTGTACCAAACATGACAGTGTGTGTACTAAACAGTCACAGCAGTATGATGATAAAACAACAGCAAGTAACTCACAGTCCATAGAGGAGAGAATTTCTTGTGTACTGTTTATCATGCTCTGTAATAATTTAACCATTTCTTTATCCTCTGACAAAGATGAAATCATTGGTCCAACGAAATCAAGTAATGCAGAAATTCTGAAATCAAGAAATAAATACAATGTAAGAATAGAAAAGTAGAAAAGACATGAATTGAAATTATATTATGTATGTATATCACTTGCAGTCAGAAACAACCAAATTTTGTTCTTATATATATTGTTTGGCCTCTTTATACCTGATTACAAATTCAAACACAGGTATTTTTGGAACAAGAAAATAAACAGACCTAGCATCAATATTTGAATGAAAAGCTGAAAAAGAAATATCAGACTGAATAAGAAATATTGTGAAATGTAACCTAAATTCTAACAATCCTACACTGCAGAACAGAACAGAACAGAACATATCATTTATTCACTCAATACATGTACAAAACATGCAAATATGAGGTTTTTACAATAAAACAAAACAAATAAGCGAGGCTATAGAATTTAGACATACTGAAAAATGTACATTTGTCAAAGTATATCAACATAATATTTAATAATTTCAGCATATAGAAGAATTACATTATCACTTTTTGGATTATACATTTTACAAATTTACATAACTTATTTAATTCTAACTTATTTTTTGTGCACATTAGATTTTCCAGTTTAAACATATTTGGTCGACGGTAATAGATGGGTTTCAAAAATCGTTTTCTTTCATCATTAAATTGAGAACATTCGAATAAATAATGGAACTCGTCGCCAATTTTATCTTGACAGGTGTTACATAATCTTTGATTTATTGGTGTTCTTAGCCAGCTACCTGTTTCTATTGGCAATCGATGGTTTCTGGTTCTAAATTTAATAAAATAGTATAGAATAGCAAAGACAAAACTCAAAACAATGAAAGGTAAAACAAATAAATTGGTACAGTTTAGGTAAAGGATAACACCAGACATTGCAAGTGTTTGTAACCAATTAAATTCAAAAGAAAACTACATACTGTTTCATGTCAATATCCATCATATTGTCTAGTAATGGTAAAAGCTTGCCGAATTCTCTCATGACTTGAGGGATGAATGTTAAGTCTGGCATAACCTCTACCATACTCAGGAGATCTGAAGAACTCATGAACATGTCAGTAAGGTCAGCCAAATCTGACATCAGTTGTGCTACATCTACTGAGCCTGTCATGTTAGCGAGGTCTTTACCCTATAATATAAAATTATAAACATGAGAACAAAGAGATATCTAAACAATTAACATGAGCACATTGAGATAACCAAACAATTTAAACAATTAACATGAGCACATTGAGATAACCAAACAATTTAAACAATTAACATGGACAAATTGAGATAACCAAACAATTTAAACAATTAACATGGACAAATTGAGATAACCAAACAATTTAAACAATTAACATGGACAAATTGAGATAACCAAACAATTTAAACAATTAACATGGACAAATTGAGATAACCAAACAATTTAAACAATTAACATGGACAAATTGAGATAACCAAACAATTAACACGGACAAATTTTGATAACCAAAAATTAACATGGACAAATTGAAAAAAAAAACAAGTGGATAATGAAATCAACAGAAACTCATAAAACATATAACAAGATGCCAGATACAAGAATATATGCAAACATTATCTTGAGACATGCTGGTCAGGTGACAATGACCTAAAGTCGTTATGCATTGTTACAATTATTAGGCAATAAACTAGACTAAGAGTTTTCTCAACCACTGAAATTAGCGACTACATTGTATTTAAAAGTATGAATTCTTGTATCAATATAGAATGATTTGTAATCATTAATCATGTTTAGAAATGAATCCTCTTACCAATCGTACAATATTAGCAACATCTAACTGGTGAATCAATTCATTTATAACATCAGAAATCATGTCATCAGGAATTTGGCACAGACTGGTAGACACAGAAAATTTATTCACAATGTATCTATTGTTCTTGTCTGATAAAATGATAAAACGTTCTAACTCATGTGGATCACAAACTATCTTCTTAAAATCAATGGTTCCAATACTCGTAACAAACTGAAAACAAAACAAAACAAGTTAGATCAGTACTGATCATTATAATCAGATTTGTTTAGAAATTATTTTTTCCACAGCAATTCTGTTTACAATGACAGATTAAACTCAATTATAAGGTATGAATTATAAATTCATTCATTTCTCATAGCTTAGGAAAAGACAGACATCAAATAAATACATGTAGTAAGAAACTATTTTATAATATTTGTGACTGAACAGAAAAAGCATCATTTATAACATCTTCATTCTAATACTTAATACTGAAGTTACCTCATACCAAGTTGAAATTTAGTGAAAATGTTAAAAACTAGTTCAAAAATAAGTACCGGTAGTTATGGTGTGGTGACCTTAATGTGGAGGTGATCACTAAGTTAGGGTTAGTACAAGGAATCTGTACATTTAGAGGGGTTTATACATACAGGATTAGTGTCGACTTGTAGCAAGTCTGTATGTCACACAGCATTACAATATCAAACAGTCAATGAAATCATAATTCTGATTAAACAGTCCTACCAGTAACACACAGGAGCTGCCTGTATCTGCCTGTATCATTTACAGTACTGGTGTGACAATACAGGATAATTCTTATGTTTGAGTAGTATATCATCAGTCACTGAGCTCAAATCTTAGGTTCTTCTCTCAAGATGTTCCAGCCCTATACATGCATTTGTATATTCATTGGAAATTTATAGTCTGTTTATCAAAGGTTGAGGTATTGAAGCTTGTATTTAATTTCGGTGGGTTTGACTGTTTTAACAATATTTCAGTTATATTTAACAAGCAGACAAACAGATCAGGTTATGTAAATAATACTGTTTGCTTAATTTCTTTATTCATTTATATCATAGAATAAACTACAGTTTTATAGCCTCAGACATAAGGATAACCTGTACTACAAAGTCAGACTGTTGGTTCACCAACTTCATGATACTTACTGCTATAGGATTCAATGAAGCATCAAGTAAGGCTTCAGCAATCAGTCTATTTAAAATTCTGTATTTGTCGGATAAAATGGTGACCACTTCATCTGGATCTCGGAACAGATTCTTAAGAAGTAACTTCTCATCTGTGGACAAAACAAACACAAGTCATATAGCACTAAAACTTCACACTTGAAAAATCATATGACATATACATGTAGATAATATAAACAATTTATATCTGATAATGATGAAACTCAAAATTCAAATGACCGATTTCAAACTAAGATTTACTCCTTTAAACTCTGAGCATGTTGAAAGAAGGGATGCAATTATATTGTCCTGAATCTTTGCATGCTATATCTAAACAGACATTTATTTAGTACAAGCTTCATTAAGATTATTGCAAGCAGGTCTTGACTGAACAAAACTTCATAAATTGAGATTATTGTCAAACACTCTGTCGTAAAAGTCTCTAGTGTGCCAACATCTATACATGAATGAAAAGTTAAACATGGGAGTTCTGAGGTGGATGTCCATATCTATAAGATGAGATTAGGATGTATACTCACCCAACTCCTCAACAGTAGAAGATCCAGCAACATCTTTGATGTTTTCAAGGACCTTTGTGACTGTAGGTAAAGCTTTTAATGCTTCAACAGTCGTCTCCTTATTGATCAGTGGATTTAAATCTTGAATCAATGCTTGAAATCTAAAAATACAAAACATGCAGAAATTATTGATCACCTTCCAGCAACATCGGAGTTGAAAAGATGATTTCATTCATATTGCTTTTTGAACCTGAAATCATACAAACCAGCTCCTGATTATTATTCAGGTTTCGGATTATTTTCAACTAATCACGAGACATGATTTACATATTGCTTTGGATGATAAGATACATTACTTCTGTAACAAACATAAGTTATAAGTATGTATCTGAGAGGCATCTGTGGTCAAGTGGGTATAGTCTTTATCTTGTAATCACAAGTCCCTCCCCATTCTGAGTTAGAATCTCACCCACTCAGGACCAAATATGATACATGAGGAAGTATTCAAGCTGTCGATCCAGGTGTACACATGTTTTTTTTTTCACAGTTGAAGCCAGAAAGTCATTAAGTAAGTTACCGGTAGGCTGTCGGTCCGACTTTAATTAAACTCAAGTGAGAAAAAATCCAACACATTTTGCTATAAAAAGGGCCTGTTGTTAATGACTCCACACATATCAGATAAAATGACACTCACATTAATTACTTTCAATACATACAGAGACATTCTTTTACACCTGTCTTCAAGCAAGTACCTATCACTAACTGAATGCATGAAAACAACTCATTAACTGAAGGGAATAATTAGTAGACTAGTGTTTAATGTAATATCATCATAAAGCAATTTAAACTGACATTAAGATAATGTTTCAACGTATAAAATGAGTACATCTACTTTCGAATTGTGATCAATTATGTGTATTTTTTAAAAATGTCCATGAGCAGTGTTGTGTGTGACCCCTGTCTTTGTGACCCTTAAAGGTGACTTATCAGACAGTCAATCTTCATAGATGGTATACAGGATGTAAGGAAGACCAAGTTCAGAAAACACAATCCACTGGTCAGCATAACTGGTCTTCATTCGGGTTAATTACACATGACATTGTCCCCGAGAAAATTTATTGATCAGCTATCATACTGATTTCAAAACTGACTATTTAAGTTGAAACTGAGGTGAATGTTTCACTTGAGTAAATGAGAAACAAGTGAAGCACATACACCCCTTAGGCCAGGTACAATTTACATGGCTTGCAAACTTTTGCAAATTAAAATTAGAAATGAGTCTAACCGTCACAACCATCATGATGGTACAGACAAAATGATTTCATAAATGATAAACTTTTCAATATCCTATACTTTATAATATCTACTTGAACTTCAACAGTATTGGTATATTATGTTTGAAAATCAAGGTGAAGTAATAAATCTATGTTCAAAGCATCTGAATGGTAATCAAGAAATTGAAATTGTTCGCAGTAACCCTATTGAAAGAATTTGCAAAGGGTAGTTTGGTAGGAAATATTCTGTTATACAATTTATTCCTCACAGTGAACCCAAAATGCAAGTCAGAATGCTAGTTTTACGTTGAAAAATAATTCTTATCAAAGAGAACGAAGAAAGTTGGTTAGGGCATATTTGGGCGAGTAGGTAGCCTTACCCGAAACAAGTAATTTTTTATGGATGGCCTTGTGTGTAAATGACATATATGTCATTAATTTAAGATAAATGTGATATTTTCTTACATTGAAATGGACACATACCAGTACCTCATTAGAACCACATGTATGATTGTCATAAAATAAAACCATGGGAACTACTTTGAATTCATAAAATCTGTCATCTTATGTTCATAAACCGCAAAATCCTTGTTTTTACTGTTTAATGATGACTCTTAAGGATCCTCTATATTTATTTATTTAGATTTCACTCCATTTTTTCAACGACTGTAAGAGTTAAGATGAGAGTCAACCTTAGGATAACAGACTGTCTCTCACAGATTGTTCCATTTCTGAGTAATGGAAACACTATAAAGACCATTTTTAATGGGGACATTTCTTAAAGTAACCAAAAAACGGTAATGTTATGATAATGATATTCATACATGATGAGACTTATCAAATAAATCTGATTGTTGTAGTTGTTTGGCCAAAACATCAATAATTTTAAGGCGAACAAAGAGGGAAATATGTTTTAAAAATTTATGTTCTGACTACTGGGTAATACCTTTGTTGGGCCTCTGCCTTGTCCTTCACCCAGTCTCTTGTAGAACAATTATTATTGAGAGTGCAAACAGATGACTGTAAGAATGGCATCAAACCAGCACTGGGTAAATCACGGTCTTGGTATTCACCTGAAGTTATATAAAATTTAGATTGTCTTCAACTCATATAAATATAGGTACGGATGTGCCAATAACCTCCTTCATGGGTCAATGAACTCAGATGTAATATGTGGTAACTAAATAACACCCACCGTGTATCTGTAAACAACTGAGGTAATTGTATAGAAATATAAAATGTACAATGTATAATTATGACAAACATAGAAAAAGCGTAACATGAAGCCGTGAACATTGACATGAAGATTTTTTACGGTATTAATATTTGTACAATAAATGAATGTAATGTATTTATTACTTGATCCATTTACTTACTTAAATTCTTCACAGTTCAAGTTAATTATCTTATGAGTTCAATTTTAGTAGTATGGTTTTCAGTATTTCATCATACCATATAATTCAAATAATTAATGCAATAAAAGGACAGGCAAAAATTATACATAATGCTTTTACCGCAAGCAATCCTGAATGTATTTTATGGTCTGTGCTAGTACCTGGCTGTGATATCATTGTTTGTGATAATTACACATGAAGAATATTATAGGCACAGATTTGATACTCATTCAGAGATATCTGAACTTGCAATAAACATTTGATAAACAGGCTTCCCTTCTTTAATGTCTAAATATACCAGCTATATATATGTATATATATTAATATTAAATATGACAAGTCCAAATGATAATAAATTAAAAGGATGTTGTCAATGATTTTTGGAATGAATTCCTTATCACTTGGCTGTCTAGGTCTGTAATTGGCTTTAATTGATTGCTTCTTAAATCTGTACAATATTAAAACCATAAACCAGGTAAGTACTAATAAGCCTGTGTATTAGATTAAGTTATATACATACATGTCTCCCTGTGATCTGGTGGTGAACCAAGACGCATCAATACTAAAACAACAAACAAAACAACTGGCCATACTACCTCTAACACAATGTATGCCTGAAAAATAAACATATTTAAATTTAGAATATAGATTAACATAAAACTATTACAATGTATTACACAATACAGTGTTTTGTAATAATGGTATCAAGTCTCAGTTTGTATCACTGGTAACATTGAAGTACATATAGGTCACATCCACAGTGTCAATTTTAAAAGTATAGCATTAAAATCATTGTAAACATACATTATGACTGATGAGAGAAAGATGGAGACTATAAAAGACAATATGAATACCCAGACTGCAATCATTATTTGTAGCTAAATTAATATTTAGTACAACAGATTTTCTAATGATGGTAACAGATCTGACCATGGTCAAGGGGGCCATCTAGTTAATAAATATTTTCAAACTTTGGGCATTGTAACCAATTTTTTTGCCATGTTAATCGATGGTTTTCATCGACAATCAGTTCTTAAAGCCACAATAAGGTTCCCAAACGAGGTATTTTCTTCATATAGAAAACACAAATCTGTGATACTGATTTGAAGACTGATAAATGATAAAGACAATGTGTGATTAAAACACACACAATCTGTCATATATGTTAAATAATCTTTCCTTGAAGATTGACATAACAAGCCCGGTTTGTTTACAAATACGGCGCTAAATGTATTCCGACTGTATTTCCGTCACTTTCCGGAGACTACGGAGGATTTTGTGCGTACTTCCGATCATTGACGAAGAGTTTTCGGAATTGTTCGGGAAATTTAAACGTAAACAATATTTAGTATTTTGTACGGAGGACAAAATACTAAACAGAGTTTTCAGTTGCTTATTTCTCAAATAAGGAACGGCAACCTGAGATCAGATACAGGTCCCTTCTGTACCATTTTGGGCATATTTTAATATCTCAGTCTTTCAAGATTCTTTGTACATAGAAAATATTACCAATTTTAAGCCTGTAAATCCTGCAATGTAAATAATTATGTGTCAAGCCATATAATGTAAGTAAATTTATCAAAACAATACTTAATTTCAATCATTGAAGTAAACAACCAAATAGTTCACTTATTACAGGAGTTTACACAATTTTCTGTCACATGACTTGTGAAACATTTAAGCAGAGACTTATAATACAATTACATGACAGTCTCTGATTTTAGCAAATGTAGTACAAATATAAAATACATCTAAAAATGACTTCAAATATCAAGATTGACTTTAAATATCAAGACTATAATGTTTGTTTTCAAGTTTGTAATTTTGTTGAATCATTTTAGAAGTACATTAATTTTGTACATAGTTAATTACATAATTATAGGTAATAGATACATTTTTTATGAACATCATTTTATACTGCACACAACTGTTTTTTGGGGGGTAAAATTTGTGTATCAGCATTCAGGCCAAAACAGTTTTCAAATATTTTGAAATACATCATTTAAAAAAGATTTTTTTGTCTAATTCTAGTTTCAGCATTCTGATAGAAAAGATAATACATGTATCTCAATTTTGAATTTTCAAATCATCATTTTGACTTTTCAATATTATACTGAATTCTGCAGCATGTATAGGTTTATAGCAGTCTTAGGAAGTCTTGCTAAGTTTAATATTCATGACTAATTAGTTTCTAACGATGTCTGTAGAACTATTTGCCAGTGATAATACTTGTCTTATTTCTAAACGGTCATTTACATAAATTAGAATTGGTCAATAATTTTCCTCCAACAAATCATTTCCACAAATAAACCCAACCTCTTAAAACTTGTAAAAGTCAGTTCAAAATATGGGTTAAAAACTTGGCAAAGGCAAACACAGACTGTCCGCATAATAATGTATTAATTTAAACCTATACAAAAATTGTGTACGGTGAATGAAACCACCCAACCGAAACCAACATGTAAGTATAAGTATCCAGTTTAACTTAACAAGGTACTATAAACAGTTATAGGAATCCACAGTCAATGTCAATGTCAGGGTTAATGTTATGAACTAGAACATACATCTGCGTAGGTAAATGTATTTCGTAACCAAAAATGATGGGAACATTTTCGGTTGGACAGGTTTTGAGAGTTATAGGGCAATGGCCACATTTCACATTTAAATTTGTTCAAAAGAATACTCTTGAAAGGAAATCTTTTAATGAATTGGAAACTTGAATAGGAAGACGTTCAGTACATGTAGTTACAATTTAAGCTTCATTCCTGATATTAAAAAAAAAAACACTTGTGTCAAATGGCCCTACATGTCTGCTTTTTTATTGAACATGTAAGGCCAATAATATACTTGACAGGAAAACTATTTATATCTTTAATTAAAACTGACAATATATTTAGAATGTATTTAGTAACAGAAAGTTGTATTCAGTTTGAACCCATTACGAAATACTTTTTTAAACCAGTCATCACCAAACTTTGTGATGTACAATTTCATTGGTTGTTTATCATGTGCAAGTATAGATTCTCTCTAAATATAAATTGATAGAGATTACACCGTTTGCAGAATAAAGAGAGAATTTAAAAGCATTCTTCAACTGTGTTTTATGGACATATTAAAACTACTCGAGTGACATGAAGACTGGAGAATAAAGAATCTAGGGTATACTGACTGCTTCCTTCATGTGCACCCTACATTTGCACCATAGGAATACGGTAATCACATATTTACTACCACTGTGGTTATATAACTCCACCCTCAATTTTAGTACTTTCCTTGAAGTGCACCATACTATAAACCTAACAGTTCAAAATTTTAATTGACAAGGTTCTTTTCACTTTTCACTGAGACTAGAGTCAGCATAGCAAGAAGTTCCTTACTTCGAGGACCTTGGTGTACTCTCATTTAAGTTAAAGATTGATCATGTGAATGAATTCAATACATGGTTTATGATTACATGTTGTATGTTGTCACAGGTGTGACACAAGAACTTTGATAAAAAATACATTTAAATAGCCAGTAGTCAATGTCAGAGTTTGATTCAACTCAGGACATGACGCAGGGTAACAATACTACGGAAACTATTGAAGTCATATCATATATATATCCACAATTGAGAAAACATCTCTCATTACCACCAATTCCTTGGGAAACATTTTAAAAAGTTTGAAATATAAATTGACACCATTTTCAGTATAATTAGTTGCTAGAAGAGTCTTTAATATATACTTCTATAGATCTATGCAATAATCACTGATAAATGAAATGTTTTTACCATCTCATCAGATTCCCCATATCATAGGGGGATAGCATGTTGTTTAAGGGTGGTGTATTATGATGTTATTTAAAGATCTATAATAACCACATTTGTCAAAGTCAACATCTTTTAATTATACTCATAAATTCACTTTCATAACAAAATAAAGGGACAAACATGATAGACTGATATCATATTGTTAGATTGCAAAATATATCTACATGTACATACATCATAAACACAGTTTTGGTCTGTATTGCTATTTCAGGCCTTAATTCACCTTTCATTTATACACCATCTCCCCTGTGCTAACCCCTTATGTTTCAGGAGAGTTTTGGATGATGGACAGGTCGAATCCCCTTATTCAAATCTTAATAATTGGGGTTCTATTATAATGTAAGTCTTAATGAAATTATCATACTATAATTATATTTATAATTTTCTGATTGTTCGACTGTGCTAAATGAAGCCTGACTTTAAGAAAATGAAGTGCTGTATATCAATGACCCTTTTTATGATAGCTTTTGTAATACAAATGTAGAAGAAAGACTAGCAATGTGTCCAGAGGACACAATTCGTTGCCCCTGCTGAGAGCTTAGTCAAAAAGGGGCCATAACTCCTGTGAAAATGTTTGGATTTTAATGGAAATCGAATTTGGCATGTATTTTATTATCATACACCTTCATGTAAAATATGAAACTGTGCCTATGTCCTAAGTTTTACTACTGAGTTAACGTTTTTTTTCATATAACAAGTTGGATAAAGAAAGACGACATAAATTAGAAGAAACATTTTACTTCATAAAAAACGGACTATTTCTAGACGGAAATTGTTCATATTCGATAATTATGTTATAAGTCCAATTGCTTTACGGCTTACATGGTATCAAAACACACATTTTGAACACAACAGTGAAAAAATATAACAAAAACACATTACAAAAGCAGCTATTTGAGTTATTTGTATGAGTTGAGAAGTAGAGAATTATCTGTAAGATGGTTTAACTTCTCAGACGCTTACATTAAACTGGTTCCCGTTCCATGTTGCAGTGCAACAGCAAAGACTTAGTCCACGGGAACCAGTTCAAGATTATCCGTATCACGAGTGGGCATTTCCGGAAGTGTTTAAAATCTCGATTGATGTAACGGAACTGTTTATCTATGAGCACTGTGCTATTACAGACAGATAGTCAATTCATACATACCGGATGTCGGCGACGAATCAAAATATTCTTCCAGAAAAGAGCGCCAAGTTGGCCAAACATGCCCATTTTCAATATCACGACACTTGTCGTCTACGTGCGTATGTGTGCCTGCAATTAAATCATTGACTATATAATCCAAGTTATAAATCATTTCCAAGCGCAGATATAATACAATACAAAATCACATTCAGTACACAAAATCTATCTTCGTAGATCGATAATTAAACTACACTTCAAGACGAAGACGCAGATGATCGATTAAGAAATAAAACAAATATACGACAGTTTACTTTATTCAGAATGGTATTTATTTTTCATACAATACGATCATCTAAAACTATCACACCAAACACAAAATAGGCCTACAGATCTTAATCATTTTCACCTGAAACAAATTCGATGGTTTGTAGGAGGATGTCCGACATATACAGTTTCAATACCTTTATGTATAAACAGTAGTAGGTGAACATGATAATTTCCAAGAGAGTACGTATCTAGGCCTATACGTCCTAATACTTTACTTCGGTTATTAATATAGTAAAAAGTTCATGTTTTTAAAACTTAATCTTCTTTGCTCAAGTATAAATGCTTTTGAAATCGTGTGCACAGCCATTTCGTAAGCCGACCTTTTTATAATTAACTACAGTGTATATTGCAATTTAGTCCAACTAATTAAACTGTTTGTGACAACGAAATACTAGTACTTTTTGACTGTATTAATACTATGTTGACCCTAGTTTAATTTGTCCTGTGTTGTGCCGCAAATAAAAAAAATGTCAGTCGCTGAATCCATATGGTATCAGATTGAAATTTAGATTAAAACATGCCAAAGTGCATATCCGTCGATCTACCCAGGGATATCAATCTACCAAGTGTAAAACTAATAAAAAATCAAAGCACTATAAGGGCATAGTTTTATAAATATCCAGTAAATAATATGATATTAAATTCATTTGAAGTACATAGGCTATTATAAGAGATTAAAACATGCCAAAGTGCATATATGCTAGTGTGACAATGTCATCTTTGTAGATAGAAATTAAAAGTTACTAAAGTAACATCGTACGTTGCTATAGCTTAGGGCATATACACATGTATGCAAGATAATGACTTTACATTTATCAATATTTAGATCTCCCATCTTTGATCATCTTCGAACAACAAAACAAATTAGATTTGTATATCTACACATGGACACCAATCTACGAAGAATAAAACTAAGAAAAAATCAAAGCACTAGAGGGGCTAGTTTCATATCCAATGATAAATTCGTTTGAAATAATATATAGGCTATCATAAGAAGTTGTTGACGGACACATATAGAAGCTTATTTTATATTAACTGAAATTGTGAAAGGTTAAAGGCATCAATATGCAACTATAAAAAACACATTCTAAGTATAAAACAGAGATCATGAACTGTGAGGCGGTGAATGAATCTTCCATGTCCGTATCATAAAACGTTTAATTAATGTCGCATTTATTCAACATACTGCTTTATTTTTAAGACGACCTTTTCTTGTTAATTTTCTTTTTGCTTTTAACCAGACTTATTCCAATGTATGGTAATTATGATTAACATAGTAAAGACACAGTTAATCCATCTGACTGGTCCGAAGAAGTCGAACCTGTGGGTAAAATTATATGATAACATTGATCAGCTTGAATGACCAAATGTGTAGCCAAAAAAATGGATACCACAGATGTAAATCCTTGGCATGCGAAATACACAAAAGAAATCATTTTAGTTTATTAAAGCAAAAAATAACATGGTGCAATAAATTAATTTCCGTCAGACGCTTCGGGAATTAATTAACATCCCCGAATAAAATTATTTCGAAAACAACGTACATGTACATACATGTGGTTTGAGGTATGGTCGTCTCATTTTGAAATAGACAATGTTTTCGGTTAAATACATGAAAACTAATTATTGATGCATGTAACGCCAAGCAATTACAACAAACATTAATTTTGTTTATTTGTAATTCTATTATAAGTTGTAGTTATCTATGCTAAACGTAACGATTTTTTTAATGATGTATTTACTAACAGACTTTTTTTATAAATTGAAAATTTATTTGCTTTCTGCATGGACTAGAAAAGAATCTGGAGGGAGATAAAACTCCGGGATAAACACCTTCGTCTATGTGTGTAGATGGTAACATGTTACACCCAGGAACGTAGTGGTAGTTCACGGATTTTGAAATCTATTTTTATAATATCACTGAACGAATAGAAGCAAGCTGACTACATCTATGTTTCGGTATAAAGCGATCATTCTGATTCATGATTATATTGTCCATGCTAAATGACGGTCGAGGAGTTAAATCGTACACAAAAGGGAAAATGCAGACTAAAAGTAGAGCCGTTTGCAGTGGTCAGTAACCACATGTATAATAAATAGATGTTAACAAGTGAACTACTCCCTATAGACACGCTCCCTGGGGCCCTATCTGAACAAATTAACATCTTCTAAGGCATATCACTGTGTGTAATGATATATTTACACATTTAGATCGCTGGGAATCTAACAGCAGATGCGAACATTTCACAAGGCCGGACATATAATTACCTTATTTTGCTGATCGTATTGATAAACAGATTTGTGAAGATAAATAAGAGTTCTCGAGAGATCTGACCCAAATATCACAATAATTGGCTTATCATGGCATAGAGTCTTGTAAATCTGTATGATTGACCAACATTAATACATTTGCACGAGGGATTATTGTATGCAACATAGGACTGTATAATTACTTGTGATTAGCTGAATGGTATATGTATCGAATCTG
The DNA here is from genome assembly GCA_964023205.1 of Lutraria lutraria. Classification (NCBI taxonomy): domain Eukaryota; kingdom Metazoa; phylum Mollusca; class Bivalvia; order Venerida; family Mactridae; genus Lutraria; species Lutraria lutraria. The sequence continues at coordinate 16,528,132 of OZ026836.1, forward strand.
AGACTCTTCATAATAAGATCGTAATACAAATACGATAGAGGGGTATGGACAGGTGAGGCTAAAGCCCCTACCCTAATAATTTCTGTAGTAATGGTAATTGAAAGGGTCTAGAACTAATTCTCCTTCCCCTCCGTTGTCAGACAAAATCGAAAAACGGTCGGCCATTAGTCGAACTAATTAGACCGTTTGTGACGACGAGATATGTACTTTTTTTACTTAGCCCCGTCCCGCACAGAGGATGGCCTTTCCGAATTCGTTCACGAAAATCGGCCAACCGAAAAGCCGAATTAGTAGGGCTAAGTAGGCCCTCTACCCGAGGGCCTGCGATAGAATTTTTTAAAGTGCTTTATTTTTTAAGCAATTGTGTACGTCAGTCGTTATAGTATCCGTAAAATTTAACAAACTAAATAGAGCATGGATAATAAGTTTATAAACCGATGTAATATATAGCAATTATATTTGTCAGAAAATGATAAATGTAATATCTTATAACTTTGAACTAAACTTACTCAATGGTCTATTGAGTAAAATATAACTTAAGTCAGTAAGTGCATAAATATGCAATATAGTATGAAATTAATGTATATACTAAGGAATATACGTAGTATCTGAGACCAATATACATATGTATGTATACAGTTTATATAGATAAATATATATAGTACTAGTAATATATTAATAATATAACAGTTAAATAACTTACAACTTTAGATATTCCTTTTATGTTTTGTGTTAATCACATACTGAGAATAAATCTTGTAAGGTGTATATCCTCTCAATAAGAACACGCGTACACAAATAATAACGAGGTACCGAGTATCTCCCCGTTTATAGAACACGTATTGCAAAATACTACCGCTATGAACTGCTTAATAACCTTTACGGTTACAAGCAATACTCAGAAACCTGTTTTAATAAATTTCGAGATATCGGTCTACCTCTTTGTTGCATGCATTTACAGAAAATAACTGCGGAAATGTATAAATATAAAAGCTTAAAGATTCTTTGTGTATATACTTGGTTGTTTTGAACTAGATCGGTTGAAATGTTTATAATTTATCCTGTGTTCAGTGAAGCGGAATGTGTCCGTTTTTGTGGATAGAAATTTGGACTATTCACGAATTTTGAAATGACTCTTACCGCCTACCATCATGACAGTCGCACACACCTAGATGTCGAAATCTGTGTCATTGCTGAAATCTTTGCGGTCTGCTAGATCTAGAGCTATTCGTGTTTTTTTTCGTGTAAAATTCTATGAAGGAATTATAACTTGTGTGAAAATATCATGAGATTATACATGCGCTCAATGAAGTATAATTCATTTAAAAGACCATTAATTGCATGGGACTACATCAGATAGTTTTATTTTATTTATACTTACCAGGACCGTATAGGAATCGAGGGAGCTATAGGCCGGTGGGCTTGGCACCTGTTGTCAAACAAAAATCTAAATTAGTCCCCTCACAATTTGAAATTGATTAATTCCTATACGAGCCTGTACTTCACTGTACAGTACCTGAGAGGAATTGTCTCAAAATGACAACGCGAACAAAATTAAACTCTCAGTATTAGTCGTTGTGTGTACCAGCTGACACTTCATTACATGTAAAATTAAAACATGTTGCCAATTATTTATTTCAATAACCTAGCTTTTTTATTAAGAGAAAATAGCTGTTTTGCAAAACAGGACAGTCTTATTCTAATGTTATCATGCAGCTATCTAAATTGGGTACTCGATCGTTGCCTCATCGATCCTTATACTTCTTTGATATAAATTCAAATGTGCACAAGCCGCAGCTAATTTAAATGAGATTTTATCATGTTGTGTATATTACCACTACGTATGTGATAGTACTATGTACAATGCTGTTTGATGATGGTCTGGACAAGTTAAATTAAAGCGTCGTGAGTTGATCGCGTTACAGAATTCCCGCCATTGTAAAACGGTGAAAAACACTTTAACTAATAGTTAAAATTTTAATATACTCAAGTTATTAATAATATTATTGGTACAGAACTTCAAGAAAAGTTAGATGGTAATTATCTTCTTCTAAGTTGATCAATTTCTTGGGATAAAATCCATTTATTTATGTTACATCAATTAAGGACTTATATACATACATTTATATATAAGTCCTTGGTTACATGAATGGACGAAAACTCGTTAGCAAATATAACTTTCTTAGATTATATTGTGATGTAGTCAGGATTAATTTTTATGTTCTCAAAGGTTGTTAAAGTGTCTCATGCAGTCATTTTGTTCATATTTTTCCGATGCTAAGTAATAATAATTACATGAATTTGAGCCTTTTTGGCGAATTAAGTCGCCATTTTGACCAGTCGTTATGGGTTTAGTACACAGGGTTCCGTCTTTAATAATCATCTCCCGGTAAAATGCTTACAGCACATTTTAGAAAGATCACTACTCTGACAGTTGTCCCATTTTGCTTTTAATTTTCTCCTTTTTGTTTTGGACTAAATGGAAATTGACTTGATGCTTATACAGAGATAAGCGCCTGAAGAGCATGATTCCAGACCCTTAGAACTATTTGAGTGACCCTGATAGTACATGTATCTACAATGTTAATGTTACCACTGTGTGACAGTATATAATTGTTCATGTTACCACTGCGTGACTGTATGTACAAAGTTTATGATACCACTGTCACCGTGGCACTGTGTGATAGTATGTAATTGTTCTGTTTTTGTTCATGTAATTACCACTGTGTGGCTGTATGTACAATGTTTATGTGCACTGTGTGATAGTATGTAATTGTTCATGTTACCACTGTGTGATACTTTATACGATGTTAATGTTACCACAGTGTGATATTATGCAACTGTTCAATTTGTTACCACTGTGTGATACTATATACAATGTTTAAGTTACCACTGTGTGATAGTATGTACGGCGTTTATGTCACCAATATGTGATTGCATGTCATTGTTTATGTTACCACTGTGAGATAGTATGTAATTGTTCATGTTACCACTGTGTGATACTTTATACAATGTTTATGTTACCACTGTGTGATAGTATGTACGGCGTTTATGTCACCAATATGTGATTGCATGTCATTGTTTATGTTACCACTGTGTGATAGTATGTAATTGTTCATGTTACCACTGTGTGATACTTTATACGATGTTAATGTTACCACAGTGTGATATTATGTAACTGTTCAATTTGTTACCACTGTGTGATACTATATACAATGTTTAAGTTACCACTGTGTGCTAGTATGTACGGCGTTTATGTCACCAATATGTGATTGCATGTCATTGTTTATGTTACCACTGTGTGATAGTATGTAATTGTTCATGTTACCACTGTGTGATACTTTATACAATGTTTATGTTACCACTGTGTGATAGTATGTACGGCGTTTATGTCACCAATATGTGATTGCATGTCATTGTTTATGTTACCACTGTGTGATTGCATGCCATTGTTACTATGTTACCATACTGACAGTATGTTCATCGTTTACATTACCACTATGTGACAGTATGTTCAAAGTGAACAGAGATAATAATTATAGTATCAGTATAATGTATGCTATTTACGCCCAATGTGTTTTAGAAGAAAAAGTCGGACATTACCATGATAAACTGCTGAAAGAAAAAAAACTTTAAAATATGATTTTAACGTTTTATTAATCAACCAATCAACAATTCATATCTCTTGTAAATTTCAATAACATGACAAAAATGGTACAGGAATGTGAGTTACGTCCGTGTTTATAACATACAGTGATAGCTAAGACAATGACAAAACATCTAGAATTTAGATATAATTAAGAAGTTCAAATAAAATCATAATATTATCACACTTGACAGAGAGAAATCATCAAAATCAGTTACCAAACTGTAACAAATGTGGACATGTTGCAATAACTTACATTAAAAGTTAATGAATATTTAACCAAGCTGGCTAATCTTGCATGAAAATAATAAACAGGCATAAAAATAGCTCAAGAAGACCTCAGGCTGCTCATGATATGGTTTTTATTTAAAACAAGAAATTGAAAATTTGACATAAAACGTCTCAAAATGAGTCTCACTAATCAGGAGCTAGTTTTACTGCTCTGTAATTCAGTTGATCAATTAACAATAATATGATAATGTAAGGTTGTTCCATTATTGTGAGTTGTCCAAACCCACACAGGGATATGTATAGAAGCCATTCATTCTGCAATGATAGAATTGTTCAAATGATAAAAAATAAATGCTTCAAAATCATACTGTGTACAACATAAGTTGTGTCATACTAACTGTACATATTTCAAATGAAATGTTTTCATATTTGATATGGTTTCCATGGAAATACTTGGACTAGAAAGCAAATCATCAACAAACAACACATATTTCCACAACACAAAATAAATTATAACTTTCATAATAAGCACAATAATGCCACACAAAGGAATGGGCCAAAGATTATAAATCTAAGTTTGAAACCAGTCAAAAAATAAACACCTCTGATTGGTTGCTCATAAATTCTGTCATAAATCAACCAATGACAGAGCTGCATTTTAAGACTGGTTCCTACACTAAATTTTATTATCTTTGACCCTGATATGATAAATAATGTATATACAAACATGTATTGATACCCAACAGGATATCAGATATTTTTCTTTTAATTGATAGAAAGAGAAGATGCTTCGTAGGAAATTATGACAATGAAAGGACCACTATGTATATACATAATTTTGTAAGCATTATCCAAACCATTATAAAACCATCCATATAGAAGAGAGGACTATGAGGACCATAGTATTACACAATTTGAAGTTAGAGCAGATTGTTTAATATTCATTTTTTTTTATTTTTCAATGCGAAAACAACTAAATGTGGTAAAAAAATGGGGGAATTTTAGTTTGTGTAATGTTGTGGTTAATGAACATTGCAAGAAGGATGGTCAGTCATGTGGTTATGACAATGGAGGATGTCCTGTAACACTGTGGTTAATTTTAAGGAAAGCATAGTGTAGAAAATGGTTGAATGATTACACTGTTACACATAGTTTTCTATGCATGAACAAGCTTCAAGCAATTGTCACACTTATATATATAACTACAGTAAATTAGTCTACAACACACAGCAAAAATACATCAGATATCATCTTATTTATAATCATATAATGTCTGTACTGAGGCAGTTTATCACCATACTCAGTGAACATTTGTTACACATGGATAAAAAGGTCAATCCATGAAAAAAGAGTTGCTTTATGTGGACAATATGCAGTGAGAAATAAAGTGTTGTTGTATTTTATAACAATAAGCAAGTTACAAACAATTTGCTGCACTTTTGTCATTTTTTTAACAAACTTGCAGAAAAAAAAATAAGCTTGAAAATAATTTCAGAAACATGAAAAATCACAATAGTTACTAAATAAAACATGTTTAATAAAAATCCTCCTACACTGTTTAATAAGCAAACAATGTTATCATTCAGTAATACATGTTTTAAACAAAATAGCGTTAACAAAAACTCACCATCTCAGTGTAAAAATGTACAAGGTTCATAGCAAAAATATAAATAATATTGATATGCTTCTATATAAACTATGGAGGAATGACAGGCACACGGAGCTCAGGTGTCTAACTCATAAGGAATATAATGGAACTAGTTATAATAGAAAAATAAAGTGTCAACACTTCATGATGTCCCTTCCTCTCCACCATAGTTTACTCTCTACACAACAAATACCAATATAAACAACTGTTTAAAACAGTTTAAATATTCTACTTCAAAATTGGTTACAAATTATATTTAAAAAATCACTGACACACTGAGGAAATTATATAATCCTCACCATTACAGTAATTGCACATCAGATGTCAGTATTTTTGTCTAGATGGCTAACTTGTTACTGTTGTATATCAGGAAGTCAGACATTGCTACGGTTATACAGTATATTCAACATGGAAATAACCTTACTCAAGTAAAAACGAATTCCGAAATAAATCAAATGATGAAATAAAATGAGTGTAAACTTAATATGATTATAAGACAATAAACATAAATAGTTACAGACAACAGTCTATTTATCAAACATGGGACACTTTGTACATTTTCAAACTTTAACAACAATATGACATAACTGATTGAAGCTTATTTCAAAAGATTTATGGCAATATGTCCAAAAATAACCTCACAAACACAGACTTCCTGAATAGAACAAAACTGTACAATAAAGTCATTCAAATATTTAGCTAGATTGCAACCTGAGTATACAAGCTTTTTGTTGTAGTGTAAATACTCCAGTATATTAATTCATCTTTTAGTGATTTTTTACACAAAAAAATCGACATTAAAGAACTATAAATATCAGCTAAATGTAGCAGACTGGTCAACTAACACTTGTATCCAATGCCATAAATGGTTTGTTGGCAAGTCAATAATACGAACATCAAACAATAAATATTTTACAATCATAAATAAACCCTCAGTATGATGATATTTTAGTTTTTATCACAAAAGCATTTCTGAGACAGCATAGAATTACATCTAACACAAAATTGTACAGAAGTTAGACATAAACTGGAATGATATGAACATACAAAGTGACGTCTTCTATCAAAGAAGTAAAATAAAAACATTTACCGGGTAATGATTTCAGATTAAACATTTAGTTTCTTACATCACGGTGTCAATCAGTCTTTCAATATAAACAGTAACTGGGCTTGATGTTATACCAGTCTCAGACAATATGAAGCCACACCATGTATTGGCTAATTTGAAAACTAGTCTCAAGCCATATCATTGGCTAATTTGAAAAATAACCTCAAAACTAACCAATCATATTCTTGGATTTTGATACTGATCAGAAGCTCAGTCACCCAGTATTATTAAAATAATAAACACCAGGCTGTCAGTCTACTAATTAATAATAAAATTTCCATGAGTAAAATGAACAAATCTAGACATTGGACGTTAGAACATCTAGTTACAAATGAGTAATTATAGAGTATGCATAAATTGAATCTATTTTAATTACATGTAAACACAATGTATGTAAGAAACTGAATATTTAATCTTTAACCATATTATCACAATATGCAGTTTACATGAAGCAGGTGCTCATGGTTTTGTACATAAGACAATTACTAAGTCTTATCATAATTGTGCAAGTAAACACTTGCACTACTATCGTAAGAAATGTTTACCCTAAAATACTACTTTTATAACATAGATTTGCTGGAAAATAACATGTTGATATCTAAGTGTCAAATCAAATTTGGTTGTACCTCAGCTTCCCACACAATGTCCAACTTCAAATCTCATTTATAAACCTACATGAAACAATTAAACTTTAAACTTTTGTGAAACACTTAATTCATATCAAATCTTAAGAATTCGTGTGACTTCAACTTTACACTAAACTGTGATGTTTCATAAGACACAGGCATGTACTATAAGATTCTTTCCAATACTTTAAAAAAAATTTTTTCATGAAGCTGTAAATTCATACAGTACGGTAGTTTTGGAAATTTAAACACTACTTTCTCATTCTATATTTCTAGTCATTCTGACAATCAATCTGAACCAGAGATCAATGTCAACTATATCAATTATCATCAATGAGAAATTATCTTGAGGTAATTCACATAAACCATTTTCAAGATAATCAACACATCTTTCACCTCAGCACATGTTGGATTATACAAGAGCCTTATTTTTCTTTAAAAATTTCAAAATGCAGTAATTTAAAATTATTTTATAAGATCTAGTTCTACTGTGGCTAGCAATATCTAAAACTAGGATAAAAGCAGGCATTTGTATAAGCCTTATATCACGAGTTTCATAACAAATCATGGCATCACATAGATATACAAAAAATGTCAAGGGATCTCAAGAATGGCTGGATTTTTCTCTAAAATTGTTAAAATGATTTTATCAACATATTGTCGAAGTCTGTAGTTAACATCTTGCTGTTCTTTGAGGGATTTCATCAACTGAAAAATGAAATGAAGATATGAAAAATGGTCAAGAGAAAATAATCTTTCAAAAAGGTGCCTCCTAGGTCTAGTGGTATATGGTCTCTGACTAGTGATTAGAATCTTCTCTAAACACTGAGTTTTAATTCCACCTTTGAGCAAATTTCTCATTCATGGAAGCTGTCCAGCTACCTTACAGAAGATTGGTGATGCTATCCAGGTGGATGACTAGGACTCTATTGTTAATGCTAGAAAAGTTGCCAAACATCTCAGGCTGTAGGTGTGACAGCTACTAATACTCTTCTTTTCTCCAAAAGCGAGCATAAAATAAGAATTTATCAACAAACAAATTATACTCATGTGGATGCAACGTATTGTTATGATATTGATCAGTGAGGCTATAATTTACAAACAGAATGTTCAGGACCATGGATTCCAATCATCTTCACTACTTTACCTCATCAATTATAAATTATTAAATAAATAGTCTAAGTTAAGTCTCAATTACAATAGGTAACAGTATAGTGTCAATAATACAACTCACCAAGTAAACCCACTAAGTTCAAAAGGAAAAATGATAGGTTTATGGATACTGGGTCTGTGAGTTATATATAATGTGCAACATGTACCCTCACTGACAATACTGCTGCTACAGCCCTTTGTCCTTAAGTGCTTGGTTGAGTGATTTACATGGAAAAGGTGGCAGTTACATGTACTTGCGAAGAACGAAGTTTAAGTTCTGGTTCAGAATTCAAGTACGCTGATTGAATTAACAACATATTGCTATTATACATCTAAAATAGTGTTAAAAATGGAATTTATATGTTACCTCCTCCTTGGTCATGTGATCAAGTTCTTCAGCCAATGAATTCCCTTCTTGTAACATATGTCTGCCCTCTCTTACAGCTTGAGCCAATAACTGGGCATTTAATTCTTCATTTTCTTCAGCTAAATGCTTGTTAGCCTGAAAAAATATTTACATATAGATACTATCACCAATGAATTTGAAGGTTGTTTAGTGATTTGAAACACACATGTTTGGATGACATGTATTTTAGTTTTAGAATGAAAATATTTATCAGAATTAGTAAAACTTTATCTAGATACAAAATTGCCACTACATGTAAACCATGATCCTTTTGAAAGTAACAGACCCTTTGTATGTCCTCAAATTTATCTAAGGGCTATGATCAACTAACAGAGAGTGCAGAGAAGTTTTTGTGTAAGAAGGACCTACTCACAAGATTGATGTAACATTGTGCAAATCAAACAGTCAACCCTATAACCTAATGACTATGATACCTATGTCATATATGGTCATTTACAACTTACTTATGGACAGAAACTCACAGTATGGCCAATTCAATTTGAGAATACAAAGATAATGCAACTTGTGACAAACATTCAATACTTATGGAGGGAATATGAAACAAGAGCGATGCGAGCGGTGCCAATGCTCATTTGTTCACTGCCTCATTGAGATTTATCCACCTATAAAGTTTCATGTTGTTACCCTTATATGGTAATTTCTGAGTTGTAAACTAAATTAAAGTTTTTGTACAACAACGCTGCAATGATCCAATTAACATTTTTTGTCATGCTGAAATATTGGTTCTGCATTGGTTATGCAATCATGCATTCTTGTATGTATATGTCTCTCAAAGAAAGAACCCAAGATATCAGGTTAGTACCAGGTAGGAACATCTTATTTGCAACAATTTTCTCTCTTTTCCATAATGAAAGTTAAGTTTTTACTTTCAAACATGGTCAATGTCATTAACATTTAATTCAAAATTTTAGGAACGTCCATCATATCCTGTTTACAACACTGCATATCAGTTTTTTCCCTTCGATAATCACTTATCATATGCATATGTTAGATATAATAAAATGTAAATACCATTTAATGGTGCATTTCTCATATTATGTAAAGCATATTTATATTGAAGAACATTGAAGCATAAAATGAACACATAAAATTCATAACTAAATTTAGGTCGCAAGAATCATCCATGATTTTGAAAGTTTGTAATCATTTGTTCAGTTTTTGAACATTTTTGTTAGAAAATAGAACAAAATAAAGCATACAAAATTTTGAGCCTTTTTGTGACTTTGATTTTTGGGTTCATGTGAAAACATGAATTTGACAAAAAAACATACATACTTGAAACTACTTCAGAATATGGCTTAGATGTTATATGATGTGTGTGTAAAATTTTAATGATTCAACTCAAAGTTTTCACTTTTTTATTGACAATAAAGATAAGTCATAAGAAATTCCATTAAGCATTAAATACACCATATATGACAGAATATTTTTTTTTTCATTTTCTGTAAACCAATACCGGTACTTCAAATTGTGGGTTAGAAAGTACAAAATTTGATTCAAATCCTGATATTGTTTTGGCAAACAGTAAAATGTACTTGATAAAAAATCATTCAAATATTTGTACAAGGTTACTTTACTTAAATGCAAATAAACATTTAAGCATGCATACCATTAAAACCATCTATTCCTTCTTAGTACTTAACAAGTAATAATGTTTAATTTAGAACACAACAGATTGGATTCATACCTTAATATATATATCATATATCAGTTGATTTGATGGTTGTATTTAGGTTTTAAAACTTGGAGCAAGTCATGTCAGATTCTATCTGCTTAATTATAGAAATGAGATGCTTATTTTATCTAGGATACTAAAAATTTGAATTTCTCATCCATTTTTTTGTTTCCGCAGCAGAATATTTCAAAATAATGAACCTTGTCATTATGAAATGTTGATGCAGCTCAGATATCATAAGACAAGCAGTAACATTCTTGTCTTAACAATATTATTGTGTAAGACTTAATGCCTCATTGCCTAAACATAATGATAGGTATTGCATAACTAATAATTAGAATTTACAAAAGTAACCACCTGAATTTACTGCCTGGTTGATCAACAATTACAGAACTAACCTTACACAGGTAAAATATTATTTCATGTCAGTTCAAAATCAAGCTCATAGATCCAACTGGTATATACAAAGTCATGTATCAACCGTACCGGTATATACCTAGCAAAAAAAGGGTGTAAGTAAATAATATCTTATTTCAATGTTGTCCTTTTATGCAAGTAAATATTTGAACTTTATTTTTGTGTTTTGTATTGAGGTATAAGTTTGCTAATTATTGAAGCTTTGCCAGTGAAATACAGTAAGTTAACTTAATTTTGTCAGCTTAAATGTCTGAGAAATGAGTTTGAAAAGTCAGGCAAGGTCTTACATTGTAATCAGTAATAGCCTGACTAAAATAATTATTTGCGAATCATTCTTTGTCATTATACATAATAAATACATTGTATTAAATGAAATTATGAACTTGTCAAGACCTGCCTGCCTCCGTGATCGAGTGGCTGGGTTGCTTAGTTCTAATTACTGTCACCTCTTAGTGATATTGGGTCATAGGTTCGAGCTCAGCTACCAACCATGTCTCTATAAGTGAGAATGTAGGCAGCTGCAGGTTCGATCTTCCCAGGAATGATGATAAGGTGTACTGTGTCACCCTATATGACTCTGACTGTTGAAAAGAGGCGTAAAACTCAAACAAACAAATAAAAACTAAAAATGCTGAAGTATAAATTTGTAAACTTGAAGGCATTGAGGACATTCTTTTATTGTCAATTTTTGTTGTTTTAATATTGAAATCTAAACAGATTATTGATGAATAATTGCTGTGTATGCCCACGTGCGTAATCTGAGGATAACACTGTAAACATTAAAATGATCGTTGCACAACCATTACCATTAAATTGGATCAGTCAGGGATCAAATATATAATTGCATATCATCATTTCACAGTGAACTTTGTACACCACTGATGGACAGACAGATGGACAGACGAATATAAAGTAACAGACAAAGAGTGACCACAATGATATAATATAATGCACATCTATGTCTCCAACATGTACATTACTTTATAGTACAAAAGATCATTATTGAAACATTCAACCATTAATCACTCTTCAAATTTCCTATATATGTATATACATGACACTAGAAGTAGTGTCAGGTTAGTTAACTTACAGGTTTAATATATATACAAAATTAAGGGTTGCTAATAAGTTTGTCAGTATCATATAGAATTAAAATGATGGATATAAGTCATTAATAAGTTGTAGTTTGTAATGTGAATTATAACATGCATAAAATTGGTAATTCAATATGACTGTATGTGGACCCCCTGTCCCCCTCTCCAAAACTGACAAGTAGACTGTTAGTGGAACACCCCTCTCCCATACTAACAAGTAGTAGACTGTTAGTGGAACACCCCTCTCCCATACTGACAAGCAGACTGTTAATGGAACACCCCTCTCCAAAACTGACAAGCAGACTGTTAATGGAACATCCCTCTCCCATAATGACAAGCAGAATGTTAGTGGAACACCCCTCTCCCATACTGACAAGCAGACTGTTAGTGGAACACCCCTCTCCCATACTGACAAGCAGACTGTTAGTGGAACACCCCTCTCCCATACTGACAAGCAGACTGTTAATGGAACACCCCTCTCCAATACTGACAAGCAGACTGTTAGTGGAACACCCCTCTCCCATACTGACAAGCAGACTGTTAATGGAACATCCCTCTCCCATACTGACAAGCAGACTGTTAGTGGAACACCCCTCTCCCATACTAACAAGGAGACTGTTAGTGGAACACCCCTCTCCCATACTGACAAGCAGACTGTTTATGGAACACCCCTCTCCCATACTGACAAGTAGACTGTTAGTGGAACACCCCTCTCTCATACTGACAAGCAGACTGTTAATGGAACATCCCTCTCCCGAAATGACAAGCATGCTGTTTGTGGAACATCCCCATGACTAAACTGACAAGCAGACTGTGGAACACTCCTCTTCCAAACTGACAAGTAGACTGTTAGTGGAACACCCCTCTCCCATACTAACAAGTAGACTGTTAGTGGAACACCCCTCTCCCATACTGACAAGCAGACTGTTTATGGAACACCCCTCTCCCATACTGACAAGTAGACTGTTAGTGGAACACCCCTCTCTCATACTGACAAGCAGACTGTTAATGGAACATCCCTCTCCCGAAATGACAAGCATGCTGTTTGTGGAACATCCCCATGACTAAACTGACAAGCAGACTGTGGAACACTCCTCTTCCAAACTGACAAGCAGACTGTTTGTGGAACATCCCCATGACTAAACTGACAATCGAAATGTGGAACAATCCCTCTCCCAAACTGACAAGCAGACTGTTGAACACCCCTCTCCCAAACTGACAAGCAGACTGTTGAACACCCCTCTCCCAAACTGACAAGCAGACTGTTGAACACCCCTCATCCAAACTGACATGCAAAAATGGACTCAAAATTGCTAACTGTTAGATGTCAAAGTGTTTATAAAGTAATACCTGAATAATTAAGTATCAAAATTTAAGCCAACTATATTCTTCAAATATCACATAATGTGTATTTTTAAAGCAGATGTCAAAATAAGCTAGTGTGATTATTCTCGGTCAATTATTTAACAAGACTCTATGGAAATTAGTTTGAAACTGGTACATGATGTATATTTTTGATTATATGGATAAGCTTATTTTTATGTTCATGAAATCTTATACAGACAAATTATCCCACAAAATACCGAATACAGTATTTTTTCCCTTTATCACAAAATCAGTAACAACAAGTGCCTTGTCTTATTTAAATACCAATAGGGTATCATTTACAGTTAGCAAACATTCTTTGACATACCAAAACCAAACTTACTGAAATGCCATATCAAGATAGTAAAGCTAGACATATAAGACAAGGAAATTTACCTGAGTACTAATTAAGCAGTAGTATTTGCAGGAGAAAAACAGATTTTGGAACCATTTAGTTAAAGTTAACTCATAATAGCTTTGGAGACCAGTTTCAGAAAGCATGAATAAATCGGTGACTATTAGGAAAAAGCTCAGTAAGAACTAAATGGTCACTTGAGTTCAAATTCCCCTTATTATCTGATAGGTAACCCAACACACAGAACCTTTCTGACATTAACAGCCTTTGCACGAGATACCGCAAATAAATGATAGTCAATAGCGAGATGTTACAGTAGACCTCATTAACCATTTTATGGTTATGAAACATAGGGTACAGACAATACCAACTGACAAGAGTATCAAATACACAAACTTCTCACCAAACAAAATGACAAATTCAAGAGACAAAAACAAACAAATTGCTACCCTTCCAATTTGTGATATACTATAGCAAGCATGCATATATAAGCAAACTAATAAAAATAATGATAAGCACATGACATATACATAAATACCAGATATACACACCTGTGTAGCTCCCCGCCATTCTAGCCAAAGAGTCTGTTAGTGCATGAAAAACATAGCAGTGACTCGTTGTACAAACTTGTAAGTAATAAATCATTTTCCACAATCAATTAATACATAATTATTACTTATATTGTAAGTATAAGCCGGGACAGTAAACAACAACATTGACAAGAAGACCCTGTATCGCTCACCCAAGTTACAAGGGTACACTATTTTAGGATGTGATGATTCTTGACCCACAAAAGGACCCAAACCCTACAAGCCAGCATATAAGTGAAAATAATGAAAGTATTAGTAAAATTAGTTCTTACTGAAGTCTATATTATACACAAGGTTATATGCCTAACTTTGTCCTGCATGAAATGTGACATGCAAATCATGACTGAGATATTAGCTTCCTATAGAACACTAAATAACATATGCATGAAAATATACACAGTGTATTATATGTACATAAAGAGTCATTCATTATGTACATGATTATTGACCATATAATTATATAGGGATTAAAATTTGAATCAATATTGTGAAAACACACAGCAAACATTGACTTAATTTATAGAGTTTAAAGTTACCCGGTATGTAAATTAATATGTAAAACAGAAAACTTGTAATTCTATATCAAAAGACCCTAGTGAAGAGATCGTATTTGGGAAGGATTCAGTGTGATCTAAGAGCATACTGGTTGTCTGAGCTCGTTAAGAATGCATACAAAACACACATGCTCCAAAACTTAGTTGTGCATGTTCAAAATGATTTTCATCAACCATCCGAATGAGGCATTCGTGTGTATTTGGAAAGCAATACAGAAGCATAACAGCTAATAGCATTTTTTTACATTTGGAATGAAAACTTGTGTGATAAGTAGAATAAACCAAATATGCGATATTCAGACCACCTTTGTATAATACAAGAGTCACAGTGTCCTTCTTTAAACAATATATTGCATGTTTGAAAAATTCCTATTATGCTAGTAATTATTTCAGGATTTGGCCTGATGTCAGAGTAAGCTGAAAACATTTGAAAAGGGTGTGGTAATAGTGTGCCAAAATAACTTAGACCATTCTGGGTTGATTTGCCTTGCCTTTACAGCATTCAGAAAGCATTTGGAAAGGGAAACTTTCATAGTCAACACAGTGGGAATTATTCAATTTAATGAGAAAGCATTCAATACCTGTACTGACAACATACAGAAAACAAACAGAAAGCACTCGGAAATGCATTGGGGAAAACTCGTGGAAAGATGGACATTCATCCAGTTTAGAAATTACATTACCATCATACACAGGAAACAAATAGAAGCTTTATAATTCAGGGCAGTGTGATCGCCCCATTAAGTATAACAAACAACTCTGTCTGCAAACAAATATATCTGAGATACTATTTTATCTGAGACTTAAATGGAATACAGGAGACTTTACACTCACAAACAATAAGTTAATTCTAGTTATACAACTCATTAAATAACAATTAGCTGTCTTTTATGCTAATTGTTTCAAAGTGATATATTTTGTTAGTTTATAAAGCTACAATAAATTACTTTTTAATTATCGATGCAAAGGATGATTAAGAATTATGTCATCTGCATGTCTTTGTAATACATGATTGGTCAATAAAATATCTCCTAGATTTTGATTGGTTAGATAAAAACCACTTTAAGTCATTAATGAAAGCATCAATGTTATATTTCTTTCCAAGGTTAATTTAAACTTATTTTACATCAATTGTAGAGCAAGTTCTTACAACTTATATTAACTACTCTCGATGACTGCTCCCTGGATTCTGACCAGTACTCGCGCCAAAAGAAGGGATTGTGAAGGTTCCGGTCAAATTCTGCCACTGATGGGATTTGAACCCACAACCTCTGGGTTAGGAGTCTGACGCTCTACACCTACACCACTGTTCCTCCAGAGTTTTTAAACTTTTCTGAACTTGCTATAATGCTGTTTATTATATGATCTATAGTATAAATAAACACATTCTGATTGGGTTAAAGCCATAACATAAATGTCATAATCAAATGTTGTCAAAGTTACAGTTAATTGAAATTTTGGAATTTCCCAATCTAAAAATAGCATCAAGTCAATATTCATCAACCAGAATTATAAGTCGTCATTTGTGATAAATTCTTCCTTCATGATTGATATTCATTTCTGTTCAATCTTCAGCAATTAATATTTTATCTAAGGAGTCTCTGTGGTTTAATAGTAATGTTCTCTGGCTAGTAATATCTAGTCCCTCACAGTTGTAAGTTTAAATCCCATATAGGGCCAGAAAAATCCCGTATAGGGCCAGAAAAATCTCATATAAAGAAGCTACATGTCCAGCTGGTTTACAGACGGTAGGTGGACGTGACCCAGGTGTATGCCAGGGGTCTACATCCTCTGTGAAGCCCACAGAGAAAAAAGAATCATTAATTAACTGTATACATTGTATCTCATTTTTTAATCTGGATCATCTATTACATTTCACAAAGTGTTGATTGAAGGCATAAAATGTTAATTGCTACTGGAAATTATGGATGAAATAATTTCAACATAAAAAACAAAATGTTTTAGGAGGACATTATTTGTAGAAACACTTCTGAGAAAATGGCAACAAACCTCAAGTAACCACACTGAGTAAGACATGATGATGAATTAAGATTGATAATGTTGTATTTTGATCAGATTAAATTAATAACAGATTATTTCAACACAGACCGCATGATAGTTTACACCACAACACAACAACAAATGTAAAGTTATTGTTAGTTTGTTTGAAATGTTGAGAGGGTTGATCAATCATCTAATTCAATAGAGCGAGTATATATAACTTCAGAAAACCTGATAGAAATTGAATATAAACAACTCGCTATTTTTTTCAAATTATTTTAACTGAAAACATTTTTTTTACAGAAAGCAATCATAAACAACAGTTTGTGTATAACTATATTTTGTATGAACATCATCCAGAATTATACTTGATATAAATAATTTTAGAATTAAAGTTCTCTCTGCATGCTATATCAGATTTCTC
This sequence comes from Lutraria lutraria, assembly GCA_964023205.1. Taxonomy (NCBI): domain Eukaryota; kingdom Metazoa; phylum Mollusca; class Bivalvia; order Venerida; family Mactridae; genus Lutraria; species Lutraria lutraria. The sequence continues at coordinate 16,545,445 of OZ026836.1, forward strand.
ATTGTACTGGATAAAGATTGTGAAGACCAAAACTTAGTTAATGTTGTCTTATTGTAAAAGAAAATAAACAAACTTAACCTCAATAAAAAAACTGACTAAGTTTATGAATGAACAACAAAGGCTTGATATTTTCAACCTTTACAAGCTGTTAAAGAATGAAATTCATCAAAATGATGACAATCATAATTATGTTTATCTGTTGTTTAACGCCCCATTAGAGAGCTATGATCCTTTCAGAGTCACCCAAGAGAGAGCTACAGGAGATAAGATGATACAGGAGAAGCGGGTATTTATATCTCTACTCTTCAAATAGTTTTTTTATGTTTATTTATCGTGCCTGGTGTAAAGAACCTAATATGCTCCTTGCCCATTTCCTGTGAATATAGTTGAATGTGTATATTTCAGACTATAAACCTATCCTTTTATTTCCTGTGATATATGAACATAGTACTTGACTCGGTAATTTGGATGGGGTCACAGAGAAGTGTCCCTGATATATTGAAAGGCAAAGTCTAGACTCGAACCAACAACCTTTCTTTAGTAATCAATGCATTACCACTTAACCACCAATCACCCTGATGACAATCATGAAGATTTAAGGTAAAGATAAATGGAGATGTCTCCTATGTATTCTATAAAACACAATCGTAAAATCTAGAAAAGCATACAATATACAACTAGATTCTGACTGTAATATGATATGTAATACATGTAATACAATATACAGTACAACAAGTGATATGATACAGTGTAATCATCAACATCTGACCTTGCCAAATACAACTAGTTTTTGGTAGGACACATACAAAATTTAACAAACTCAGAATGTTGACAAAGAATGTTAACAAACTCGGGGTTATTGAATGTTAACAAAGTCAGAGTTATTGAATGTTAACAAACTCAAGAGTTATTTAATATCAACGTAAGCTGAAATCTATAGACTAACTATACAGTAATTATAGAAGACATCCCACATGCAGAGAACAAATTCAGTGAACCTGTCATACATTTATGCAGTAATATTTCATATTTGGTACAGACACAAAATACAATGTAGAATAGTTTAAGGAGAATTAGGAGATGGAAAAAATGATCAAAATCAAGGGAATCCTGAACTAGTATTTTAATTGTTAAATCAGACAAAATTTAATGTGAACATTTTCCAATGATTGCCTTCACCCAGATGAAGGACAGTGTGAATGATTCACAGTATGAGATATATACGTAGCTATGTATACGAATACTTTATTCAATGATTAATTGCCACAGAATAGTCACAGCAATAGGCCAAACTAAAACAGAATGGTGATTGATATTAAATCATTTCAGAAATAGCAGCACACAGTAGTGTTTTTTTAAAAAGTGAAACTATTTTATGTCACATCGATAAATAACATAATTTTATATTGTATTCATACTAACCTCTTTCAATTTCTGTAGTTCCCCTGTGAAAGAGAAACCATTGGATTCTGAGATGCTTGGTGTACGGGGTATATGCGAATGTTTGTGCTCACATTCAATCTTAAATTTACGTAAATCTTCTAATTCTTTCTGTAGTTCGTCGAGAAGCTAAAAACAGAAATGTAACAAATATATGAACAGACAAAAAAACCATACCCACATGTCTACATGTACACTGATTATCAGTAATTTAATGAGGCATACACTTAATGTATATTATACTGAATAAATTACTTGTACTAGATTTTAAACAACTGGCAGCAAGCAGCATATAGTTTATGTAATTAAGTGACAGAAATACTACGGACAGTTCCACACCATATATATTTAACATATCATATACAGTCAATCCTGTTAATAATGGTCAACCTTTGGAAGTACAAAATGCATCCTTTATTGACAGGCGTCCTTTATTTGGAGGTCATTTTGTTTTAAATAATCAATGACTTGTTTTTTAAAGAATGGTCTTTATTCACAGTATGGTCTTTATTCGGAGGTGACCGCTAACACAGGTTTGACTGTACATATCCAGATTCATACATTGTCAAAATATATTAGGAAATATCTATTTATTTACTTCTAGTAGTGATTTCTATCAGAGTATTATAACAATCTAGTCAAATAATGGAGTCTCCTTTGAACACAGATGACTTTGTAGTAAACACAAACAAACTAAGCAAGAATAAAGACCAGCACATTATAAGAACATTCAGTCCACTTAAAAGATCTTCAGACAGAGATTACAGAAAAGCAACCAGAACTAAAGCTAGAATAGATACATTCAAATATTCTTGTTTTTGTCAACCAGAGATAATCAGTCTTGGAATTTATGATCAAATAAAGACTAGAGTAATATGTTAGTACATATGAAGCAGTTAAGAAGGGATGGTTTTAAATCTTTGTAATTATGTGAAAATACTCTTCTACATTGTGATTTCTTGTTTTCTAAATAGATAAATAAAACTTGCGAGTATAAGAAAATGCAAGATATTTTAAGAAGGTTGTATTTCCTAATATTCGTGTCCTTGATCTTTAAGGTACATTGACTTGACCCAATTCTTGGTGCAGCTTCATTTGAATAGAGTCATCTGAGAAACAGTTTTCATTTCAGCTGATACTTAGTAACAAAAGCCTTACGGACAAACAAAATGCGTAACACTGATAATTAGAGTCATTTCTATGACTTGTTTTATTTGAGAGGAGATTATGCTATGATGTTATTTCACTAAATAAAGGAAGCTATGAAGCTAAATTTCACTCATTTTTACCTGTACAGATTCTCTCTAAACAAACACAAACATGGAGTATTTATACTTGTATCACACTAAGTTTTTACTTTTTTTTTCAAAATATTTATTAAATTTTACTGTTTTATTCTGGTATGTTGAAACTAAAATTGGACAATTATACAATAGATGACAACAATAATACTTCATAACAGAGTATCAAGTTTATTCAGTTTAGAACAAAGTTTAGTACAAAATTATGATCAAAGGGAAATTACTCAGTTAAAAGCAAAAGTAAAAAATTTACATTCTATGTCTTAAATCTCTACATTATGTCCAAAAGGGAAGATAAAGGGGTTTGTATGAAATAATTATAGCCAAGCTTTGGTATTGAAGCAGACAAAATCAAGGGCTCAGCGCAACACTGTCGTAACTTGTTCTTATTTCAATATGAGTTACGACACTGTTGCACTGAACCCTCGAAATAGTCTCACAATGAACCTGTTCAATAATTGATGCAAACATGGAACATAGTTCGCTGGAAGAGATTCATCTCAAACTGTTAGTTGCAAGATTTTAAATTCTAAATGCAGGACTTGTCAACTAAACAGTACTTGAATTAGAGATAAAAAATGTTCCTATAAACATATTTCAAATTCATCTAAAATAAAAACATTTTGAAAAATCTTGAAGTTTTGAATTTTATGGATGTGCAGCCAAATTGGTCAGTGCTGGTTTTACTGAAAAATAAGCGTATTTCTGTCTTTATAGTCAACAGGTTAATCATGTTCACAACTGGGAGATATAATAATAATAAATAAGTATGTTTATATCAAACACTACATACATTTCCTGTCATCTCTTGTTCTCGATCAAACTTGGACATAACTTCATTATATTCTGCCGAAACTTTGTTATAATCTTCTTCCATTGCTGCCAGTCTATCAGACACTTCCATTTTATCCTGAAAATGAAAAAAAAAAATTAATACAATAGGTTTATTATATTCATGACAATGAGATCAAGGTTATAACACTAGATATAGGTTTTCATTGCTTTAATCCGAAATACATGAATGTTTTGAACGATTTCTTGATGTAATAAGGAAATTATTTATACAGAATTCTATGTGTATATACTACAGGTTTGTTTATTACAAACATACAATATAATGAAAAGATTTATTTGACCAAACTAAAATTTGATCTCAGCACAGAGATTAGTCTCAAGTTGATAGGATTCTTTTATTTTCTTCTTAAATGAAGATTTAACAAGCTCTGTGTATGCATTAATAACTTATTTCAGACATCCAAGATAAGAAATCTACAACATATGTCAATTTATCATCTATATTTATGGTGAGCTTTCACCAGAAAATTTAAAACAGCATTTCATCTAATGCTTCGAAAGTTGTTAATGAAAAGATGTTGAATATTTTACCATTCGTAATCGATCATTCTCATTTTTTAATCTGACAACATCAGATTTGAGGCGTTCATTGTCAGATTCAAAAGTTTGAAGACGTAAGGTTAAATAATCCATCTTCTCATTTTCAACACCATTTTTACTCTGAAAGAAAGAGATTATTTTAAATCATCACATCATTTATCAAAGTTAACCAATCAAGTTAATGTCATGAAAGCTGAGGACAAAAATGCTGGACATGAAGCCAACCCCATTTACAGTGCATTAACATTTGAGATCTTGATTAAATTCCTCGATCAGTGAGAACCAATAGAGCTGTGTAGTGTTTGTAGAAGTCTGTAAGAAGATTAGGTGTAAGGCAATAAGAAGCTATTACAGCAGATTTAGCATCAATCAAGTTTACAGCAACTGTTTATTTTGAAATATTCAGGACAGATAATCAGATTAAGGATTTAGAATTCTCACCAGGAGAGAAGATATTGTTCTAAGGTATAACGGCTTGATAACACAGTCCAAAACAATGTTTTATCATTTTATTTCTGGCAAGTTTATTCAAAGAAGAATTTATGTTGTTCCTCAGTAAGTTTAATCAATATTGATAAATGTAAAGGAAATACACAGTCAAACCTATGAACAAAGGCCACCCTTGGAAAAGACTAAATGAGGCCTTTATTACAGGTGACATTTATTGAGAGTTCATTTTGTACAAACAAATTGGGTTTGGGTGACTCTAGGGTTAGGGTTAGGACTCTTCGTTCAACTGGAGTCACTTAAAAAAATGTCCATAAGTGGATTTGTGGCTAAAATCGTGTTTACGTGGCTAAATTTTAACAAATTCTAACATGGGAAAGCCACTTAAGTATCCTATCGTTAGTATGTCTGTTCTAAATAATAAATTACTGTTTTTAAAAGAATGGCCTTTATTCACAGGCTAACCTTTATTCGGTGATGACCACTAACACAGGTTTGACTGTAATGCACAATACTGTCAATCAAAATCAGACAGGTTCAAACTTTAAGAATTTACAACTTTATGTTACAAATACAAGGAAGTATAATATTACCATCATTTCCTGATATTTACGCTGCTCGTCACGAACACGATCGTCTGATTTAACCTCCATATCTTTAAGTTGTTCCTCCATGGTATGGATTCTGTTTAACATAAGATAAACATAACATTCAGATGGCCATCAAATATAGTGCATTTTAAATTTATAAAAATAACCATGTCCTAATTACGTCAAACTGATCACAGTCTACATTATAGTAATACCTTAATGATGCGACCATGAAAATCACTACTGAGAAAGGTCTTAAAATCAAGTTGAAATATAGAAGAAGAAATGTAAACCAGTCGGTAAATATACATGTAAGTGATAATTATGTACAATGAAGGTGGTCGATAAGAGGTTTTCCTACATCTAGTAGGTTTTTCTGACCAGTGCATTTTAGACAGTCATTATAATTTGAACAATACCTATTCATGGATCTCTTCCATCACTATAATAGCTTGAATACAATATCATTTTTAATTATAATGTGATATAATTGATCTTTGTTTTAAATACCTTTCCTATACCACGTAAAAAGTAAAAATACAAGATTAATTAATTCATAATTCCCATTAAAATATTAAGAAAACTTTTGGTCGGATTTTGATAAAGAAAAGTTCAACTGTCACCAGTGTATAACTGAAATTAACAGAGCTTGCTTATAATTCATTCTTTAAAGAATAAATCAAATGAGTTTCAAACATTCAAGACACAACCAGGCCAGAAATATGCAGGCAGAACCTGGGAAGTGACATAGGGGTTCTAACCAATGACCTCAAGGTTGAGTGGCAAAATACTACACAACATTACCCTCATTTTCTACATAGGATGTGCATCTAATTGCTCTAATTGGATATTGCTCATTCTAACTGGCTAACAAACTACGCAGTATTCAACTTAGATCAACAAGGAAACTTGCAACCAATTGTAAATCAAGATCATGATAACTATCTAGCCTAAATGTCTGTAACAATGTACAAATAAACTTTACATAATAATTAAGTTCCTTATTTTCCCAAAACAGGCAGTTAAGATAGAAATTGCAATATGAATAACTGTGAACTGAAATAAACTCTAATGATTTCTTGCCAATGTTAGACAGTGAAAACAGTATACCATACTTCAAGTCCGCAATGTGTATGAAATTATTAAATGTGAAAGATTTTAGACAGAGTGTGATTTTGATTTAATTGTGATAATGAGAGAGATTTGAATATTGCGATAGATTTAGTTGAGTCACAGAAAAAAGATTTCAGAACTTCTTTGATTGTAAAATTAATGTCAATTCATTTAGTAAGATATTTCAGTATCTACTACGGCAAGAACAAAAGGCAGAAATCTAAGCACTAAGTAATTAACATATAAGATACTAAATGTTGACTAAGATAGTTTATAATTGTATACATGTATACAAATCAGCTAAACTAGATTCAGCAATGCACAAACTAAAAGCTAATTAATACAGTCATGTATGGTAATTTATTTCAACATATCATGAGCAACTTGAGTTACCCAGGATGCAGTATTATGCAAATAATGAAATGATTATAATTATCACTGTACAAATAATATAAATCTGGTACATTGTGTAAGTTACATAAAAATATAGAGTTATCATGACTCATTAGAATGAATATAAACAGAGATGAGATGTAGATCAGGGACTCTGAGGTTAGAAGATTGTAGACCGGTCTATGCATAAAGCAGTCAGCCATCTCATTGGCCAATATCAAGAGTATGACTAAATCCAACCAATCAATGAGTCTTGTGTTGCGAGACTGGTCTGTTATTTTAATTTGATAATCTTATTAAAGTCCAGCAGTCCTATAGGAGGAGCAACAGAAGAGAACAGAAAGGCAGACATTTTAACAATCTAATCTCAGAATTTGATTCATACAGAATGTTGTTGTTTTTTAAACAAATTACATAATACAAGTTCTTAATAAATCTTAGTTCATTGTACCCTGGAAGATTTAAGGCTTATATGTATTGATATGAATCAATCCAACATGTATACATATATTCATAGAAAAATAGAGCCTTTCAATAATGAAGATCAGTCCTTAAGTAATAGGAAATAACACAGTTAACACACACTAAACAAGGTTAACAACATAAGGTGTTCTGTGAACATTAGATGATACTATACATCTCATAATTCTGTGATCATTAAGTAAATACCATGTCTGTCTGGCTTTGAAATTGTTATAGACAGCCTACTGAGACAGAAACTGTGATCTACACAATTCTGAATTTACTAAAGTTTCAAGCAAACAATGGAAGATAGAGATGAAAGATAAGCAGTTTCTAGAAGCATAGAAATCATTATACCAGTGTAGGAAACTAAAGAGAAAATCCATTCCTTTAATATACTGTATATTATACTGTACAGAATAAAAATAGTTAATAAGAAATCTTCAGGTGTATGTTTTGTATTTATAAACACAAGGGCCGTAACTCTGTCCATACATGATGAAAAAGGCAACTCAGCACAGAAATATTCTTTCCCCAAAACATTCTGTGGAATTTTAACAATCTCTGAACAGACTTGATTATCTATAGATAGACACATTCTTAAAAAAGCAGCTATTGTGAAAATAGCCTAATAATTAATTAGTACTTAATTTACATTAGTGTATAAAAATGTGCCATCCTTGTACAGTATAATGTATGTATATATAAGTTCATAAGTACAAAGACTGAAAACCAACATAAACTGTCACCCACACATACTATACAATATAACACTTACCTATCTACCACACTGTGTTGTTGATAAACAAACAAATACAAGAAATATTATACATCACACTCAAAGATAATACAACACACTCAATCAAATGTATAATTTCAGCTCAAAACTGGCAACATCATACAACCTTGGGCCTCTTAATAAGATATAGACATAATGATCTTAAACAGTAACTGTAAAGTACAGCTTTTGCATTAATCAAAGTACTGAAAGTACTCATGGAAACTGAAATTACATAGACTTGCACAGCATATAGTTTAACAATTGCATGGAGGACATAGTAAACCATAGTACTTTGGTCCACATCAAAATTCATGCACGCTAAGTGAGTGACAGCTATATAAAGCTGAGTATTGTTCATTTTCCAAAAATGATCCTTTTTGCCAAATTACCACTTATCATTATGCCTATGATTCTAGTGTGTTCCAAGGTGCAATACTGTATGATGCGACCTAATTATAATGATGAGTTTCAAAATTGATGAAAAAAAATATGCAATACTTCAGTTAGAAATGGTTTATGGGTGATTCGAAAAAAATGTACAAAATAATTCAACATATTTAGGGTCTGTTTGCAAAGCATGAGAATCCTGACTTAAAAATTTTGCAACAACCCCTTAAATATGAAGTAAATGAAAATGAAATAAAACTGCTTGATATACCAGTACTTATGAATGTTAATTACCAGTATTATAAATGCTGAATGTTCAATGAATGAAAATCATCATCAATATCACTCATACATACATATATACATACACCAATGTTCTATACACATAGATTAATGATATAGCATTGAGTTACAGAAAGGCTAAGGAAACAAGAACCATTTATTCCAGGTAAGTCAGATATTGTGGTTTATCAATATCAGCTTATATCTAACATATTATAATCTATCAAATTATCAAATTTACGGCCATATTTCAGAATGATTATCCTAGCATTTATGACCTTGACATAGCAGACACAAGTCTTATTCTTCTGCAAGGCAAATCATAAAAAAATAATTGTGAGATTTTAATAAGAGCTTTTTTATGAATTATTCAAAAAGAAATAACAAAAGGGATCAAAAGTCAGGATTATTATAGAAGTTGATTGAGAATTATCCAAAATTTATTTTAAATAGAATATTTAGGTCTTCATTGGACTTGTAACAGAATGTGGTATTAGATCTAGTAGATTATAGTATTGGGCCAACCCTTCCTCACACTTAGAACACTACATTAGCCTTCACCAACATGATCTATCTTTATATTAATGTTAACAGATTTTATACATTCAAACCCATCATTACAACCACACACATTGTTTATGATCAGCAGCATCAGAGCTTGTCTGGATAGGAAAAATATTTATGCAATTTAATTACTGACAGTCAAACCTGTGAACATTAAGGCCACACTTGGAAAAGACGAAATATGCCCTATATTTACCGGTGGCCTTTATCCAGAAGTCATGTTGTTCAAAATAATCAATGATGGTTTTTAAAAGAACGGCCTTTATCCACATGGTGGCCTTTATTCTGAGGTGGCTGCTAACACAATTTTTACTTTATACATTTATTAATGTTCAAGGTAACCTCCCCTTACATGTTTGTACCCTAAGCTGCTCCCAAACCTAACCCTTTAATGCTCCTGTCTACACAAAGACCAGATATATAATACACATTGTTATTACTACAGTATATTATCATTACGTTTATAGAAGATGAAATCTGAAATATTGAAAAATCAGGGTTTGAATGTATAAAGACTTTCACAAGCCAAGCATTCAATTTTTTTGTGTCAAACTAACATTATATGCAGAAAAATGCTTAAAGTTAAAACACATTGATTTCAAATCAGCCATCTAACAATAAATCTTTGAAGATGCCTTCTTTTTATACACAATTATCAGTTCTTGAATAATGTCATAAATGACTTATAATGAACAAAAAAATGTGGAAACTCAATTAATGATTGTTTATGTTTGATGGTAAAATGAATAATGTAAAAGATGAACAGAATAGAAAATAATACAAAAACTTCAAAGAAAATTTAAAATGAAAGCATGGTTGATCAATAAATCAATCAGTCAATAAATCAATCAGTCATTTAATTACATTAGCAACAAAACAGCTTAACACTCTTAAAGTGGCACTACACACAATGACAACTATCTTATTTTTCATCACTTAATATAATACAATCACATCCTCCATTCTTGTTTATTTTGCACTAATTGTATGGTGTATACATATTAAATATAAATACCTTTTGATAAGAATGCTGTTGTCATCTCTGTATCTGGTTTTTAAACTTTCACCTGACGTCTTCTCATCACTGACTTTCACTAATTGTTTCTCTAGAGACTTTATCTGATTAAAAAGAAGCATTTAGCATAACAAACAATGATAAATATACTGTTAAACCCCTGAAAACTGGAATTCCCTAAAAATATGATATCTCGAGCCACATTTTTTTTCAGAATTTATCAAAAATTCTTTGAAAACCGGAATTCTCTGAAAACGGACTTTTGGTCCAGTCCGGAACGGATCCAGTTTTCAAGGGTTTTATTGTACAATCAAAACTTGTAATTATTTGGTTCCCTCATATATCATCATGAATCAGCAGGATTTCTTGACACTACTTCAGCATTCAGTGTATCTAAACCCCTGTCCTTGAGTTATCAGCAAGTACTGTAGTCCCCTGATCTATAAACATGCAACTACCATTTAACACATAATTTTTTTTTATATTGGGCATAAAAAATCACCAAGCTAACCTAAATTGGCTTTTTACATGTTACAAAATGTTGACTAATTGTAGCTTATAACAATAAATATAAGAATATTTTTAACAAAAATGAAAGTTATCAAGAAAGGTTTACCCGATCTGTTAATTCCTGAAAACTACCATCTATGTCATCATAGATATCCTCACTGGGACTATGTATACCTCGTGCCAAATGACTGAAAAACAACAACAACAACCAAATCAAAACATAATCAGGCAAATTTAATAATCTTTAAGCATACCAAAATACAACACAAGTTCATTAAGGTCAGAGAAGGGGAGGTGTAAAATAGAACTCTGCACTAATCACCTCCACACATTTAACATATAACTCTTGAAGCCAAATGTTCAATTACAAAAAAATAAACAATGAAAAAGCTATTTATGATTATTAATCCAGGATTGATATTTACATCATTGACTACACCCAGACAAACTGACTAAAAAAAAGAATACAATAAAAACAAAACTAACCTTATTCAAAATTTCATTTTCATTATTTTTCGGGTGTCAATATGTACTTTTTTAAACAGTAACTTTTTTAATATAACTTTGATTCACCTTACAAAATTTGACATTTCACATGACATTTCACAGCTACAATGAACATACATCATTTGTGAAGTACATGAAATGAGTCACTGTAAAATAACAACACTTTCTCATGGTTGTTACAATGTAAAACTTTGCACACTGTACTTCATTCAACTTTTCAAAAATGTTTGAACTTTACATACCTGGCATATACAGCTGATGAAATTCTTCTGTTTGGACTAAAATAAAAAAATAAATATAGAGTTGATAACAATTATAACAATATACATGTAAATATTAAACTTTGTAGAAACAATAAAATGTTTATAAAATGGTGGTAACTACAAGTGACTATTTATAAAGGCTATTCAGGCATATTCAATCAAATAATCTGCCTCCCAGAGCATCTGCTCCACTCCTGTATTCACAAATTGCACTAAAATATTTGAACTTGATGTCTGTCCTTAATTATCAATACATCATTTTTGTTCAATCATATAATGAACAAAATGGGAGAAATGATCTACACATTACTCATGTTACTTGGGTAATTATTTCATGGATTATATCTATAAAAATGAGAGTTACACAAAGTTTCATGATTCATTATATGTCATTATACTGTCAGCAAGTGAGCTTCAACCTCCCACTGATTACATACATGAGTAATTTTGCAATGTTGCTAAAACCCTCAAAATTTAATATCGCATAAGTTTTGTATTATATAAGTTTAAACAACTTATTAAATAAATTTATCAAACCATGACAACTAATATTTCAGGTCCTGAGAAATGTATACATATACATTTTTATATAGACTGACAAGTGGTTAATATATATTGAATAAATGGAATATTTAAGTTCACTTTAGTTGAAGTTAAAACCAAACAAACTGATAGATAACAAGAGTTTTCAGATCAACCATCCAAATATAGATTCTTAAGTATTATGTAACATAAATATTTCATAATATGGCCAACATCATAAAATATAACTTGTGTCTGTCATATAGTTTTAATCACTCTTGAATAAGAGGAACTATCAGAACATTACTAAAGATGTAATTGTGGGACTTGAACTTGCAACCTAATGATTAAGCAGCAACGACCTCCTTCACTCTCCTTTATTTTGCTCAGACAACCCCAGTATGGTACAATAGATTTGTTAGGCACTAGCTTTTGGCTATAAACAAACAAAATGCGTAATAGGTCTAGAAAGTATTTCCCTTCTAACAAATATAAAAAGTTCAAAATAATTAATTTACCCCTTATTTCTATGTCTTGGACTTCTTCTTGAACGATGACAACTATCACAGCTGAAATAAGGAATTGTGGGTAATGAATACAAAGAACAAGGAATCGTGGGTAAATGTGCAAGTATTTGTGTAGGAATATAATTATGCTATCGGGAAAATTAATGTCATATGGGATAATTCCGACTGATTCATATTGTGTCATAAATTTATTGCATCAATCAAATTCTCATAATAGTTAAAGGTACTCTCTAAAAACAATCCAATCAAGCACCAAGGTTTTAACCATGTATTTAATAAAGAACCAGTCTGATGCTTTTTACACCAAGGAGAAAGATTACAGAACAAAAGGAAGGGATCAGTGTAAAACTGTTGTATCTTTCCTAATTAAAGACATAGATACACCATTTTTGCACCAAAGCCTTGATTCTACACACAATTAAATAATACGTGATATAAGTATATGACTTTGTAAGAACTATCTGACATCATACCACACCTATAAGCTACTATGATATTCTATTACAGTCAGTTATCATACAGGTGGTTGTATAGAATCAATATTTAAGTACATCAGGGAATCAGTCACAAGCTATTCATGTTTGACAAGTAGTCAGCTATGGTAAACTAAAATATTCTAACAATATCAGATTTCATTATAATGGCACAATGAAGACTTAGATCAACATAAAAATGTAAAAAATAGGAACAATTATATTACTTGTCATTAATTTTGTCATTTAGATTACTTATAGCAAATTACTAACAATACAGAAGTTTGATATTCAATGAATGAGTTTATGATAAATTTACTGGTAGGGGGGGGGGGGGAGATTCATGTTAGAGTGGCAAAAATGCGCTGGATTACTAAACAAAGGGTCATGGGTTCAATTCTCAGTTCAACCTTTCCAATTTTTCAAGGACCCTTTTTTAAGTGTCCCCATCCCATCTACCAAGCCAAGTACTGAGCCTAGAAAACATAGGAAAAGGGCAAGGTGTGCATTGGTGCTTTACACAGGGCTCAATAAAGAACCATGAAAAGCTGTTTGAAAAGAGTAGCAATATAAATGCCCAGTTCTCCTGTATCTTATCTCCCCTCTCTTGGGCGGCTCTAAAATTACCATAGCTGTCGGATAGGCCGTTAAACAACAGACAAATAAGTAAGTAAGTATGATACTAGTATACACTACATAGGTCCCCAGAGGATAAATCAGATAAACTATCTTATAAGGAAACCTGACACTATAATTACTAAAGTTAACCTTATTTTTTTGTACACTACATGATCAATGCTAAACTCAAAACAAATCTGTGTCATTTAAGCATTCCAATTTACATTTTTTTCCTTCTTCTGACTTGACATTAATAGCCCTAACCACCAACAGAACATACAATCATACAAGATATTAAGGCCACACAAACTATACTCAGAAATGAGACACACTAAAAAACTGAAAAACAGTTGAATATTTTTAAATTTCAAGCTCTCAAATCATCTGAACATGTACAAACTCTTTTTAAGAACAGAATTTGCATACACAGACACAATCAATATACAATTATACAGCTTGCAAAATTTGGCTGAGAAAGAATGGGACAATTACATAACCAGACTTAAAAGTTATAACTGATAATTATATTGAATATTGACATCATGTTGTTGGTTATTGTAATTGCACAAGATAACAAGTTTTATATCTGGTCAATGATAACAAACAGGGTCACCAAGTCTAATTTGAAGAATTTATTGTTTACGAACACTTAATCACAAATTTTGAAATGATTCAGTTTGTGCTCTGTTCTATTCTATAATAAGTAAATTTTGACATATTTAGATTTGACAAAGTTGGTCAAGCATTGATAAACAAAATAGTGCTGAGTCATGGATAATTGATTGGTTTTGTAGGATAACCAAAGATGTGCAATATTTTACAGATGGCCTGTAATAGTTTATACAGTTGATATATAGATACATAGATGAGTTACTTACGACAGATTGGCGTCAGACGAATCAGACTCTAAATCTACAACACCATAATCTTCAAAATTCTCTTCATCTGTACGACTGTAAAATAAAACGTATTAGTAAACATCTACTGATAGATACAAGAAAACAACTAAGTAAAAGGTTACAGTAGACATTATATTGTAATCAATGCAGTGCAGTGCAGTGCATGCTTTATTGTTTCTCCAAACACAAGGAATATATATATATAGCTTATCTATTATAAGACATGTTGATCATTCTGAAGTGTGCAGACCAATTCTCAGCATACAAGTTCTCAATTTATATTGAATCTGAGTAATGAGTATTTAAACAATAAACTGAATCAAGGTGCTCCCCTCCCCATCTCTCTGTACATCATGAAGATGTTTATCCTTAAACCAAGACTCCTTTATTTTTATGAAGCAGAATCAATTTATAACAGATACAGTGCTTCTAATGTGACCACACACACGCACCCCCCCCCCACACCATTCATGTGACATTATACAGTGAACAATCACATTAACCCAACATCAAGTCAACAGACAGTCATAACATATTGCCCTTATATGTCAAATGTTTACATATCACCCAAGAAGAATAACCATAATTATACACACAGCCAAAAATAATATGTTTCTACAATGTCCTTCAACTAACTTAATGTAAGTGAAAAATCTTTCAAAAATTAACAAAGAAATACATGTTTATATTGATACATTGCTGTTACCCATAAAAATAAGTCGCTTAAAACCCTAAACCCTTCAATCAAGTTCACACATACTTGTTTCCTGTTGTTAGTTTGATCTGACAGTAGCTAACAAATTTTACGACCTGCGAACATTTCACACCTCATAAACTACTTTTCACATAAAAATAACTTTTCAATACATTAGTATTTCACAATTATGGTACTTGTATTATAGACTTAATGTAATTGGAATTCCATTATCAACAGTATAAATTCATTCACCTGAATAAGATTTATAAAACTATAATGTTGTTTAAGTGAGTGAAAAAAGAACAGAACTAAAATTGGGTTACCTAAACAATCAACTGTACACCCTAATTACATTTATGACTTCAGCTACCCAATTACTAAGTATGTATATACATTTGTATACTGGTTTCAAGTAACAATGGGTCACCAGCAACAAGTTTTTGGATATATACATTGCATAACTAAATTTTTCCCTCCAATATGTCACTTCTAGGACACCATACCATTATCTTTTATTACATTGAATAATCAATAGGTTTATAATAGAATATATTGTATGTAATCTATATCCAATAAAATGTTTATACCAGAGGACACTTGTAATAAGATTATAATATCAGATGGAGTTTTCTATACAGTAAGAGAATATATCTATGTGTTAGAGCAAACTTATTCTGACTACTTTATCAATATCTAGTTACATCTTCGCCAGTTTTGAAAAACACATTGAACATACACAATTTATCTCCTCAGTTAATAACATTATATTAACACAAGTGACATTCTAATTACATGCAAGAAGATTTTTATTTGGTAAATTTTAAGGCTGAGCTCAGAGATAACAAATCAAATGCTTGAATTTTGAAACAGGCATAAATCTAAGTACTGTAATTAATTGTGTACAGGTAATAAGCATAGGAAAGCCTGGGGCAAACATCTTCAGGTATAAAACAAAAAAACACACTTTTTAGCAAAGAAAATGACCAAAAATGGACATAAAGGAACATGAATACACTCTTTTTTATACATGTATAAGAATTACAAAAACGTGATAACTTGTTTAGTACAACACCACTTAATTTGCTCAACCTGTCAACACATATTAAATTAAGCTTCTCAACATGTGTAGCTTGGTAGACTAGCATAATTAATGTCATGATCAGCAAACATTTGTGGTTGATTTTTAAACTCATATAGATGTATAGACTCAATGAAATCTGGCAAAAGTAAGGAACTGTGATGACATTCATTCAGCATGGAAGATTTAAATTCAATTTGATTAAATTAATATGTCTGTTCAAAGTCTAAAAAAAAGGCCCACCATTTTTTACCAGATTTTAGATGTAGAAAACATGTGTCCTACAAACATTAGTGATTCTAATACCTTGTAACTGATGATCGTCCGCTACTGTGACCATATGAAGGTAACAAATGACGTCTAGATGTTTCTGGTGTCGAAAAATCTATTAAAAGTTGACCACCGTCTTCATCTGTGTTTGTGTCGTACTCATTAAATGTAAATGCACTGGCTTCTGATGTATCTTGTACCTGGATATATAGAACATAAATATTGTATTAAAATATTATAATTCAGGGCTTATCAGCAATGTTGAGCTCAAAGTCCTTCAATTTAGTCTGTTTTCACAAACTTAACACTTGTCTTTATAATTATCAAAGACAGGATAATAATTTATTATACATGTTTGCAGGTTTAAACACCAATATTCAAAATATTCTAATTATTATTATCAGTGGTCAGTTAAGACTTGACCTACAGCCAGCATTCCTGTGTTACCAACTGGTACTGAGAATCTTCCTAAAGCAATTGTCAGACCTACTTCCTCACAGAGGACAGAGATGAGTTTAGATATACCATCATCATACCATCATCACTCATACAGTAATGAATTACATAATGATGCCATGAAGGTCAAATATAAAAACAAATTTGAAAATAATAGACATTAATTTTGTTATCACACAGTAAACCATGTAGAGAAGACAGTTATATCAAGATAGAGAACAGCTGAGAAAGAGTGACCATTAGATAATTGTAACATGTACACACAGCTTTAGAATAAATTTCGCAAAAGGAATTTTAAGTGCAATAACACTTTCCCAAAATAAATCCCAGAGAAAAAATCCTTATTTATTTTAGTGCTCGCCCCACTTTCAGCGACAAGAATCTTTTTACTTTATGGCTTTCTTATCGTATTAAATATAAAACCAGCACATGCTCAGAGGCGGAGCACTAAATTGGTTAGAATGCATACTTGGGTGTTCTTTGTAATAAGAAAGATACAGTCGCTTCTGCTCCTTTTAGTGTTCATATTTACGAAGAACACCCAATTATGCACTCAAACCTATGGAATACTAAGTGGACCGGAGTCCCTCCCTCATGTCACAAACCACCCTGAAACCTTAAGCGCTCAGCTTAGCTACAACAATACAAATTCTCCACAAATTTATAAAAGATGTACCTTGATATCCGCTGAAGTCATGTTCGATATCACCAGTCAAAATATCAATCAATAACTATTCTCTAGAATTACTTTACATACAATATCTACAGCTCAGATATCAGTCACTGAACAAGCATCAGGCGATATAGATCAATATCATAAATCAGTGCAGTGTAAAAGCACAGCTAAACTTTGTAAATATTTCCTCTCCAGATCATAAAAATCCAATATTTCTAGTAGAAACATAATAAAGAGCCTATTGCAGAATTACATGATTGCTCAGCAAGAATATTGCAACACATTATTCTAAGATGCTGATATGGCACGAAAAATTTGATGAAAAACAAAAATTATTTATCTATCCACATTATTGATTCTACAGATAAAATATATGTCTAACAGTAACTATCGCAGCCAATACATCTTGCTATCTCACAAAAGATGCCTGTTGATTTTACAATATTAAATTTTCCGTATAGAGTCAACACATGGAACACTTGAAATCAATACAGTCTTTCGTGTAATCATTGATGAACTGTTGGGAAGTACAGAGTAATGTTCCAAATCTGATTAAAAGTCTGGTTTCTAAACATTCCGGAAAATAGCAAAGCATCCTGGGAATCTAAACCCTGTACATAGCAATCGAGAATCAACAGAAAGGATAATACAGTATTTATATTCAGCCATGTATTGTAACTGATGAACATAAGTAACAATGTGCAGCTTACAATAAATATTTTTACACAGTCATAACTCTAGCTCCGAATAGATTTCAGAGATCATTAATTTTTCTAGAACTATTTGTGCATAGATATTTCACGAGCAGTTCATAAAGTAGGAATAACTACTTGACAAGAAAAAATGACACTATTAACACAGGAATTAAAGTCAGCTATATAAAGATATTTTCATGACATAACTCCCGAACCAGTATACTGTCTCACCAGTACATCAAACATAATCTAAAGACAGGATATAAATATAAACAAAGACAACATTTACATCTCTAGCTCTTAACAGAATCTTCATACAGAAGTCAATTAACAAGTTATCACAACAACAAATTAACTACGACAAGGCTGTTTATCCTTACTTCAAACATTAAAAACATAGATTTTTATCCCACACCATTAAAAATGTATCAATAAGTCAATAGAAATGTATTTTTCAATCAACATAAAATGCCCCAGGGGAAATCAACAATAACAATAATGGCTGGAAACAAAATTAATCCTAAGTTAATTTAAATTAAAGGTTCAAGAGTGGTTATCGACAGAAAGGATTGTTATGTTCCTTATGTCAATGTTTTCAACTTGACTCATTCAATTAATTCATTAACAGCAAATAATAAACAATGCAAATAAAATGTAACTAGAAAATGACATTCTACTGTAAAATAAGACATTTTTGTGAGGCAAATGCTTTGCAGAATCGTGTGCAATTCTCAACCAACCATGTGCATCATAAATACTGCCCTCATAAATAGGGCTATGGATTGTTGCCCAAATGGCGCTTACAATCTGCAAAGCGAATCACAAATCAATTGTGTTATCAAATTACCCATCTAAGACTTAACCACTGCAGTTTTGTAAACATCTAAATTTAATTTTCTTTTAGAATTATTTAATGAGTCAGTTCTAATTAAGGCTTAAATTTATAAGTTCTCCCTATCAATTTATGGCTTTACCAGCATTATTTTATGGTTTAATTAAGCCTGTGACCAATTCTTAAAAAATCCTATTAGCAATCAGGAAAGACCCTGATAGGACAAAATATATTCAAAGAAAAGAGATCTTTTAAAAACACAAAATACATCTTCGATCTTTGATCACAATCAAAGAATCTCAGTATTAAATGAAGATTATTCATACTTGAGTTTTTTAAACAGACTTGTGGTTACCCAGTCATAATCATGAAATATTATTGGCTTACAGAAGTCACTGAAAATAATTTACCCACAAACATTTGTGATTCTATGTATCATCAAATACATAGGAATTTATTCAAATTCATGACAATTTTTTTACAGACTGCAAAATATAATTCCTCTGAGTTCTGTGATATCAACAATGCAAGGAGATCAAGCCATAAATGCACACATGGTAGGTGTTGTGGTAAAATAATCATGTAGCTCAGGCAACAATCCATTCTTTAATTATTTAAACCAAATTCCTATAAAATATAAACAGGGTTTACACAGGGACGTCATTAATTCAGTATCTATATAATCCAACTGAAACATTGATACCAAATAGTCTTGAATAAGCACTAAGTAATGATATATCACAAGTCACTGATATATGAATTACCATTTAATGTTTTTGAAGCAAATTTTTTAAGAAATTAACAAAAGCGATCATTATGGGACATGATTTTTTTCTGATTTCTCAATAAGAGTGATGGAGTTAATTAAAA
Organism: Lutraria lutraria; assembly: GCA_964023205.1. NCBI lineage: Eukaryota > Metazoa > Mollusca > Bivalvia > Venerida > Mactridae > Lutraria > Lutraria lutraria. The sequence continues at coordinate 16,565,508 of OZ026836.1, forward strand.
CAGTTACATACATGTACATTAAGCTATGTGCGACTGTATGGATAATGTCAACTTGATGTTATAAAATGCAGTTTGGGAAATTCAAATAAAATCTTCATATCACAAGTAAAGTACAGTTTACACAGGAGACATTGGTTTGGAGACCAGGGAGCTGGTTGACATTCTGAGCTTGTATGGAAATGATTTATACAGAAAATAACATACAGTCTTGCTTCTCTCAACACAGATAATAAACAAACATTCAAAATGGGAAAAAAATGGAAGTCAGACAAACTTTAATAGTGAACTGACAGTTACGGTCCCGGCTTCAGACCCCCATACAGTAATTCATTTTTAACAATCAATAGAATGAGTCATTCACAAACCAAATTCCAGTTACAAAATTAAAAAAAGCTTGTGGTGAACTGGAATTGGAAAAAAACTTAATTAAAAATGCTATAATTTATAATCATAGAAAAGGGAGAGTACTAGTCACTAATATTACCTCCCTTTATGATATAAAGTCAAATATAACTGACAGAGGAACAACATTTCAAAATGTTGTAATAATTGAAAGTTAAACTTTAGTCTATTATGAGTGTCACAATTTTAAGGATCACAGGTACCTCTAACTTTTGTTCATAGTAGTTAGGGTCTGTTATCCGGTTGGCCCTAACATTTCTAGAAACAGAATAAAACAGAACAGAAAGAACTCACTTCTTGGGGTGATTGTTCAGAATATATCTGGAATGAATTGATAAAGTCACTATGGTTTCCACTGTTTGTAGGTGTCGACTGTTTTGATGCTGAAAAAAAAATAGCACTGAATAACTTGATTTCAATGTAAAGTTTTCTGGGATTATGATCGTCTACTACATGTACTTAAGGATTCAAATCATTTCATATTTTCTGAGTAACTAACCATCATCATATTCTTGTAATAACAAGCATTAGATTACAGTAAATGTTTAGTGACTATATGTATACAGATGACAGATGGAATTGCTAGGGTGCTCAACCAGAAGAATACAACTTAGTAACAGTACGAGTATGAATCTTGTAGAGGACAAAATTCAAGCCACCAATTTAAGCTGCTGAAAATTTTGTGAACTTGAGAGAGTACAATATTCAATGATAAATCTTCACATTCAATTAAATTTAGCCAAATATAAATACACATAAAGACAGAACTTTTATTGTGATTGGGTGCTAATCTATTGCTTCTTTATTATTTTACTGCATATATAATAGAAGTAATAAATGTTCCATTATGTAAGACATTTCTTCCTACTCACCTTGGACTTCAAGTATCTGCTGAACACCTTGACAGAAATCTTGAAAACTGACTCGACCTTTACCCTCTGGATCTAATAATTGTATGATACCAACCACTTCCTGTAATATATAATTATGCAATTCAACAAAATCTGGGCGTTAAACACCTCGATAAAGGGTCCTCCTCCAGGGTTCTCAATAACAGCAGGCTGCAGGCCAATTTAGCCGCTTAGAAATGTGTTTGGGCCAGTTGGGAATCTCAAAAGTTTATAAAATATTGCTAGAAACCTGTTAGTCTAGCTTATGGGTCTGTTGGCCACAAACTTATTGAGAACCCTGCTCCTCGGTTTATGTAATATAATAAATACTTGTCATGGATAACTTGATAACATTTCTGTAAATTTGAATCCCATCAAGGAATTTTGCATGAGAGGAAACTGTGACAGTGCTGCTGGGTTACAGAAGGTCTTTGGTAATAAAATGTACACTTTAAAACCTTCCAACTAAAGCTCTGAGGAAATAGTCGACACTCCCAAAATGTACAGAACCTGTATTCTTTATCTACCAAGCAGAATATATATGTACAGGACTTAAAATATCTACGATGATGTTTGGACAACCAATATAAGCAAAAATCTTAACTATAGTATGGCCTAATCTTAATGAAAAGCTTACTGAAGGATTAAAAACTTAATTATCCTTGATAAATCAAATATGTTAATAACTTTAAATAAGTTCAAATGATCAGTTATTATGAATGAAGCTTTAAAGAAAATCTGTTCTCCTATTGTTCCTTTATGCAATAATCCCTAAATAAAAGAAAAAATGTTTAAATCTATTAAACAATGTAGACATTTGTGTTTTTAGCATATTCTAATAAATAGGTACGATAGCTGGATATAATTAATGTATAGGTCAGCAGAAAGTTATTACTGGGGGTGGTTCATGTACAGTGAATGTACGACAGACACATTCATGTCAGGTAAACATCTACATGTAAAAATTGGACAGGAACTTTTAATACAGAACTGAAAACATGCCAATAAAGTTGTATATAAAGTATATAGGATTTTCAGAACTAAATATGCAAATTTACTTTAACATAACAACTTTAAGAATTAACACTGAATTATTAATTGGTACTAAAGAGACACCATGAATTTACAATTATTCTATACTTTGAAGTCACAAAGTTTATTAACACAACTCATTATATCAGAAAACCTGAACATTTGTTTACTAGTATATCAGTATTAGATACATGTAAGTTGATGTAACATAAAGTTGATTACTTCAGAGGATCAGATGAAATTTGTGATAAAGAAGAGTGAAATTTGGTTGAATCAGTACAGAAATAGTTTGTAATTTTAGGTTTGTAGAAATAATGAATATGACATTATGTACTAAGAAGAACAGGTAAGTATACTGGTATATATGTTCAATATCTTTTTAAAATCACACCACAATCTCGTGCTATTTCTTCCATTATTAATTAATTGTCAGTTTGGTTGACTTGTAATTGACAGTTTGTTCGGTAATGAATGTTTATTCCCAAAAACCACATACAAGTGTACAAGTGTCATTAATACATATTTCAGTATCAAGTATGATTGTAACACTTTAAATAATCAGGTATATTCATGTTACATATCAATTAAACATACAACAGTTGTTAGGCTACTTAAGCAGCTGATAACTAATACATGCCAATATGGTCTCTCACAGCTTAAGTTACAGGGAATTCTACAAATACAATCCAATTCCATATATTATCACAGGTACAAATTGATACCAGAAAACTGACAATTATTATGTATGTGTTAATGCCTTTGAATGCAAATATAATTAATAGTGTAATGGTGACCGTGTGGTACAATGTACTTATATAATATAAATTGGCTGGGATATTCACTAGCCCGATCAGCTCAGTTGGTAGAGCCTCTGAATTTGCAAGCAGGAAGTCACGGATTTGAGCCCTGCATTGGGTACATAATTTCCCTCCTCCTATTACATGTTGTGGGTTTGAGCCCCATATCGGGTTCATCATTTTCTGCCTCCTATTACATTTGGTGCCATGAATGTGAGGCTTGCCTTGGAATCCTAGAGCTAGGATGAAGCAAAGGCTGGGTTAGTCTACAGAGCCTGTGGTTGTCATGATAAATTACTATGAATTTTTTAAAAAGGATGTAGGAATGTAGCTGTGAGGTATATAGTATTTATAAATTGGCTGGGATATTCATCAGCCCAACTAGCTAGGTCGGTACTAAGAGCATCTGCAAAAAGTTGTGGGTTTGAGCCACGCATCAGATTCATTTTTTTCCTGCAACTAGTACAATTGTACAGGTACTTGACACAATTTTTTTTTCATATATGTTCATAGAATCTATAAATTATAGATACTATATGAACATATGTGAAAAAAAATGTGTCAAGTACCTGTGTACAATTGCAAATCAGAATTAATGATGACACTTTAGTTATCACACAATGTAAGTATGAGTGACATGATGTATTTGATCCATAGTTATATCTATACATGTTCAATTAATGGTAAATTCTATCATAATTAATCATACAGGCTGTTTTTCCATGCACGTTCTTTGTGCGATTTTATTAATTATTTAACCTGCAAAATGAAGGAAGAATTTTGTCTTGGGTCTCCATAGTAATAACCTACTTATCAATAACGTTGTATACGTAACAATGCATGAATCTGTGACTGTTATCGTCACAACTCAATTAATTTCCAATTAGTAATATTACCCCACCCACTCTGACACAAACGTAAACAAACTTGGTCGGCGCAATATTATTATGGATTTAAGCAAATTTAATACACACCTCGTCGCTGTCAGCCCCAAAATGATCCTTAGCTAACTTTTTTAAATGATCAACAGTAATATATCCAGTTCCTTCAGCGTCACAAACATCAAAAACACCTTTTATTTTTTCTGTAAAATCCTCCTCCATCGTCCATTGAATACTTTACCTGTAACAGGAAGTACGGTATGGAAATATAATCCCACGAAAAAAGATATTTGATTCGGCTATCTCAATGTATTAAACATATAAATTGGAAACAACGTTGATTAACTTGACTTATTGGAGCAGATTAACACAATAATAGTCATCGGTTATTAGACGACCGGGACGTAAACATTTAGCGCGGATCAATACAAACGTTGACAGGTGTCAACTTACCTGGGACTACTTTTACATCGATTCACTGACTGTGCGGTTAGGAATGCGCGTTTATCGCGTGTTCCTTACACAAACATATAAATATCATTTAAAAAATAATTAAGAAAACCAAAATGTGATGAAGACACAGGTCAGCCAACATCATGAATTTATACTTATGGATATTTCAATCCTGTACATTTCTAAAATATAATATTAATAATGACAAGGACTTATATACATACATGTATGTAAGTCCTTGATAATGATCTTCATTCCAGCATCTCTAGCTGCTTCCAGGAACAATTACTGTAAATGTATTTGAATATTTTTTGATATATATTGGTCATAGGTTTCATAGATTAATCATTTATATAGCGTGACATTTGGAATCAATTTAATGCAGTATTTTATGTATTTATTTTTCTCTTTAATATGGACATAATTTTATTTTTCGATATTAACATTTGTATATATCCATAAAACACAAACAACTATAGCTACTGCAAAACTACTTATTGCTTAACATGTTTACACGAATCCCTGGGCTTGACTGATCAATATGTCAATTTAAGATACAACTTTGACTGATATGGTAGTATATTTTCAACCATTATACGTATATACAATAAGGGCAATTTTCACTCAGTGCGTAGAGATGAATTACAAATGTACTAAATAAGTTAATTAAGTTTAATGATCTTGAAACGACTGATAAAAAAAAAGATTTTGTCTCGATATATTTCGTCATTACTAAAACGATGAAATTACTTCAAGGAAATTATTGAATAAGTAAGCAAACGCCCTTTTTAATGTACACAGAGTGACATATTGTTCAGATTTCGAAAGCTGTTAAGCATGAAAAAATATAGACCTTTTGCTTTGATTGTACGTACTAACAATCGTAAATCAAAAGAAAATATTATACACCAGCCTCTGAATGATATTTCACAATTATGTGTACCCGTCCCAAGTTTTGGGATTTATAAAACAGAAAAGGGGAATTACAATAAAGACCAATATCTTACTGAGAACATCACAGTAGAGTATTTCTATATAAAGTTTTCTTTAGTTGTTGCACCAATATTAGTATATGTATTACCAAGGACTTATATACATACATAATAAGTCCTTGGTATTACTAAATACTTCATACCTCACTAAATTTTCGCAAACTTTTTTTTATTTTTTAAGTTCTTGATCCGAGCATTAAATACGTTTGAAATAATCAAGCCTTTTATTGATACAAATGTTTTATATCCCAAGTGAGCATGCATGTATTAAGTCCACATATGTGTTTCCAAGGCGCTATGGAATAAAATCGGCTATAATTGTTTTATTTACGGCTTTGAAACATAATTGATGAATTAGATGTACTAGCTAGTATACCGGTAGTAGAGATATATAAATCTCACTTACTGACCTGACGCTAAAGTTGACCCGGGTATGAATCTCATAAAATAACAATAAACTTGTGTACATGTATTATATATATACCTCCACATACGTGGGATCGGAAGCAACGCAAGAACCATATTCCCTATATTAGTCATAAAGATGACCGTAATCGTGGAAATAAAAACACAGAATTAATCACAAGTCTGAATATATGATAAATGGATGTTTTATCCTTCTGTAAGGGATCGTAGAACGCAGACGACTTGTGTTGAAGTTGAATAATCGAGTCTAATGAACAGTCACATCAAATTTGATTATTCCCAGCGTATTTGTTCAGACATGGCTCTAGATCTAGAATATTATGAACGACTAAATCCTATCAATCGGTCAAACATTAAGACAAGAATTTGCGAGTCTTCCAATGTAAGACTTTAAACAAGTACTTGCTTGTGGAGTGGGTGGTTAATCTAGAACGTAAATATAATCATGGTATTAATCGTTCTTTTCAAAGTCCATGAGTGTACATTGACATAGATCATATCAAATGTAAATGTTATATTACCGTATGAAAATAATTGTTGGGTAAATAATGTATTCATTAACATATTAAACTATTAATACAAACTCGGTCTGGTATTTATTTACTGGACATTTATAAGACTGCTGTAGACAAAGGGTCCTGCATCTATTTCTGCCGTATATACATGTATTCTTCTTGAAATCATGTAGATCTGTATTATTCATAAAATGACTTCTGAAGAAAACATACTCTCCCTAACGTGAGGGAGTGTCACACGCACGTGCAATCATTAATTAAAGTCGACGTTTGACGAATCTTCTTAATGGATAAAGTACATGAAATTCTAGTTCGAGTATTTCTATTTTCTTATGCCAGAGATCAGATTTGCCAACGTTGTGTATCAATATGACGTACGATTTAATGTAGATATAAATTTGCAATCATTATAGAGATCGAGAAACACAAATGGTCCACACGAAAAAAAAACCGAAGTCTGCTTTTTGAATTTCAGTATTATACTTGACTTACTATATACAATTTGATTTATTATGAAAATGTGAATAAATTAACGTAATGAAAACTGTAAACTTAGTTTTGAGCCCGAGTTTATTTCTATAATTCACTGGTATCCAAATAAGGGACCAACCAGTGAAGAAGTTAAGCGGTAATCAGACAAGCAAGACACACCGTTAAATCAAAACAATTCAGTTATAATAAATGAATTCAGTATTCAAATTCATCTCAAATGCCGACAACAATGCAATCAACATGTGAAAAAAACATTGGCCAATCAAATGCAGTTTTTACTAACATCAAATTAATCTTAAGTCTTGGCGACAACATCTTATAGAACCAAACAATTACCGTGTACCGTCTATTAGTGTCAACTTAGAACTTTCAACATATGGTTATATGGAAATTTCAGACCATCAATCAAAGATTTACGTCTAATCACATACAATGATACATGTAAATAGGTTATAGTACCATCGCTTCAGAGTTGATCTACCATACAGACATCACCGTAACGCCTACAGACGTTGGACAATTATCAGAAAACATATAAAGTCTTGAAGTAAGAATTCCCTTTCAGTTTATCTGTTTGTGAGAGACCGTCTCGGAAGTCATCCTCGTCTTAGAGTAGCTTATACCAATACAGTCGCAAAACCATGAAATTAGGAATATTTGTCATAGCATTATGCCTGTTCGCTGAAGTCTACGGTAAGTTAATTTTGAATTGTTACATGAAAACAAAGAAAAGGTTATCGTAAATATTGTCATGAATGTATTGCATAATGTACACTTGTATTTTTTAATTGAGTTAAATCTCATAATAAAGTTAATAGTAATTATGTCCATCATAATAAAACATCATAGGTTAGTTAAGGTATTATATCATACCATAATACTGTACGTACTTCTTTACTTATCTATTTAATGCTAATACCAAGGATTTATATACATACATATAAGTCCTTGCTAATACAATGTGTTAACAATATTAATATAGTATAGTCCTTTTATTGCCAATACTTTGACATTTACCCTAGACAAAGTAACTCTAATTAATTTTATGGCAATTTTTAAAAAATAAAAAGAGATACAGGCCTTGTTAGAATTAAATAATTACTATGGATATTGCACGATGACATAATTTTCTTCATTAAATTAGATTTACGAGTATAGTGTGTTTTCTGCGTCCTTTTACCGCGAGCTTTCATTGAAGTGGATGTTCTTTTTCATAAATCTTCGAGGCTTTACTGCTATTTACATATAGGCATCAAAGCAGACTCAAAGGTCTGTTATTAAAAAAAACCTAATAGTTTCAGTCATAGAAACCTATAGAAATTATGTAGGTTCCCAAAATCTGACCGATCCATGTTATGATAATATTTTTTTTCATTACGGGTATGTAACCTCTGACGATAAATCATCACAAGTTGTTAAAAGAGTTATAAACATTATGCGATGATGACGCGGTAAAATTCGAAAAACGTGATAAACTGGATTTCCCTTTAATTGTCAAAACGAAAAATAATCATATGAACTTATATTAATGATATTTTTTGATGATTAACACAGAACATAATTAAATGATGCTTGGATGCTTCATTTGACAAACATTTAATTATAACGCGTTTTCACAAACGTCAAACACCAACAGGGTCAATAACTTGAAAGATCCTGACACCATCAAGCACATGAGCGAGACATTCTATATAAACGAGTAAATAAGTTCATGATTCAATGACAAAACAATTATCGCTTTTATTCCGCGTGACGGTTGATTATGTATTTTTAAATTAAAATGCGTACAAGAAGTCATCTTTCTAGTAATTACGTTAATTAGCCACCGTGATTCACACAATGGATATAAGATAAAAATATAAATAACAAGATGAGTAATATAAGCATATATATGTATATTATACATATGGTGTATAAATATCAGATAGGATAATCATACATATAACAGACTGGTACAATCGTCGTATGATGTCAGTTCTCTAGAGAATGCCATCTGGTATAGGCTTCGGAGTCACTTTTCAATGATAGCTGCTTAAATGTTGTTTTGACCAATGAAATTTGAGTATAGGTTGTTAATCGAAATGTTTGATTTCTCGTGCATATGATTTCATTTAGCATTTGGCACAATATAAGGCACTCGATTTCGTGATGTCTATACACTCAATAAGGGAAAAAATGAAGATTTTTCTTTCGACAGATTTGCGTTGTTTGATGTGTGAAATTGAAAAATAACGTCTGTAAACGTATAAAAATCACGGAATCGATTGGCACCTATGCTACAAGACGTATATAATTATGTTTGTAAAACTGTTTAGGAATCCTTAATTGTTTTTGTACTGAACTATGTGGTTTTAAGGAATAGTAACATGTATGTGGTCGGTCTATACAAGAATTACAAAATGTTTTTGTATCATGTAAATGGCTGTACGTCGCAAGCATTTCCCGAGTGCTCCTTACACATATACGTTATTAACTGATTATGTTCAGTTTGTTTGTTATGTGGATCTGGCGAGGACGTCAGAGGAATGTATAAGCAAAAGGTTGTTAATTGAGCTTGACTGACAGGCGGTCAATTCGGTTCTTTGACGTTAATAAGAAAAAATAAATTTAGTGAATTTATGATGAGTGATTCTCATGAACACTAACCAATCATTCTGTGAATTTTTTTTGACAATTTGATATCTGACACGTACATGTACGCACCCAGGACTTTCGTTTGACCGTTAACTCAATAGGGCCTCAGACTCTTGAGAAATTGTACCAATCTGAGAAATTTGTAATTACAATAGAAAGAAACTTTGCTGACTCCTTCAGTTTATAATCAGGGAAATGTCATAATTGACCCTCATCTAATGAGAATCCAGATGTACGCATCCTACAAATATTTTATGTTGTCGTTGTGGTTGTTGCATTTACGAAGCTCTGGTGTCGTATTTGCATTGTACTAGTATTTGGGTTCATAAAGGTGTAGAGCTTTGGATATTTGCAGCTCAGCAAAAGCCTACCAAATGCAAGGAACTCACTTCGCATTTCAGCTACAACTTTCTATGACACACCAGGGAGAGAGCCATCAAATAAGTTCAACAGTTTGTCTACTGATCAAGCACATGAATGTACTTTCTATCAGTTCTTTCAGCAAACAGACACGTGCAGAGGGCATACAACTTTTAAAATCTCACAGAACATGTGAAAATTAAGACTTACTTGTAGACACATCGTAACATAAGTAACAAACTTGATAATCTTAAAGATCTTGGGAATTCTATCTAGTGAATCTGTCGCCTCACGTAAGAATAATTACTCTTGTAGTTGTACTATAGTGTACGTGTCGTTTTGGGAACTAGACATCGTATAGACTTCTGGCAACGTAATTAGCGGTGATAATATATAGATTCTGTATCAAGTTGATAAAGTCGCGATCTGAACTGCAAAACGAGAAGACAGTTATCAAATTATCTTTACATCATATTTTCCAGTTATATCATAAATACGGATTCTGCTGAAATGTGATAGTACATGGACAATTCAATTTAGACGCGTGTGACAATTTGAGCAAATCTGAAGAAAATAATATATTACGTCTTAAGCCTGATTCATCCTCACTTTAATGTTGGAATAATTCATCTTTTTTACACAAATTATAACAAACCAAATTTTGTTATAATTTGTGTAAAAAAGATTTATTATTCCAACATTAACTACAAACACCATTCTTATCAGCGCACTCCTGATTAACTAGGACTAGGCGAGGGCCAGGCCTATTTCGCTACTAGTATTTTGTTTGTTGGGCTACGTTCTAGACTTATTTCACAGTCTTCAAGTGATCATAAGTGCAGATTAAACATGTACACGCAGTCACTGGTATCTACGGTCAAAGACCTAGAATACATGTGTAGTATATAGGTCTTTGCTACGGTTGACCATTTAGTTGCAATAAGTGGACAATGTTCACGATAAAATGTCAATATATTAAAAACAATTTAAGAAGTTAAATCGCACAAACTTACTCGATCAGGTTGATATTATAACGACACAGTACCCAATATTTTGGGCAACAAGTTTTCAAGAGAGATATTACTGAATATTCATTTGATCCAACAGTTGGTTTGTTTGCAAAATTTGAATATTTACAAACATAGAATAACATTCAGATAAATGTTAAATTTAATCTAGAACACATTAGTACAGTATCACATCATACTGGTCCATCGTCAGGATAATATATCTTAATTTTAGTGCATCACATCATACTGGTCCATCGTCAGGATAATATATCTTAATTTTAGTGCTCACAGATTCACACACGATGTAAACAAGTTTTCATAAATTTTAGTTCTGATCTAGAAAATACATCTCGTGCCATCGTGAATTTTACTTTGTAAAATTAACGGACTGCACGTGCTTTCACATAAGTTTGTGTTAATAAGTGTTATGGTTGACAGAAGAAATAACGAAATATTAGTCACGACACCGTTCTGATTCTGATTCATACTTCATGTATAATTCCAGTTATTGTCAATTCAAAATGTTTAACAGTATCTGAAGAATTTAAATTTACAGTATCTAATCTACCTCATTTACTAATTTATAACCTCATTTACTTACCAATCGAATATTTAGACCATCTCATGATTACTCTTTTTATTTCATATGGTCCAAAAGGAGGTCTGAAAATCGAATTTCACCGTACAATAAAACAAGATTTTAGATTTTAATTAAAAAATCTAAAAGGAGTCTAGTTCCTTTAAAAGGACGAGCTGTGGTCCGGTGTGTTGGATTTGTACCCAGGTTATTCTAGTTTGATTCCTGGTCATGATAGGTCATAACCCTTCCATGAAAATTTGACAATGTGATTATTTGTGTAAGGCTAAGTTATTACATTGTACTCAGGTTAGAACGACGTCCAGGAAAACTGGTTAAATGACCCTGCCACCATATGCAACAAAAACATTTTGAAAAAAAGCAACAACAAAAAATAAATAAAGTCCTTTAAAACATCCAAAACACAGTCACTCTGGACTTCACTATACTCTGAGAGTACCGTAGGTATCAATGAATATAATTGATATGCTTTGTTCTATATATTGCAGGCTATCGGAACTTGAGGGATGATGGTACATTCCTTAGAAGTTTGCGACAAAGAACTCTAATGCATTCAGGTAGGGTTCTGTATGTCTTGTGTGGTAGAAAATGCATCTAGTCAAAGAAGCTGTTATTTAAACTAAGACCTAACTTACAATCATTGTACTTTTTTGTACATGATTTGGCTTATCTATCATATTAAGATATTACATGCCTAATAAAGTAAAGTCAAATTATCATTCTTCATTTAATAGTTACCTAAGGTACTTCAATCAATTTTAGGCCTTTTTTTCAAGAGTAATGTTGCCCTTGTTGAAAAATATTTTCTTTTCTTTAGATATTGCATCAGGTGACCTATATTTTTCTTTATCAAATTAGATTTATACTATGTTATTGCATCTTTTTACCATGAGTTTTCATTAAAATGGATCTTTAATCTTTGAAAAATGGGTTACTTCCATAGACTTTAATGCAAACTTAAAGGGAAAAAAATGCAAAGGAATATCATTGTTTCTTTAAAATCTCATGTTTAACCATATTCTATCATGGAAACCTATATTTATAAATTATAAAGGTTTTTAAATTTTGTCCACCCCACTTAAGGATAAAGAATTTGGCCTTATTTGGACATTAGGTATCTAATAACGATGACTAAAAGTTTCACAATATTCAGAAGGCGATTCACATACATGTACTTCAAGGCTGTAGATTTAGACACACCATTATGTCACATGTCTTTTCCTAATTGGAAATTAATTTTTTATATCACTGAATGAAACTAGCCTCAACAGAAGCCAAAATGTGTTAGGAAGCAGTTTCAGATTGGGGGGGGGGGGGGGGGGGCGTAGTCTTAAGTTTTTATATTTTGACAATGCAGGATGGGGGAGAATCAGTTCAGTGACTTTAAAAGCCAACATTATTTGGGTCTAAATATTGCATTTGTAAAATCATCATTTAATTGAGTATAACTTAAAAACAGCTTGTTATTTGAAACCAATTTCTCAGTAAGATTATAAAGCTCATGAGAAATTACCTTATTTTAGTGCATTGGTAAAGATCAACATATACATATTGATGATAATTATTTTTTATTTACAGAAAACATGGAGAGTGGTGAAGCCACTGAAATCCCTGCACAGAGGGACTTCTTGAAACATTTGATCAATTACCTGGAATTTGTTGGAAGGAAAAAGTAGATAAAGACTTAAGAGTTGTATACCATCTGAATAGTGTGTATATACAAAAATGTACATGACATTGCATGTGAATTAAATAATCACAGATACATAAGAATTTATGTATTGTTTCATTGATAAAAATCACCAGATATTTATTGTAAAATCAACAACTTTGTGAAGAAATATTTTTGGTAACATTTGTAAAATCTTCACAATATGAAACAATGACCAAATTCTTCAATGCTGATATTATTCTAACTGCATTGCAGCATTGTAACACATAGAAACCTACATACATTAATTGCTCAGAAACAACAATACTTGTACGCAATTCTTGCAACGATAAGTTATATACACATACTTTGTAGGCCTACAATCAAAACCAGGAGGCAATACATGGGATGACAGGCAGACAGATGAACAAACGGACCAGATAGAGGGATTGAATTGAAGTTATACCTGCTGTTTTCTGATATAGAATAATTTAGTCATCTTTATATTTTACCATCGTTACCTAATCTGTAAGGTGAAGCAATCACAAATCCGCATAAAGTATTTTAGATATTTATTTAAAATAATTCCATATTAAATTAATTTAACAATAAGCAACGAAATCAACTTATGTTCATAAAAGGCCACATCATTAGAAAGGTGTTCACTGTTGTCGTTCATCATCATATTTTCTTCATAAAAATATTCAGTAAAAATACAAATAAGATTTAGTAGAAATAGGAGACTTGCAAACATATAAATAAATTACCAACATCTTTAAATGACAACAGACACAGTGCAGTAGTCAAAAGAGCTGAATGATGCAGATTGAAATTACCAAGGGGAAATAATATCTGTGTTTCAAAAGCAATAATACCGGTATTATAAATTAACAATACATTTTGTACTTTACAAGGTCATATCAAATATGAAAGAATAATCACAGGAGTGATTTTACATTTTCAAAAATATTTTAAACTTAATATTTCATACACATTTATAAATTGGATGTTATAGTTAAAGTCACACAGCAATTTTGCAAAATTTGTGTGAGCAGGTCTGAGAAAGTAGATATCAACAAATAACAGCTAAAGTATGAATATCCAGCATTATGTATCTTAATTAATGATGATAAAAAATTGATGATAAATATATGAAAACAGAATACTTCATACATGTCTAAAATTTGAGACAACCTAGATAAGATCTATATAACTCATACATGTATGTCACACTGACATTTAATTAGCAACAACTGTCTTACTACATACTTAAAAATCTTTTAACAATGTTTATACAGTAATAAAACATGTATAAAACATATTGGGATAAATTTAACATGACAGGTGCAGTATACTTATATTACTTGTTTATGGTGAACCTAAACATTTACTGTTCAGTAATTTTATTATTGTGAATACAGCTGACTACAACAATGATTATAATAATAATTATCCTCATAAAATGTAAGTAATTACTTCAGATATCATTTTTAACAGTACATGTCATATCTATAACTAGTAGCTAACAAAAAATCTATATGTCAACCCTTCAAAAATTATTTAGTTTAGTCAGACAACTGCACACAATGAGATTTGAATTACTTGACCTTTGACCTCTGGAGCAAAGACAAAGGTCAAACGTTTGTGTTACATTCTAAGTATGAAGTTAAACATGAAAGATTTCATAAAACTTTGACAAAATGTGGGTGTTGAAGAAATGAGAATAAGAATATATGACAAAAAAATCTTCATTCAGTGAAAAGAAGACTTCAAGACAATACATGTCATATAATCTTCAGGCTTCTTGTCCCTTTAGAGCAAATAAACAACTTCCAACATATAAGAATAACTTAGCACCTTATAGCACCAGAGAAATTTCACCTACTAATAAACCACACCCCAATTATAAATACAGACATATGAAATAAATAAAGTAAAAAATATACACAAAGCAGATACATTCATGTACCAGTAAATACAAACGATGATTTTATCATGACCTTGCAAATTTTCCCTAACACACACTTTAGCACACCAATGACCAATTTATAATACATTATATGTATTTACCAATAGTACAGATGATCAATCTTAAACCTGCAGAACTTTTCATGTTATCCCAAACCACAAAAAAAAGAAATTTCGTTTTCAATATTTTACATGCATACTAGTATATAACTTATAAGATGAGTTTTAAAACCTAAATTAACATATCTCATGTAAGTGAAGCTTTCTGCAGCTTTAAACATCCCAGATATTCCCAGGTAACCAAGGAAACCAATGTTTCTCATTTATAATCTTCAGACAGTTTAACCAAGAAATGTAGATATGAAAACACTGGTGTCAATATTTAAAGTGCCATGCCACCATCTGTCTGGGAAATATATAACCTGAAATATAATAAGTAACAACATAGAATGTCTATCAAAATGGAACTAAAATGTCTCATTTAACTCTATTAACTGATAGAATTCCCAAGTCAAAATAATACAAGAAAATTACCAATAGATTTATTACTGATAACGCAGTTGATGTGTAAGTCTGTACACCAGATGTCTTTAGAGGGCCATGTTTCAGGTTTAAACGCATGCATATAGACCCACTTGATAGTGCCGTGAAATGAAAAAAACATGAAAACAATAAAACCCGAAACATATTCAGTATCAACCAATTGTTTAGAAAGACTTTCAAACAAAAAATGCTATTCTTTATGAAAACACTGAAAAGTTCATTTAAGTGGAAATTTGGAAAGTCAAATACAAGATGTATTTTTAAAATACAATGCCCCCATCAGGGTAACCTTGACCTACATACCTGGAAATTTACAGGTTCTGTAAAGGTGAGGTTGGCATGAGGAACCAACATGTCAAGTTTGATGAATGTAAGTAGAGGTGTTTTGATTTTATAAACAAAGCAATATTTTAGTACAAACAACCAGACAGGCCAAAAACTATGCCCTGATCTATCAACACGGGGGAATGAAAAGCTGAACAAATTACAGCATAGAAGAAAGTGGGTGGGGTTTGTATGACATTTTACAAAAAGTATTTTACATGATACCTACCTCTCCTTCAGACATTGTACATTCCCATGGTTTATCTTGTGGAGATAAATTCTTATATCCTTCCATTAACCATTGTAAAGTAGTCTTATCAGGGTTAAAGTCTGGTTGTTTATCTGGTGGATATAAAAACCAACGCTGGAAGAAATTAACAGTAAATTAATGAATAACTGAACAGATACAAATAATAAATAATCTTTAAAGTGTTTGATACAGAAATATTATACTTAAGAAATAGGACAAACTTGTATCCCGAATAAATGCCCCTCCTCTCATCCTTCACAGTTGAGTGACTTCAAATCCCTGAAACCACTCACTGATAGAGGGTCATGGGTTCGAGCCCAGCTACTGCCATGTCTATATATGTGAGAAAGTAGGCAGTTGCTTACGGAGGATGGGAGTCTAGTACTAGTTCTTTCCAGGAACGATGATTAGGTGAACTGTCCGATTCATATGACTCTGATTGTTGAAAAGGATGTAAAACTCAAACAAACAAACCTCTCACTAAACCCCTTACCTAATTATTACTCTTCCACTAATAACCTCCTAGTTAACATACCTTTGAATGACTTTAGCTCAAAATCATCTTATCAGTGAATAGAGATAATTGAATTAAGAATGTACTGTTTTTAATAAACAAAATGTTTCATACAAAACTCCATTAAATAGAAGTAAGGATTGTAGTATTAAAAGCAGAGAAAAATAAAATTAATAAATTTTTTTTTAATTAAACCACATTTCTAAATAACCCATCATTATCCCATGGTATCATCTAGAAGGATGAAATTAATGTATGTATTTGATATACAATAAATAATACAAGACTAGTACCTTTCTACCAATAATGACTTCAGCAAATCCGGGACCATGGAAATGGAATGGAACACCAGTGCCTGCAGCTATCATAGAGAAACATTATAAATGATTACACAAGTAAGAATATAAACAACTACACAATTGCAGAATACAATGTATATTCCAGCATAGATGAATTTATAAAACAAGAATTACTCAGATATGTCAAATCTGCCCCACCCCCACCAAAAGGATGAGTCAGTTTGCATTGTTGTCAGGAGGAAAATGCTCTAGGGCAAGGTAAACATGTTCTGAAATTATCAATTGAAATAAAGATGGCCATAAGTCAGACATTAGATAAGGAAGAGTTATGATTCCTGTGCCCTGGCTGCACTTCTACTCATTGTCATCAAACTTTATTTCAACTTGTGTGCTCCAGACAAAACTTATCATTAAAAAGTTTCATGTGAATATTTCAAATTGTTTTGGAGTTATGCTCCATACAAAATTTATGGATTATATCAAAAAAACTAAAAAATAGACAGGGCAGAATTATGATCATTGGCTTCTATGAACTGCCATCTAACTTTATTTCAAGTTTTAAATAAACATCTTCATCAATTTCAGAGTAACCCTCTAAGCAACACTTATCTTTAAAATCATGGGAAGGACAATAACTAAGTAGGGTTATGAGTATTAAAGTCTGCAATCTGTTTCATTGCACACTGACATTGTTTGGATGTTATGCTCTGGAGAAACATTCTATGGACAGATAAAGACCACACCCTAACCTGGGGAGATAATTGACCAATTATCTTTAACCTTAAGTTTTAAGGACTAACTGACTAATGATATTCAATATAAAGTCATCAATTAGTTCAAATATTCTGATAAAAAGTCTGAGAAGAAAGAAAACAGTTGGTTACAGAATGACAAGTGAATTACAGAAAGTGACCTACTAGTTAGTTTAGATGATCCTTGATCACCAGATATAACTGAACTACTCAGGATAAAAAACATTGAACGAAAGGAAATTTCTATTTATTTGATACACTAATTAGCAGTAAACACTGTAATTTTCTAATTCCAAAGTAACAAAACAACAACAAACCTGCAAGACCAAAGCTGTATACACCAGTTAAGTTTGGTAATTCAAATGGCGGTGGTTTATAGGAATCAAATAATTCACTAAATTTTTCATAATCATTATCTCCAAACCAATAAAATGTTTCTGTAAAAAATCAAATTCAAATTATCAACATTGGTACAGAATCACAACTTGTCATACATATGTGTTCTAATCAAAAGGGTCCATTTCCATGACAGTGACTGTAAGATGTTTGAAATAAAAAATACCGGTATGTAACTTCAGAATACTGAATAATGAATTTAGTAAATCTCCTGTAAAAAATCCTTCACACATTACTTGATAGTTCAAACACAAAGCCCAGTAATATTATAGTTGTGTAATACATAATTTTAAACCTCTGATCAAGGTACAACAAGCTCACCTATTTAGCTAAGTCATGAAGTTCTCCTTACATTGAAAGAATTTCTAGAACCCCTAGACAAAGTTGTTGGATTATATCACTTGGTATAAGGTAGGCAACAGAACTACAGGGACAAGGTTAGGCAACATAACCACAGGGACAAAGTTAGGCAACATAACCACAGGGACAAAGTTAGGCAACATAACCACAGGGACAAGTTTAGGCAACAGAACCACAGGGACAAGGTTAGGCAACAGAACCACTGGGACAAAGTTAGGCAAAAGAACCGCAGGGACAAGGTTAGGCAACAGAACCGCAGGGACAAGGTTAGGCAACAGAACCACAGGGACAAGGTTAGGCAACAGAACCACAGGGACAAAGTTAGACAAAAGAACCACAGGGACAAGGTTAGGCAACAGAACCACAGGGACAAGGTTAGGCAACAGAACCACAGGGACAAAGTTAGGCAAAAGAACCACAGGGACAAGGTTAGGCAACAGAACCACAGGGACATATTTAGGCAACAGAACCACAGAGACAAAGTTAGGCAACAAAACCACAAGGACAAGGTATGGCAACAAACCACAGGGACAAGGTTAGGCAACAGAACCACAGGGACATAGGTAACAAATATAGCCAGATAGAAATATCATACATACCATTGCCAAGTGTATCTAATTTTTGTGGCTTCATAACTTCAGAAACATACTTATTTAATGTCACATCTCCTGTAAACAAACAAATAAACAATTGTATACATAAAAAGACTATCTTGCACTGGATTTAGTAATCAAATGTATTGTAAATCTGCTACAGGTAGAAAAATATTCAACTGAGTCAATAGTAATTTTCCATAGCTGAATAATTTTAACCAACCCAATTTTGCTAACAGAGCTTCAAACAAAAGTACCATATAATGAACAGTTAAGTATCAAAGTACATGTTTATTTGATGCAAGAAAAATCCAGGAAGAAATAGCTCCATGATATCAGACAATTATAGTTAACATACTGAATTCTACACAGTATAGTGTGATTTCATAAAACTGTCAAAGCTGAATAACCCTGTGGAGGCTGAATGCGATCATTTTTGGCTTCTACCACAGGACAACTAGTAAAGCGAAAAATTACTAATGACAATAATCGAATCTCATTGAAGCTAAAAATAAAAGCAAGCATTTACCATGACATTATACAGGCTTAATAAAATCACACAGTGCCTTGGGTAAAATATTTGTCAACAGACCAGCTTGTCATTCTGAAATCATATTTAATTACTTACTTTTCCTATAAGAGTGTGTATTTGCAGAACTCAATCGTACAACACTGTCTCCGTATTTTTTTAATAAATTTTTTTTTGTACACATTTGCTGAATATTCTGAAACAAAAATTGAAAATAATCATAAAATATCTTAATTTGACATGATTTACACAAACAAACATTTTTTTCTGCAAAGAATTAAGAAACATTTAGTGGCAAGGTTCAAACTAACCTTATCCAAAATATGAACAATCAAACTTACATTTCATTAAGACTTAAAAGTATTTCCTCATTGAGGCAGAGTTTACATTAAAATCTCTAGGACCTAGACTACAATACAGTTACATTAAATTACAGGTATCATCATTCATAAGACTACTATAGTTATGTAATTAAGTATAAGTAATAAAAACTGAAATTTTACTTTATTATCCGTAGCTCTTCGAATTATCACAGGTTTTTCAAAAGCATAACTGAAATAAAAAAAGCATTTTGCATATAGTACATAGTTTGTTTTATATATCTATAGATCTCAATTATGTGAGATAAAACATACATACATAAAATGTACATCATTGACATGTTAACTATGAGAAACTAATGAAAACTGTAGACAGTTATTTATAACACTGATAAAATCTATTAACTAAAATTTATTTACTAATTTATTAAATATATCTTCACTTCAGTTACAGCCAAGATTCAAATAAGCTGTTAGAGTGAGCAATTATAGAACTTCATGTACAACTTTAAAAATCATCATGTCTTTAATAACACTGCCAGGTTACTTTTTGTTTTGTTTGTTTGTTTATCAAGTTGTATGCCCCTTTTCAACAGTCAGAGTCATATGAGACAGACAGTTCTCCTAAGCATCGCTCCTGGGAAGAACCAGTACTAGACTCCCATCCTCCTTAAGCAACTGCCTACTTTCTCACATAAAGAGCTAGTGGTTTCTAATTTAACCTGGTAAGAGCATTCTAAATTTCAATCTACCTAGTATTAAGTAAGGCCTAAAAAAATGTTTTGTGCGAAAGTGAATGTACTGTTCCTCGTATCTAAACAGAAGATTGCCGGGAAAAGTTAGGGTAGGTCTGCTAACTAGAAACAACTTTACAAGCACTTTTTTTACACCTAACTTGTCAAGAGAGCATGATGTAATTAGAATAACTTCAATGAGTCCATATCGCGACGACAGGTTCTCAGTATGAATTTTTAATGCTTAAATGTTGAATTTTGGACGTCATCTTGAAAACAGACAGTAGAACTTTAAAGTGCAAGTCGAAAATAACCATGAATCTATACAAATGAATAAACAGAAAGAGTACAATATGAATAAATTTTACATGAACCTACTTATTAATAAAATCTTCCTGAGTAAAAGAATGCATATGTAAATCAATTATATCAATATTACAGGGTCCTGGTCGAGCAATCATACTCTCTTTATCTGTATCCCTGAAATAAAGAAATAAAGTAAGACTATTTTAGGTATACTTAAAACTGCCTATGAATTTCTAGTTAAACTAGAGCTTTGTCACAGAAGTGACTAATACCCATCCTGCCGCTTTGGCACTAAGAATGCCAATATGGCTAAGTTCAAGGGCACATAACTCTAGAAGGAGTGGATCGCTGGGCATGAAAATTGTGTCTTGCACATCTACACTCCATGGTGATGACATATTTCAAGATTCAATCCAATCCCTAGAAAAATGTGGACAGTAGTTCGCTCCAAAAACATGCATGAGCTAAGAATGCCATTGTACACCATACGGCTAAGATTTACAATAAAGACTTGTATTTTGTAACAAGGTACACAAATTACAAAATAGAAAACGCACGTATGTATACATGATTTGGTCAGGGCATAAGGATATAAAACTTAACTTCATTAAGCAGTAATAAGTTTGAAAGTTCAATAATTAATTTCAATATAAATTGTATTGTTAAGGATTTTATATCATCTTCAATTCATTAGCTGGTAAGAGAGCCATCCGAATAAACAATGCATCCGAATTTTTCACACTCGGTATAAACATCGCGAAATCGTATTATAAATAAAAAAAATTATTGACTGTGAAGTCAAAAAGAAACGTTGTACTCACCATCCACCAGTGTATATGTAGGACTCATCGTCTGCTGTCAAACATGTCGGAAATAATACAAAAATACAAACTACAAGACATCCACGTCTCCAGATCATTTTGTTCTTTACACCGGGGAACACGGATTTCCTTTATTTTCTTCGGGTCATGTGTAAAAGACGGAACCCCGGTTATCTCGTTGCTCAAGCTCAACTTATTTATTAAATCATATATTTCTGTCATTTATTACATGCAATTCAGAATATGGTATTATACAAAGATAGAGAGGAATTTATATAAGTCATCCTTGTTTTATGCTCTTTTAGTAACAATCATATGCAATTATATCCATAAAACTGTTCTAGTTAACATAATCTGCTACAATGTCAATTTATAAAAATGATATTGCCCAATTATTCAGTTATTTCTTTGATACTTACCTCGATCATTTTGCTACTGCTGTTGTTTCTCCACATCAGTTATTTAACTATATGTGTTACATGTAGCTATATGTATATTTTTACTTATTTTGATTATCTTTTTGGAAACAGCGGAGCCGAATTCAATTTCACTGGCACTATAGCTTTAGATATAACTCGGCAAATATCTTTACACAAAAATTCTTATAAATATTACAATTTTTCTTTCATTTACATGTTTTTTTGTGAAAGCTCTATTTATTATATGCTTTTATAAAAAAAAAACATTCACCGCCATTTTCCCATGTCGTATGTAAGTATTCATGTATGTATGTAGATGTGTAGTTATGTAAGTTTGCTTTTTGCATGTTTAGATGTAATTAATGTATGTAATTAATGCATGTATGTTATCAATGAATGTATAAACATAAAATTGAAACAACGAGAAAATAATTCATTCAACTGAATTTCGAAATTTATGATAGTGACGATAACTGAAGAAACTACATTTATTCCCAAAATAGAAACCCTTTTAATGTACACTATTTAAGGTCCAATCGTAAAGCGTATGTCAATGGTGGAAATTATTAAAAATGTATTCGTTGATTGTAGATACATGTATATACCACTCAAAACTTGCTAAAGGTCACTTGGCACTTATAAGTGTAAATCAAAACATCTAAATTACAAAAGACGCACGCACGATCTAAAGTTGTTATTAATATATCTGTGTGGTATTAAACGAGAACTGTGACACGAAAATTGCATACGTGTACACGAAAAACAGGTCCCGGAGTGCATTTTATGCTCGTTTAATTTACGCGCTGTTCTTTCACTTTTGTCAGCAAATAGGACAAGCATGCAAGCAAGAAGGTGACACTTGACATGGAACAAATGAATAGTGGTATGCTTGAGACAGGTTGGACGTTTATTTTTTTTTATTCTAAAGTAATTATATAATAATTCTATAGGGCGTATAGTAGTAACTTAATACTTTTTATATCATACTAAAGAACGAAAAATGAATTTTATTGTGATAGGTGGAAAAAAGTTTACAAATAAAAAGAAAGTATGATAATAATTTTAACAGATTGAAAAAAAATCCCTCTATAATCTAATGCAGCAATTTATCATCAGACAAAAACCGCTATCGATTTTTGCGTCGATTTCAAGGGAGACAATGTGGCTTAACGGAGGTAGAAATGTATTGGAAAGTAAGGTATGCCTAGGTGTGTCACAGAGAGTCATCGGCAGGATGTGGCAACGCTACCGGACACATTGACTAGTCTCGCAGAGCGTGCTGGTGGCCGTAGATGATTACAACCGATGAAAGGGCTCTTAACTAACTAACTAAATTTTATTTAACTCAAATTGTACAATACAATATATGAGTATACAATATATACAACAGCATGGTATAATATAAATATGGACAGTGACAGAATTAATACAGTCGTGCTTTAGGAATAAGTGTAAACAAAAATTATCATTTTTATATCAACAATTCTAGGCAGATTTAATTTTACAAACGTGAAGAAAATAGGAAAGAAAAAAAAAGAAAAGAAAAAGAAATTTCTTGATAAAAAACAGTTTGAAATATTTTTATAAATTCAATATAATAAGTAGATCATGCCAGATGGATCCTCCACAAGTGAACGCCAGTACTGTTCTCAGACGAATCAAAGTTCTGTAGGGACTTAATAGATGCGGGTGTCAGTTTAGAGGCCAAAGAATAAGAGATTTACACAGGTCTATCAAGCTTAGCATGATCGTTTCGGCATATCAAACAAATATCACACATGGTCTTTTGATACATGTAAATTGTACATAACTAATCTTGACATGTGATATACATATATAATTGTCGTACTCATTGTACGATTGCATGGACTTGTACATACTCTGATTAAATGAATATCTATACTTGAAGCATGTGTCATTAGTATGCTGGGTGGCTCGTGTGTACATGTATATATCGATAAAATACCCTATAACATATTTTACGCAAGAAATCAAAAACAGGATGCACATGTATATTTACCTTGCTGAAGATACCCACAGGGCCCTGTTAGTATGAATTTTTATACACGATAATGATTATGCACAAATAATAGGAACGCCGGAAGACATACGTGATATCAACATGTTTTATCAAATGATAATTTGTGTGCGTTCAATTATTTTTAAGATGTTACACTTTCTATCGTATACAGAAAAACTAACTTATAATTATGAAGTCATTTATATAATTACCTATTGATTCTAACTCGTACAAGAAGTTAGCTTTAAGCCAAGGTTTCATGACAGACACTTTTTAAAGTATATATATTCTTTATTTAAGTCTCATTCACATATATACAAATACAATCACATTATATTATATCACAGAGTCATTATTATGTGACCATTCTAACTGAGAATTATAAGAGACTGGTAAAATTATTCACAAGAAAAGTACAAAATAAAACTACATATATTTATACACTGTATATATACTATTATTGTTACTATACATGTATTCATATTAAATTATAATAAAATAAAAATCTAGCTTTAAACCGACAAAAGAGTTAAAAAGTAATACTACACTTGCTTATAAATAATAAAAGAATGCTAGTCTTAATCTAGTTATTAAGAATATGTCTTGAATACAATGAACATAAAAAGGAACAATATAATAAATTATTAAACTATTAAGAGGTATTGCTGGAAACAAGATGATAAAAAGGTTACACATGACAGACGTGTAACGGGAAAAAA
The DNA here is from genome assembly GCA_964023205.1 of Lutraria lutraria. Classification (NCBI taxonomy): domain Eukaryota; kingdom Metazoa; phylum Mollusca; class Bivalvia; order Venerida; family Mactridae; genus Lutraria; species Lutraria lutraria. The sequence goes on from OZ026836.1 coordinate 16,590,508, forward strand.
CAACTATTGGAATAATAATAATAATACATGTAATAAAAAACAAAGTTATCGACATAGATAAGAACTTCTACGATTTAAAATATTACAGCAGGTTTTGGCACTTAAACGAATCAAATCCGGGTGAGTAAATAACACGACTAGTTTATCGTTGTCTGACAAATCATATAATATATCACAAACTTCTGTAGCTTGTTGTACAAGATTAAAACGTAAGTCTTCATATAAACTGCAGTTAAGTATTACATGGCATTCATCTTCAATAAAAACATTACAGAAAGGACAAGTTCTTTCATCAACAGGTAACCTTTCATATCTACCAGTTTCAAGCCTAATTGGTGCCACGCCACATCTGAATTTACAAAAAGCCGATCTATGACTAAATGGCAAGATCATTTTACAATATTTTTCAACAGTAATATGTTGTTTAAACAGGGCATATGTACGTAGTTTATTTCCACCCCTACCACTACGACTTGAAACTTGTTGTACCGAATTAAGCCATTCTGTTTTAAAAATATTGAGCATACGTTCCTCCACAGAGCGTTTAAAACTATGTTTCGGTATGACTATATTGATGTCACTATATTGATACAAATCAAGCTCAAACAATTTTCTTTTAACATTATGATGCCAGTTTTTACAAGAATTATTTGCTAGAGAAATTGCCCAAAGTGCTATACGTTTAGTGAGACGAGATGCATGTAATGAATTTAATCTTGTCCAATATGTAGAGATACAGCTCCACTGCCGAACTATAGGCGGCGTCCATGCCATTTCGCCAGTAACGGCCGAATTCGGAGTGTACTTGCCAACCCCTAAGAAGTAACGCATAGCCTTATTTTGAACAGTGTCAATACATGAAAAGGCTTTTTGTCCCCAAATGGCCGCACCATACGCTATAACTGGCCAGACAACTGAATCATACAATTTGGTAAAACATTATACGGGACTCCACCCAACAATTTACATTTGGCAATAACCAACCCAAGAGCACGATTAGCACTCTGCGCAACAACTCTAGCAGTGAAATCAAAGTTTAAATTTTCATCAAGAACAATACCAAGATACGTGTACTTGTCAACAACATTTAACAAATTATTTCCACATCTAAAAATGACATCTGTTTTCAAGCAAGAATTAGGACGAAAATGAACAATATTACTCTTTTTGCAATTGATTGACATATCATTCATATTACACCAGTCATTCAAAGCATCAAGCAAACGTTGCAAATCATTACTAGTTTCCGCCAACAATACTATGTCATCTGCATATAACAGTATACAAATACGATCTTGATCTAAATTTACACCAATATTAAAAGACTTCAAGTAAATGGCCAGGTCATTAATATATAAATTAAACAGAATAGGAGACAATATACAACCTTGTCTCAATCCACAGTGAATATCAAACCATTCAGTTTTAAAATGATTGACTCTGACACATGATGCAACAGATGAATACAGACTTTTGATTGCACAAAACATATTTCCAGAGATACCTGCAGCTTTAATCTTTATCCACAATTTTCGCCTATTAATAAAATCATAAGCTTTACTAAAATCAATAAAAGCGCAAAATGTTGACAAATTTTTCTTCTTTCTACAATCTATAATGCTTGTTAAAGACAAAATATGATCAGTTGTACTGCGATGTTTACGAAAACCGTTTTGTTCATCGACAATTTTTTCATTGGTTTCAGCCCAATTACTTAGTCTAGAATTGAGAACACTACAGTAGATTTTATACATTGATGATGCTAATGAAATGCCTCTATATGAGAGTGGGTCCCTGGGATCAGCAGAAGACGACTTAGGTATTGGATTGATAATTAGTATGTGCTTGTGACAAAGCAAGAATATCTATATTTGAAGCTGATACATAGTTTGTATCAAAATTTCAATCAAAAATAGTCTGGGGACGCTGATTTGATCCAAAAAAGGCCGAGCCGGTTAACCACCGTGTATATAGGTGCTTACAGTCAATGAATCGATTTTCAGAAGTCATTGAACCACGTCTAGTAGATATAGTAAACAGCATTTGCTGGTCCAAGGGCTTATAAATATATTTAGACCACAGAGTTGACTCCAACTGACCAATCACATCACAGAAAAGGTGTTAGCTGTTGTAAAAACATACAGTATACAGTATATATTTTGTATATACAATAGATTGCTGTGGCCTAAGTCTGATAGATCTCTCATAACTGTTGTCTATGACATTTCACAGCTCGCTAAGCTCGCCTCTAAATTTCATAGACAAGAGTCACTCGTGATCTATCCTATACGTATATAAGTCCCTGTCGTGTCTAAATAAGCAACATGTACCACCTACGTATACGACATTTATTACAAGAATATCTACATACAATGCGTTTATATAGGACTTTTTCTTTTTTAATGTATTACTTGTTTACACTTTCACACCTTTAATTGATCAATGTCACATTTGCCTCAGATGGTCATCCACTCTCTACACAGAAAACATAGGACTTGGTTGGAATGTTTCTTTATTTAAAAAAAACAATCCACTGAACCATCTGTTCTAAAAAGATCGAAATTTAATCATGAAATGAGCAAGAGAAGGACTAGGTTGATACCAGTATAATGTACCCATTCGGGGGTAATTCATTATTAATGTAAGACACCCTTTGTAGTTTTTTAACTCAATAACATTAGACTGTTTTTCGACAAATCAATTTTTTTCCTTGATGGTATGTTGAAGTTTTTCTGATCACGGTACATACTAAATGGTAAATAACCTAAATATTTGTTGCTGCTTTCGCACGTTTTATAAATATAACTCGCATATTTTGGGTCAAGCTCATTTCTCCATTTCCGCGCTGTCAATGCCGAATTCGCTCTTGCCGTGCAATGTGGACACGAGTCAAAGGACGCTGAAGTCTGAGATTCGATGTAACTCTGCATATGTTCCGTATAATCTATTCCACTGAAGCTTGAAATCGCTTTTGAAGTCAAAAATGGACGTGTGGCCATATCTTCATAATACACGATTTTTATTCTGCCTTGGAATTTTTCATGGATCGCTTTAGTGACTTCTAAATCGTCCTTCACCATAGAACACAGTGAACGCACATTCGTAGGATTAAACATTTCCTTTATTTTTATCCTTGAACTTAAAATTCCCCTAGGATCTCTAACAAGATGAATTATTTTCATATTTGGAAAATACGGCAACAACTTAACAGCATCCTGCATTCGCAACCTAATGAACTTAAGCACTAACAAAGTTGAATCATGGCATTTGGTCTTTACATTCAAGAGACATTTGTTTATAGCATACTTTGAATTCTGTTTCTTGGCATTGTTATAACATATATTGAATCCCTTCATGTATTTAGTATGATTATAATGAAAACTATCTGTCAGACTTCCCACGCTTATATCATCAATCTGACACGTTAACCAACTCATTATCTCACTCAGGACAACATTCCGCTTCTGTGTATTGTTGAAATGTCTGAAATGCAAAAAGGTACAGGGTACAAACATTAGCATTGGCAATACAACATTAAAACTATTTTTTTATAATTACTCCTTCAACTCACTATAACTCCTGACACCAATTTTACTTTAGAAACAGACAAATAGATTAGTAAAATATTGTTACCCGGCTTGAAATAAACATACAACTAACAATCAAACTTAACGTATACCTAACTATTAAACTGGACGTAAACTAACTATTAAACTTGACGTATAACTTACAATTAAACTTGACATATAACTAACTATTAAACTTGACGTATAACTAACTATTAAAGTTGATGTATACCTAACTATTAAACCCGACTTATCACTAACAATCAAATTTGACGTATACCTAACTATTAAACTGGACGTATAACTAACAATTAACCCTGACTTATAACTAACAAGTAAAGTTGACTTATACCTAACTATTAAACTTGACGTATAACTAACTATTGAAGTTGACTTATAACTAACTATTAAAGTTGACGTATAACTAACTATTAAACTTGACGTATAATTAACCATTAAAGTTGACTTATACCTAACTATTAAACTTGACGTATAACTAACTATTAAAGTTGACTTATAACTAACTATTAAAGTTGACTAATAACTAACTATTAAAGTTGACTTATACCTAACTATTAAACTTGACGTATAACTAACTATCAAAGTTGACTTATACCTAACTATTAAAGTTGACGTATAACTAACTATTAAACTTGACTTATATTGTACCTAAGTGTTAAACTTGACTTATAACTATTAAAGTTGACTTATACCTAGAAATTAACCTTGACTTATACCATACAGTTGAGTTGACATGAGGTAAGATTACACACATAATGATGAAACACGAGTACATAGCATCAATAAAGAATTTAGAAGTATGTAAATGCAAATTAATTGCAGGTTAACAAAAATGTACCACTTACCTAGATGTTCCATTCAAGTATTTTAGTGTCACATACTTCGATCTGAACTTAGTAAAAAGATATCGAATAGGTTCAAAAACATAAAATGTGTTTTTGTATTCTTGCAGAAGTGATGCAGTAAACGTAGAGCCAGTTCTCATATATGCTACTATAACAACAATCCTTTTATTCGACAACACTTTCACATCGCTTGCAGTCCCACCATTTTTCTTGATCTGTTGCTGTGATTTATGTAATCCAACGTTCTTATTATAATTCGTACTGCTTAAATCCTCATTTGAGATTTTCTTTACTATCTTCTTGGTCTTTGCTGTTGATCGAATATTTTCCGATTTATTTTTGATAGCAACTGAAAGTCGGCTATTCAACGGTTTAACAGACTGCCATGTTGCATCGGATTCATTTTGTTCTTTTGTAATCGTATCTGCATATATGTCCCCCGGTACTTTATCATCCATATCCATTTGATTCACCAGTGGCAACTTCTGAGCTAAAACGTGTGCAATAAGAGGTAATTGTGAAAGCTTCGAAAAGGAGCATTTGGAAATTTGAAAAAAACAAAAAACTTTAGTACATGCCTAACCATACTCGTATCTTTTTTTCTATTTTTTAGATAAAGTGCATAGTATTACATAAATTATTTCAGTGAAAAATTGAACAATATGGAGCCCGTTGAGAAACTATGAAAATCCAGTCTTATGACATAACATAGTACTATTTGACCTACGAATCAACAACTAGGCCGCGGAAATGAATATAACAGAATCATTCAATTACATAAATTATGTGCTTTTAATCTTATTTTCTTATCAACAGGGAATAGAAGAGGGGTTTTGCTTTCTGTTTGTTTCAATTGTAGTCTTAGAATGACTTCAAGCTTAATTTTACCTGGCTCGGTGTCCACTTTAAAATAGAATGGTATTATCACGATCTGCAAACCAATCAGTACTGCGCACATATGGTACAATTTTGGTCAATTTCCATAAGTAGTCTCCCTTTCGAGATCAAGCTGATTAAGCTGATACCAACTATTGGATTGTTTCCCTTTAGGTCATCTGATAGAACACATGATACTGGTCAAAATTTATCGTGTCACCAATATAGCCCCAGGAAATCGATAGGCAATAAAACCGCGGGTGGTATTATACAAGCTTGTAATATACGTAATTATCTGTGTATGAACATCGATAGTATAATTTGTACAACAGAGAAAACGCTAGCTTAGTTGGCAAGTAAAAGATGTTAATGTAGTTATAGAAAAAATATTATTATTTTTTATTGATTTTTTTTAAAATCCGAAAATCCATGATTATATTATTTTATTAATTTGGTTGTTAATAGCGTTATACAGCACGAGAACCTATTTTCTTATTCACTAATATTACAAGTATTCGAAAACGAAAGTTTGTATGCATGTCAAATTTAATATAATTTATTTGTTGCTTATTGTGTCTAAGGCCGTAAAATAAGTAAAACATTGATATATTAACATGTCGTGTATGGCTTTGAAATAGAGAGACAATTAGGATTTTGATCCATTAATCATTAACACCGAGAGCTAGCATTAATTTACACTGCCTGGCTGTGTGTAATATATAAGAATATTCAAACATAATCTAAATAGTCTAGAACAAAGATCGAGGACTTATATATGTAGTTGTAATTGTTTCTTGAAAAATTTCCTCAAAGTCAAAATCCTTCTCGTGAAAATATGAGGAACATAATGTACAAACAATGCTAAAACTAGCTCTTAACAAAATCAAAATACTGACTATCTATATTTACATGATGATGCTCAATATAAAAAATATCTAAATAAAAAATTATCGGTTTTAATGGCGTATTTCGCACCTTTTCTCGAAACAACAATCAGAAGACCTGCTCAATTCTAATTGCATTAAAACTGTTAATCGACAGATAGATAGATAGATAGATAGATAGATATTTTATTAGCATTTGTCACTTATACATACAGTATTTCATTACATACACAATTCAATATTACAATAAATGCATCACGTGTCGTTATACAAAACCAATAAAACAGATCAAAAGTTAGATTTCGATATATAATAAGTTCAGGAATGAAAGAAATGTTTGCCGTGAATTATCGGCATGTTTACAAAACTATGACATAATACAAATGGTATAAATGAGTAATATGGAGAATGAACATACTGGTAATCAGCATGAAACATTACAAAATCATATTCATATAGTTAATTAGGTTGAACATTTAACAAAATTTCATTACGTCTTAGACAGATAAACGATATTATGTATAAACTATAGTATTACTATTTAGATGTGTATGTCAGTTCGTACTAAAATAAAGCGCAGAAACAATCATGATGAATAGTAAAGATTTTGGAACATTTATTGAAATTAAATATTAGAACTGTACGTATCATAAACACTCGTTTAATCATTTAAAAAATAGAATGCTTTAAGTTTTTACCAAAAAAAGAGAAACTTTCTGTTTAGAATGATTCACTCTTGAGATATTTACTACCGCAGTAAAAAAATACTCAAAACTTAACTTACAGTAACGCCATAATTGTCTACTGGAATCATCAATTTACAATGTCTTATCTTATTACAATAGAATTATGGAACTAAAATTGTATTTTAGACTTAACAAGGACTTATATACATACATGTATATAAGTCCTTGGACTTAAGTATAACAACTCATCGTCACTACAACATACACAAAACTATGAGTACATGAAATAAAATTTAATGCAATTATCTAATAAATAACAATTCAGTACATCAAGGACTTATATACATATGTATATAAGTCCTTGATGTACTGAATTGAGTACATGTACAATGGAAAGAAATATTAGATCGTATCAAGGGCATATATATATATATATATACATGCAAATAAATACGGTATAATCACAATTTTTATTGATATATTGTTTCATGCATCTTTTCAAATTCACAAGAACTTAAATTTACGTGTACAAGGGATTTTCTACCATAAAGCTGTTTAAGGATATATCTACATTCCAATGTGTATAAACCACCCGCTGTGCTAAATTTGTACATGCATCGGTAAACATCGGCCAAACGGAAATTACCGAAGATCGAGCTCAAACGAAAGCAATATTTGTCAAAACATGGCGTTACAAATCGTTAAAAATACTGTACAAGATGTATATTTATTTTATTTTGGTTTATATCATTTTACGGGAAAAGAATTTATCTAAAATGTCATATGTGGTAATTTATTGGCAAGTTATGAATTGTTTGTCAATTTTTAGTCTGAAATTTGGCAAAAAATCATTTTCTTCAATGTTTACATAGAACATAGAGTAAATTTTGAACCGTTTTACCTGTTTCATACAAGTGCAAAAATACTGCCCAAGATAGATAGTTATTTTAAATTAAATTACACCATTTGAAAGATAATGATTTTATCTACAATGTCATATGTGGTAATTTATTGGCATTTACCGAATAAAGATTTTATAGCAAGTTTTAAATTATTTCCCTATATAATCTATATAGAGTTTAACTGGGCAATTGTTATCTGATTGTGGTTTATCGAGTCATTTCAAGGGAGATAACAACATCGATTAAGACGATTATTGGTTCAGTATTGTTCCATATGGAATAAAAGAGCGAAGTTCACAAATCTTCTGCAGATGGTCGGTGACGACATGACACGTGACTTGGGTCTGTTTACTAGCAGCAAATGTAGATCTATTAATTTTCGGTAGACAAATCAATTTACACGTTTGAACTTTGAAATGATTATAACAGTATACAATTTATATTCATACAAAATTGTGACACATTAATTAACTAATATTTGATCGTCTTTTGAATTTATTAAATGACTTAACTACGATAATCATCACAAAGACATCATAACGTACATTCATTATTTAAGTATTTAAATATATTATTCATCTGTTCCCAATATTTTCCTAAGATAAAATTCCTTCGAAATTCAATTTTAGCCCTCAATATTGTAAATCCACTTGTTTGTACAGTACTATAACCACTGTTAATAATTATGTATCAATAATTCGCAGTAATCGCCATACTTTGTAGGAAGGGCTAACGCAGCCCCTTTTGTTTACTTGCTGTTTCACCTACCTACAATCAATCGCAAATGTTCATCCAATTTCTATCAAGGAATAAAAACAACATTTTCCCATTTTATACTGCAATGTATCACTATTTTTAAAACCCCAAAGGGAAAAAGTTATCACACCTATAGAGTGAACCATATACTTTAAATTACTGTTAATTCATTTGTTTGTTAAAAAACTTACTTACTATACACTGTATAAAACTAATGAAATATACAAGAACATTTGTAATTGAAATTACCAAGGTGTGTACATATTTTATGAACCACCATTTATTGAATTTTGCAACAATGGAGGCAATTTGTGGAGTGTTCTATTTGCCTCAGGGAAGTAAACAAAAATAATTGCTTTGGTCAAATCAAATTAAACATATGTCTACCCAAAATAAAGGTCCACAGAAGGTCGGAGATATACAAATAGTTCATTTGAAAATGGAAATACCGTCAAGACCGAACAGAAAGCTTAGTATTGGTCTGGTTAGCGGAAGCCGGGAGCCTTTTACCATTTATTGTCAACGATTGATACACTTCATGTAAAGAGAAAGATAATTAAGTCAGATAACATAAAATGATACAATATCGAATAAAGGAATTTCAATTATGTAAAATGATAAACGTTTTTAGTTACAATAATTAGTTTGGTCTTCAACATTGATATTATGGTTTTGTTTATGAATGAAATAGGTCATTTTACTGTTCGTTACGTACATGTATACGCATGCATATGTAAATGATTTTCTTATCTGCGTTACCTTTAATATGACTTGGTTATTTTAATTCATATTGTTATTATTAGTGTAATTAATATTGTAATTATTAGTGTAATTAATATTGTAATTATTAGTGTAATTAATATTGTAATTATTAGTGTAAAAATTATTATAACTAATACTGTATTACAAAAAATGTATTATCAAAATAAATATTGTAATTATTAGTGTAATTAATATTGTAATTATTAGTGTGATTATTAGTGTAATTATTAGTGTGATTAATATTGTGATTAATATTGTAATTATTAGTGTAATTATTAGTGTAATTATTAGTGTAAAAAATATTATAACTAATACTGTATTACAAAAATGTATTATCAAAATAGATATTGTAATTATTAGTGTAATTATTAGTGTAATTATTAGTGTAAACAATATTATAACTAATACTGTATTACAAAAAATGTATTAACAAAATAAATATTGTAATTATTAGTTGATATTGTATTTATATGTATTAATGTAATTATTATTATAACATTAACTGTATTATTATCAAAATTAATATTGTAAATTATTAGTGCCATTAATATCGTAATTATTAGTATAATTGATATTGTTATTATTAGTGTAATTGATATTGTAATTATTAGTGTAAAGCATAGTAATTATGATTATAACTATCATTCTATCGTGATTAAAAATAATTATTGTACTTAATATTGAATTAATACATCAACTTATTTTATACAATGTAATACTCGAGCTTAAAGTCCCATAAGCTTATAAATGTATTGGTCCTAATAGTTTCTGTTTGTTCTATAACTGAGGAATCCGGTGTGTTTTTCTCTCATGCATACTTTATAAAAAGAAAAAATGTTTCCGAAATCACTATCGTATTTTCTTCAATATCATTGAAATAAATACTATTTATAGAACACCTAAGTTTTCCCGCAGTCATGCTATGCACACGTAGTAAAGTGACGTCACGCGCCCTTATTTCAAGTTTACAAAAGCAAAAACACAGTGAAATGAGTATTTTCAGACGAAAGAGGGCTTGTTTCGTCGGTAATAATTATCTTGGGATAATATCAACGATTAAATGTTTTTGCATATATTTTTCTACAGCAAAAAGCTAATGGGGCTTTAACTAGGATTAGACAACATGCAGCCAATATGTCGATTTCAATTTTGTAATTTAGAAAAGTAGACTTCTATATGTCAGTTGATTCAAGATCATACAAAGTTTTACTTAATTCCTAAGACTATTTATCGATAATGCAATATACACGTACATTTGTATATCTAAAATATCAACATTTTCGGGAGCCTCGGATTTTTTATCAGGTGTACGTACAACCGGGATTTTCCTTCACTGTAAAAATGGGGAAAATCGCCAAATGAGATTGACTGGTAGTGCAACGTTACATCCCAGATGACAAAAACAACATTCATGATATTGATGACGTGTGTAACAATTCCTCGTAGTTATTTCTTATTATCGCATTTGAGTAAATTCTATCTAATTCTGGTATTCATATTGTAATAAAATGTTCTGTTCTATCGTTATAAAAGGCTACGTGTCATGTACACATAGAATGAGATCATACAATGCCTTTGTAAACCACACATATACAGATGATCACAAGACTCGAACACATATATAAGTTTATGTTTTATTTATACAATATGATTATGTGGACATCTAAACTATTTACAACCCAAGCAACAATGAACGTCTTCCAAATGTTCCTGTCATGAAATTACCACCAGTCTGAAAATAGAAAAGAACAATCATGTGTAATGTTTATATAGTATGATCTAAACCCATCTACTTCATATACGACTGTCTATTAATTAACATGAGCTCACTACCTATACAAAACTGTTCCATTTCACTTTAGAATTTTACTTAGACCTGCGTTAATTACGAGTGGTTGTCAAAAGACCTTAAGTTTAAAATCTCCAGTCATATTGTCAAGAGGAAATCTTACATTGCCTGTTTCTCGAATTTTGTTTAAACACATCACAAACATGGGATATACTTTTATTTACACTGACACTATGCGTAGCATCTAAGTATGACACGCAAATGTCTTATGCATATAACATCCGATTTAATATGTCGTGTAAACACCTTCTCAAGATAGAAATTGCTTGTGGTTTCAAATTCTTCAATGGATTTCCCCATGAAGTTTTTACTGGAAAGTATTACTATCTGACACGTTAAAATACCACCATTACGTACTTTGTATCATTTCTAATACCAGTGAAATCAGACCAAGTTTGGACAAAACATTGATACTATGATGAGTTGTATTGAATGACTGTTTGTAAGGTACAAACAGGGGTGCTATATTAATGTAATATAGTATCCCTGGTATAAATAATGATTATTTACCACTTCATGAACATAAACAGAATAAATAACGGAATCTTATAAAAAGCAACATGTAAAGAAAACTTCACTCCACAGCACAGGCAACCATTTAGCCACAAATAATTACAAATTAATATCATAAATCTAAATAAATATCTGGGCAATAATGCAAAAATTTAATACGAGTATACTTGATATCTTTATAAGCATGTTTCTTGAATAAACTACATTGAAACATTTCTAATCCAAACATGTTCGGATTGACAAACATGTTCTGACTGACAAACATGTTCGGGTTAGAGAGGTTTTCGGAGTAGAATGATTTCGGATAATAAAGTTTTTCAATATCAAAAATATTATATGATATCGGGACCAGCTGACGTGTTCGGTTCGGAGAAGATTCCAGATAAGAAAGTTCCGGATTATCAAGGTTGGATTGTACTTACGTAGTGACTCTCGAACATTGGAGCGTTTTCACATCCCATTGGAGGTACTTGTAGATTGGCAGGGTTTGAGATGCCTCCAGAAATGTTGAAATATTGCATGTTTTGGATGAATGAATCTGAAAAACGCAAGTATGGTATCTAAATTACGGTTAATGCTCACATTGAATATAACCTCTCCGTTAATAGCATCTTTAAATATTAATTAGCCACGTGTTTGCCCCATTGGATTTAGCACCGTTTGTCAACCGTAAGACATTATGAACTATGGTCGATTAACATTATGTACCTGGATAACTAGTACCAGTACCAACTTCTACCCTCCGAATTCCATTATACAGATGTCACATTCATTGTATCTTGTGTGAACCATATTTGATGATGATGACCATAGTGGTGACGTGAGTGTTATGGCAGTGAATATGATATTTTTCTGAGTGATTTTGTCACACAGAAAATATACGACCACAGCTTGGAGTTGAGTCTTCATGCTCTCGACACACAATGCTCGGTTCTACACCAGACAAGATTTACAAGTCTCAAGTGAAAACATGCATATATTTAAAGCCGTGACGTATTGATTAGAGAGTACATCAAACCATTCACAACAAAGGAATGACATTCAACACGTCTGTATTAATTGTGACATACAATTACATGTACCTATATATGGTGAGTGGTGAAGTGAAATACATGTGCATGTATTGTTGTACATGTTCAGTTATGGCCACCACATTAGGAACAATAGTCTTTTAAGATTTCTTAAATGTATAGCAACAAGATATGATACTTACTGCCGTCGATGTTTCCTCGAATTGTTTCCATTGCAGGGATACAGTTCTCAGCCGTGACGCCAAAATAAGCAGTAACACCGTCGTAATCCATACGGTATGAATTTAACTTGACGCTGTTTGCTCCGAATCCCAAAACTTCACCATCACTGACCATTGTTGCATTATCTAAATAAAACAAGATAAAAACACGTTTTAACAGCATACTATCTAGATGCATCGATATTTAGTATTGGTTTTATTTATTGGTTTTATTTTATTTATTTTTAATTCCCGATGTTTAACATTATCGATCTTGTCATATTTCGTAACAGGTACCCCCTTATTATAACTGAAATATCGAGGGCTCAGCGCAACACTGTCTTAACTTGTTCTTATTTCAATATGAGTTACGACACTGTTGCGTTAAACCCTCGATATAATGGCTTGTTCTACTATTCTGTAAGCAGGCTGTAATCATTATTTGATGTAAAAATTTGAGACGGGGACACCTGGGGCTAAATATAATGTACGAGCATTAAATCTTTATTTACATCAGTCCATTACATCATATTGCCTCAAGTAGCACATATCACAGTTGTTTGTCAATTAATAATCGCCATACGAAGACCATACATGAAAATAGCACCTCTCAAGACAGCTAATTGAATTTGAAAATAATTACCCGTAAAGTGAACTTCAAATTAAAAAAAAACTTATCTGGGACAAAACGGAACGGAAACAAAACGTGTTTAAGAAACGGAGATGGTTTCAGTCACATTTTAGAATAAAACATGTTGAATATCGAAAACTGTAAGCACACATTCAGAAATTTCTGACTTTGTAATTATAGGTAGGATTGTATCCAAAGTAATCAAAGACACATGTACTTGAAATAAGAATTTTACAACAGTTACATTGATGTTCATGTATGTCGATACTGGAGAAGTCAACAATGAATTGAACGTTGTTATTGAGAGTACATACCTGGGATGCATCCATCAAAACCAGAAGTACCTCTATTCAAGCTGGCCTTGTAACACATTCCTTTTTCATCGACCATGTATTTCGTATTCTGTAAAGATTCAGACAAAACTACGATAAAAACATCAAACAATCTTAATTTCACGAAAGAACGGAGGATACTGTACGATGTTTTCTGTGCGTACAAAACACGTGGATGGACGGATGGAATGGTACGAACAAATACTAGTAAGCGAGAACAGATCGAGCTCCAGAAACATCATCCGATTATTTCATATAAATATACATGTACAACGATTGCAATTAAGTGCTGCCAATTATGCATTCAAATTGTAATAAGACGTCGCGTGAGACATTAATTTCAATGAGTGATTGTAATGGTAAAATTATGACAATACAAATTTGAGTTCACACATAGGGTATACTTACCGATTTGTAATCCAAAAGGACACCGTACGTACGTTGCATTGAATCGCCGATGTTTAAGTACTCATATTCACCAACTATTTTGTTAACACCATCGTAGGCCATTGCCACAGACGCCTGTAGAAATAAATACATATAAAATAACTAGGAGACTTGTGATGTTGCTCAAAACAATACGGAGACTACGGGAAAAACACGGCAAGATATTTCTTTACGTAGCTTAAGTACACTTTGTTTACCGGTGTTATATTCAATAAAAAGCAGCTGAACAAAGCCTTACTTTATCCTGTTCTTTGATCGTCTTTAAAGCAAGAGTCTTATCTTAAACAATTTCATAAACATCACCACAGACTATTCTCATATCTTGTCTTAAACAAGCATGCATACTTTAAGTTATATTAATCAGATGGCCGTATTCTAATAAAAATACAATATGTATCTACTTACTGTTGATACGACTGGTCTTCCATTATGTACGATGGTGGTCAAGACATTAACTGTTGCCTCCCATTGTGGTGGGATACAGCACTTGGAAGCCGCAGCGACGCCAATGAGAGCGACTAAAGCTACGAAAGAATACATGTTTCTGATAGAATGTGTCCACTACAAATGACTTGTTAATTGGTCCTTACCAGAACCATATATGGTCTAAATGACATCACCTGCTGGTAGAGATAAGAAGTTGTAGGTCACAAATGTCATAGGTCAAACTTCATGAGGGTTGTTTAGGAATTATTCAGAAGGACCTCACATATACTAAGTACGTATGTTTATTAGGTAATTAAGTTGCCGGTTCCTTTCTATCTAAAATTTGTATCTTTTATTACGTTTTACGGTGAAATTATTCTTACCGAGAAAACAATATAAATTTAAACTTAGTGTTTCCATAATTACGTTTTTTTGTTCTAAGAGTCTAAAATACATGTAGCTCATGACTTTGCATTTGAAAATTATCCACTAAATTGATTTTTTTTAAAATTCACGAATGTTAATCTTTATGAAGAATACTTATTCTGTTATTCGAACCTTTTTATTCCTTACCCCATAAATCTTCGTTTGTAAGACTTTGGTTTGAAATATCATTTAGAATGCTATTTAATTTTGTAACATTCCCTAGCCAAGAATACGCCCTGTATGTGCCTCTTTAGAACATAACATTTGATACGAGTACGACCATCTGACATTTGGTATGATAAGACAGCACATTTCACATACTTAGTTACAGATAGTCAGTGACCATATGGGCATTGACAAAATTATCCTCTCTCTTCGTCATGTTATGATAACTACCGTTGATAATGTTTGATAATTTATGGGAATATTGAAGCTGTGTTTAGACTCGATAGCAAATATAAGTTTATCAAACTTTTACCAAAATACGACAAAAATTCTTTTAATAATGATTTAATAAGATAATTATTTAGACTTAATTGTAACCAAACAAAAAATGGTAAGAACATGTACTTTGACATCTAAATGTTGTACAAGATAAACAATTTTAGAATATTGACAGTGACCTCAGGGATTTGATGAAAGACGATGGCAAATCTCACCTTGCTATATTTTCCATGTGCAGGTTGAATTTTTGCTACATTATCAGAACATGACACAAGAAGGGCATGCGCACACACTGGTTTCATTGAAAAATGCCAACAATTGGCCGGATTCACACTTATTGATTCAGTTAACTTGACATAGAAATATACATGTTTCCTAAGGCTGACATATTTTCCAATTTGCACATTGCAACCTTCTTATCCATTCAGCAATTGTTAATATCTTCTCATATAATCTACTATACAGTTTTGAGTTGCAATGTTTTCATGTAAAATGTTTATAGAACTTCTGGTTGATGTTTCGTTGAAATTCATCTCCCTATCATTGATCGTAAGTGACCTTTTGAAGCATTGAGTCCAATTTGCATTTTCACATTGCATAGATTCTATTTATAATAATAATATCGGATAAAAAAGGTGTACACAAGTAAATATACAAAACATTTGGCTTATTTTCAATGAGGCGTTCTGAAAACATGTAAAATAACATTTGACCAACTAATACATGAATGAATAAATGAATGATAGAATGAGTAATTATATCATGTGTATTGCTCTGTCCATTGTTGACATATGACAGGTACTGAAATGAGTCTTGTGTTAAGAAATATAAATTCATATGTGTTTAAGTAGAAATGTACGGTAATATTAAAGTTGACATCTCTATGACCGATAATTATTTGTTAACATTTTCAGAGGCGTTGGCTAATTTAATGTTCTTAATAAGGTTTGTAGAGTAGTTCGTTGTACATGTTCTAAAAATTGACGTATTAGACAATGAGTTCCATTTTTTAACTGTGTCATTGGTCAAATTGTAATGAACTACTCAGAATGAACTTGAAATTTGAATAATATTGTACAAACATCAATATAACGATTCGTGTAAGGTCCATTGTCTAATTTTTCAAAATTGATTAAAAAAAGAAAATAATAAGTTGTTCAAATACATTGTATTTTTGATTTTTTAAAGACATACATTGTATGTTGATCTGATGTCAAAATGTACACGAAACAGACACAAGAGTGGAGTTAATTTATTATTTAATTCTTGTTGACACATTTAATAACAATTCTACGTGTAATATTTTTATTTACCGACCGCCCCCATCAGAGCCTCATTCTAGAGATAAGAGAACTTATAACCTAAGTCACGGGCTATCATGAACCCCAATACCATTAATTTAAAGAACCGAAGCACTTTGGTAAGACGTATCTAAACGTGAGTACACTTTTTGTTATTTTCTATTCCGACCATATTAGTTTCTATTTCTGTATATAAAATATACTCAATTATTTTGCGCATCTGTCTTATACATGTACACGTATTTTTTTAAAATCATACCCAAGTTTTAAAATAGTAATAATAAAATTACTACTATCATAAAAATTGAAACTCTTTATTATAAAATCTTGTTTACTCAAATTCATGTCACGAGTCATATTCATGTTTCTGTTACCTTTTGTTTGAATACACAGGCAGTGTAAAACTGGTCAATTTTTTTTTTTTTGGCATGATGAAATTTTCCTTGATCTTGATAGAACTACAGAATGTAACATCTTATTGTTGCACTGGTGGTTTGTGACGAGCAGTGCCAATCGGGACAAATACTTTGTTATTGTTGACTACTAATTAAAGTTATAAACCATTTTTATTATATATTCCATGTTGCTGTGTTGTTCTTCTTTATAATTTCTAAAAACAATTCTGAAAACAATAATACATACATAATGTCCATTAAGTAATACAAATGTACATTATGTGATGATTCTTTGGCTCGCTGTTTAATTTGCAGAATATAATGAACATTGAAACGTCGATATTTTATAATTATACGACACTATAAAAGAGATACAAAAACAGTGATGTTTATGATGAGGGGATGATAAATGAATCAATAGTCTTACTTTAAATACTTTTCATATAAAAACAATACCGACAACATGATGTTACAAATACTGTGCACCAATATAAACCAGGTTAATTAGTCTAAAATAATATGACTGGTTTATTCCAGGCCCATAACCTACATCATTCTGGTGTAGGTATCTACTTTTAGTCTAGTAACTATAAATTAAGACATTGTCTTTTACAGATCATAATGCTGTCTATTCTGATCGCTTGTTTCGTGGCCACAGCCTCGGCAGCTAATTACTGCTGCACACCAACCCAATGGGAGGGCGACATTGGATTAGTAATGGGAAGTAAAACCAACGGTGCTTCAAGTCTCGTGGAGGTAGCTATCATGTCGAACATTTTCTTTTATTTATCCTGCATTCTAAATGTCATACTGTGTGACTTGACGGGAGGACGAACGATTGAATCATGTTTAGTGTAATAGGCTTCGTATGACGAGCTTTCATAATCATAAGGACAAAAAAAAAATCATTTTTGAACTAAATTATATTACATAATTAATTATTATCATGTATAAAACGGGTTAGATTTGCTATTAAGAGTCAAACTGCATTACATGTTCACATTTTGAACTAAAACTTAATATGTTATGGCTGTAATTTTGTTAGATTTAATAATTATTGTATGACTTACATCATTTATATATTTTTCTCAGATATTTTTCACAAATAATGTAAAATAATTTTGATCTGGTATATGATGAATATAATTGTAATTTTACATGTACTATAACTTTTATAAATTTCTTATTCAGGGAGCTATGTCAATTTCATATGATGCAGTTAACAAGATTATTATGACAAACCAATCATTGAGTTCCAACGGTAATCCATTCCAACAGAAAATTGTCAGCGATTACAAAAACGTAAGCAAATTTAAATACTTATTAATTTCAGTGGAAGCTTTTTTATCCGAAAATACCTACATTGTATTATCTGTAAAGTTGTGTCGGTCCCGGCTTTTATTTAATATGTTTGGTCTGAAAATACCCCCCCCCCCCCCCCTAAGAAACTGATCTGGATCAGTCCTAATTTGTGGGGTTCGATCTTAATTACTCAATTATGTTACAACCACTTGAATGATTGGTGAAAGCTATACCATAGTGTACAATACGAGTAAATACCGTACCTAGCCGTAAAATGATCACGTCCATTGTTTGTAAATTTATCGTTTTTTTTTCAGAATCTTGTTTACACAATCACATCAACTTCCTGCTCCAAGCAACCTCTCGGACAATGGATTCAAAATTGCATTCCAGGTATAGTTTCATGTAATTAATAGTTAAATCAGTAAGCTCTCAAAGACCAACATTAATTTTGTGTCTCTTAGAAGACTCCGTAAATACATTCTGTATATAGTATTATACTTGTTGTAAATCAAAGTACTGAATGCGCTGATGTTGTTTGGAACCACAGAATAAAACTAGATGAATGAATGTACTTAAAACATTTCTATGTACATGTGTCATAATGAATCAATTATGAAAGCATTCGTATTGTCAAACGTGAGCTGTATTTAATACTATTTATACGATAACACTCAGGTGAGTTGAGTTCTTTTCACGAGTATTATTCTCACACGTATTGGCTACACGACATTAGATAATTGGATGCAATGTATGAAGGGTTAATTTCACCACTAATGATGATAAATCCGTAATTCTAAACTTTATAACAAAAAAGTTATGCCCAATATAAAAGTGCACACTTTCTTTTTTCGTGTTAGTGTATAAATATAAAACAACTTACTTACAGACAATGCAACAGAAGTCTCTGCTAGATACGGACTGGGTGGGGAATCTTTACAAGTGAAAGCTTATCACGTGGATTATGTTATGTTTGATGTTTATTACACCGTCACTGCTGATACCTGTGTACCTGTCGCAGAAGACGTTGTCGGACATTTTGGTGACGGTAAGTGTGTTGAATATTTAATGAAAATAGTTTTTGTCCATTAACGTGCTTGTGATTATTTAAATTACTGAGAAGATGTGAGTAGGCGGAGAAATATAATTGCTTCAGGAAATCATCCATCATTTAAAGTTGGTTCATGGACTATTTTGAAATGTTTAAACAAAGAGTTCTAGTGCTGTTTTTCATGCTCTGGACTGTTGACCAAAGGGTCGTTGGTTTGAGACAGAGATGGCCATGTTGGATTCTGTTAAAGCACAAATGATCTTGCATCAGAAGTCATTCGCCTTTTACCTCTGATTCATACAACATGTGGGAAAGTAAGCATTTACTTACATACTAGTAATAGTGCCTGGGTACGAACGGGTTATTTCAGACAAGTGATGACAGAGTCTTCACTTTTCACAGCAGACACACTATAGATAAATAGATAATTTAATACTCTTCAAATTAATATAAAAGACAACGATCACGATGAAGGTAAACTCATATATGTATATATTTTAACAGCTGATGTAATGCAGACAATGGTTTATGTTAACATGAAGGCAGGTATTGCTGATAGAAGTGTTTTCTCCGTACCAGCTCAATGTGATGATCCTCCATCATTTTCTGCATCTGTAAGTATCGATGAATCTGTTTTATTTATATTTAAACACACGACAAATAGTTGCGATAAGGGATATAACTCACTTCGCGTAATTTGATTTTTCTCTCATAACGATTATCTCCCCTGTGTACATTTCAACTTGTGGTACCCGGCTGGGCTACAGCGTGAAGGTTGGTCGATCGGATACCAGCAATATATAAAAAGCGACACGAAGCATAGACACTCGATTCCGTGATTTTTATACGTTTACAGACGTTATTTTTCAATTTCACACATCAAACAACGCAAACCTGTCGAAAGAAAAATCTTCATTTTTTCCCTCATTGAAGATTTGTTTGCGTTGTTTGATGTGTGAAATTGATGTGTAAACGTATAAAAATCACGAAATCGAGTGCCTATGACACGAAGCGGAGCGCAGTGATAATTATGTTGCATAAAATCCGAAAAATAAACGATATAACTAATTTATAGTTAATCCCAATTTCTGTACAAAGAGAAAAAATAAGTGAATTATTTTCTCCATATTAGGCTCGAGTTTCACGAACAAATTTTAGTAGAAACTCAATAATGGACTCTAGTGTGTTTTCTGTCTAGAAATCTTGTGTCTTTGACCAGAAATGCTTGCTTTTGTTTCCCTTTTTACTAAGAACATGTTACACATTCCAGCATAAATTATTTTGGGTCAGGCGGGCAAATTAAGTCTCAATACTCCATTTTCATTTGAGTCAAAAATCTAATTCCAAATAACTGATTCAAAAACAATTTTATTGAATTATGCCATATCAAGAGATTATAGCTAGGCTGAAATTGTCAGAAACTGTAATTTGACTATATTTGTACCTTCTCTTTAATTGCATACAATAAAACAGAAAATTGTATGATATAATCAATAAGACGAGTTTGAGCAGACTATTGTGTGTGTGTGAAACTTGAGCCAGGACCTCGGTATATTTCATGGGAAATATTTCCAAATATCAAATGAAATGCGGACATTTCATAGGACAAGAAATTAGTACAAACGGCGAAGACCAAAGTAGTTTATAACTATGTGCATTATTATTTTTGTACCAGTTTGTTAGTATTCATTACAAGTTTATTCATTATTGTCATTTATTACAGAACTCCATACTAGGTCGACGATCAGCCCTTCACTAGATGTAGTTTTTCTTGTACTTCTGAATTTGATGAAAATAAAATATTATCTTAGTAACACATTTTGTTATCATTGTACCAAACTATACGGATATAGATACTACAAAATGTCATAAAGTCCTTTTTTAGTTGTTTTTTTACTAAGAAAATGACCATAGTTACATAACATGATATTTTTGTTACCCATACAGAATGCCTATAGTAAATTCGCGAATCACGGCTCAACCCTTCCAAAATTCTCAGGAACGCTTTATCAATGTCCTATCCCAACTACCGAGCCGAGTACTGGTCTAGTAAATCACAGGAAACAGGAGAGGCGTGTATCAGTAGTTTAAACCGGGCTAGATAAAGATGAAAGAACCAAGAAAAACTCTTAGGGATACAAATGCCCGGTTTACCTGTATATTCTCTCCTGAAATGACCATACTGTAGCAATCGGATCTCCTGGACGTTTGTCTTAAAAAAGTGCCGAGCACAATAGGCAGGCCGCCATTTTGTTTCCGTTGTTCAGGGGCTACTTTCCATTTTGGGAATCCCATGGTGAAAATAACTTGATTCTCTTTAAATGGGAACCGATGACTATTTTATCAATATAAAGAACGAAACGATAAATAGGTTTGAAGGTCTGTAATTCTGAGAATAATTCTTGAAAAAATGTACCTAATGTTTGAAAAGTAGTTACCGGAACCGCATAACCAAAATTGGTAACCCTACACTTATGCACGAGGCGTATTTCTCAGGTACGTAAATGCCCGAGTAGTTACGATTGCATATTGTAGCTGTCGAACGGGTAGTCAAAAGAAAACACATAAAGTATAAATACATTCATTGATTAATCATCACACATTATACCAGTCAATATGAAAGATACATTCTAATTACTTAAATCCTCGGGCAAAAATGGTAAAGTAATTTGGTTTCACATTTTTTTCCAATAAAGGTTTACTAAGATCTATTGATCCGTGAGAGATAAATGACAGCAACTGACACCCGATTTCTAATTTTAGACGCCACGAGTTTCACGCACGAGATTTTCACTCGCGAGTTTTTCACGTGATCCACGCACATTAGCACTTTTTTCTTTTCCAAACACATGTACAGTTTAATAAAAACACTCGGTAAAATGTCTGCATTGAATGAATTAAAATATCTAACTCTGGATTAGACATTCGACGATGTACAGGTAACACTTTCTTGTTGTAGGCCCATTTGAATCAATTTGTTCAGTTTTAAAATAATGTTGCTTTGAATAAAAAGTCAAGGTGGCAAGATTCTTGAAAACCGTTTATTTTGTAATTTAATAAAATTTTAACAAACTACAGGTGCATACAACAATAGATCATGTATAGGAATCCGTTAGCCTGGTACCCGGAGTAAACCGTATAGCAATAAAGGACTTGCGAATCCGTATGATGTCACCGGTGAAAAGTCACTTTCAGTAGCACGTGCATGCTCCATGAGGAAGATGACTGGACATTGAATGTTGGTGACACGTAACGGATGTCAGGTTAAATGATGTACTGTACAGTAGTGACAAAGAGATATATTTCAATGCAGACCGTTTCTAAAGCCAATGGACAAACGAGAAAGAATAAGCATTAATGATTATAATAATTATACGACAAGGATCGTTTGCAATATTGTTCTTAGTGATTGCTTCATAATATTAATACTACTGTTGATTGGATCTTATTAAAATTTGGTAATTCAAGCATCATTATGCCAGTACGAAAATCTAAAATAAATGATGCCAATTAAAAGTCAATTCAGTTTATTACGTATTTTGTATGTACGAACTATTTAAACATTGAGTAAGTGATTCTTTATCAAAACAGTCAAGGACTTGTTACATAATAAGCCCTTTGTATAGTTTAGTCGCTTTTTGAGTTTTTTTTTTGGAACGACACTTACGTCGATTCAGACTGATTGATAAATGGTAAATGATTTATTTTGAAATGAAGTAAGATAATATCTTATTTTTAATGATGTATGATAATGTTTTAATGAAGTAGAATATTTCTTTAATGAAGTAGGACTATGTCTGATGTAATGAAATAGGATTTTGCCCGATGTGTTATTGAAGTAAGATAATATTTTAATGAAGTAGGGTATTGTCTGGTGATTAAAGGAAGTATAGAGGAAGTCGTGTCGTGGTGAAGTGAATTTCAAGCTAAGTCATAGCGTTTGGGCATACAAAATACTCCAACATCAGACATAAAAAACGTAAAATCCGAATATCTTGCTATAATCTTTTTCTTTGGTACTTACCAATGAATACTGTTATACATATAAAATAAACTCTAAGTTACATTCTAACCGAGTGTTCGACGTTCAAACATAAGTATGCTACTTTCAATTCGAAACACAACATTTTGAGAGGTTTTGGACTATTTTGCTAAAACCATTTGTAGGAAACAAAACGTTTTGAAAATATGAACGTGTCTATTTAATTAGCACTCGTAGATATCCCTTTTACATTTCAAATCCTGAAAAACAGAAACCGACAGCTGCCATGAGTATGCAAATATTTAGTGCATTCTGTCCATAAAACAACTTTTTATACAGTCAAGTTCCGTGAATGTAGTAACAGTATGTGGCTCCTCAAGACACGATGCTTTTGAAGCGCTTGCTAGAAAGCAAAATACACAATAAGGGGTAACACTCTTTATAAAGTCTAATGGACTGTTACAAACTCCTATGGTGAAATATAAACGGCACATCAACACGATGCCCTTAAATTGTTATTGTGTAATGTGTGTTGCTAATTCTATTTAGGGTGATCTCCCTTTGAACAGTTTCATTTTTTCTCTCTAATGCATATTCCGTTCATATTCATATAAAATATTTATAATCACTTAGTTGCACTACACATGATTTCATCCGAACTAAAATCAAAGTCTGAATTACTTTTAAGTACGTCATCAGCAACATGACAATACAAGGATTGTACCATCATCGTTTCACGGGCAGCTTTGTCTATTTTTAATACGAATGTATATAATATTTACACATAATCACGAAACAATGAATTCAGCAACACGACTGATAGTTAACTATTCATGATTTTATAGTGTCAGTACCACCACGATGTCTGTCGAGTTTTTCCGTATCTGAAACAACAATGGCTTTTGTACTTAGTAAACACACTTATATTGATTTCCGATTAGTGCAACAACATCAGTTCTGAGTTATGTTCAAATTGTAATTCATATATCCCGTTCTCCTTGTGATTAAAGTTGGCTGTCATACATTTGAGCTGGTTCTGTAAGGACAGTGCGTCGAACTTGAATGGCGTCCATAAGTTTTCGTCTTGGACCAATGGGTAGTCCCATGTCTTGGAAATCTTGATTTGTCAATTTCATAAGAGCGTCCATATCAACATCTGCATCTAGAAATAAATGTGTGTAATAATTTAGTCCACAACCTTCAAGAAACATTATCACTGGTGTATATTCTGTATCATCGTCATCATCAGCAAGCGGTTCAACATCATCTGCATTCCATGGTAAATCGTCATCTTTTCGACCTCCTGATGTATCAGTATGATCATCACTGAATCGCTTACTGCCTTCTTCTCCTCCTAAACTGTCCAAGTCTGCATCTCCATTTAGATTTCCCGAATCTACATCATCTGGTGAAATATTGGGACGATCTTGAAAACTGTTGAAATGCTTGAAGTGGTTCAAGAACGAAATTTTGCCAAATCCGGGCTTGTTGAACATCACACCTGCCGCTTCGTCATCGTCGATACCTGAATCTGATTCCATCCCGACAGATGCTCCTGGAAACACATTTGTCAGAGCAGGTCTGGTGCTATTGTCAGTTGTCTTATCACTGTCATCATCAATATCTATATTTCTCATATACATAACTTGAGCATCACGCCTAGTGGTCGTACCTTTAACCGAACGCATTGTTCGCTTACCACTATCATCAACATCACTGACTTTAAAATCATAAATTGATTGTTCTTCCGTGTTCCTATTGTGTGATCCACGTGTTGTACCATTCACAAGGTCAGAGAATGCGGCTGTTTGTTTGGCGATCTTTGATTTTGCATTGTTACCTTTTATTCTTGTTGTTAGTGTTTTCACAAAGGATTTCTTTGTAGGCGCCTTAAAATCTCCATTTTGTATTACTTCTCCCTTTTCCATTTGCTTGCGACTCTTTTCCATTTCTCTTGAAGCCTTTTCTTGAAGCCTGTTAAAAATAATTGAACAATATTCATAATTCAAGATAATCAGAACCGCGAGCTGTATGCATTACGTTGGAGTTTAATAAGAGGAGTACAGTGAAAACAATGTTGACGACTAGCGGAAGCATGGTGAGGACGCAATGTAGAGCTGAATCTTACAACATATAACGTACCACTCATGCTTGCACATTTACTGAAGTCTGTTGAATTAAAAAATGAATACCATGTGACCCTTTCATTGAATATAAACAATATATGTTTTAGCGAATTCTTGACGTAATAAAAAATACTAACTTTTCGTAATATTTGCGATTTTTCTCGGCATCTCTTACAGCGTTTTCTTTCAGTCGTTGCACGACTTTTGGATTTTTCCTGTACTGTTCATTCTGCGCAGCATCTAAAACTCTTACTATATCGTCCTTATTTTCTAACGCAGCAATATCTAGTGCTGTATGCATGTCATTGTCCATTGACCATATATTGGCCCCAAAATTGACCAGGAAAGATATGCAATTCCAGTGACCATTTCGGGCTGCATAATGCAACGCTGTGAACCCAAGTAGATCATATTTGTCAACGTCACCACTGAAAGTTATAACAAACAAAACACTTCATTATTTATGTTAGATTGCAAAGTATTCAAAACAGTTTTCTATGAAACAAATAACACATGTCGTTGAGTCAATATGCTCTGTTAAGGTCAGAAAATGGATGTGTGATGGGGAAAGTTCAGTCTGTAGAACACATACAAAAATCTATAAGGATTACAATATTTCATGATTATTCATATAGTTCTAAATTCGGAAAAAATGACATGGTAAAAATCCCAGACAGCCATGCTAAGAACCACAGATAGCCCTTGTAATAAGTAATAACCCTAGTTAGCCATGGTATATAAGATTTCCAGACAGCCTTGATGGGAAACCAGAAATACATACTTAGAACTCCAGATAGCCATGCTAAGAACCCGAGAAAGTCAAGGCAAGAACCCCATATAATATAACATGAAAAGAACAACAGACAGTCATGGAAAGAACCACAGACAGCCATGAAATGGATCACAGACGGCCATGGAAAGAACAACAGTCAGTCATGGAAAGAACAACAAACAGTCATGAAAAGGACCACAGACGGCCATGAAAAGGACCACAGTCAGTCATGGAAAGAACAACAAACAGTCATGAAAAGGACCACAGACGGCCATGAAAAGGACCACAGTCAGTCATAGAAAGAACAACAGGCAGTCAAGGAAAGGACCACAGTCAGTCATGAAAAGAACAACAAACAGTCATGAAATGGACCACAGACGGCCATGAAAAAAACAACAAACAGCCATGGAAAGAACCACTGACAGCCATAGTAAGAGTCCTAAAACATATTAAGGATCAGTGTTAGAGCTCAGACAGCCTAAGTTAGACAGGATTAACATCTTATAAATCATTGTCAGACCCAAGTTACGATTAGGCTTCTGTATTATAGCTATGGTATGTATTCGAGTAGTTATGGGAGATAATTACATTACACCAATAAATGTAAGTGTCTCTCTTACTCATCCTTGATACTTTGTTTTAATGATTTCTTTCTGCACATTTCTATGATAACTGTTTAAACTTCTGGGTAACTCTAATTATTACCAACATGAAGGTTGCTCAGTCTGTTGACATTTTGGGTTGATTTGGCTTATCACATAATTTCCGTGGACTGAAATATGGTATTGTTTACGCTTAACTCTTACCTATATAAATGTTGGCTCTTGTTCATGGGATAATAACAGCCTTTCACTGCTTGGTAACCTAACCTTGGAATATTATTTAAGTGATATGCCTTACTAACATGACTGGGAATACTACGTAATTGATAAATGGCGTAAAACCTTGTATAAACAAACAAACACTAATTCCAATCAGTAAAAGTCGGGTCAATGATTAGTTAAGTAAAGTCTTGTATTAATAGAATATGTGAGGCCTGGTTCTAAATTGGAGTTAATGTTTAAACATTGATTAGAATGATATGTTATACTTTATACAGCAGGTCGATATATTAAAGTCTCACATTTAAGATAGCGCGAGATAATATAAATGTTCCGAGTTCAGTCTGAGGTCTATGTCTTCTGATTGGTGGAATTTTAAATGAGTTACTGAACTACCAATTATACCGTTTAGTTTTATGACCAATGGCTTCTGACTGGTTAAATATTAGACGATAAACTCAATAGCCAATGAGACTGGTTAGTTTTATTAACATTGCTCAAACTTTGATTTACTATAAATTAGATAGCAATTGGTCAAAAAGTATGTTTAGAAAATATAATTTCGCTGTATCATAATCTTATTCGTGCTATTAACGCATCGGCAAATCTTACAATACTTTTTATATAAGTTACTTTTCATGAGATACCTTAATCATCAATTCCTAATTTCATTCTGGAGATGCAACCATTTAATTATTTAGATGCAGCTTATAAGTACATGTACTATTTTCGATAAAACCTTTAATTCTTATGAATATTATTATATTAATATACAACCCTTTACTTCCTATGAATACTGAATGTAAATACTATAATCATCTGGCTTGAGGTAATTTCGATTTGTAGATAACATGCAAACGTCTAGCACAAAAACATTCATGAAAATAATATGGGACAGAGAGATAAAGTTGAATTATTCAAGGTTAGGACTTGCTTTGTGACACTATGCTGTATTTATTCAGAACTGTTTACAATCAGTGTCGTAGGAATCGGGGAAAGGGCTATTAGGGCATACAGCCCCCCGCCCCAATTCGATTATGTTGATAATTAAAAGGGTCTATAATCGTTTTTACTCATTCCCGTTGTCAGACGAAATTTTAAATACACTCCCCCCAAATCTGACTTTGCTTCCTACGGGCCTGACAGTTTTTATTTGAATTTGCCTTTTGAAATCGATTTTGTGTAATAGTTTATTTATTACGTTTATGAGACTTGAATTTGTCTGAAAATATATTGCTGTGTTTTGTAAATAAGAACATAAATCAGACAAAAAAATGGAGATTTTTACATGCATAACACCACGTCATAATTATGTCGATATCGCCCGTAGTCCTTAAAACGACTATAGATTAAATCATTTTTCGTGATAACAGGCATGCATGAATTTGATTTAACTTGTACGATCGACATGCCTTATCAGTAGATTATAGGAATGTTTAACAATGTATAGCTGTACTATACTTGTATGTTTGTAGTGGGAACATAAACTAACTGAGTTTATAATGATATTAACTGATAATTGGTCACTTAAGTATAATCTATCCTTGTCCAATGGTGATATTATGTATATACAGATTCATACACATGTAATATAAGACTACTGGTCACAAACAATGATATATGGTAGATTAAGAATCTTACCATTCTTACATGTAAATTGACAGGATTTTCAAGCAAGCCATCTTATCATGTTTTTTTTCAGTGATGGTTCGAAAGTTGCCCTTACAATTATTGGTGTAATAGTTTTGATCATATCAATCCTAAACTGCGCACGTGCAAAACATACTGTCTTATAGATCTCACACGTGAGTGTTAGTGACCACAGTTGACGTCAACTGACCAATCACCGCACAGAACAAATGTTTGCTATCCCACGTAGATCCGTTTGCCGTTGTCTGTTTTATAAATTGACAACCATTGACATTTTATTGTTCTAAAAGACTACAATTAAAAGAAATATACTGCATTATAGTTTTTTGGGGGTATCTTTAACCATGAACGGACTCATTTTTATAGCATTTTACACACTGGCTGTTCACGCGGACAAGAAGATCTAAACAGAAAGGCGGCGGGAAGGAGGTCACCGCCCGAAATATCAGTCCAATCAATGATTTTGTCGTGAGTAACACAATTTCTTAGCGACGGTCACATTTGGGATGTTTGAAATATAGGTGTAAATGTTAACCATTGTCATTGTATGATTAATACACAACATCTAAACTTTCGACTGCTTGAAATGATGTAATGACAATAAAAATTATATTCTATGGCATAATTTACTTATAGTATCAATGTTTCATACATTATCCAGAGATTGATATTGCCAATAATATTTTTATATATATGTTTGTCTATTTTCTAAGTACAAAGGACATTCTAGTAAGAAGTGGAATTCGTCTTCCAGACGGTTACATAATTGACATTTTCGTTCATTGTAAGGAATTTTGTTTAGCTTATGCCACCTACCAGCTTCTACTTCTAATCTATGTGCAGATAATCTAAACCTAGGAAGAACATATCTAAATTTATTTACATGTATATTGTCCAAATATATTTGAAAACGAAATTCACTGAATAATTTGTACGTTCTAGCTTTTGATGAATTATTTACATATATATACGGGTGCTAGTGTTGGATTATTGTGAGCTCTGTGACAACTTATTACAATCATGAACTGATCAAATCATAGTCTATCAGGTTCGTTGGATATGTGGGTCGATGTTGTTCAATGTCTTAACCTAATTAACACCCTTTCTTGGAACAATGTTCCATTGTGACGTAGTATGTAATAAGTTCACCTTACTAACTGACGGTTGTTTATTTTGATATACATTTGTATGCTCGACTGTTGAATTCACATACCGGCTATACTGCGGGAAGGCCTATATACATTATAACTGAGTAGAATAATCTGCTGGTATCAACATGAAGTCAATCCAAAATGCAAACTTGTCTCAATGCTCATAAACAATAGATCGTTCTAGAAATCATGAAATTGCTCAAAAGTCAAACTTGGTATTTTTAACATCCTTTTCGTATCCACCGCTTCGCCGTTATATATGACATATATCCAAACACTCCTAATATGTTAATTCAAATTGACATTAAATGAATCATTGAATTATTTTAACTATACTATTAAATGCTAATGTTTACTAGTATTCAATGAGATGAAACAATTCAGTTTATGTTACATACATGTACTTATACATGTGTTGTAAAGATGAAAGATCTTGTAAGATGCGAAAGCGTTGTGGATTTCTACGAGAAGTCGACCCCCCCAATATAAACACATGCATAGCATACAGATAATGTATTCTTATATTGACTCACACCGATTTCTACTTATGGATAACCAGCCCGTTCCTACACTAGTAGTCCTTACTTTGTATTTATTTCATCATATGAATGCATTATTCATTTCTTCATGGTATTTGTTGATGTAGTGTATTTATTACTACATTTGATGTAATGTTCTGTCCTTAATACTGTTCTAAGTTACAAAGTGCTTATACTGTCATTGAAATAAGCAAAAAGACATATAACTTATAACGCCGGGTTTCTATATTCTACTGACTTCTTCAAAGACAATAATTCATACATTTAATATTTTATATATACTGTGTTGAATTCTACAGTTTGAACGTTAATATACTGAATGACAATTCGTTTCGCCATTACATGTGTTTGTTTGTTCAAAATGATGCAAACAACTTTCGGCTCTGATTATTTTGTTAAGGATTCAAAGTTTGAAAGTTGAAATAATGACGACAAATGCGTTTTAATACAAAGACAAACAAAATAAACGATGTATTCATCCGCGCACTTGAAACCGTTTCATCGTTTTTATCATTCTGTTAATGATTCGAATCAACAAATGTCCGAGATACAATACATAAGTTTCTAGCTACAAAGCTATGTTTGTTGATACCCTGTCAGCCGAACTGTTAATATACCAACATAATATTTGTATAGCTTCGGGATAGATTGACAGGTGTTGGTGAGATACGACTTAGTACAGTTACTATCTGATCATTTGGAATGAAAAATGTTTTACATTCACCAATTATTGAGAAAGCGTATAATGTACCATGTTATATACTCAGTGTAATGTTTTGTGTTAAGTGTTTACAATAATCTATCTTGTTCTCTGTCTGAAAATACCTACAGATAAGGAAGTCTTTATTTACTATAGATAGAGATATACTGAATTGCTTTTCCATGTTGTACTAGAAAACAGCATTATGGTTTATTATCAATAATCTAAAACCAAATTTAAAACACATAGGCGATAAGCACATCACGAATACTTTACCTGACAATATTGTATCCGGGTGAGATAGCTTTAAAAAGAATTGTTATAATTGTGATATTGCTTAAGAAACTTCAACTTTGAATATAGATAACCACATAAGAGGGTGGGGCATTATTCTCCTTTGATACATAGAGTCATTAATTGAAGTATTCACAAGATAACCATTCACTAATTTTATCGTCTCATCTTAATAGATAGGACAGGAAAAAATCACAAGCTTTTTTAAAACTTGCTTGAACGTGGCTGTATAAAAACGAATCAGGGGAGTCATTGTAAAACATGCTTTTAAAGAATGGTTCACAAGTCATGGTGCAAACATTACATAAAAGAAAATTGAGGAAAATTGACGAAGTCGGATAAAAACACAGAACTATTTATAACGGGTACACACGCTGAAAAATGGAGATGCTCGTGTTATTATAGAAATGACATGGTGAGCGTTTAGCATGTTAATTGCCACTAATGGAGACTAGAGGTGAGCGTTTAGCATGTTAATTGCCACTAATGGAGACTAGAGGTGAGCGTTTAGCATGTTAATTGCCACTAATGGAGACTAGAGGTGAGCGTTTAGCATGTTAATTGCCACTAATGGAGACTAGAGGTGAGCGTTTAGCATGTTAATTGCCACTAATGGAGACTAGAGGTGAGCGTTTAGCATGTTAATTGCCACTAATGGAGACTAGAGGTGAGCGTTTAGCATGTTAATTGCCACTAATGGAGACTAGAGGTGAGCGTTTAGCATGTTAATTGCCACTAATGGAGACTAGAGGTGAGCGTTTAGCATGTTAATTGCCACTAATGGAGACTAGAGGTGAACGTTTAGCATGTTAATTGCCACTAATGGAGACTAGTGGTGAGCGTTTAGCATGTTAATTGCCACTATAATGGAGACTATTGGTGAACGTTAACCATTGGTAATGGTGGCCCGAACTATAATAGAGATGATCTTGTTCAATTTGTAACATTTAGCACCGTGTTTATTTCTCCCATGGTATACACACGGATTAATCCGAAAAAAGAACGATATTCCAGCTTCGTTGAGTTTAACAAGTGTGTTACACGTGTCCAGTTAAGATGTTTTACAATGACATGGCGTCAGGACTGAATTGGTTAAGGACTTCCACGTTAACAGAGTAAGAATTAATTGTATACACACAGTGATATAAAGATATCACATAACTGTTTAAGGACAGCGAAATAAGGATAAGGCATGATGGTTTACGGACAGCGACATAATGATATGACATGAAGGATTACGGACAGCGACATAATGATATGACATGATGGATTAGGGACAGTGACATATGGATATGACATGAAGGATTACGGGCAGCGACATAATGATATGGCATGGTGGAAACGGACAGCGACATAAAGGTAAGCCATGAAGGATGACGGACAGTCACATATGGATATCCTTTGCTGTTTACTGATGTGACATGATAGTTTACGAACAGCGACATATGGATGTGACTTGTTAGATTACGAATATTGACATTGTGGATATGACATGATAGTTTACGAACAGTGATATTATGGATATGACATGATAGTTTACGAACAGTGGCGTTATGGATATGACATGATAGTTTACGAACAGTGATATTATGGATATGACATGATAGTTTACGAACAGTGACATGTGGATATGACATGATTGTTTACGAACAGTGACATTATGGATATGACATAATAGTTTACGAACAGTGGCATTATGGATATGACATGATAGTTTACGAACAGTGGCAGTATGGATATGACATGATAGTTTACGAACAGTGACATATGGATATGACATGATAGTTTACAAACAGTGACATATGACATGATAGTTTACGAACAGTGACATTATGGATATGACATGATAGTTTACGAACAGTGACATTATGGATATGACATGATTGTTTACGAACAGTGACATTATGGATATGACATGATTGTTTACGAACAGTGACATTATGGATATGACATGATTGTTTACGAACAGTGATTGTTGACTGACAGTGACATATGGATATGACATGATTGTTTACGTAATGTTGTGGAATCATACTGGAACAAATCGGGAACAAAGTGTCACATGTGATACAGCAATAAAAATCCATCCAGGGACAAAATTCATTCAATAAAAATACGCTGTACTGTACATGTAGAAGTCATTCATATTGTTAACATCTACAAAATTACACAGATGATAACATACCATTAAATAGTTGAGTACAACATTGCTGATAAAGCCATAGATTTATCTTTAAATATGTCTAATTATGTCGTATTATCTGTGGTTTCTTATTAATCTTGTTTATTTTATCATTATTGGTGGAGTTTGTAATGTAGTAAGTAGTTCGTGTTGTTTTTGAAAACTTATTTAAATTTCAACAAAGTCGTCAAATTACCCTTACGTTTGTTAAATACACGGACGAGATAAAGGAACACTATGGAAACCATCTTAAAAACATTTACCTATTTGAATATTATAGATATCCTAATGTAGTGCCAGGAAACAATAGAGCTGGAATGTGCAGAAACTAAGACTGTTTGGTCACTCAATCTACGTTCTGATCTTGAATACCAATGGTATCCCAGTTTTCACAAATGTGGAATATTTCGAGAGGAACATCCACGTGACACTGGTCAAATCATAATTTATTGTTGTACGCACATGGTAATTTTTCAATGTAATATCAGTATTTACGGAATCTGATAAAAGCAATCGATGCGTCAAGTCATCACATCGTAGCGTCTAAGTGTATAGTTACATCGTGACATCATGGTGTAAAGTCACATCGTGACGACATAGTGTACGGTCACATCGCGATGTCATATTGTAAGGTCACGTCGTGACGACACAGTGTACGGTCATATCATGACGTCATAGTGTACGGTCACATCGTGACGTCATAGCTTACGGTCACATCGTGACGTCATAGTGTACAGTCTCATCGTGGCATCATAATGTACGGTCATATCGTGAAATCATAATGTACAGTCACATCATGACGTCATAGTGTACGGTCACATCATGACGTCATGGTGTACAGCCCCATTTGACTGTCATAGTGTACGGTCACATCCTAGCGTCTTAATGTACGGTCACACCTTGACGTCTAGATTGAGGTTATTATTACATTACAAGGTTATCGTCCTAACAGTACACCGTCAGTTATGCATATTGCGTTATGAGTTTACTAGAGACTGCTTTTTGATAAATTATTCGTGTTACAACTAGAGAACCTTGATAAAGAATGATAAATTATAGACCTGTCGTTTTTTTGTTCCTGTTAAGTTCAACACAATCTTATACAACATTGAAAAGATTATCTACTTCATGCAATATTTACATTTAAAGTACCGACAATATTTTTCGCAATAAATTTTTTTTGTATACCGAAAGGGGTATTTTGTTGTTTACATTATGTCCAATAAAAATGTAAATTTATTCCGAAGCATGTGCTGTACGTATAAAACTGAAGATACTGTAACAGTCTGAAATATGTGTCGAGTAGGCCTAATCTTGAATGTACACGAAATATTTACAGTTTTTATTTCCTCCACAACATATCATGTTAAGTTGTATTGTTTAGTTTCGAGAGTTGAGTAAGGAATTCCAATAAGATTATTAAAGCGAAAAGTCACAATCAAAGAAAGTTAAACTATTATAAACTGTACTAATTACAGTGTATACTTAGTCCAGTCACGGGTTAACCCGGCTTCACCACACCCACTTGTACATATATATACTTGTACGTCAGGCCCGTAGGACGCGAGTTCAGATTTTAGGGGCTAATTATAGATTACGTCTAAATGGGGGTCAATTATAGCCCCCTTATAAATTCCATTACAGCCGAATTTAGCCACCCCCAGTGCCTAAGGCATCGTACGTTGTAGGACAGAATAGTGTGAAATACACATAGCACCAAGCCTTGAATACGACTCACACCTTCCTCTCCAAATATATACTTGATTTAGTATGATGTACAGATTTATGTATAATTTTATGTTATCTTATTATTACTGCTATGCTAGCAATTAGTTCGGTAAAACTATTTTATAAATGGTACACAGCTGTAAAATAACGATATCAATTTATAGATGATGCAACAAACATACAATAACAGTTTCGACTGAAATAATGCATTAATTAATTACTATATGACATATATATTTATCAATGTTTTTGCAGTATGTCCCAAAACTGAGTTATTCGGCGAAAATGGAGGAAATATCGGCGATACTGTGGACAAAACATGCACTTTTATAGCCACCATCCAAGTATGATTGAATGAAAGACAAGGTAAGATTTAGAAATGTAATAAAGTGACTAGCTTGGTCTTTGTTTGGAATCGGAAAGATGCAGGAAAAGTAGAAAACTTGCGATGGGACGAATACTGTATAATAATGCAACTCTATTAAATGGAGAGTGAGCTATGAGTCTGTAATGCAAAAAAGTATAATAAAAAGATAGAATGCGAATGTGATATTATATAATGTATATTATTTTCGTGTGTCTTGTGTGCGCAACTATCTGAGGTATGAACATCAAGGAAGGCAAATCGGGAACACAACTTTTTTTCCAATCACTAACTATCGTAATATAAGTACATGTACTTGGAAAAATGTATACCTGATATAATAACCAGGAAGTGTTCATTAAAGCAAACTTAAGATTAAACTCCTTGGTCGAATCTCAATTTGATATTTG
The DNA here is from genome assembly GCA_964023205.1 of Lutraria lutraria. NCBI lineage: Eukaryota > Metazoa > Mollusca > Bivalvia > Venerida > Mactridae > Lutraria > Lutraria lutraria. Next base: position 16,626,873 of record OZ026836.1, read on the forward strand.
ACCATAATATTGTCAAATAATCAAATGAATTACCTGCACATATTGCAAACACTAAGTTGAGAATGAAAATGAATTTGAGATCGGAAAACAATTATGAGGCTCAATAATCTCATGATTTACTAGTACATGTATACAGCATAAACTTACACGGTTTTAGTGTTGAAACAGTTTTCAATTTTTGCTGACTCATCGAAAGTTAAAACGTGAACATAATAGGCTAAAGTGCTATTTAGATTTTTAATATACACACATGTACTTTCAATTAAGTCATTTTAGCTTATTACATTGATAACAACACTAAATACCTTGATTTGACAATGCGTGTAACGTTATACCAGTGTCAAACAGAGAGTTAATAGCATGTAGCTTGATTTGACAATGCGTGTAACGTTATACCATTGTCAAACAGAGAGTTAATAACATGTACCTTGATTTGACAATGCGTGTAACGTTATACCAGTGTCAAACAGAGAGTTAATAACATGTACCTTGATTTGACAATGCGTGTAACGTTATACCAGTGTCAAACAGAGAGTTAATAACATGTACCTTGATTTGACAATGCGTGTAACGTTATACCAGTGTCAAACAGAGAGTTAATAACATGTACCTTGATTTGACAATGCGTGTAACGTTACACCAGTGTCAAACAGAGAGTTAATAACATGTACCTTGATTTGACAATGCGTGTAACGTTATACCAGTGTCAAACAGAGAGTTAATAACATGTACCTTGATTTGACAATGCGTGTAACGTTATACCAGTGTCAAACAGAGAGTTAATAACATGTACCTTGATTTGATAATGCGTGTAATGTTATACCAGTGTCAAACAGAGAGTTAATAACATGTACCAAGATTTACAACAATATAAAACACTTCTTCGATGGACTAAGCTATTGTTTTCGTCCTATGTACTCAATATATTGTAGGCAAATATTAATAAATTCCTACAATTCACGAAGAGCCATGAAACGTAATAAAGTTGTCCTCCTTAGCGTGTTCCTTTCAAGACATACATGCTATCATTCCCGCGCTCTAGGACAAAAATATCTTACTTACAGATAGATGATAAAAAAGACATGAAAAGTTGTTTGTCATACGGTAAGCCCTTCTTGATTACAGACTTTTTGTTTGGATATTTTACAATATGGTTTTATTGGCGAGTTTACAAAACTCGACAAATCCAAACATTTCGATCGAAATGAATTACAGCATTGCACTTATTGATAAATGGTTATGTGACTGATAACAGACGACTTAGACTTCTGATAAAGTTGAACATAGAATGTCCACAGTTAAGATAACGTACAGTGTACATTTTGAGGCAGTATAGATTTTCTGTAATGTTAATATTTAGTATCAATGCCTAACTGTTAAGAAAATCGTGTGTTCGATTTACAGAAAATATTAGATTAGTCAGAATGTATGTCCCAATAATTACACGTGTGTCTCTAAACAGATCTATGTATGTTGGCGCCTCTTACATGTCTCTATTCTAAATGTCTACATTTTGTGTTTTAATTGGAAACTGATTGTTTTTCGTATAAGAAATCGTTTACTTCAAATTACAGATGTACACCTATTCCAATGACAATCAGACCTATCATTAAATAACAGGATACATATTCCAATAGGAATATTCCAATAGGAATATTCCAATATTACCCAGATCTATCTAACGTCACTTTACAGAATATATATTCCAATATTACCCAGATCTAACGTCACTTAACAGAACATATATTCCAATAGGACTCAGATCTACCATCACTTTACAGAACATATATTCCAATAGGACTCAGATCTACCATCACTTAACAGAACATATATTCCAATATTACCCAGATCTAACGTCACTTTACAGAATATATATTCCAATAGGACTCAGATCTACCATCACTTAACATAACATATATTCCAATAGGACTCAGATCTACCATCACTTTACAGAACATATATTCCAATAGGACTCAGATCTACCATCACTTAACAGAACATATATTCCAATATTACCCAGATCTAACGTCACTTTACAGAACATATATTCCAATAGGACTCAGATCTACCATCACTTTACAGAACATATATTCAAATAGGACTCAGATCTACCATCACTTAACAGAACATATATTCCAATATTACCCAGATCTAACGTCACTTTACAGAACATATATTCCAATAGGACTCAGATCTACCATCACTTAACAGAACATATATTCTAATAGGACTCAGATCTAACGTCACTTTACAGAACATATATTCCAATAGTTTCCAGACATACCGTCACTTTACAGAACATAACTCCAATAGTGCCCAGACATACCGTCACTTTAAAGACCATAATTATATTCCAATAGGAATCTGACGTACACAATCAAAGGGAAACAGACCATTCAATTAATGATGCCTATGCTAATTATTATAACGTCAAATATGTTTTATACATGTAATTATGTTTTGATTTTGATTGACAGGTTGGTGCATCAGGAATGTGTGTTGAATACAATTTTATCATACAAAATAATGTTATCCTTAATTTAGAAAGCCATTTTAATCCATGCCGAGATTTATCACTTTGATATATTGTTACTAAAGTTTAATGAAGTTCAAATCGACTAAGTTGAAGCTTTAAACTTCACACCAGGATGTGTAGGTTCGATATCTTCATATACTGATGAACAAATCTCGTAGGGATATATGACACAATCTATAATGTCCTCCCATTAACCGTTACAATGTTATCTATAGATTCCATTACTTGTCTCTGTGATGTTACGGGCATAAAGAGTGTGACCAATATAGTCTACATGCTAGCATTGAATTATAATAGGCCTACAGCCACCCTTGGGAAAGACAAAATATGACATTCATCGACAGGTGGCCTTTATTCAGAGGTCATTGTTCTAAATAATCAATGACGTATTATAAAAAGGGTGGCCTTTATTCAGAGATGGCCGCTTGCTCAGGTTTGACTATACTACATTCTGTGACTAGCGGGTATTCAGACCAGAGAGGTTTTCGGACAAAAGAGATTTTGCGTGAGAAAGGTTCCAGCGTGCTATACCCATGATCACATTTATTATTACACAGTATCATACATGATCATATCAGACCAGATCGTTGAAACTTGCCGCTGGGGTTATATCATTTATTGATGCTCCGTGATAAAATATTGATAATTACACGTTTATGTAAATACTGAATAAATGTTCGTAAGTGGACTTTTTTTTAAATGGTCAATATGCTAGGATAAAAAGAGAAATCCAGGACAAATCAAGATGAAGACCTCTTTTGGGACAAAATGGAATACTGTAAAAAAATATATATATAAATAAAGGCCACCCTTTGAATAAAGGCTATTCTTTGATTATTTAGGGCAAAATAACCACCGAATAGGTCATCTATAAAAAAGGCTATAAAATTATTATGTCTTGCGCAAGGGTGGTCTTTGTTGACAGGTGTACTGTACATATAGTTAAGATAAAGATAAGATTAAGATGCAGCTAAGATAAATATTCACTATTCCAACAAAAGGTCAATTTACACAATTATCATTTTGATAAATTAAATCATAATTTATCTGATGAATATAGAGCATGGTTATTTGTATTCATCTTATTGATAAATGCAAACTTGTCATTATTTAGTTTAAACTCATTATCTCTGTTTATTAGAATTATGCACAGTGCTTCACCAGAAGATACCTAATTTCTTAATGGTATGGGATTGGCTTAGATATCATGATGTTTCTGAATATATTTCAACATGATAAATAATCGCTTGTTGTCTCTTCAAAAAATTGTTTCTGTTTCGTTATGTCTGAGGAAGTTTTATAAAATAAAATTCGACGTAGAGTATAATTAATATGATATGCAAGCCCTTTTTACAAGTATACGTATGGGGTTGTGGTTTAGGGGTCTCCATGATACAGTAGTTAAGGTATCTGACAAGTAATCCCCCCCCCCCCTCAGTGAAGTTCAAATCTTGACAAATTTCACATTTGAAGAAGTTATCCACCTAGCATACGAGAGATTGGTTAGTGCTCCACACTTTTTGGAAAAGTCGCCGAATGACCAGGGCTGTCCATGTGACATTAAGCCCATAATAAAAGAGGCATGTGTTTATGTGATTCTTATTTAAATGTCGAATTATCTGCAATTTTAATGTAATGTACTGTAACAGTTGTACAATTATAATGTTTTCAAATCAGAAGAGATCTAAGTAGGCCTATTGATTTTCCAGTTTGACTATCTAACAGAAGCATTACCATATTTCTGTCCTTGTTAGATTATCATAAAACAAGCCTATCATTAGTTTCAAGTTTTATTGACGTCATATATCACTTGTCAGCCATCGAACATGTGCAATCTGTTATAGGCGAATTATTTCGAGAAATGCATTGACTTCCGGGTAAAGCTACGTTATCTTTAGAACGACTGCTGTCGGTCACAGAACGAATGCAGTTTTCTTGGACGTCCTAGTTCAAGGTCGGTTGTATAATTATATGGGCAATGATAATTTAAGGTGTACGTAACCCATTGATTGTCTAAAACATTAATTACATGATCTTTATAGGTGATTATTTTACTGTCAGTTATAAGGGCGTGGATCTTCAAATCCTGTCAAGTTTTATTTTATCGCTCTGACATAGCTGAAGTATTCATTAGTTGATATTAGTAACATACAATGAGCAGTATTGAACTTATCTGACCATCAACAAATGGTCAGTGATAAAATCCGAGATATAGTCAAGTTTGTGATAATTTACTGAATGACAGGAAAATGAAGGTATTTACTACGTGACTTGGTGGTCGTTAGAATGTAGATGTATAGAAATATGAATTAAGTTATAACAAGTCATATTTAAGTCCCGTAATAAAGGGATTTAACTTCACAATGCTAAACTTGGTTCGAATCTAATAACGTACTCAATCATACAAGCTCACATGTATTTAGAAACAACTACAGTATGATTGCTAAAGTAAGATCAAATGTACATACAACTACAAACTGTTGACATTAGTGTTGTTTAAACTATCAACTTTTGTTACAAAATACTGCCATAACCATTTGGTAGTACATGTATCTGATGTATGTCTTTTGTGGTCATTACATCTTAATATAGTGTAGTCATTTTACAATTATACAATTGTCACAGTGACCACATGTTCAAAAAATGTAAAAGTTATTAACATAGATGACTACGTCGTTCGGTTGGAGGCCCTCAATGTGAGAGTTTAAGGGTTCAAGTCTGATCCTTCGGTATTCTGAAATGACTCGTGGATAAATATCTCCCAGAACGGTGTAAAGAGGTCACTATAACATTACTACTGATAAAACTGAATGAACCCAACTTACCCGCGTGTAATGATAGTTCTAAGAGCTTCCAGGTTGCCGTGACCCGCTGCTAACATGGGTGGGGTACAACCATCCTCATCTGCTGTATTCATCTCTTTCCTGTTACCATTACGTAAAATATCCAAAAATCCATCTTTAGCCGCACGATGGTATTTATCCGCCATTTTATCTATTGTTGCCTTTTTTATAAACAAGTCACAATCCTCGATTTATATGTTAATCTGCCGTGTGTCGCAAGTTTCCTTAATGTATAAACTTATCTGCCATCATATGATATATATCAAGGTATTCATAGAGCACGTCCTTAAAGTTACAAATATTCACGGATACCCGCGAAAGTATTTGAAGTAATAAAATGTCAACTTTCAGTGAAGGCATACACCTATTTATGCGTTGAAATAGTATAAACCGTTTGTAGAAATAGATTGTGACATGTAAATGTACGGCCAATCGAACTAAGATAAAGATAACGGTTGCCCGTTATCATAATTGTCGTTGGCCTGCGCTGATTAACGCAAACGTTATCCTTATTTTAAAAACAATATCCGCTGTTCGAAAATGACCAGGCCTTAACGATTATTTTGGAACATGTACTTGATAATGTAATGACCAGCAACAGATATATATCGGTACCCTGAATCACCAAATAGAGGGTAATATTTCTGATATCGTCACATGACAAAACGGTTAACAAGGGAGACAATCCAGTTAACACATGTATGTAGTATTGTGATAGGTTATCTATAAACCCGAGAAAGTTATTTAGTTAATTGATCTGCTCGTATCTGACTATATATCGTACAGGACTCCTGGGTGAATCGTTTTATTAAATTAACAATACTTAAGGGGGTTATAAGCTATCTATGGTGATACAGGAGTGACATGCGAACACATACAGGTGTCCGTTAATGAGTACTAGTAAGGTGTTTATATCAGAGCTGTATATGGAAACATTCATTGAGTTTAATTATATTAAACTTGGAATTTAATTAAAGATGTCAAAAACTGCAGGAAAAGGGAAGTTCCACTATTGCCATCATGTACTTACATGGATGGTAATTGTGTCGGTTCGATGGACTGTTAATGTACCAGTTTATGTATTCAGTAGTCGGCTAATTAATGTATCAGACTTTGAATAGTTGTGTACTCTGTCATCTATAAATCTATCAGACTGTGAAGAGTTGTGTACTCTGTCGTTGGTTAATGTACTAGACTGTGTATAGTAGTGTACTCTGTCATCGATTAATGTACTAGACTGTGTATAGTTGTGTACTCTGTCATCGCTTAATGTACCAGACTGTGTATATTAGTGTACTCTGTCGTTGGTTAATGTACCATACTGTGTATGTTAGTGTATTCTGTCGTCGGTTAATGTACCAGACTGTGTATAGTTGTGTTCTCTGTCATTGGTTAATGTACCATACTGTGTATAATTAGTGGACTCTGTCATCGGTTAATGTACCAGACTGTGTATAGTTGCGTACTCTGTTATCGCTTAATGTACCAGACTGAGTATATTAGTGTACTCTGTCGTTTGTTAATGTACCAGACTGGGTATAATAGTGTACTCTGTCGTTGGGTAATGTACCAGACTGTGTATATTAGTGTACTCTGTCGTTGGTTAATGTACCAGACTGTGTATATAAGTGGACTCTGGCGTTGGTTAATGTATCAGACTGTGTATATTAGTGTACTCTGTCGTTGGTTAATGTATCAGACTGTGTATATTAATGTACTCTGTCGTTGGTTAATGTACCAGACTGTGTATATAAGTGGACTCTGGCGTTGGTTAATGTATCAGACTGTGTATATAAGTGTACTCTGTCGTTGGGTAATGTACCAGACTGTGTATATTAGTGTACTCTGTCGTTGGTTAATGTACCAGACTGTGTATATAAGTGGACTCTGGCGTTGGTTAATGTATCAGACTGTGTATATTAGTGTACTCTGTCGTTGGGTAATGTACCAGACTGTGTATATTAGTGTACTCTGTCGTTGGGTAATGTACCAGACTGTGTATATTAGTGTACTCTGTCGTTGGTTAATGTATCAGACTGTGTATATTAGTGTACTCTGTCGTTGGGTAATGTACCAGACTGTGTATATTAGTGTACTCTGTCGTTGGTTAATGTATCAGACTGTATATATAAGTGTACTCTGGCGTTGGTTAATGTATCAGACTGTGTATATTAGTGTACTCTGTCGTTGGTTAATGTTTCAGACTGTTTATATTAGTGTACTCTGTCGTTGGTTAATGTACCAGACTGTTTATTTTAGTGTACTCTGTCGTTGGTTAATGTACCAGACTGTGTATATAAGTGTACTATGTCATCGGTTAATGTATCAGACTGTGTATATTAGTGTACTCTGTCGTTGGTTAATGTAACAGACTGTGTATATAAGTGTACTCTGTAATCGGTTAATTTATCAGACTGTGTAAAGTTTGTGAGATCTGTGATTACGAGTGCTTATTTTTGGGAAAAAAATCTTTTCTACCATAAAGTCGATTTCAATTGTGGAAATCACAGTATTAGGGAAAATAGGAGCCGATTATCGTTTGACGTTTATTTTGACGATTTAGCTTGTTTTGTGCCAAACAATACTACTTTCAGGACATTATAAATGCAGCTGACGGAAATACGAGATATTTGTTGCGTGATTGTATTATCCTGGGCATTGCAGTATGAAAGCAACACATCAGAATCGATTATTATATAAAATGTTTTATTGTTATCGCGCACGTGCCCCATGGACCTAACTGTAGTTAAATTGTGCCTGTGTTTTCATCATAATATCTTTATTTTCGGCTTATTCCAAGTTGGATCTAAATATACGCTTTAAAAGACGACTGAAGTTATGTATTTGGTTCACAAATACATGTATAAACTGAATAGTAAAACTGTTTCTGAGTTGAAACGAAAAAGGTTAATTACACTGTCAATTTCTGACTTGTAAACTGAGTTTTCTTTAGTTAAATGTTTAATGTCACTATAGGAAGTGAGTCTATATGTAGCACCACACGAACGATTATTCACCAACGTTACAAACAATCCGTAAGTTAAACATTAAGTGACATTTAGTTCGTGCATCGGGGTGACCGGTAGTCGAGTAGTAACGCGCTGAACTACTAAATGAACAGTCGTGGGTTCGATTCTCGGATACGCCTTTCGCCGCTTTTTCCGTCTCCTCATCCTAACTGCCGAGCCAAGAATGCACAGTGTCCAGAAAATAACAATACACTGGTGAGGCTTGTATGTCTCCTCATCCCAACTGCCGAGCCAAGAATATACAGTGTCCAGAAAATAACAATACACTGGTGAGGCTTGTATATGTCCTCATCCCACCTGCCGAGCCAACAATACACAATGTCCAGAAAATAACAATACACTGGTGAGGCTTGTATATGTCCTCATCCCACCTGCCGAGCCAAGAATACACAATGTCCAGAAAATAACAATACACTGGTGAGGCTTGTATCTGTGTTTTACATCGGGCACGATAAAGAACCAGGAAGAACTATTAAAAAAGGGTAAAGATATAAATGCCTGGTTCTCCCGTGACTTCTCTTCCATCTCTCTGAGGCGGCTTTGAAATAACCATAGCTGTTGAATGGGCCGTTACACAACAGATGAATGAATGAATGAATAAAAAGTTCGTGATTAAATGACTATTTAATTCAGTCTAACTGCCCCCGGAGCCCCCACCTTCAGTGAAAACTAACTGTCTAAGAGAAGATTTTAGTTCTTGGAACATGTACGGTTTTTGTTTACCCATGATACAGCTTACAAACTTACTTCCCCTTGTTAGTAAACCAGTAAACTGCTAAGCGAGGGTGGGATAACCGATGTTGTGTTGTCACAAAACATTTGCTGATATAATAATAATATAATACTATAAGCAAAAGTCCTTACATGTCATACAAATAACTACATGTATATTATGTTAATTGTCAAACTGAACGTTTGGTTTTCATTGTTTTTGAAGATGAAACGAAGCTCACCAAAAATTCTACCCACACCATTGGACACATTCGTCCAATCACGGTAAATAACAGTTTTTTTATCGTATCCTCCCTTTTTTATTCAAAGCTTTGATTAAATTGTTTTTGTGTGTACTTTTATCGACGGACTTTCAGAAACACGAAGTTTTTTCCTTCTTTCTTGGCAATGATTGTAAATACTGTAAAAACTGTACTTTCTAAACATTAGACACGAAATCTTGAATAAATTGTGGTAGCAGACGAGCTATGACGTCATACAATATGTAAATAATTAGTGAATTATGAAAGTGCCAAATTACTCAAACCTACTTTCTTCAAACAATAAGGATGTGAGGTGAACCATTTATTGAGTACAACCTGTTATATATAATAAAGAACTTTCATTACAAGTAATAAATGAATAATATCACCACTAAACTGGTGAACAAATTGTTTTTCCCCGTAATTTTAATGCCAACAACCTGCGTACTTAGACGTATACACATTAACCAATTACCATTACTTTGAGTAAGCACTACTGACTCATTGTATTTAGAACAATATCATGCAAAATGAAGGTTTTGTCTGAAACGTAATTAAACGCAAATACGCCTACAAACCAGCCACTTAGTGCAGACACGAAGCATTAGTCGCAAAAACTAGTTAGTCTCAGAATTTCAATCTCCATTTTAAAAACCAGATACTAAGATTTCTTCAATTTATTGCACAAGTCAATACGAGAGTGGTTAGGGCGTTGCGAGATCGTGTCTCGTATAGGCATCTGTTTTATCTTATATTAGACAATTTATATGATTTATCACACCTAGTCTGTATGCCATGACTTCACATTCTCTCCAAATAATTATGGACACCATATCGAGCTTCGCAGGAAACTGATTCACTAATTGGTTTATTTAACACCCAAGTTATTTTGGACACCTTGGATTTTTAAATCATAGCTAGATCATGAAGACAACAACATTGTGTCTAAGTCATTAAGACTTCATTATAAATTATCAAGGTCATGAATACTTTAATATATTAATATTATTTCTAGGTCATGAAGACTTTACTATTAATTTTTCTCGAAACTCTTTATAAATTTTACATTGAATGACAAAATGGTATTGGTCCTTTAACAAATTGAGATGCACAGGCGTTCACTAAATGAAGTTTTTTCATCATCCAGTTTCGACATACGTCAGCCGATGCGAAGACATTCTTAATTGCGACATAGATATTCTATACTTTTTAATGTTGATAATCTCGAGATATTCATTGTGAGTAAAGTTAGAAAACGTTTTAAAGAACAAAACCCAAATATCGCGAATCCTCTGTTTTACCTGTGACAGAAAATACTTACCATTGACTACACCTTGGTTATATCCAGGTAATGAATACTTCAATATAATATCTAGGTCATGAATACTTCAATATTACATCTAGGTCATGAAAAACTTCACTATTATATCTAGGTCATGAAGTACAATGTATTCTACATTGTATCTACTTCGATTGACGGAAGTGACGATATCCGGGATAGATTGGTTACAATTAAGCGTATGTCCCGGCTTTCCTTAACACGCCCGTTTAACTCAACACGAGTGTAATTTATCCTTTGGCAAAAATGTTATGAGGACCTTCCGTCCTCGTTGTGAGCACCCATATTGTTTGTCAACAAGGTAAATTTTTCCAAAATTATGAAGAATACAGGTCTTTGTGTAAAACTATCGAAATGCAGGTAGCTAGCTGTGGGTTTTCCGAGTACGCACATGTACGAGTATAGATATTGACCAGGATTGACGTTTTGGATGTTTTATTTGGTCAGCCGAGAAGTTCACTCTTTTTCAAGCCACCCAAGTGACTGCAATATCTTTACACGTGCTTAATCGGAAAAACGGACAAAACGGGCGTGCTTAAAATGCGTGCGATTTTCGGTAACCTCGCTCTCGCTGTAGCGCGCCAAGTTTAACCTTTTAGAAGGAAAGCCGTGACCTACGCTTATTTGCAGATGGCGAGTGCCTTCACATTTTTGTTTTTATACGTACAGTAGTGGCTAAATTTGAAGACTTTTTGACAGATTGTGTTGTTTGATTAGTTTAGATTAAAAAAATAACGTCGGCACGGGTATAAAAACCACGGAAATAATATAATTATACATGTAGTATAATACCTTAAATATGAACCATTCGTACAGGCAGCATCTCGTAGTGTGTCCATAACTTCCTAATAATTTACACACAATAAGTAACGTGTATACAATTAGAATAATGTCTCACGTACTGATGATGAAGTCTTAACTATTGACAGGTTTTACGTCCAAGTTGGGTGAAAAGATACATATCTGACCCAGGTCCGAGATAGAAATATCATATTTGTAGGATCAAACGTATTATAACCCGTCATTCTTTTAATCATGTCCGGTACCGCCAATCGTATATCGTATGAGATTTCTTACATGTATCAACACAAAAAAGTAATGGAATTGTACATTTCATTTCGACTTTACTTTTTAAAAAAATGACGTTGAATCGAATGGCGACTCTAACCTCCGTATTGTCTGATATTTGTAATATAAAAAGCAACAACATTTCAGACGTTTTGAAGAAAATACTGCATTATTTGTTCGAGCAGTATTGATTGAAACGGCAGCATCCCAAATTTCTCGTAAACGGAACATATAGTCGAATTCTAATACATTATAGTCTGTTTTATTGCTGATCTCATCTGGTTTATTACTAAACAATATCAGACAATTTAGATATTATGATTTAACATACAAGGAAGATACCGTTATTTAAAAATCAATGTTTTAAAACATACAATGTATGTCGATTGTAACGATGGAAATAGTAAGAAAAGTTGAAATATTTGGAAGTACGTTAATATAAATATTTGATTAATTTTAGTCTTTGATGAAAATATCAACATCTTCTAGAATATGTCCATGCATTTCAATCATAATATTTTTTAAACATTCCAGCAAACAAAGCCCATCGACGCCTTGTTAATCTTCCTTATCTTAATCGTCAGTGTTGTTTCCATAGCATCATCACCATCAAAGACATCATTATCATCATCAGCATAGTAATCATCACCATCATCACCACCAAAGATATCAACATCATCATTATTATTACTACTTTTTTTATTATCGTAAATATCAGTTTTATCACCACCACCACAAACAACACTTAAAACTAGATCTATCATCATTAAAAGTATCATCGTTATCATCGTCTTCAATGCTGTCGTCCTTAACAACAACAACAACAGTTACATTTTCATCATCACAACGATCAATAGTTTCATCATAGCTAAATCGAGTCATTTCTTCAAACAAGGAGAGCTTTCTCATCATTTCTAATGTAAATAATAATTTACACAATTCCATTGATCATGTTGTTATGGTTGCCAACTCAAAGACGTGGATAGAATAACTTGCATACATATTATTTACCAGTTTAGTTCAAAGCCATAAATCACTAACTAGTATGTGAAACAACTTGGCTGTGGAAACATGAATCAGAGATGAGGTCTTATATTCAGTCATATATACAAATCATTTTCCAATGTCCCGGATGTACATGTATTTATTTGTCTGGTTACCTTGGTGTTGCAAAACATCTACGTACCAGATGGATTTACTCGCGCTAATAGTTCACTCACTCGTTGTTTTCCGTCAACTTTAAGCTGTAGCTGTGAATTTGAAAACGTTTTCATTTCCCATTGTGATCCATATTGATTGCACGCTTGAATGTTTACATTTAGAATTATAAAGATAAATATTGAGAGTTTTTTTCATTGAAGTAAATATTCTTATCGGGAAATGAGTTATGCTATGATGTAATTAAGACATAGATCTTCATCCTCTGTGAAAACTAATCTGGTTATAAATTGAGACAAACTAACTAATTAATAGAGGTTATAATAATATACCGTGTGTTGATCTCGTGTTTCAAGTTTTCTGTCAACTTTATGTTTAGTCAAACCTGTGAACAAAGACCATCCTTGGAAAATACAAAATTTGGTCTTTATTGACAGGTGCCCTTTACTCTGAGGTAGTTTTGATCTTAACAATCAATGATGGATTTTAAAAGAATGGCCTCTATTGCGCACAAGACATGATAAATCTACAATTATAACTAGTCTATCAATACTATCCATATTCTTTTCTCTAATATTGTATAAAAATATTTTTATACTGACTTAAAACTTGATCAGTTCATGAAGACCTCTTATTAACAAGTGTATGTGTTAACAGAAGTCTTTAACGTTTGTGCTAACTGTAAAGGGTGTTGGTGTTATTTCATAAACATTAATTGGATTACATCTATCTATAGATAATGTCGTGTAAGTTACATTTAGCATTAAATACAGAATAATTGTTCATCACTAGTATATCTAATAATGTCCAGTATAGCGTGTTTTTGGTCAAATATCAGATTGTTCAATTTGTATAATTATGATGTTATCTAAAAATCGACATTAAAAACATTAAAAAATATCTGCATGTTCACTTTACAGCTATCTGGCAATGTCCGTTCGTCCATCCGACTGAAAATTTTCGATTGATGTTAGTTACAGTCATGTACATATATATGATAAAAATCATGATGTTCGAATTTTTGCATAAAGGCAGTGTTATTTATTCATTTACACTTATTACAACAATAAGTTTCGCTGAATAAAACTTAATTTATTGATTTTTGAAACAATATATAATAAAACACAAATATATGAAATAGAAATCATCCATTTTACGGTGTCTCCATTTTCATCCCCAATATATTTAAGCTCACTCGTTCCTAGTGGCATCTCTCGACATATGTTATATTACTTACTACAATCATTGGCACGCAATTCTCAATTAAAATTTGAATTTCAGGTGGTGTGAAATGAAATCAGTTATTTTTGGCTTGGTTGGGAAGTAATAAAGTTTAGTGCCATTTTTGCTATTATTTATGCACATAAACATTGTCGACTGTAATTCACGAAAGAAAACCTTTTTTATTGTTGTCATTAAAAACTAGCTAATTCTGGAAGGATACAAACTTTTAATGCAAAATATTTTCCAGGAATGTCAACGTTTATTGTGTCTAAACTAGACGGGCAATTTTTGGTTTGAAAACTCGTCTACATAATAATTTAACCCATTTAAGGTGTTTAATTTAAGGTGTTTTAGGGGTCATTATTTAGTCATCAGCGATGGGGAAAGTAGATTTTGCCGACCTAAACCCTAATCGACTTAATAAGATAAGGATGTAAATCGGACATAAAATGCCGTTCTCATTGCAATTCTTACAAAACATGTGTTTTTGCATGTCCATAGTAAAGTGATTAAAAATCAAAAGGAAAATTAACAATTATCTGCAAATCTTATCGATTTGTTATAATATATTTGTGAACGAGGCTAATCTAGGCGGTAGAATTCCTGTAAGCTGTTGTGATTTTAACACCATTGTATGAATGCGTACATTTGTAACATTTGTACCGGTTCATTTGGATATATAATAATTGTTGTATTGAGTTAACCCCGTCAAGGTCATAATATTGATAGAAATCACACAACTGTTATTTTTACCATTTTTTCTTTCAACTTAAGAAATTAGGTTATAGTTTTTCTATAAAAACATATCTATTGAACACAATCACTTTGATTTCTTATCGTAATCCGTTTAATCGTTATTTGTTAAATCAATCGACGTATTGTTGAAACATTTACGGTAGTTATTTATTGGTGATAAAATATTTGTGTGTGTAATTCTTCGACCTCCTATCCATAATAATGTATTTATAATTTCTCGCTTTAACAATCGATCTGAACACAGTAACTTCTTTAAAGAGTTTATAACGGTTATTTAGTCCAAAATATTTTACATCATTGGTATTTTACAGTTTATTTTGTTATAACATTCAACATATAATACAATGTCGATTGACGTTAGTGTTCATACTAAAGTTTGGTCTGAATCTTTAGACAGAAGCAAAATAATCTCGTCCGACATTCAGTAAATTAGCATAGAAGTAGGCTTTTGTCGAAAAAGGCCCATTGCTGAGCTTAATCCAAACTCTAATTCCAGTTAGCAAATCTCAGCATTTAACTTAAAGGAATCAAATATCAGTTGTAATATTTCAGCACTGCAATCTCGGCAGTAATTTCTCCTCACTTACAACTCAGCTGTAATTTCTCATCACACCTCAGTATACAAACCGCAGATGTACTCTCTCAGAATACAAACCGCAGTTGTATTCTCACAGTATACAAACCTCAGATGTATTCTCTCAGTATACAAACCTCAGATGTATTCTCTCAGTATACAAACCTCAGATGTACTCTCTCAGTATACAAACCTCAGTTGTACTCTCTCAGTACACAAACCTCATCTGTATTCTCTCAGTATACAAACCTCATCTGTATTCTCTCAGTATACAAACCTCATCTGTATTCTCACAGTATACAAACCTCAGTTGTATTCTCTCAGTATACAAACCTCAGATGTACTCTCTCCGTATACAAACCTCAGTTGTACTCTCTCAGTATACAAACCTCAGATGTATTCTCACAGTATTTTAACCTCAGTTGTACTCTCTCAGTATATTAACCTCAGATGTATTCTCACAGTATACAAACCTCATCTGTATTCTCACAGTATACAAACCGCAGGTGTATTCTCTCAGTATATTAACCTCAGTTGTATTCTCTCAGTATATTAACCTCAGTTGTATTCTCTCAGTATACAAACCTCAGTTGTACTCTCTCAGTATACAAACCTCAGATGTATTCTCACAGTATACAAACCTCAGTTGTACTCTCTCAGTATATTAACCTCAGATGTATTCTCTCAATATACAAACCTCAGTTGTACTCTCTCAGTATACAAACCTCATCTGTATTCTCTCAGTATACAAACCTCATCTGTATTCTCTCAGTATACAAACCTCATCTGTATTCTCTCAGTATATTAACCTCAGATGTATTCTCTCAGTATGCAAACCTCAGTTGTACTCTCTCAGTATACAAACCTCAGATGTACTCTCTCAGGATACAAACCTCAGATGTACTCTCTCAGTATACAAACCTCATCTGTATTCTCTCAGTATACAAACCTCAGTTGTATTCTCACAGTATACAAACATCAGCTGTATTCTCTCAGTATACAGCTCTGTCCGTGGATGAAGACCAAAGGTGTACACATGGATACAGCCATCAACCTTCAGGGTCATAAGTCGACTCTTCCAGCTCTGTCCGTGGATGAAGGCCAAAGGTGTACACATAGATACAGCCATCAACCTTCAGGGTCATAAGTCGACTCTTCCAGCTCTATCGGTGGATGAAGACCAAAGGTGTACACATGGATACAGCCATCAACCTTCAGGGTCATAAGTCGACTCTTCCAGCTCTGTCCGTGGATGAAGGCCAAAGGTGTACACATAGATACAGCCATCAACCTTCAGGGTCATAAGTCGACTCTTCCAGCTCTATCGGTGGATGAAGACCAAAGGTGTACACATGGATACAGCCATCAACCTTCAGGGTCATAAGTCGACTCTTCCAGCTCTATCGGTGGATGAAGGCCAAAGGTGTACACATAGATACAGCCATCAACCTTCAGGGTCATAAGTCGACTCTTCCAGCTCTGTCCGTGGATGAAGACCAAAGGTGTACACATGGATACAGCCATCAACCTTCAGGGTCATAAGTCGACTCTTCCAGCTCTATCGGTGGATGAAGACCAAAGGTGTACACATGGATACAGCCATCAACCTTCAAGGTCATAAGTCGACTTTTTCAGCTCTATCGGTGGATGAAGACCAAAGGTGTACACATGGATACAGCCATCAATTTTTTGCAAGCTAGCTTAACTGCTTTCTCACATGTAAGTTGTCTGGTCCCAGTTAGGACTCGCACTACCAGTGGTGAGGGACTTGTGATTACTTGTCATATACAATTACCACTAGAACTCTGAGGTTCCTCACATGTATAAAGATGATAGTCCATGTTTTGTTTTCTGGTATACTTGGCAAGAAATATAATCCGTCAAACTTCAAAGTGTAAGAAACATGCGACAAATAACGAAAACTTGTGAAATAAACAAGATTAAAAGTGTGACAGCGTCTGGTGTCGACACTACAGTTGCCAGGCAACCAATTCTGCATGTAGTATATTGTAAACATTTAGAAACAATGCAACAATTGGTATGACAACGAAAACTGTACAACTATAATTCATATTCCATGTATTAAGACTTAGGCCTACACTGAAGAAATTAATAAGGAAAATAAGGACTTATATACATACAATAAGGACTTATATACATACAATGTACACATATATATAAGTCTTTGTCCACATTTATTTTTGGCGACTGATATACTTCCCCAAACTGTACCGTTAAAAACCAGCTAACTATGTTCACTGTCCACTTTTCTCGCCATGTTCACTATTTCTATATGAAAAATCAAAGTACTGAAAGTACTGTCGGAAAGTGTTTTTTCCATACAAAGCAAAAAAAAGAAATGTACCCATATTGTTCGTAGCCATGATGCAAATATTTTTGACATTTACAATTACGGACCGACTTTACATTTACATTATAATGCAGGGCGTATATGTGTTTGCCAGTGGAAAAAGCACAAGCTTTACTAGTCTTTTAGCATTTAAAAATGGGAAAAATCACTAAAAAGTTAAAAAGCACATCCAATTTAGACAGACAATTAATGAAATTGCACGAATAACTCTTTGTATTACACAAACAAGCGAACAACACATAAGATACAGTAAATACAATAATACAATAATACAATACAAATATTTATTGCATGAAAACATGACATGCATTATAGCATAAACAAACATTATAACAAAAGAATATCAACATCAATACTACCGATTTTTAACAAAACAGTACATAACCGCATTAAACATAATCAGTATCACTCAAATCAAATTACGTTCATATTTAGCGACACGAATTATTTTTCGCAAGTCCGCAGTTCAACCTCCGCAATGTTTACGTCGCCATTGTGTGTAAAGTGTACACCAATACGATTAGACAAGAATTCGCCCCGTAATGTCAAGATAATGTCATAAAGGCACAAAACACATGCATCGATGATAGATTATTGCAAATACATGCATACGTCTGTAAAGAAATTATTGACCCATCGAACGAAAACCGAAAGTAGAACTATTTTTACGGAAACAAGATATGCAAAACAGCAACACTTAGGCGCGCTATTTCATTGGCTAACAGCGGATACGTGGGTTTAGTTCTACGCATTATATGTCATGTATTTTACCGACATGCACTTATTTAGATACATGACTCTTTTCGCGGGGATTTGAAATATATGTAGATCTGAGGAAATATACCAGATACAGTAGAAAACCTCTAAGCCGATCGGCTCTGGGAACAAGCCATTTAGCTGGTTTAGAGGAGAATCCAGTTTAGGGAGGGTTTTGCTTCCGGTCAAAATGTGTTGGTGTAGACCTACATTTTCTGACCAGCAGCTGTCATCGTTGTGTAAGTGTAATTGATGTATGTTGAGGCCTATTTTCTTGTGCGGCTTTCGTCAACCAAGCTGTTATGGAGTCCAAGGACGGTTCTCAGCTTGATGATACTACAATGTAGTAACACAGGAACGTGTTAAATCAACATGTACAAACGTATTTTTGTATACCATCGTACATTATCATATTTATATTATTATGGTACAATAATTTAAAGCTAAAGTAGTAATCGGTTATTTCTGTAAATGAAAAATTAGGTCGAACACCTATAATTAAATTATAGTTAAAGTTATCAATGAATGGATTTTGTAATCTTACTGTTTTATGTTGAAAAACATTCGGTTGAGATTAATTTCATATGTATTTTGTATACTTAATGTTTTTTTTGACGCCTTGAGTCGTTCTCATCACATTATTATCCCCCCCGCCGACCCAGTCACGTGACAGGTGGTTAGTTGATTCCGGTTAAACACCGTTTAATAAGATAATAAATGTTTATAATACGCCGAACATCGTCTGTTTCCCGTTTTTTTTCCGTCGAACAGAAAGGTCGGACCGTGCATCTCCAGGACATGTTCTTGTTTCTTTCAGTCCGAGCATAATAGAGGTTACTGTTTCATACAATATACCAGCTGTTTGATATGAAGGAATGGCATCAATATTTCAGTTGGTTATTGTTATATCGTCTCGAGTCTGTTCTCTGTATATGTAGGAATAACAACACACAGCGGGAGAATAAATACAACTGACCGAGTTCACGTGAAATATCCGCTATGTAGGTCATTATCTAGGCCAATGTTTGAATGCTGGAATATGGTTGTCAGAATTATTAAATGAGCAGAAAATGAAATCAAAAGTTTGACAAAATCATGCACAAAACAGCATAGGTACACACAACAATGGAAAACTAGGCACATCCGCGTAGAAACATACACATTAAAAGAAATACACATGGATACACAACCACATGGATACTTCACACATGAAAACATACACACATGCACACGTGGACATATATAAACATGGTTACATACACACTCGGATACTACACACATGAAACGTACACATGCATTCGACACTCTTGGAAACATACACACATTTGCTTATTATACACACATGAATACATGTACTACAAACATGGACATATATACTGATGAATACTACACACATGATTATACACATGGATACTATACTTTAAGGCACATACAAACATAGGCATACATACACATGGATACTATATTAAAAGCGGGAGATCGAAGGTTCGAATCCCAGTGGTTAGAACTGATGCGGTCGGTTGGTGAGCCGCCAGCTAGTTAAATAATGGTTACCGTAGGCCCATCTCAGCCAGGCACCCGGCAAAAAGAGAAGGGATTCGGGAGGTCATAAGCCAACGTGGCTGGCCCTTTCAATAGGGGTGACACTATAATAAACAAAACCTATACATATAGACATAAACACACATTAATACTACATGTACACTCCTGTGCACATACACACATGGAAACTACACTCTTGTTGTACATATATACACATGAGTAGTACACGTATGGACATATACACACATGAGTAGTACAAGTATGGACATATATACACATGAGTAGTACAAGTATGGACATATACACACATGAGTAGTACAAGTATGGACATATACACACATGAGTAGTACAAGTATGGACATATATACACATGAGTAGTACAAGTATGGACATGTATACACATGAGTAGTACAAGTATGGACATATACACACATGAGTAGTACAAGTATGGACATATACACACATGAGAAGTACAAGTATGGACATATATACACATGAGTAGTACAAGTATGGACATATATACACATGAGTAGTACAAGTATGGACATATATACACATGAGTAGTACAAGTATGGACATATATACACATGAGTAGTACAAGTATGGACATATATACACATGAGTAGTACAAGTATGGACATATACACACATGAGTAGTACAAGTATGGACATATATACACATGAGTAGTACAAGTATGGACATATACACACATGAGTAGTACAAGTATGGACATATACACACATGAGTAGTACAAGTATGGACATATACACACATGAGTAGTACAAGTATGGACATATATACACATGAGAAGTACAAGTATGGACATATATACACATGGATAGTACAAGTATGGACATATACACACATGAGTAGTACAAGTATGGACATATATACACTTGAGTAGTGCAAGTATGGACATATACACACATGAGTAGTACAAGTATGGACATATATACACATGAGTAGTACAAGTATGGACATATACACACATGGATACTACACTCTTGTTGTACATATATACACATGAGTAGTACAAGTATGGACATATACACACATGAGTAGTACAAGTATGGACATATATACACATGGATACTATAAACATGGATATAATTTTATATACACATGGATACTGCAAACATGGACATATATACACATGGATACTGCAAACATGGACATATATACACATGGATACTGCAAACATGGACATATATACACATGGATACTGCAAACATGGACATATATACACATGAATACTAAAAACATGGACATATATACACATGAATACTACAAACATGGACATATATACACATGGATACTGCAAACATGGACATATATACACATGAATACTACAAACATGGACATATATACACATGAATACTGCAAACATGGACATATATACACATGGATACTGCAAACATGGACATATATACACATGAATACTGCAAACATGGACATATATACACATGTATACTGCAAACATGGACATATATACACATGAATACTACAAACATGGACATATATACACATGAATACTACAAACATGGACATATATACACATGAATACTACAAACATGGACATATATACACATGAATACTGCAAACATGGATATATATACACATGGATACTACAAACATGGACATATATACACATGGATACTGCAAACATGGACATATATACACATGAATACTACAAACATGGACATATATACACATGGATACTACAAACATGGACATATATACACATGGATACTGCAAACATGGACATATATACACATGGATACTACAAACATGGACATATATACATACTGCAAACATGGACATATATACACATGGATACTGCAAACATGGACATATATACACATGGATACTACAAACATGGACATATATACACATAGACATATATACACATGGATACTGCAAACATGGACATATATACACATGGATACTACAAACATGGACATATATACACATGGATACTACAAACATGGACATATATACACATGGATACTACAAACATGGACATATATACACATGAATACTACAAACATGGACATATATACACATGAATACTGCAAACATGGACATATATACACATGGATACTACAAACATGGACATATATACACATGGATACTACAAACATGGACAAATATACACATGGATACTGCAAACAAGGACATATATACACATGAATACTACAAACATGGACATATATACACATGGATACTACAAACATGGACATATATACACATAGACATAAATACATATATACACCGGCTAACACGGTCATTGGTTCACATGGACACTGACTAACATGGACGCTGGCTAACATGGACACTAGTTAACATGTTCAATAACTTAAACGGACACTGGCTAACATGGACACTGACTAACATGGACACTGACTCACATGGACACTGGCTAACATTGACACTGACTAACATGGACATTGTCTAACATGGACACTGTCTCACATAGACACTGACTAACATGGACACTAGCTAACATGAACGCTGGCTAACATTTACACAGACAAACATGGACACTGACTAACATGGACACTAGCTAACATGAACGCTGGCTAACATTGACACAGACTCACATGGACACTGGCTAACGTGGATACTGGTTCACATTGACACTGACTCACATGGACACTGACTCACATGGACACTGGCTAATAGCGCGGACACTGGCTAACATGGTTATTGGCTCATATGAACATTGACTCAAGAAAAAGCACACAAACTCAAGTGCATCCTACTACAGAACGTAGAATTCGCTGACACTCGCGAATGTTTGAAAGATTAAAACACCGAACGTTCAGATGTTTGACTTCGAGAAGTCCACGAAAGTCGCTAACAAAACTAAAAGATGACAGCTATTTCTGAAAACATGGCTCACATGACATTATTACACAGTCTTGACGATAAATCGCTCTCGCCTTTCAGACTATGTCTGGTATCTCGTGCCTTCGAGTGCATGGAACGTTGTATGAACCATACTTAGACAAAAACAGAATAATAACAAATTGTTACCAATCCCTGGGGTTGTGAAGACATCCATTTTGTTTTATACAATTAATGGCATTCCTCTAAATCAGTAATCCACTTCAATTTACATTCTTTCAAAGATAACCTTTAATGGGAATTGAGTGTTTTTGTGCCAATGATTTCAGTAATCGTATTGGTTGATAAATTATAACTTGATCCTGTTTGACGGATCGTGTTGAGTTTGAAATATTTTATACTCATTTGTGAATGTGTGTTTAGAATTATACGTCCAAACTTACATTTCGTCAGTTACAAAGTACAGTTATGCCATAATTATGTAGTATCCTACCTCGCCTGGAGACATCATTTACGGTTGAAGCCAAATTGTATCAATACCATTGACAAACGTGGTGAAGTGACCTTCGTCGGCTTATTTCTACAAACCCGTATGTCATTTTTTCCAATTTTGAGAAAATCGCATTTGCAGCTTGGCGTAAATAAGCGAGTTACGGGTTTGTGGAATTTGGATTAGTTCTATTTAGAGATCTAGAAGCAGGTAAGTATGTTCATTAGTCATCGAGACGATAAAATTGATACCAAAATCACAGTATCACCAAACATTGAGTTACGGGGTTTTAGAAATTAACTCGACCTGTTGCTGAAAACATAATGAGCGGCTAACCCAATTTTGGCATATCATGAACAACTAACGTTAAGATTCCTACGTGAAAACAACGTTAATTAGTACTGTAAACAGTTACTAAGGAAAGAAAGATTGACATTTGTATGTTCAACAGAAAAATTGCCTCATTTTAGACGTAAGATAAAATAAATCCAAATTCCCGTATGCAGTGTGGACGTAAATTATTCTGCAATTCACGAAAAGGAAAATCGTCATACATTCGTTTGATTTGATCAGAAAATTTTGTAAAAGAAGGTAGACAACTCTGCATAACTCAATTACTCATTCGGTACTTCTTTGGCAGTATCGTTGACTGATGTAATTCAGCGGACGTATTTTGCGCGGCGAATCGCCAAATATTCACCATCGTAGATGATATTTAGTTTCATATATAAAGTATTATTCATTTTAAGTAGATCCCATGGACTATAATCTTAAAACGTTTTGATTTTCCGTCTGCAAAAGGTCAGAGGGTTATGATTATTCTGCACTTTAGTTGTATTTCCGACGTAGCCTTAAGTAATTCATTTTGCAGCTAAAACAAATAATCCCGAAGCAAGTCAGTCTAACTAAATTGGTAATGCCATATATTTTATATGCAATTTGATCATTTAGCGTCACCAAAATAATTACAATCATAAAAATATCAAAATGAATCGATACCACGAATCGGCGAGTTTACTGCGATATTTCTTTACAGATCAATTCTCTGTTCTGATATTTTATTCAGCATATTTTTTGAGTAGGCGTGTTGAATGCCACACGAGGTTGGCTGGTTCTTTATATTATATTACTATCATTTCTGCATATGTGATGTAACGATAGTTATAAGCTGGAATAGTAAATTCCGAAAGTCAAAGGAAGAAAAAAAACATTGTAATGAGTTTACCACATGGAAATGGAGTTTTAATGCGGATACCTTATCAACAGTATACATGAAAATCCCTTGTTGATTCAATAAAGATGTCAGCAGACATAAACAAGAATATTATAAATGTTCGAAACTGGAATGGCAATGACTGGCTTTCTCAATTCCTATATTTACATAGCTTTCGACTTGAAGGTCCTTATCTAGCATGTACTTGCTGTTTAGAATGCTATAACCTCGTGTTTATTCTATTCTTAACTCACCTTTTACTGCGAGCGATTTTATATATGCTTGTATATTATGAACGATTTAAATGTCATTCATAAATAGTGATAAAAGAGACTACAGTTTGTATTATTCTGTGCCACGGGGACCTACTTACGTTGAATAAACGATTTTGTATACATAATATTGATTGTTAAATGGTTATTGAAATCTTCAAGTTAATACACACCATTTATCCGTTCTGATTTGATGATATGGATCTTTTCATTCAATAATCTACGGTTAAATGATTGAATGGGGTTTTACTAATGTTAAAATCTCCGACATTTCGGTGTGCAAGCAACTATCCCATGTTTGATAGATAACATTACACCACGAACTCAAGTGTGTTACTGGTTTACGGTATTTAAACGTGGGCAAAAAATCCCACCCATCTAGTAACATTTAATATCACTGAGTCAGGATGGGTTGTAGTAATAGAGGGGGGGGGGGGAGAGAGAGGTAGATCGAAGAGATGAGGAAATAGAGAGGTAGGTGTGAGTGTTTGAATATAGGGCAACTAACAGGTAGGTCCATGAGAGAGATATGATAGAGAAGTTATGAAAATATATACATACGAGTATATAATGTTAAAAAATATCCCAGTCAAGTAAATTAATAATGAAGAATAATCCACATTCCATGGGTATTATCATATTATTTAATAGCCGACCGGTTTCGTCATTAGACTCATCAGGGCAATATAACTAAAAAAAATATATATTTGTTTTAGTATTATTGCCCTGAGGGAGAGATGTGAGAGGGTATGATACATTAGACTGACAGAGATTGGAGGGAAAGATGTGAGAGGGGTATGATACATTAGACTGACAGAGATGGGAGGGAAAGATCTGAGAGGGGTATGATACATTAGACTGACAGAGATTGGAGGGAAAGATGTGAGAGGGGTATGATACATTAGACTGACGAAGATTGGAGGGAAAGATGTGAGAGGGGTATGATACATTAGACTGACAGAGATGGGAGGGAAAGATCTGAGAGGGGTATGATACATTAGACTGACAGAGATTGGAGGGAAAGATGTGAGAGGGGTATGATACATTAGACTGACAGAGATTGGAGGGAAAGATGTGAGAGGGGTATGATACATTAGACTGACAGAGATGGGAGGGAAAGATCTGAGAGGGGTATGATACATTAGACTGACAGAGATTGGAGGGAAAGATGTGAGAGGGGTATGATACATTAGACTGACAGAGATTGGAGGGAAAGATCTGAGAGGGGTATGATACATTAGACTGACAGAGATGGGAGGGAAAGATCTGAGAGGGGTATGATACATTAGACTGACAGAGATTGGAGGGAAAGATGTGAGAGGGGTATGATACATTAGACTGACAGAGATGGGAGGGAAAGATCTGAGA
Organism: Lutraria lutraria; assembly: GCA_964023205.1. Classification (NCBI taxonomy): domain Eukaryota; kingdom Metazoa; phylum Mollusca; class Bivalvia; order Venerida; family Mactridae; genus Lutraria; species Lutraria lutraria. The sequence goes on from OZ026836.1 coordinate 16,653,234, forward strand.
GGGGTATGATACATTAGACTGACAGAGATGGGAGGGAAAGATCTGAGAGGGGTATGATACATTAGACTGACAGAGATTGGAGGGAAAGATGTGAGAGGGGTATGATACATTAGACTGACAGAGATTGGAGGGAAAGATGTGAGAGGGGTATGATACATTAGACTGACAGAGATTGGAGGGAAAGATCTGAGAGGGGTATGATACATTAGACTGACAGAGATGGGAGGGAAAGATCTGAGAGGGGTATGATACATTAGACTGACAGAGATTGGAGGGAAAGATGTGAGAGGGGTATGATACATTAGACTGACAGAGATTGGAGGGAAAGATCTGAGAGGGGTATGATACATTAGACTGACGAAGATTGGAGGGAAAGATGTGAGAGGGGTATGATACATTAGACTGACAGAGATTGGAGGGAAAGATGTGAGAGGGGTATGATACATTAGACTGACAGAGATTGGAGGGAAAGATCTGAGAGGGGTATGATACATTAGACTGACAGAGATTGGAGGGAAAGATGTGAGAGGGGTATGATACATTAGACTGACAGAGATTGGAGGAAAAGATGTGAGAGGGGTATGATACATTAGACTGACAGAGATTGGAGGGAAAGATGTGAGAGGGGTATGATACATTAGACTGACAGAGATGGGAGGGAAAGATCTGAGAGGGGTATGATACATTAGACTGACAGAGATTGGAGGGAAAGATCTGAGAGGGGTGTGATACATTAGACTGACAGAGATTGGAGGGAAAGATGTGAGAGGGGTATGATACATTAGACTGACAGAGATGGGAGGGAAAGATCTGAGAGGGGTATGATACATTAGACTGACAGAGATTGGAGGGAAAGATGTGAGAGGGGTATGATACATTAGACTGACAGAGATGGGAGGGAAAGATCTGAGAGGGGTGTGATACATTAGACTGACAGAGATTGGAGGGAAAGATGTGAGAGGGGTATGATACATTAGACTGACAGAGATGGGAGGAAAAGATGTGAGAGGGGTATGATACATTAGACTGACAGAGATGGGAGGGAAAGATCTGAGAGGGGTATGATACATTAGACTGACAGAGATTGGAGGGAAAGATCTGAGAGGGGTATGATACATTAGACTGACAGAGATTGGAGGAAAAGATGTGAGAGGGGTATGATACATTAGACTGACAGAGATTGGAGGGAAAGATGTGAGAGGGGTATGATACATTAGACTGACAGAGATTGGAGGGAAAGATCTGAGAGGGGTATGATACATTAGACTGACAGAGATGGGAGGAAAAGATGTGAGAGGGGTATGATACATTAGACTGACAGAGATTGGAGGGAAAGATCTGAGAGGGGTATGATACATTAGACTGACAGAGATTGGAGGGAAAGATGTGAGAGGGGTATGATACATTAGACTGACAGAGATTGGAGGGAAAGATCTGAGAGGGGTATGATACATTAGACTGACAGAGATTGGAGGAAAAGATGTGAGAGGGGTATGATACATTAGACTGACAGAGATTGGAGGGAAAGATGTGAGAGGGGTATGATACATTAGACTGACAGAGATTGGAGGGAAAGATCTGAGAGGGGTATGATACATTAGACTGACAGAGATTGGAGGGAAAGATCTGAGAGGGGTATGATACATTAGACTGACAGAGATTGGAGGGAAAGATCTGAGAGGGGTATGATACATTAGACTGACAGAGATTGGAGGGAAAGATCTGAGAGGGGTATGATACATTAGACTGACAGAGATTGGAGGGAAAGATCTGAGAGGGGTATGATACATTAGACTGACAGAGATTGGAGGGAAAGATCTGAGAGGGGTATGATACATTAGACTGACAGAGATTGGAGGAAAAGATGTGAGAGGGGTATGATACATTAGACTGACAGAGATTGGAGGGAAAGATGTGAGAGGGGTATGATACATTAGACTGACAGAGATTGGAGGGAAAGATCTGAGAGGGGTATGATACATTAGACTGACAGAGATGGGAGGAAAAGATGTGAGAGGGGTATGATACATTAGACTGACAGAGATTGGAGGGAAAGATCTGAGAGGGGTATGATACATTAGACTGACAGAGATTGGAGGGAAAGATCTGAGAGGGGTATGATACATTAGACTGACAGAGATTGGAGGGAAAGATCTGAGAGGGGTATGATACATTAGACTGACAGAGATTGGAGGGAGAGATGTGAGAGGGGTATGATACATTAGACTGACAGAGATTGGAGGGAAAGATCTGAGAGGGGTATGATACATTAGACTGACAGAGATGGGAGGGAGAGATGTGAGAGGGGTATGATACATTAGACTGACAGAGATGGGAGGGAAAGATGTGAGAGGGGTATGATACATTAGACTGACAGAGATTGGAGGGAAAGATCTGAGAGGGGTATGATACATTAGACTGACAGAGATTGGAGGGAAAGATGTGAGAGGGGTATGATACATTAGACTGACAGAGATTGGAGGGAAAGATCTGAGAGGGGTATGATACATTAGACTGACAGAGATTGGAGGGAAAGATGTGAGAGGGGTATGATACATTAGACTGACAGAGATTGGAGGGAAAGATCTGAGAGGGGTATGATACATTAGACTGACAGAGATTGGAGGGAAAGATCTGAGAGGGGTATGATACATTAGACTGACAGAGATTGGAGGGAAAGATGTGAGAGGGGTATGATACATTAGACTGACAGAGATTGGAGGGAAAGATCTGAGAGGGGTATGATACATTAGACTGACAGAGATTGGAGGGAAAGATCTGAGAGGGGTATGATACATTAGACTGACAGAGATTGGAGGGAAAGATGTGAGAGGGGTATGATACATTAGACTGACAGAGATTGGAGGGAAAGATCTGAGAGGGGTATGATACATTAGACTGACAGAGATTGGAGGGAAAGATGTGAGAGGGGTATGATACATTAGACTGACAGAGATTGGAGGGAGAGATGTGAGAGGGGTATGATACATTAGACTGACAGAGATTGGAGGGAAAGATCTGAGAGGGGTATGATACATTAGACTGACAGAGATTGGAGGGAAAGATCTGAGAGGGGTATGATACATTAGACTGACAGAGATTGGAGGGAAAGATCTGAGAGGGGTGTGATACATTAGACTGACAGAGATGGGAGGGAGAGATGTGAGAGGGGTATGATACATTAGACTGACAGAGATTGGAGGGAAAGATCTGAGAGGGGTGTGATACATTAGACTGACAGAGATGGGAGGGAGAGATGTGAGAGGGGTGTGATACATTAGACTGACAGAGATGGGAGGGAGAGATGTGAGAGGGGTGTGATACATTAGACTGACAGAGATGGGAGGGAGAGATGTGAGAGGGGTATGATACATTAGACTGACAGAGATTGGAGGGAAAGATCTGAGAGGGGTATGATACATTAGACTGACAGAGATTGGAGGGAAAGATCTGAGAGGGGTATGATACATTAGACTGACAGAGATTGGAGGGAAAGATCTGAGAGGGGTGTGATACATTAGACTGACAGAGATGGGAGGGAAAGATCTGAGAGGGGTGTGATACATTAGACTGACAGAGATGGGAGGGAAAGATCTGAGAGGGGTATGATACATTAGACTGACAGAGATGGGAGGGAAAGACCTGAGAGGGGTATGATACATTAGATTGTATGAGGGAGAAATCAGAAGAGGGGTTATAAAGAAGTGGAAGGATGAGACAGAATAGGTCTTCTTCGACCTATTGTCCTCAAAATCAATAGGGGTCATCTACATGTGATGACTAACCTCCCAACAAATCTGAAGAGCTTAGGCCAAAATCGTTCTCTAGTTATTGGTCGGACAAGGTTTGGTTTGGCATAATTAATACTGTCAACATGTTATTAAGTTTGTAAGTAAAACTATCAGTTTCATATGAATGTCGAATCGGAAGTCTATTTGTGTTGTATTATTTCGTAATATAAACAACTATCTTTGATCATAGTCAGTTTTTGCATTGAGTCACTAGATATAAAACCATGCGTAAAATTGTACTACGTTTACATACTAGTATAATATACACAAGTATACATTACATATATGTACATAAATTAGTTATAGATAAACAATAATTAACAAACTCTTCATACTAAAATCAGCACAAACAGTAATCGATCACAAGTTCCGAGTTGTCTCTTTCAAATCGAGGGTTCAGCGCAACAGTGTCGTAACTCATATTGAAATAAGAACAAGTTACGACAGTCTTGCGCTAAGCCCTCGAAATGACGTTAGAGATGCCAAGCCTGTATGTTCTCAGAGTCAGATACAGCGAGATGGTTCAACGTTTATAACAGTTATGTAAGAAGTAGTCTAACTTAGAACCGGGTGTTCTCAACTGTAACATGATACAGACAGGTAGCATCACGTAGACAGTTTTATTTGAATTTATGAAAATATTTATATTGCGTGATAATTCCGATAGCATTTATCAAACACTTAGACATAAATTATAGATTAGATGCCAATTCAGACAGAATCCTAGTTTCCCGATAGTGAGTTTAAATAATCAAATACATGCAGTGATGTGCACAATCAGTCAATATCTTCGTTCAAGTTCTAGAGTATGTAAAGTCATACAGTTGATTCCTTATTTGAGTCTAGTTATACGTAACTTGTTGAGCACAGACTATAGAACAGATATCCAGTTGGAAGTTGTTACTACGGCAGCGACTCTTATACTGTTCTGCTCAATCGATTTGGCCGAATGTCGAGGGGAAGATTCAAAGGCTCTATTAACATTGGCTACGAATACAACAATCAATGCACTTGTGCCGACTGTATGCTTTCTCTCCACAAAAGACACTCCAATGGATCAATTTTAGCACGACGAAATGGAGGTTCTATATTTACATGCTTGGATATGAGTTTTTGCTAAACATCACTTTAATATCGAATTATCATCGCGCTTCGATCGTGCGTGCATACATATGCGAGTCAGTAGTCATTTATTCAAATGACCAGACTACGTTTATTATAAAAGTGAATTATATATGATAGTGATTTAAATCATGATAACAATAAATATTCCGAATCGATTAAATTTTACATATTTTGTGCTACAGAAATCAGCTTCATGGATATAATAACTCGTTATTACTGTCTGATTTTTCTGTTCGTTTCAAATCAACTTAACAGGTAAATCAACGTTAACAGTATCATTCAGAGTTGGTAAAAGATAGCGTTTTAAACGTGTGTACGCATGCGCAGTGTGACGTCGCTTCGTGGTTTCACAAACTCGAAGGATTACCAAAGCATGTCGAAATTTATATACGAAGTTAAGTGACTCGGTTCCAATCGAGTAAGCGTGGTTCGTCTTCACGGATAGAAGTTAAATTTCACTCAGCGTAGCTACAGTTAAAACTTAACGTTTATTGATAAACAAAATATACATGGATTTGTGTGGTATGATAGTGAATATAGATTTGTCGTTAGTGAAATAAGTGTCATTTAAGTAAATACAGGGAAACTCCGAGTTAGAGATAAAATAACAAAATGAAGTTGTTCAGATTACGGTTTATTTTATTAGGACTTTTATTATGTTTGTACCGGGTCTGGTGTTTAACATGTGGGACGGAATTCGACGACGCTGCAACAAGCGCTTATCTAGCAGAGGTTGTCGTGATTGGGGTCCTAACTCAAAGGTTACCTCCTGTAAACTCATTATATAATGCCACAGTTACAGTATCGAAAAGTAAAAACGTATTAAAGGGACAGAACGTTCTTCGACAATTGAATCTATTACGGCGAGGCGGAGGTTCGAGTCTTCTGACCGTCGGACAGTTCGGAGTACAAAATGCTGAATTTTGTTACGCCGACGTTGATCAGGGAACGGAATATATATTCTTTTTAAGAAGACACTTTAGTGGAAATACATTTGATTTATCGGCCATGCCAGTGTCTGAAGTCAATAGAAGAAATTTCAAAAGAGCTAAAAGAGACATCAGGAAAATTTTGTGTAAAAAGAATGACAAATGTGGTAAGCTTACATATGTAATATATTCCCATTCATTTCGTCTCAATGTGTGCATACATTATTAAATACTGTACTTTAAAGTCTATCCGTGGGCAATACGTGCTGGAATTCCCACGTGATGTGAGGTAACACGTAAAAAACAACATTAAATTAATACAGAAACGTGTTTACAAATTTCGTAGAACATGTTACATACATTTTTCTTGTAAATAAGGAACTATCTAAATTGATCCAGTATAATTTATCTCGATGTATTCATGTCTATAATTAAATTGCCGGATAATTTAGATGATAGAGTATATTATATTACGTCGCGTATTATAAACAAGGTTTAGATTAAGATTGTATGACAGATTTTGGATATTTTAATTACATACCAATATTATCAAATAACAATCTGTTACACCGTTTTACATTTAAGTAATCCCCCGCGTTACCTTAACAAATAGCATGTGACCATCCCTGATGATATTATAACACGTTAAGTCAATGGATTTAATACAGTTATAAATATTTGACATAGCTTAAGTGACGTTTTGAATACCACAGTATTATATCATGTGTATCTATGTTCGATAAATATATTTAATTTGATAAAAAACAGCCACCTTGTAAAAATTAATGTGTTAATAACACAACAACACAAATGTAACTTTAGGTCGCCAGTGTCTTTTCATTGTATTTTCTTGTCTGTTGACGTCCTCAAAAACATCCCGAATACATTGTAAGATAACCTACATAATGTGTAAACATTCATTACAATGTAAACTGAAATGTCATTCAATATCTTACGAGTTTATACTTCAGTAATATTAGCGGTGTTTTACAAAGGTAGAACGCGGATATATTCAGACTTTATAAAATCAAACCTAAAAATGCACAACGTATTTCATAATAATTATTAACCAAGTTTACCGTCCCTGTGTTGACATTTATTTTCATATTTTGACATTTAGACGTTATAATTTACGTTATCTTGTGTCTTACGATCATAATAATATGGATATGGTATTTTGTGATTAATTCATGACTACTCAGTTGTTTTGTCTGAAAGTTAAAAATGCTAGATCACCATGAATTATCATTTTAACATTTTAACAATAGGCCTTTCTTGTCTGACTGAACCGTAATATCCCATACAAAAATATGTAAGTTTAAATATTTTCGTTATTTAAGGAAAAACTTGTCGTCTGCGTATAATTTTTAGTGTAAAGTTATAAAATTTTACATTCAAAACGTAAAAACGCCGGCAAATAAGTAAGGAGAACAAACAATTTTGTACTTTTCTTTTGGTTTTGTGTAGATATACAAGTTAAATACACGTGTTCATACATGTATATACAGTCTATGTATGTCTGTGTAGGTATTGATTATTACAAGTATGTCACAGTGCATGCAATAAAAGAAAGGATGAATAATTACATATAAGTTTATGACTTGGTTTGTCTCACTAACTCGTCTGTCAGGTTTATAACTTATATGTCAATCACGGCTAGAAACTCTAAATTGATTCATTTAGTTATATTGTGTAAGAATCCTATGGATGAAAATCAGAAAACTACCAGGGTCAGAATTTGGCCTGTCTGTTAGAGATTTTAGGAGGAAAATCATATTACATCGGTACGAACCACTCATAACACTAAAAGCATAAAACATTTTCTCGGAATGAATTCCATTTACAAAAAATTAAATGTGGCTGGTTTGACAGAGTGGCGTTTTTTACGTATCATGCTCGTGCGATAGCATTTTAGTAGAATCTAACTGATGCAAAATACTATACATGCTTTCGTTGTTAAATGTGCTGGTTGTAGAAAGTTGAAACACTGACCAGGTTCATGAGCTAAGTGTCAATTAAGCCAGCAAGAAGTCTGATAGCAGTGAATCTATACATTTGTTCTGTCTGTTTAAATTGGGAAACATGTGTGATAAGCCGTAATATCGACTTGTGCGGAATGGACTCTGATACGACTTGATTAATTAAAGAAGAAAGCGCCCATTGTTTTTATGATCTATGAACATAGAGAGAACTACTTGTATTGATGAATTGGTGTTATTCCATCTACGTGTTTTATTGAGTATAATTATCTTGTGGTAGAGTTTTAGAATAACGCAGTTTTCTTCATTCTGATGTTTATCGCCTGGGACGAGACTGTTGTCGCCAAAATGAACCTCATATCTGACGGGGATTTCTTTAGTCATTGATATTAGGTAATAGTTTATTAATAGGTCCAAGATGTACGAGATAGAGACGGCATGATACACGCAACCTTTCTGGTATGTGATATTGGCATACACTTAGATGTTTCATCGACATTGTCAAACTATCTTGGAACCACAAGACATAATACAAAATAACAATATTATTACGACACCTGAACGTATCTGTTGAGTCATTTATAATAATACAGGTTTGGATAATAAGGACGCCGTTATTTATCACCGTATTTAATGAATTCTTAATACATACCATAGCTGCTGTGACTATTTCAGTAGAGGGCCTTGACTGTACCTTGTCCGTACAACGAGGTATACCGGATCGGTACGGTATGTTAATATAGTCTGATAAAAGTTCCAGTTATTTAACATAATGATACATATTTTATAGGTTCAAATGCGATCCTGATAATAATACGACGGGGCTGGAGCTGCTTAAATTACATGAATTTTATAAGCGTGTATTTCAAAGACATCTTAGTCCGCCTGCATTCGAATATCGTAGTTCCGTAATGAACCCATTTACTCGTAATATCGTGTCATTCTATATATCTATTTCCGGGAACAACATCGCGTGATTTTATGCATGTACGTTTCATTTAAATGAGTAGAACATTATTGCACGTCCTTCTCTGTACAAGTTACACGTGTATATAGATTTGGCGGATTTTATTGAATCCTGAAAGCCCCCCAACATATAGACATGCTATCAGACACACCCACTTTAATGTTTTATATGCCAATCGTTAAATAACCAATCAATATCAATTGTATTTTACTAAATAGCAATCTAATATTTATTATATTATCACACTTCATACTGCGGTTAAATGTTAATCTATTTCCATATTATAACGCTTCTATCTAACTATATCATGGTTCTCAGGGGGCCGTTTTCATTATGGTGTCTACTCTATTTGCATTCGAAATCCCCAATGGTGTACAAATCGCATCCTCTGCCAAGTGTTGTTTTAGCGTTTCTATCTGTTATGTTTTCTTTATTGATCTCCCAACAACATCAGCGTATTCATGGACTCGTGAATTATTTGTAGGAACAGCGATTAAATCTCTTTCCGGATCAACTGATTTCATAAGAGAACCTTTTTGATCATTTACAATTACATTGAAAAGTTCTACAACCCAGTCGCGTACAGCTCCGAGCGAGCACGTGATTCGTTGAAAGTCTGATTAAAGGTACATGTTTATCAATATCACGATGAAAGTTTATCAATAGCATGATGAAACAATACATCAATATTAAGAAATGATGGTTCCATATAAAAGCAACACGATGAATATAAATAAAGCTAGGCCTGATGAAACATGTACATGTGTCTAGCAAACGATATGTTGTCTAACCGATATATGGATTTTCGGAAGCAGTTTATTGATCCTATGAATGCAGAATGGAACGTTCATGACAGCCTGAACGTTCAACAGAAAATTGTAGAGATTGATTAATACCATGCAACCTCTCTTGTCCGACCATGTTGGCGTCAAAAGTTTTTGTTCGGATTGAAGAGAATTTCTGTTTTAAGTCTCTCGCAGTCTGTAAATAATATCAACAATTCTTCCATCAAGTATTGAACCGTATGGTGTGTTCGGATCAGAAGGGGTTTGTAATAGTAAGGTTATACTGTATACTGATATACACAACCTTGAGTTAACGGCCACTTTTGAACAACAGTCACACTTCAGTACACATTCATAGTATAACATTGTATTCATTATATTTCAGTAACAATAAACCCCTAAACTGAGACCTACCCTGTCCAATATCAACATTATGCAACCAATCTTACTGTTGTTTCTGAGATGTAAATCCCTTTAGATACCACATTTTTCAAAGCCTGGAGAAAATGAACAACCACTTATGTAATGCGTACATTTTGGATTCTATTATACATTGTCTGTCGTCGAAGTATCTGCAATTTGTCTAGAATGACGCAACATTTTCTACACATGGGTAAACTTATAAACGAGCATGTTTATATCGATTCTAGACTGTTTATTCTAGTATTAACTGGATATTTCGGGGGCTACAATTTTAGTATTATGCAATTATTTCGATAAATGGATGTATGGAACTTTCAATATAAGTTTTGATAAGAAAATCTATAATACAGAAACACAATATATGTAAATCAATGTTGCTTTGTGACATGAAATCCCAGTGGAACGATTTGTATACATTGTAATGTTATTGTGATTAGTGTGGTTATGTTTTTGGGGAAAATATCCATTATTCGGAACGGTAGTAAGCATCGGACAGCATCGGACATGTACGTAAAGTACAGAGAATGTGGCAGGCCTCAAAAGCAGACGTTGTAAATATTATATTCCTTATTACAGTTCCAAGGAATCAATAGTATCAGAATATAGAGTGGGATGTACGTATTGTATCTAGAAAGGCGTGGACTTTAAGCCCTTGGCGAGTCTGATTGTCTCTGCTAAATTGATACATCAAACGTTTGACAATCAGTATACTTAGAATAATACCGACAACACAATGTCTTACATCACTGTCAGGGATCCCTGGGGTGCGGGGATGACCCTAAACTAGGATGTGTGGGGGTAAAGGTCAATAAGAAATGAAACTGAACGCTGGTTATCTTCGGGCTATGATTTCTGTCGATCATGTCTGTAGTATCTTGTGTTGATGTGAACTAATCGGTCATTTGTATACACACCGATCAGTTAGTATCGACCAGGGGACTTCTGTTTGATGAGAGATGAATATGAAATGTATGCATCATACCATTGCAAGGTTATTCCATTTGGATAAATTTGCTTTTAAGTGACGGCTGTTATTAAGTTATTTCTATCTATAGTTTGAAGTCTTCTGGTGGTAATAATCAGATTCTAATATTACTCTTCCATTAATGGTTGTATTTATTTACAGCTATATGGCGAATATGATATTTACGAGCGTCTGTCATATTTGTACGTTTGTATGAATCAACACGATTTTGCTTACGTAGATTTATGATCGTGCTACTCTCCGATCGATCGTGTGTCACCACAGTTATTTACTTCAAAATCATTGATTCATTAACGTTCAGTTAATTGCAAACAAATGACATTATAACTGTTTACTCGGTGAATCAATACTGCGATGATGAATAATGAGTCGCTTACTTACTGTATAAATATCCCTCTCTTTTACAATACTATTTTCGTCTATACACAAAGTTCGGACAGTTTGATGACACTGACTATCTAACGAATAGTTTTTAATTTGGGCATTATATCTCGGGTACTTATCACTGTATTTTGGTCAAACATTCTATGACCCGCCAATTGCTCATTGTTTGACCCGCCCACTGCTCATTGTTTGACCTGCCCACTGCTCATTGTTTGATCCGCCTATTATATGACCCGCCCTCTGTTGGCATGTCAGACGTTTGACTTACTAGACTTTAGTTTAGGAAAAAATGTTGACTCATACATCATCACTATAATTCAATGTTCAATACTCCTGATTCTACATTGTTCATCACACCACTGTACTGTAAATAAGAATCAAACGCCATTGGCAAACATTTAAAGTAAACAGCTCGAACTATAACCTAACAAAACCACAACAATTTTACTACAAACACGCAACATTCATATCTCAAGTTATTTTGATCACATTTCATGCTAGATAACCGATTTGTATACAGAAGAAAGCGACAGAGAACCATTTAAATCATTCAAACTTACTTTCCAATGCACGGAAATTACCGAAGTTTTACGGAGCTATAATTGTACGTTCATGCTTCACATCCCAATTAAAATTTATTTACGAAAATAAACGTGTGAACGTCTGCATTTCGTATCAGCTCCTGATTCTAATTATGAAGTACTTCTGGTGATAATATTATTCGTTCAGTGCTTTTGGCAATCAGTTAAAACAGAAATGAAGCAACTCTGTTAAAATGATTTTCGGGACTTTAATTTTGTACCGTGGTTTAAGATTAATTGTTGTTTTGCACATAGCTTATATAACAACTGTAAGCAATTCTCCATCTATTCTATCTAAGGATTATATTCTCTCATCATCCACCCGACCATGAACTTCATAAACTTTAACCAGACCTCCTCGAAACCAGACTTAAATTTTCCGAGTTTTATTATAGATATACTTTCAACAGGAGCATGTTTTATGTTCGTTAACTGGCGGAGAGATTGTCGACACGGACAACTGACTTCACTGCTGTCTGGTGATTGCGATCCACCATCGAGTGAGCTATTAAAGCGATCTATCTTACCGATGCTCGTTATAAATGTCTATTAAAGTTATGTTCTAATACCACGTCTGTTTCAGCAAGTCGACTGTTTATCAAAGTGATTTATTTCAAATCTTTACTCATCGTCGTGTAGGTAATTAATAAAGACTCGATTTGGAACATTCCAAGAACACGGACTACATTTTCTTTCCAGATAAAAAACATGGTCTTATCGATGATAAAACGATGTTATTTATATAACTTCTAAACGTTTTACCAGATTTGTTTATGACAGTTGATTACGGATAAAATTCCACGATGTCAATACAAATTACATGACAATTTATTCAAAACTTCAACGAAATTAAAATTGGGCTTTAGACAAAATACATCTGAATTTTGAAATCGATTTTCACTTTACTATTTTGAAATTCCACTGTACAGAAACCATGCCAAACATTTTGAAGTCGTTAAAATGCCGACCGTTTGATGTTAATAGCAGCATTTTTATTTCCTGACTGTTTTAATATCTTACTGCTGTACAACATATTTGTTACCTATACATTTTAAGTGCATTACACATGTTGCCTATTTAATACATGAGTATTACTATAGCAATTTTATATCCTCTATATCTACATGGTATTCTGTTTAAAGTTCAGTGTGATTAAAACGTAAGACCCCCCCCCCCCTAGATTGTGCGCATACAAATTTTATTCTTTCAAATGGTTAAAACTTTCTCCATTAAAATGTTTTCAAATAATTACAGATATATAAACGCACTTAAGTGGCCTGAGGTATTAAACACCGACATTTGCTTATAATCATTAAAAACATTTCTCTGTGTCACACAGGTTACATTAGACCAAGCTTTACGAACCAGTTTTAATTCCTTGTTTTGGCACAAACCTTTGAAGTCGACCATTAATTAATAAGCATTTACTTTGTACTGCTTGTGGTATGTTCTTTATATAATAGTTAAACGAGTCTTAGTGCGAGGCTGTACGTAGTTTTTAATTATTTTGGAAACATTTTATATCAAGAAATTACAACAAACTCTACATTGGAGAAGAAAGCTACAGTTGTGTGATCAGTAAGTACATTTATAATGGTACATCATAAACTAACAATTAATTATTATTGTACAGGGTTCATTTTGAGTTTATTTTCAATCTGAGTCAAACAATTTTAGGCTTAATGTTGTATTTTTATGAACACCGCGATGATTTTACCCATTGGATATCAGAAAAGGTTTTAATAAAACTCATATTATTAATGTGTTCATTATGTCGAAAAAATAACACGTTGGTGATAAAATTCACATCTAGTTTAGCGAAATAACAATATTCTAGTATTGTCCTGTCTTAGTCAACCACATATATTTCTCATTTCAAACTTTTAGACATTCAGACAAACTATAGATATGTCCAGGACTTAAAAGTATCAATGTTATGATGCAAAGTTATCTCTCAAGGCGGTTCTTGTCACTTTGTGTTAATTAGATAATAAAACTATAAATAGATTGGATATTTTGATTTGTTTTGTATAAAATGTCACGAACAATACGGTTGGTCCTCAGATGACACAGCCCAGTCATTTTTTTTCTTTCATTAAAATAACATAATTGGGTTCTCCAGAAAGGTCGATATTTTCTGTTGTAAAATATATTCGTAAATCGATTGTAACTTATTGTGAGCTCTACAATCAATATACGTACTATCTAAGTTTTCTAGGTTTCATTCAATAACCGAGAACGTATGAGTTTGTTAGACAAGCTAAATGACTACATATTTGAGATAACACAAATGTGCACATTGATAGAATGTCTAGTATTTGTACAAAACTTATCAATGTTTATATTTCCGCCTGTCGACATTTTATTGATGTTTGCAAAGGCTGTCAAGAGCAGGAAACGACTTCGTAGACATTGTAGGTGGTGTCAATATATTCATAAGACGTTCATGTACATGACAGGACAGTCACCAAATTGATTGGTATTTAATATGTTTTGGGAATTTATGGGTAACACCAATTTTAATCTTAACTATTCGAAGATAAGAACTCTATATCTTAACCTTTCAACATTTTTTATAAATATGCTAATATTGAGTTATTTGAAGTTAAAATTGATCCGCCCACTCACTACCGCGATGACAATATAACCCTCCCAGATCATTGACAAAGTTGTGTTGTCTAGTCAGGCCCACGCATACCCTATACAAACAACTGATGCTCTTACATCACGAGACAACACGCTTGATTAACACAGTGTTAAGAGAGATGACTGATATAGCCCAAATCTGATAGGTGCACGCTTAAAGCTAAAGAAATTATTTATTTATCTATTTATTTTTAAGTTTAACGGTCCAGTCGACAGCTACGGTCATTTTAGAGCCACCCCGGAGAGAGGGTAGGAGAACCGGGCATTTATATCCAAATAGAATTTTTTTCTGGTTCTTAATCGTGCTCGGTATAAAGCACCTAACACGCCTTGTCCTTTATCCTGTGTTTTTCTAGACAAAGTACATGTACTTGGCTCGGTAGTTTGGATGGGAACCGAAATAAAATAAACTCTATAGTTTTATTAATTAAATTCAGTTATTAACGTTATTGCGTATGAAATTTGTCAAATAAATAAACGTGACGGTAGTAAATTCTCGTTTGTATCGGACTCCCGTGTCTTAAAACTTCTTTGTATTTTCTCAGATGGGTCGCGAACACTACTGTCTAGGTCAAACTCTGGGACTAATCTTTTAACCAAACACAGGCTTACAAAGGTCGGAAACTATGATGGAAACTTACATTTTTAAGTTTCTTCGGATTTGTTTGGTATGTAGCGTCTTAACAAGTGATTTTGTTTTAGGTTTTATATAAGGATTTGTAATTAAATCAACTTTTAGCGAACTATACAAAATAGGCCATGTTTTGGTCCCGTGATGGATGGACTTGCCGTCCTGTGTAAAACATTCATTAACACGTCGTGTAAATAGATGAACTTCCGAGACAAGCTTCTTGTCTTACGTAAAGTTTTGACCATCAGATAGTAAGTTATCGGATGTTTAGTACAATTACATCAACCAAGAAAGGCCTAAACTAATCAGTTACATCACTATATCATTCGTACCTATTCTGAATTGCTCCGATAATCACGTTTACCAAAAACGTCTTTTAATTGTGAATAGATGTAGGTGAAGAGTTTCTTTGTAAGTAATGTAAAACAATCTATTGTTACGACTTGTTTATTTTGGCCATTATCATTACAGATAGGTCGTTTATAAGAGAATTTACTGATTCTGTTTTTATTCAATTCGACTAAAATTGATTAAATGTTCACTAAGAAAACTCCCAAGAAACATTTCACAGACGTTGAGAATAAATTTCCATAAAGACGACACATATCCATAACCTCAGACGGTTGCCTTTTATTAAACCATCCTTCGACATTTTTAGTAAACAGTGTATCACTGTCCTTCAAATTTAAGGGGATAAGTAAGTATGCTCTTTTGTGAAACATATTTATAATTTTTGGCACGAAGTAAACTAAAGACGAAGGATGGCCGGTGGTCGAGTGGTAACGCACTGGCTTTCTAAACAAAAGGTCGTGGGTTCGATTCTCGGCCCCGCCTTTCGATTTTCTCCGGTGTCCACGTCCCAACTAACGAGCCAAGTAATGTGTCTAGAAAATCACACAGGATAAGGGGCGAGTTGTGTATCGGTGATTGACACCGGGCACAATAAAGAACCAGGAGAAGCTATTCGAAAAGAGTAAGGATACATAATGCCCAGTTCACCTGTATTTTCCCTCTCTCTCCCCTCAGGGGCCTCTCTGAAATGTCCATAGTTGTCGAATGGACTATAAAACCACATATAAACAAATAAACTAAAGACGACAAAGCCAAGATTTGCTAAGACTTAACCCCAGTACGCCATTCTTTGTACCGGTACTGAAAAACATTTTTTTACAAATGAGCTCGTAAATGACTTTGAACTAAGTTTACCAGTACAATGCTTCTAACGGCACATCTGGTATACATCTTCCATAACCCAGTAATTCACCTTTAGCGTATGCGTAAAATTCAATTATCGTTGAACCAAAACTTATCTCATTGTATTTAATATTTTGCCCTAACGTGTTTGGAATAATAATACATCTCAATAAGCTTAACTCTAACTATCACGTTCAAGGCTTTGCATATTGACAAGAAATTGATCAATAACGCTGAATACAGCCACAAACTATACAAAAAACCTTATCAGATTTATTCTGAATTAATAACGCCGCGATTTATGTAATTTCTCGGAGCTTTTTTCGAGTACACGCGAACTTGTCAATTAATTGAATTTTTCCAGTATTTACGGCCTACATGCTTGCTAATTTGAACTTCACGAGGCCTATTTCTATCTAAAAATTGAATCATTCGTGCACCTACGATCCTTACCAATTAAATTGTTTCAATTATTAATGTACCAAGTACTTGTAGTTCAATTATAATCATGTAGTCTCGTTTTATCAATGTATTGTGATGTACATGTTCTAGTATACATATCTGTCACGTGATGCACTCTGTACCGAGCCAGGAGGTATTCAACCGAACATACCCACTTATTTCTAACCAAATCCATTGGTTTGATTTCATACAATTCAAATTATCATTGCATTCTGTTGAATATATATGCACCTCGATAGATGTTGACTGGCGGTTAATCGATCTTGCGGCCGAACGAGGGTATTAGATATTCTTTCTTGGAGAAATTTAGTGAAGTTTGATCCAAATCGGTTGTTTCTCCTCCACTGCCCTCACTGATTGTAAATAATACAGCTACTTGTTTGTGCACGTAGTCAGTTTCTGTTGTGAGTTGATTATAGAATATCATGAAATGTTCTAGCTGCTATGTTAGAGTAAGATTCAATTCAGGCGACTCTAGCCTCAACTTATTGATTTCCTCTATCGTGGTTATACACAATGCTTTTAATTCTCCGTTTTGTTTGGAGTATATTATATTTACTCTCGTCTTGGATTTGTTTGAACAGTTTTATACAGTTGGTCGACATTAATTGTTTTATGCATTTAGTTGTTCGCTCGATTGTATCCCTGTTTTGCCCACACACGACTTAGAATTATTAATTGGAAACCAATCTTCCGTCATGTCATTAAGGTCCTCAATGGTAAAATATTGAATTCCTTACCTTCACAACCAGGAATGTAAACAATTTCGGATTGTCTCCACAGACAGATCATAGATGTTAATTTGAAGCAATTTGTTGCGATTCATTATTATCAAAGACGAATCAAGGACACTGGCCAGGCCTATTTAAGATTATCAGTGTTCTATTAGTACATGTATAACCAATTGTGGGTCAATAGACAGTCATTTTTATACATTACAAATGTTCGTCATTATAGTTTCAAGCGTGTATGTGTCTGTTTGAAAAGTACAGTCGTAACAGATAAATTCTATTCACTATACTAACCTGTTCGCTAGCTACTGATTTTGTTTGTTTGAAAATAAACAGTGTATAATCAGCGTCAATAACTGGTATCATTATGAACAAAATTATCATAAGTGCTGTGAATTTGTCATACTATGGTCTTATTTCGACATAAAAATACCATTTGCTGTAATTCCGACAATCAATGACTCTGGCATGAAAAGATCTCAGAGTGACATGATTACAATTGATATGATCAGTGTTTATGTCACCTGTATATATCGCTTGTCATTTCTTTTAAGCCAAAAATGTTTACAAAATGACACCAACTTGTAGATAATCAATTGAAGCCGATGGTTTTGTTGTGAATTAGGACTAGGCCAAGTTTTCATATATAATGCAAAGGAATATTCATTGTCATTCCGTGATTAAGATGAATATTTACAGCGTCAAACAATCTTTCATCAAGTAGAGGTCGTGTTTAGCTTATGTGACTTTAGTATCGTTTCAAAACGTGTATAGGTTCTGGGAACCTCTTCCATCATAGAGGGAATACGAATACAGTTCCGTCTACGTCTTAATACTGTTAAAGTTGGTTGTGATATAGCTTCATGTAAATGAAGAATGATTTCCTTGACTTACAACGCACCAGGCATGCACACACTTATCAAATCAACAAAGACGGTGAGAAACAGTGGATATTATTACAAAACAGTTTGAACTCTTCTCGGGGAAACACACGATATTGTAATAAAAGCCTCATGCAATTTGTTCCTAACTTTCAGAGTTAGAACATAAAAAAACTGAAAACCTAATTATTTATACTTGTAATGAAACCAACGCTTGTAATTTTAGTTAAACACGAGCGTTTGAAGCTGAGATAAGTTTGGTTGCTAAGAAAAAACAACGTAATATTCATGTAGGGTATTTAACAGCGAATAGTTTAATGAAAAAGAAGCCTGGTCATATTCAAGGAAGGAAAGTTTTTGTGATATTTTAAACGACCTCTAATTTATAATAATGATCAAGTTCCGTTGAACTAATTCAATTCTGATCTGGAAGCGGTAGTAATTGAACAATTACATTCAGCGATTTTCTAACTGTATTGTTGCCGATTTCTGGTATTCTTAAGTAACCCGTTATTAGTTTAAAATTCGTGGATATCCTTGTTTTGTAAACCGAATGTCAGTTCATGGAAATGCTTGAATAAAATATTGCATTCTAGTTTTGCTGAAAGTGTCATTGTTCATTTCTTAACTTCAGTTTAATTCGAAACGGCATGATCATTTTTATTTTATGCAAAATGTATCTTTTTTCTGTGCGTCTATATTTCATTCTTTGCGAAGAAAACATTATTTCGACTTGAAATAAAACATCAATAATGATAATAAATACTGTAGAGGAATACATCGTCTCAGGCGGACTAATTCTTGGCTTTGAGTTAAGAAATTTGGCGGGAATGTAAATATGTCGAGAAGACTGTAACAAGCATGCATTGTGCGATCATATGATATACATACATTATATTCTTGATGTACCTCTCAGAGTGAACCGGGGAAACATTCAACCGAAATATTCCACAATTATTTACGAGAAATGCCAGTTTTGTGGTTGGTGTACAAACTTCATGAGTAACAACTTGTTGCTGATGATTCTTGTGTGTTAATTACATTGTCAGCTTACTTTGCGATTAGTCATAAGTTACAGGAAGCAACATGCACTCACGTGCGCGTGTACCCTCTCACACGCGCATACCTATACTCGTCGTAAGTGCTGACTCGTCATTTTTTTGGTTGTTTGAATATCTTCGCTGAATTATAATGTTCATAAAACGTTAGTTATGTTTTATAAAACACTTGATCGTGCATTTATATGACATTCTTATGTCGGTATGATTCGATGGATCAATTTATTGTTATCACAAACTTAATGGGCTTGTACAACTGTAATTTATTACTGAGAACTTCAATATCTTGTCAGAAATTTGACACAGCAATATTTACACTGCAATGGTATACTTGTTTAAGTCATTAAATATTTTCTACTGGAACAATTAATGATTCGGTAAATTATTCTTTTAACTCTTTCCTGACGATATGTTGCAAAAAATATTTTCGGTTGATCATAATACTTTCGGTTGTTATCCCAAGTTGTGTTTACATTATGCTTCATTTATTGATTGTTTTTTCTTTGTTCCGGCTGGTAGCTCAGTTACTTGGGTCACGCAATATGCTTACGTTGAAAATAGTCACTTTTTTGTACGAGGAAGTATCTAAATGATGAATGAAGCTTTGATTAATTCGCTCTCAGTATCACGTGATAGCGTCTCATCTACACATTACTGTCACGTGATAGCGTCCAATCTACACATTACTGTCACGTGATAGCGTCCCATCTACCATATTAAGTACCGTCACGTGATAATTTGAACGCCTCGCGCTAAAAATATACTGACGGATGCGAAATTCTGAAATTACAATTTATAAATTGACTCTTACTGTTGTAAAACTAACCTTGCTGAAGATTATAGTCATGTTTGTATAATTTAGATGATATATTTAAACATGTAAATATTCCCATCATACTGATCAGGTTAGTATATATAGATCATTAATTATATTAACTTGTATCTTAATTGTATTAATTAACCATCTATTATTATCATTCAGACATCACAGAGATAACAGAGACATAACGATTCTCATTCTTGCTATATTCATTGTTTCAGATCATTGAATTTAACCAATCAAACCCAACATTTACACCATTTAATCTCATAGTTTATATCTACGTTACTTTATTGTAAGTAACAATCAGATGTTTTTACGGATACAAGTTTGATAAAGCCTGCGTTGGGATTTTTTAAAATCTTATATTAATCTTTAGAGCTATTAGTGTTATCATCCAAATCATGATCATTGACTTCGTTCTGGTGTTCTGTGAATGAATCGATGTGTTTACAAACTACGCTATGACAGTTTTCCTTCTTGAAATGAATTCTTAAACGTTAAAGATTGATGATGCTTGCAAACTTGCTGTAGTTTGCAGAATAAAACGTTGTGTTTTTATATTGACATATGTACCGATGATATAAATATTCATTCACCATAGATTCTGACATTTGGTTCTAACCATCGTGTTACATGATATGTGGATGTATATAGTATAGACAGACAAACTGTAAAACTTTGCAAACTTTGACAAACCAGTTCAATCCAGTAGATAATATATGCCTTGCCTTGCATTGCCTTGCCTTGCCTTGAAAAATATACATGTATATTGCGCGCAAAATTGTATTTTCTTGAAATGCCAGGGTTTACATTCATTGAAGTAAATTTCATTACGTCATGATTACTTTCCTTCAATTACTTAATGAGAAAATTAAATATATTTATGATTTGTTTTCTATGTTCAATTTGTACAATGCAGGTGTTTACATAAGAAAACAACTAGAATTTTTTTCTGTTGATTAGATCGGCCCGCAGCTAGCAATGATTTCGTCTCGGTTTACATCTGCAACTATGTTAATTTGGAGAGGGCTAAACTACAAATTGTTCGTACTTATAACAAGTTTCAATGTTTTGTGGTCTGTAAAACCAATAAATGCGGCCGTAAAATATGATTCTCTAACCAGCTGAAGTAATACATGATACCGATGTTTTCTTTGGGTTACCTGTAGGCTCTGGTACCTTCTTGTGTAAATATTCAGAGAAATCCAGACTAAATAAAATGGATACATTAAACACTCACCTAGATATACAACCAGGAATACTGCTTTCTCTGATAGTTCACCCTCAACTTATGCCTCCTGATTGTCTGCAAAATTTGATAGAGATCGCAAAAGTTTCGTACATGGCGATCGGATAATTCCTTAAAAAACTAAAATCATCGAGAATGGACCGAGGTTTACCGATTTACTTTCATCATGTCATTTCTGTTGTTGGTGCAACAGACTATTATCTTATAAGTATAATGGTAATTCATGAAACTACAATTATCTTGATTTGTAATTTGAACTTGAAATGATTATATTCAAGTATTATTATAATTATGTAATACGTCAAAATTATACCAGACCTAAATTATTTGACCTCGGATTATCAAATAAAGCTTTGACATTTTTCTAAATTTAATTTTCCAAATCTTAACATTTGATATTAGGTTTTTCACAACACGATTATTTAGATTTTGTGTCCGGACAGCATAAATTGTCCGAATTTTGAGCAACTTTTATCATACAAAACAAGAGTTTTGTCCGTCTATGCTAAAGTATTGTATACGTTCTACATGGATATTGATGTAAGCGGTCAGGTTTTGAAGTAATGATGTGCTGATCGATATGCCTGTCTGTTATTTCTTAATAGACTCGAAATATCAAATTTCTTGTTTCATCTGGGATATATTCACATCTGTGATCCAGTGAAGCAAATTACGTTGATACATGAGCTTACCAATAGTTAGTCGCTGACTGGAGATGTCTGTGGCTTTTGTTAACGGGATATGGTTTCGGAATGGCGGGTGTTTCGACTGACCAAATTGGACCATTATTCGGGAAATAACAATGGCCGGAATACTTTTTGCTTCTCACTTAGTACACGTCTTAAACTAGAAAAGAAATTTCAGAATAATCTTATACCAGGCTATTAAAATGACGAGTTGTAGCACTGAATACTGTAAGACAGTGTATGAGAGCTGAAAGTTTCTGAACACCTGTTAAAAGTGAAAATCTCATTTTGCTAATACTTACAGTCTGTAAAACGCCTTCAGCTCATTGTAAAACATGTTTTACAAAGGAGTTGATGTTTTAGAATGTACGCGGTGAGAACAGCTGGGTATGAACATATAGACACCAGTTTGTTCCCTACTTGATTAAATGATATATTGTTCTTTCATCGGCTACAGTTTCTCGAACTTTTAATGCTATCGACTTCAGACAATTTCTGCTCGCTTGCTAATCTTACCAGCGGGTTTATTAGGTACAAAGATTGCGACTTGAACATTTCTGCAAAATGTTTCTTCGACGTCAGACCTATGCAGAGAACATTCTATGTGCAACAAGTCAGACCTATGCAGAGAACATTCTATGTGCAACAAGTCAGACCTATGCAGAGAACATTCTATGTGCAACAAGTCAGAAATCTGGTGTTAAATGATATTGAACGGTCTATACAATGTTGTCACATCTTGCATTGTCCGTCTGAAAATGTTTATTAAATAAATGTCTTCTTGCATTATCGTATGTTACATCAATAATGTGTCATTAATATAAACCGAGTGTGGAACATATCAGGAAATTATACACCAAATATGAGATGAGATCGATCTTCAGTCTCAAAGATTGTCAGTTCTAAATCAAATTACTATTTGCTGACTTATATTCGTTCAGTCCTTATTTGAATATGCATCAATACACGAGATGGAGCAATCACAAGAAGGAGAAGTTCTTTACACAGACAAACCTGCTTTAAGCTACTTATTAACCAATAATATCCGACTTCAAATATCATCTATTTGTGTAATTAGACAAAACCTTTTAAAAAGTACCATATCAAATAAAACAGTCACTTACCCCGTGTTGGTCTTTAAAAAAAAGATTCTTAGTAATTTTCTTGCTGTAATGGATTTTGATCATTGCTGGGTTGCTGGTCGTGGATACAGTTGGCGTTCGTGTTTTTACCTCATTACATTATTAAACTATATGTGTGACGATTTATATCATGGATGAATTATAAGTCAAGCTGTTACATTGATTTACGTGTCGGCGTTGGTATTTACCAATTTGACAGCTTTGCAACAAATGTTGTTTCGCAAATAACACGCAAATCAAAGTTTACGACTGCTAAACTTTTCTTATGCAAAAACAATCAGAAGTTGGCTAATAGCTAATGATAAAAGCTAAACGTGTAAAAAATCAACTCATGAAGTTTTATTAAAAATAAAATATCTTAAGTAACGTTCTATAGCGGGGTGGCCACACATGAATTTGTTAATTTAGTATAATTCTAAAATCTTACAGGATTTGTATCCGAAGGTAATCATAGATAGAAGAATGAGAGGTTATCTGTTAATCGTATTAACAAGATAGAAAACTGCTTCATCGCTCGATTTGGAATCTTTCCAAACTCCAGATAAATGGCTCGTATATAATGGAACAAGTTAGTCGGTATGTTTTAACCATAGAGTAATGTTTGTCTTGATAAAAACTATAGGTTCGCTGAGGACACAAGAGGCCTGGGTTAAAACTATGCCTACATGTCTATCGTGAAAAAAAAACGTCTGGAAATCGGAATATAAGCTATTGATTTGAAATCAGCAGCACCTGAAGATAAAACTCCACGGGATAGTTTCTACATTATAAGTGGTTTGAATAAACAAAACCTTGTGGTAGATAGAAGATAGGAGATGTATATGTTTTTGATAGTTTTTAGAAATGTAGATTTTTTTCTAACTCTGTTTCGATAAAACCGATGTATTAAAACTTGAATTTACAAACGCTGGAAAAATACAATTATCAATCATTTTGTCATTCTGGAAGACTTTCAGATATTATCATAAACTATATGTGCTAAGTTGTCTGTTGAAGCCATCATTTAGTGCCACATAATGTGCTCTCAATTCAAACTTCAAATGTTATTACAAGGCAATTCGTTAACGTGCGTGTAAATGAAGCAATTAAAAGTGTCGATAATTACCGAATGTTACCAATTGTGTCAATAACTGCAACTTAATGAATGAAATTACCACGGACCGCCGGGGTGAGCGTGTTGCTTGTCTATGTAGTGTTGCAAAAATCGACTAAATAACGTCGGGTATCGTGTTGAACGTTAGGCAAATGTCCAAAATAATCACTGGATGGTAATTTTCTAAGTCTCGTCTAGCCTTGAAATCTGCCGGAAAATAAACAATTTGATGAATATATATACCTTAGCAGACAGGAGCAAACTCATATAGTCTACATTAATGACATGATTTCTCGAGCTGTAGTTTCTATCCGCTAAAGTACGTGCACTATACTTCGCGCATGCGCACTCAGGTGTTCGTGCTTTTAGGCTTAATTGTACTCATTTAGAGGTGAAATGATACTTTAATAGTTTGTTAACGTTTGAGAAGATCAATCTGTGACGTCAGTAATTGTTGACATAAGAGGCTTATAGTAGATGTTTGCTATTGACAATCCTGGATCTCTGCGCCTAACTTCAATCAAAGGACTATGCTATACAAAGTCTGATTTCAATCCTTTATACATTAATGACTAATACATAAATTGCAGTGTTAAATATGCTGTTTCATAGCCTTTTACCTCTCTAACCAGGAGATTAACCTAACGTTTTATAATATACAAAATGTATATATGTAGTAGGCGACTACTTTCCCCCAAGATCGACAATTTTCCATGAAATATCGACCATTCTTAAGTCCTCCAAAGTTAAAAAAATGCAAAACAAACGCGACCATATGCTTCGTCCAATAACGTAACAATGTTAAATATGAAACACAGTTTATAGTGATGCCATAATATTTACAACTTTTCTTTTTTTGTTGAAATAACTTTTGATTCCGTTCTGAAGTGTTGCCCAAGAATTCCAGGATGAATTTGGAAAGTGTTGCTTGTTCAAATTAATGTTTCCCATATTGCATTGGAACTTGGAGTCCAGTCTATGAGCGTTATCACGTTATTGATCTCAGATAGACTGTGCTAGAACTCAACCAATCAGATGCCCTGAATTTGAGACGGGTCTTCGAACTCATTCGGTATGATATCTTTTACATCAGACACAAATGAATCCAATGGATCTGTGAATGATATGTTTGTTTATAAAATCTATTTTGAATTGCGGCTAGACTTGTAATGTTTCCTTCATTTTAATGTTACGGAAAATATTCCCGTAGATAAATCTGATGAGACAGGCGATAACAGTAACTTCGCTATATCATATAAGTATTTTATTTCAGCGGGAAAGATCACCTGTTTGAAAGCTTAGACATTCGGTGTGTTTAACTTAAATATAAAACTTGTCTTATCTTATGTAAGAAAATTTTCTTAGATTTATCGACAGTAAAATGGCAGTTGATTATGATCGAATTGAAGGCAAGCGGTGCAGATATGCTTCCTAGAAATCTTCAGACGTAATTCAATGTTCAATCACTCAAAGCTAGCTGGAATGTTTGATGTATTGCCTTGGTAATATATGCTGTATAATGCTGTTTGCTGAGATAATCTATAACCGAGTCTGACAAGTCGTTCTGTAGTCATATATCTTTAGAACCGACGTTGATTAAACTGTAAAACTACACAATTAAGTTCTTCGTTTCAAACCTAAAAGGGTTCCATATACTAGTAGTTTATTCAGACATTCTACGATAAAGCGTTCGTTTGAAATATGCGGGGGATTAGAAATTCTAGCATTGTTTCCTTTACATACATGTAGATTTTAGTAAACTACTAGTAACTAACAAAACTATGGATCTACAGATAAACTCAAACATGTTAACAAAGACCACCAATGGAAAAGACAAAATACACAAATGTAATGCCTTTCTTAACAGGGGGGGGGGGGGGTATTCAGAGATCATTTTGTTCTAAATAATAAATGCCGGTTTTAAATGGATGGTATTTATTCACAGGGTGACTTTTATTCGGAGGTTGCCTCTAACACCGGTGTAACGTTTTCAAGCTCGCCCCGTTTCAAGTTACTCCCCGGTAACTTTAAAACGTTTTCAGAGTACCCCCGGCAATTTGAAAAAGTTTTTTAAGTTACCGGGAGGGGTACAATTAAAACGTTTTGAAATTACCCCCTCCATTTCCAAATGCCCTACCCGGTAATCTGAAAACGTTTTCAGGTTACCCCGGGGGCGCTTTGAAAACGTTTTCAGAATACCCCCGGGTAATAATTCGAACATTCATAATAAGAGAATAATGCATACATGTACTATGTACAGTTATATGAGACTATACACGCGGTCCTTATGATGAAATCATACGACGAAATCAAATGACGTCATAATTATACTGACAAGTCCATTCCTTCATTATGGAATCGTATGAGCGTTATTGCGCAAATACCAATGCAATCTTGAATTATTTTGACAAAATATAAATAAAAACAATTAACTATTGTTGGTTTTCTGAACACAAGTAAGTGTGGAATTGCACAGGTCATGTCTTGTATTATTGTTAATTAATTGAATAAAGGCGCGTACTCTCCATAACCCTAATAGGATTCCATAGCTTCATATAATTATTGCGTATAGTCAGTTTAGAAATACAGGAATTATATGTCAATAAACCATGTTGACTGTGAATCATTTATATGAATTATAACCTGAAATATAAACGTATTCGCCATGAAGAATCAACATAGGGAGGGGGATTATTAAAACGGGGGAGGGAGTTTGAAAACGTTTTAATGTTACCGGGGCCGGTACTTTGAAAACGTTTTTAAGTTACCGGGGGGTAACCTGAAAAGGGGAGAGCTTGGAAACGTTACACCGGTTTGAATGTAATTAACTATAATCGTGTATTAAATTGCGTGGTTTTGGTTTATTTTTGTCTAACGAGTGAACAGTCTATACGTACACGCACGGTTAATTGTTACGACAATATGCAGGATGCGACTTATCAGTCCATGTCTTAAGGGACTTAGATGTATATCTTAATGTCCTAGGTGTATTTAACATTCAATGATAAATACGAGGATTGTTTTAAAGTAGATTAAGGATAAGCAGTTGGTTTGATTGTTAGGGTAAATTGAATAACTTCACTAATTATAGTGGTGCCCGCTAATAATTAGTTTCATGTACATAACTTGTAGTTAAATTTTTATCCCAGTCACTGAGTTTTTGTTTCATTTTTTCATTCTTTTCGACATTTTCCCTAAGTCACTTTTCGCAGGGTTTGTGTTATTTTCACCAATTTTATACACAACGATTGTATGTGGCGTTATCTTACTTATATCAACATTATAAGAACAACTGGACTGAAACATAGATGATTGTCATACACTAGACAAGTTTTTACCTGTACAAACGGAGGGTGCCCAGTGCCCTTAAATGTAAAATTATTCAGAACTTACCAAAACTATATATGTGCACTAGAATCAGACATAAACAATTATTCTGAAATACGTATTGCGTTTTATTTCATAATGGTCTTAGTTTTGAACTGTTTAATTTCAACACACATCTACTCCCTGGGAAATTGAGACTTAAACAATTAGATTTGCGCCAACAAACTGTTTCCAAATTCTCTTCTCAGTTTTTCCTCATGTCTCGAAATGTTTCACAAACCTTTCACGTCTGCAGAATCGATCATGCTCCGAGCATGACAATTATTTCATAATTTGTTTTTCGTTTGATTTCAGAACAGCCAGAACGGTTTAAAATGAACAGATCAATTCTATTGAAGTTTGCCGCTCAAAGACTCGATTTATTTTAAATCATTCAAAACTTCAAGGAGATTTTACCGCCGTTCAGAAAGTATAAATTCTAATCCGATAAAAAACGTACTAACGTTGATCCTGTGTGAAATCACCGAGTACTTTCTGATGACAGCTAAAACTTAGTCGTCTATTGTCAGTTCGCAGTAGGCTGCATTTTAATTGAAACTAGGACCGTCATTGAAAAATAAGTGTTTTTTAAAGAAACAAATACTTAAGGTTATGTTACAACAGTTTCTGGTGTTAATGTATTACTCATCTTTCAGAGATGATTAATCTCTGTTAATGTGGTCATATCTGTATCCTTATCAGTCAAGTCTTAAAGAACAACTTATATCATGTTTCAGTAAATGGTTGAAATGTGATTCCGGCCATTCCGTTTGTTGCATTGTTTAATCGAAAAGTCCTACTGACCTGCAAACCGAATACAAAACGTATTTATATTAGAATTTTTAGCAATCACTAAACTATTACTTACATGATCTTACATGTGTTAGAACAGTGTACTGTGTGTCGTCCATTGGATTTATCACGTTCTGAGAAATCTGAGGCACGCTGAGATAAAGTATTGTATATCCATTTTACGTGTAATTATTCCTGCTAGAACGTCACCAAGTGCAACTTGTTAGTCAGTAAACATCGATAATGATGACGTCAGAATATCGACAATCATACGAATAGAATGCAATTATTTTTCTATTATAATAATTTATAATCATTTAGTATTAAAGTGTTGATGAAGATGATGCAGAAAGTGATATAAATAAATCCCAAAATAATTGTAACAGTAATCATAATAATAAAAAAATTACAACAGTGATAATAATAATAATAAAATAATTATAACCATTAAATTAAAATAATTATTATAGTAGTCATGATGATAAATATATTATTAAATTTAATAATAAAACAACAATTATTATAACAATAAAAGTATTAGTTATAATAACAATTTACAGGATTATTTCTGGAATGTGCTCGTTTTTTAACTTTGCCAAATTAGGAACTTACCTTATACATATCAAATACAATCATCTTATTCAACATATCCATTTGATCATTTCAATTGTGGAATTTTAATTCGACTTATCCTAAGTAGTTTGATTTAACATAACAGAATTAATAAGCCATGTTATTTTCAAACATCAACCTTACTATTTCTATGGGAGTCATACCAGTTAATTGTTTCTTCCCGACCTTTGTATTATATTGCTGTATTATAATATTATTGCTGATTTTCTTTAGTCACATAGTAATGTATGTATCAATTAAATAACATGTCGCAGTGGACAGTGATACATAGAAAATAAAAATTATGTTCATTATCATAGAGTAATTATGTGTAGCCTCGTGTCGTAAAATATAAGAGACGAAGAGACATTGGACTCCAATATCAAAATCTCCACGGTGAAGCTTTGGCAATAAACATCCCGGAAAATGATTTAAAAGTCATTATAAATGCATAAGACAACGACATATCGTATCATATAATAGAAGATATAGCTGAAATATAAAATTTGTCTGTGCTTAGGGATATCTGAATGCATTCAACTCTTGGATAAAACAATTCAATGACAAAAAAAGATTGCAATCGTTTAATGGAACTATCTGATTGTTGCAGGATGACTCCCAAAGGAAGCTGCCTTATATAAATAAAAAAAATCACGCTGAACAATACTTGTGATGATGTTAACTTCATAAGTCATATATAACCTCGAATCGGATATTAAACATGCTTACAATAATAGTTTAATCACTGAGCTTGGACTCTTAGTTTAGATCTATAATGTAAATATGTAATGTTTTGGATAAAAGTCACATTTTCTTTAAAAGATATAATATTGTGTCTGCATGTACAGAGTAAAATAGACAAAACCCTCTTTTTTCCTGAAGTATTCTTGTTGACACCGCGCCTGCTTACGAGTATGTGGTTCATCATGTCTACATTCACGTACTAAGTAGACTTAATGCTGAACACTTTACCCATTTTACCGCTCAAAAGTCTACACTAGACAAAATATGTAGCGACAGTGCCGCTCTCAGCAAGCTCACCTACAGCTTGTTCTACAGATATATACTAAACGTGGGTAATTGCTATTAAATATTCATCAGTAGTCGATATTTCGGTCTTAAGACAATACTTGCAGATTGAAACATTGACACAGATTATATAAATATATATACATGTATCATTCTTATAGAAACAAGACTCTCTGTGATCAATATATGGATTAAGAGCGATGTTTTCATTGAAATTTATTTAACGAATCTCTGTGATGTAATTCTCTGACGAACTCCTGTGGAATTAGATATTTTTTTACCATAATGAGTAATTAAAAGTTCTAAACAACAACTTGATGAGGCTTGAACTTTGCATTGTTTGAGGTTAGTGTGTCATTGATTGACAAAATAATGTCTCTTTATGTATAATCCTGTTTACTTTATCTCTGGGTAATATTAAAATATATTTCACGAAAACAAAAAAATTGTCTTTGTTGGTGATACCCCTCGGAATGTGATTAAGTCATAAGCCACGAAAATCTGTCTTACCATTTGTTACTGAATTTTCGTTAGTCATACTAACTGGTGTTTTTTTTAAAAATAGATAGATTAGGTTAACTACATATTTTAACAATCAGTGTTGTCTGATGTTAGATAATAGGCTTTTAGTCAGTTTGAACCGCATTGCGTCCTCACGACAATACATCAAAGATTTTATGAATGAATTAAACTATCCTTAACGTCAGTGCACCTTGAGACATTTGTTTTAAAACCTCCGTGTCATTATCGCGATATTTAATGATTTTTTATTGCCATTGTTCGTTTTCTGAATGTATTGTCTGTATGTAATGATCAATGATTGTTAAAACAAGAAGATTGTGATTATAAGTTTATGTTATGTAAACACACCTGTAATGTTTTGATATTTATCCTCGCATTAATGTCACTTACATAATCAACTCTAATTATAAGGATATCTCACTTGAAAATATTCGAGGAATTTGTCCGCTGTAATAACAAAATGACATTTTGCACTAGAATACCGGTATCTGGCTTCTCAGAATGCCATTGAACTGCCTTTAATCTGAAATCCGAATGTTTCTGTTCTAATTTTCCCTGTTAAGTCATAATTTTTACGTAGCACCTAGTTACTAATTGACGGTTACAGTATACTACATGTAGTATATAATCATATACCTCGACAAAGACATGCGCTTTGTAACAATTATATCTTTGGTCTCGTTGTGATAAATATTGGTATAGTACACGACTGGTGATGAATTGTTTCAACTTATTGTCTGTTTTCTTTATGTAACATGTCACCGACGTAACGAGCCTATTTGTTTCACATAATGTTGTATACATTGTAATGGCATCAGAGAGAAAATAAATAACACCCTTCTAAACTACAGCTCCGAATCGTCTCCGTTACCAACTAAATACCAGGAAAAACGTCATTATAAATCGAAACACATTTAGGATATTACATTAGCCAGTGCGCTTTAAGTAGAACCAATTGTTGTGTGTATTGTCTGAGACACTTGATCCAAGTTCTAAACCCATCATATATGGTAATTATCTACGGGACGTCTGTCAATATTCCCCATCATCCACTTTGTTATCATTATTTTGCCGTTTCCAATAATGTTAAAGTTGATACTTTGGACAGTTAATTGTTAGGATGTATGAGAATATATAAATGCGTGTCGGACAGGATTTGAACTATTTACACCCTGACCTTAACGAACTGTCCTTTAAGGAAGCATCTGATTGGTTGAATCTGAGATGATCTTCAAAATTGACCAAAGGCAAAGATTGAAACAATTTACCGGATTGATGCTATTGATTGTGTAGAGAATAATTAGTCTGCTAGTTAATGTTCCGTCACAAAGCAGACGATGTCTTTAATTTTTATAACATGTTGATTTACATTAATGACGTAAAAATACTTCAAGCGCAGTAAGGTATCACGTATACGTCTTTAAGTATTGTCGTCATAGCAACGTTATTCTTGACCCTATATTCGCTAAAGGTGAGATATCAAAGATCAGGATGACTATTTTTTATTGTGGTTGTTATTTATATTGCACTCACCGAAGTTTATCAGCTTCTCTTATGGTCCTGATAAAACATGTTATGATAAATGTTCAAAACAAATTACTGGCAGTAAAACATTTATAAAAGTTGAAATATACTCTGATCCTAATCTTCAGATTGATCCTAATCTAGATCAGATAGGTTTTAGTTACGTGCTATTTGTTGTTGTTTTTCGTTTTTTTTTCTTGCAAATAACTTGAGTTTGATACATTAATATGTATTTCTATAAATCTGATTCCCCGCGTAAGCCAAGTTCAGAAATATTGCGCTATAAATCAGGAGTATTATTTCTTCTGATAATGCATGCGCTGCATAAAGTAGTTCTTATAATTACATGCGTTATATTGTGTATTATTGCGCCTCTGTTTTCATTCAATGTCAAGAATTGATACTTAAAACGATCGTACATTACCCTTCAAATGATGTAATCTGTCTTTTATTCCAGTGAAACAACCTGAATTTGATGAGAAGAAGCGGATGAAAGATTTACGTATTAATGCGGGCAGAAAGATAGAACTTAATTGTCGTTTACAGAAGAAACCATTACCTAATGCAGTATTTACTTGGTTAAAGAATGACAAAGATGTGAATACGATAAATAACAGAAGATTACGAATTAAAACCAGCAAGTAAGTATCTTTATACGAGAGGTATTCTACGGAACCTCTGTGAGATTGAAACAATCAATATTAATTCGTTTAATTAACAACTTGCACTGTTTAGGTAAGTTAATTAGTATAGATTAGTGCGTGTCACTAAATGTGTACCGTATATTCCCCTTTTATCTCTTTTAACGTGTTTGAAATTACACCCTGAACACAGCTTGTACGGACTCACCTCTTTTACACTAACTGTCTTGCGACATTGTTGTGAAATTCATACTCGCTGTCTGACACATTGTCTTTTCTTCCGCTTACATAAATTCAATGAATGCGTAAAAGTGCACGCTTATTTTAAACACATTGTTTTTAAAAAAAACATGGGTTAGTTTTGGACAGAAAACATAAAACTGTCTTCAGGTTAAAGGATATCACATGAATTCATTTTGTCTTATATTTGATATGTTCAGATAGTGTACGCTGCTTCAGGGGTATGAAGTTTATAAATTTACCACACGTGCGTATTTCTGTCCGACACTTTGACAGTTTTGTTGAGCAGTGTGTTTTAACACAGTCGATCACGTGTTACATATATCATCTTTGTATCTCTTGTATATCAGTATGCATGTACTTTAAAAGTCAACATTAAGTTTTTTTCAGTTCACATTTTCACGCAATATCCTCTTATAAGGCTCTAATGTTAACTGCACCTACACCATATTTGTACAACACTGTATATCTATTTACCTTGAGATCCATCTGCAAACTCAAATCTCATTATTATTATTATTCTCTTTCTAATTATGGTCTGATCTTATGACTATACACTTTGAAAATGGCAGTATCAAAGTATATCATGAATGAGTTTACTTGAAGTCAATTTATCATCCCTCCAAGTTTTGTTAATGAGATATATATTGTATCTGTTTCAGGAAGGGTTCACGCCTTAGCATACGAAGGGCTTCAGCGTCTGATTCTGGGTTATATAAATGCATCGCCAGGAACATTGGTGGATTTGCTGAGCAAGAAGCAGAAATTGTTGTATCTGATGGTAGGTTAGCTCTAACGCCGTTATTTTACATGTTGTTTCAGTTATATACGGCGACCGATTTAACAAACACTTTTTCCTAGGTGGTATATGAACCAATACTGACTTACCCTTCCATTAGGATACGGCAACTTCTTCATAATGTGGAGGAAAATCGACATTTTTGTCTACTTTTCATGGACGGGTATGTACTGCCGTGTGCGGGAGCCAAACCCTGATCGCCGGGTTACAAACCCAGTACACTAACCATTGGACCATGTAGGATGGTTTATATGACATGTATGAGCTTTCAACGAGTCATTCTGTCAGGGAAACTTTAGCATACAATTGGTGGGGGCGGTCGCTGATCCTTAATAGATAGGTTTATCTTCTTTGAATTCTAATCCGAACATATAACTCCTAAGATAATTACTGACACATGCTGTCAAGTCATGTGGGATGTAATTTATGCAGTTTTTTTTGCTGGGCAAGAGTATTAAGCCATCAAGATGTGAGGATGTAATATTTGCCGACGTTCACTTGCTGGACAACAATAGTTTCAATGTGTACAATACCTCTCAATTTCTCAGAATTTCTTATAATGTACGTGTATGAGACTTACCAAACGTTTGACAATAAAAAAGAGGAAGAAGATCTTAGATTGAAACTGTAGTGTAGTTTATCGAAGCCAGATTTTCAAACAGAGTGAAGTAAACTGTCAGAATTGCATGTTAATTTATTCATTTTATAAATAACTTGTAATGTTGCTGTAAGTTGACAAGTTCATTGCACTACAATACATAGCATGCACTTAATTCTGCAGTAAATAAAAAAAACGGCAGATCAATCACAATGTGCTGTATAATACAATTACAGGGATGGTACAAATTACATTAATTTTACAGTTACAGGGTACAATCTTGTTTAAAAGAATAAATACCTTTGCAGAGGAATTAATAGTCTGGAACTCTCTCAGAACACAGTACACATAGGATGTGTTTCAGTCACAGAGAATTGTCTATTAGAATCGATGTCAAATCCATTCTTCAATCATTTATCCATTTTCTAGGAAGTTATTTTTTCTGTAATTAATGTTAAGCTGTCTTTGTTTTAAGATAGACAGTTAGGGAAATCTAGATGCGAGTTAGACACGGTCTTTAGACACACAGATGAAATCTTGATATTGTTTGGAGGAAAATTCCTAAACTGCTTTGATCGATTTCAGTTTAATCAGATTTTTAATACGATACATTGATGTCTACCAGAATACTGTTAAGCGATTTGAACAAAAAGCATGTTCCTTTACGGCCCGAGATAATTGAATTTAGAGAAAAATGGAGAACATTCTTGTGTGAAACATTTTATTGTTGATCTAATAATAACTGTCATTGTTGAAAAATGTGTACATATATAAATGAATATATTTGTCTATGGCTTTATATACGCGGAGATACAAAGCGATAATAGGACTTTGTCAACTATGCAAGTTTTCCATTACGTGCAATGTTTATCAACTATAAGACATGGAGAATGCATTAAGCATAGTAATACATGCCTATTTTCAGTCAAATAATCATTAAACATTAAAACGATCAAAGTACTGGAAGTGTTGTAACAGTGGAGAAGGTTAGTAGCCCAGGATGGATTATCAGTCTTAGAATAAACACTATCATTAAGAGCTCTTAAACTATGATGTTCTTGTCCTGGACTTTTAAATGATACATTGAATCCAATATTCTACAGTGACAATAAGGACAAAATTGCACAAAATACGACACATATCTGTTTCTACATATTGTAACATGTTTATCTATAATTATTATTCAGGCCCTGTCGAGGAACCGGAAGTAGGCGAGCCCACATTGATGGACGTCCAACAAAAACTGGGTAGCACTTTAAGATTATCATGCAAAATTAAATACCAGACAACTCCGGAAACTAAATTCAGATGGCAGAAAGATGGACAAGAAATACAAAGTGAAGACGGCATCTCAGTTCGTTCTAAAGGGTATGAAACATTCCGATATCTATTGCTTCTCTGGTTGTAAATGTTAACACCAGTAAAGAAGTTATTGGCGTCAACGTATTTAATATCCTTTTACTGACATCTCGTCAATTCTTCTGCAGCACATAAAACTTAAGTAAAACGTGCTGTACAAAGTGACTGTAAGTGTTTGGTGCATTGATATATGTAACTTATTTATCGTACTGTATGTGCATTACAAGTAATCTGTAAATATATGATATGTGCTTACTTTGTAGTGACGAATCAAAATTACGTAAGACCAACATAATGCCGTCAGACCAAGGTGTGTACACGTGTATTGCTGAAAACCAGGGCGGCACTCTAAAACAACATTCACGAGTTACTGTATATAACGGTAGGGTGGTCTTTGTTCATAGGTTTTACTGCACTTGTTTAATATGGAAAAGAAAAACAATTTTTCAAGTAGAACTACTATATCACATCACCATTGTATATTTGTGTATTTTCATCTGTTTTTTGTTTTGTTTTTGTCTTTCATTGTACAACGCCATTGAATATGTATTTATATGTAGAAATAGGCGTTTAAGCAAATTTTCAAGTTTTTTTTTTCACCATAAATCCCATCTATGCTACAGTTCAGACAACATAAGGCTGTGATACTGAACATTTGTTTTAAGTAATTTTATGTCGTTTGGCGTCATGTTGACGATGCATTTAATACTGTTGAAATTCTGCCCAAATATCTGTGACTCCTCGTTTGTAACGGCAAGAAATAAATTGTATTTCTGTCTTGTATTAATACCAAGAACTCCTCTACGAAATGTACGCTACTATTAGTGGTTTTGTTTTTCTTTCGTTGTGAACATTTACAGTTTTGTATTATCTATTGACATTAAAAACAGATCTATATTCTTAGTATCTGATTGGTGGAATTCATATATTAGTCTGAAAAATTGATCAATGACTTCAATATTCATTTTCAAATTCAATTCTAACCATCAAGAAGAATAAACAAACTACGTTAAATGGTGACATATTGGAAGTTCCAAAGTAAATGAAAGATAATAAAGATCTTATACGACATAATGATGTGACTGTTATATTTCAGAGTCTATTGGTAAACCTGAAGCAGGTCGTCCTGAATTGAAAGACATTAATCTAAAATTTAAACACGAGTTGAATTTAGTGTGTAAGATCAAAAAGCCGACGATTCCAACAACACAATTTAGATGGGAAAAAGACGGAAAAGAAATCAAGACTGGAGATAAACCAGGACTTGTTATAAGATCCAAGGGGTAAGATGAACATCTGCATCCATTTGTATAAATATTGATTAATTTTAACCACTGTGTGAATTTTGAGGTTTGGTTAAATTTGTGATGAAGTTTGGTTGAGCGACTGTATAAAACTTTCGGGTAATTTTGATAAGATTTTTTTTCTAATTGGATTTAACCCAATTAGCTGATGTTGTTTAGAAAGTCGTAAAGATCCTCACTTTGTCTGTTTACTCGTTTGAATCGCCGAAGTCTCCTAGCGCTTGGTACAACAAAGTCAGCCATCTTGTTTCTGGTTAACTTTTGGTTAGCATCTTAACCTTAAATTAAACCTAACCTAGAAATTGAATTTAACCCATGTTTATTCAACTGGGTGTGAGTTTAAAACAAATGACTTAAGACCATTGCTTGAACAACGACCACATTTTAGCGCCCGTTTGTTAAAGAAACAGAAAAAATAAAGGCGAGCCTTGTACAAATGACCAGCTTTTTGTTATTTTTTGCCTGCAAGTATATGTCTTCACGGTCGGTTCGAGTCAATGAGAGAGTATATACAGACTTTCAGCATGGAATGACATACGATGGAAGCACCTGGCAACTTTAATCCCTGATACTTAGTGTATGAGTCTCAGTCTCTTTATAAATACTTTTACTGCCACTCGGTATCATCTTGGCCACATATTGTTCGTTTCTTCAGCCTCACCCTGTGACTAACATGATTGGATAAGGACCGATAAATGGACGACACACCATTATACATATAAAGTTTTCATCTTTTTTTTAGTTCCGTAAGAGTTCAAGAGAATGAATTAATCACGCTCGTATTTATTGAAGTATATATTTAGAAGATTACACAAAAGTTTGAATGAATTCTATTTTACAGTGATGAATCAACATTACGAAAGAATGAAGTATATTTACCAGACGAGGGCGTTTATTCTTGTATCGCCGAGTCGCCAAAAGGAAAACTCGTCCAATCGTCATTCGTTAAAATAGTTGACGGTAAGTTAGAATATACGTCACCACTTCCTAATAACTTGCATGATATTATATATAATACAGATATGGTGTATTATGCAGCATTTATATGGTCTTGGAGATGTTCTTATATCCGAAAAAAATAGTCAGATTTTATGAATTATCGCCATTGTTTGGTGACTGTACGCGGTATACACATGTAAATGGATATATATTGTGTTGCTTACATGTATAACACGCATATCATGGTTGCATTCTTGACATGCAATGTTATCTGTCAGATTGATATGTTTAACATATAATTGTATTTGACTATATACTATAATATGTCAAGTTCAGCAATGAAACCGTCGTAAAACTGTCGCTTTGTAGTATCACCGTTTACTAATGATTGATGGAATTATTGTAAATTAATGAATTATTATTACAAGTGTATTTACAGATTATTTGAAGTATCTCTTACCGATCTGTGATAGTTTATAAACACGTCAATAAGAGATATACCCCTCGTAGTTTATTGTATTCTTTAATTGTTTTATGCCTTGTTAATTTGTTGAAACTAATAGGGTTAATTTCGAGTATCAAATTACGCGAACTTACGTTTGAACTTAGACGAGGTTA
Source organism: Lutraria lutraria (assembly GCA_964023205.1). NCBI lineage: Eukaryota > Metazoa > Mollusca > Bivalvia > Venerida > Mactridae > Lutraria > Lutraria lutraria. The sequence goes on from OZ026836.1 coordinate 16,692,122, forward strand.
ACATTTCTATTTAACGACTTTGACAATAAAGTCAGGTGTATAAGATCAGTAAACTAAACTGGCTCTGACAAGACCAGATTTTACATTTTGGCCACATCTATAAAGCAAAGAAAGGAACAAGGATATGTATCTTTTTAAACAATTTATTATTTTTGTCTTCAATAGTCTAGTCAGTGTGGTATGTGGCATATAGTCAAAACAATGTGTGTAGTTATGTGAAGATATCAAATTAGTCCTGGCATAATCCTAGCGATCATTAACTTCAGTGTGAATTAGGGACGTTAATTATGTTTGTAAATAGTTGCATTGTGTCGACACTTCACACGTTTTACCAAATATCTGGTCTATTGTACGATCGGTTTGTTCTCCTGGGGGTGATAGGCGCTTAACAAAACTAATTGGGTTATTTTATTGTTTAATTGACAACGAACTTAATTTCTTTCCCATAGATTAGCGCCCCCTTACAACGGTGCCTGTGCAGGGGGGCATGTGTTTCGTCTCTGTAGACCACCTGCCGAGAACTACGGTTATAGCGCAATGTCTTCTAAAACAGACCGTTGAATTTCTTAAATATTTGCTTACTCATTTTTTAAACAAATATTTGACATACACGAATAATCTACCGCAAAATCTGGTGAATATTGAAAGGTTAAACGCAAATTGTGCCCTGTGTGACATGCACTATCTGATAACGTTATCGAACATATGTTCTCCTCATAGATGGAACATGATACCAGGTCTATATACTGTGTAACTAGACTTAAAACTCAGAGTAATTTAATATCTAATGATATCGTTTATTAGGAACGTATGTTGTACTTTGTTCCACATTCGTAATTAATGCATAATAAAGCGGGTGTTAGCCAGAATGACGGGTTTACCAGTTGGTAACTGTAAAATGTAACTATATCAAAATGTATGTAGATATGATATATTCAACCAGCAAATCACAATTTCCCGCATGATATGCATCTACATGTTTCACCTCTATTAACTCTGCTGCATGATTATACTTTTTTGTCCATTCGTGTTCTTTTTACGCATCTTTTATCCGAATTTGATTCTAGAATGTTAGATTAGAAATGTTGTACAGTATTTTGTGTTTGAATAGTATTGTAATGTACTGGTCTATTTATGTTACTATTTTAAATGTAGTTACTAATAGGCATGCTGACATGGGAAATGTTTTTATATTTAGTTGCAAATCCCAGAGGTAAGATTGTATACTTAAGCGTTACTTTATATTGCTTCGTTTTGTGTTCCTATTTGGCTAAATGCCGCACCATCCGGTACCTGTATTATCCCAGATTTTTATACTAATATAACCACGTACTAATGTGAATTTATATTAGATTATATAAATATAACTGCACACATTAGTTGATGTGTTTATAATAAACTGTTTTAGACGCTGAGTAATAGATTTGAAAACTTACATACAGAATCGAATGTGTGAGTTGATTAACAATATAGACATGTATAATGTGTCACAATTAATATTCTCTAGTTTTACTTCGCTATCACGATGGTGGTATTCTATAAGAGGATTGTTCAGAACATCTTTTGTGTGAAATCATTAAAGGTGAAATCTGGCTGTTTGTTGAACATACCTCGTTCTCTATTCTATATACATGAACATGAACACATAATTTATAAATTCTACGTCATGACCTGTCACACACATCACTGTTTATGTTAATGTCTTGAGGCACAAAAAGGTGTTTGTCCGTTCGTTCGTCAGTCTGTCTGTTCATTTACTATTTAGTACTCGATTTTGGCTAATCTTTCTCAGTGCGAACCCAAGCTACATTTACCCGACGACCCCGTTGGCTAGAGACCAATGCAAGTATTGGCACTTATATTTATCGTAGGAACAAAATCTTAATTGAAACAATGAATAAAGAAATAAGGGATGATCGGTGGCCGAGTCATAGGGTAACACGCTGGACTACTAAACTAAAGGTCGTCATGGTTTGATGATAGGCTCCACCTTTCGAATTAATCCGACACACTTTTTCAGTGACCCCAACCCAACTACCGAGCTAGAAAATCATTGGAAAAAAGGACGAGGCGTATATCGGTGCTTTACACCGGGCACGATAAAGATCCAGGGTTCCCCTGTATCGTCTCTCTCCCCTCCCTGGGGTGACTCTGACACGATCATAGCTGTCGAACGGGCCGATAAACAACAGATAGGCAAATAAGAATAAAGAAAAACAATTGCTTTGAATTGCATGACTTCACTTTCCACGATATGCTTGTAAGGTGGTTGTGAGAGCTGACAGCTCCAGCCTGATAACACGTACTGCGGTTATAGTTCTTTGTTGTTCAATGACTAACACATTGTCACGCATGTCTGCTAAAGGAACCAGAACTTGGTTAAAAGTTCCTGCTAGGATGGTCATCGTGAGACAATCAACATAATATTATATCAACCTTGATATCTAATTATTTGTAAAATCTTCGATTTCTTGTAAATTGTAATTCTGTATTGCTAAATGTTTGAAATTTAAAGTTAGCTTTTGGGGATAATATAATTATGTACTATTCATATAGAACAGAACGTCTTATTCCACATAAACTAGGGAATGTCCTCTTGTGCAGAGTGACATAAAACATGCACAGTCTAAAAACCTCTCATTGGTGATATTTTTGTATTACTTTCTAGTATTCGAAAACCTTCAATTTTATTAGCTGCAGATACCTCCATAATCCCGTAGAGCGAAAAAAAACACGACATGGTCCTATGATGGACAGAGAATTATTTTAGATATTTAGTTTTCTTATCAGATACCCTCTTTATTATATAAACTAGCATGGTGTAACCTAGGACTTTAATTCGTAGAATTTCTCCAGTCTTTCAGTGTAGTTAACTTTAAAAATCTCTTATACACCCTGCTGTGTTACGTTTCTACTACACCATAAAACATACTACCCATTTAATCGGTGCATTCGAGACAAACTGTAAAACTTATCTACCAGACTAATATGAAAGCATTCTAGAGCATATTGGTGTATAGATGTATGTGTATTTAGGACCCAAATTATTTTAGCACCTGTTTTTTTGTTCTAGTGTAGTTATGCCGTACTATTTAGACTAGGAGAGCGTTTTGTGGTGGTTTTGTTGTATAGTTGGTTAGAACACAGAAACTTTGCGTGTGTTTTCTGACACTATGAATTATTCAGTCATTCTTCTATGTTTCTGTCGTAAAGACCTATCAAATAATTTGTACACAGGAGCTTAAAAGTTGCACACAAGCTTGTTGAAGCTCAACTAATTCTTTAGTATTCTGTTAAATATTCTCTCCTATTCAGAAGATAGGTTTCTGATCTTGTATGTATGTCCGATCGTCCATTTGTTTATATGTCAATGAAATATTTGAGTTTATTTCTGAAAGGTCGCAGCGTCAATATTTATATCCTTCTTTGCAGAAATTTCATCAATGTCGTATTTTGTCTTCCTTATAATCCTGGTACATCTTTACCAGTTTACAAAACATTCTGATTGTGTAGAACGGTACCGGATATCTGATATATATAACAAGATGACCCCTTAGTAGTCAAATCTGGGTATTTACATGGAATGTACATATAATGCCCTAAACTGGTTCTCGTTCCATGTTGCCATGCACGCAAGTCAATGGGAACCAGTTTAATAATGCCCGTCTTGTATATTAACATCTTATTATATAACATGTCCACTGTTTATATATTATATAATTTAATATATCTACATCATTATATACTTGGTGCTAGCGCTTTTATTTCCCTTCCTATATGGTCTGGTACCGTGTATTTACAGCTAACTATATATGTAAGCCAGCACATAGCAAGGAACCTGTCTTTCGCTTTGGTTTCTGCTTGTTTATTTTTTTTTTTGGTTTGATTTTTCTTATTTACATTCCAGATTATGTTTATGATTATATTAGCTGTGAATCCATTGCTAGAACAGTACTTTGATTTATTGTTCGTCAGTAAAGTTTTAGTTCGGTATTAACTGGTGATAATTCAATTCACAAGACAAGATGAACTGCAAGAATTTAGACTGATAATTATGATAAATGTTTTGTGAATTCATTACAGGTCCAAAAAAGAAAGATGTATGCAATCCATACGACAGAGAGACGTATTGTCTAAACAATGGAACCTGCTACATTTACACGGACATCGATGAAAAATTTTGCGAGTACGTATTATTTGGGCTGTGCTATCTTGCGATATTTGCTTCGTTTTTATTTTGAGAAAAAAACATATTTCATGAATGCAAAAATGTTTTTTAGCATATCCAATGATCATGAAAACCAATCAATTTGTGTTACTGCTATGACGTCAATTTCATGAATTGTATAAAGTCACCTGACCGTGACGTATATTCTCGAAAAAATTAAACAGTCCGTGCGTTGGCAACTTACAATTTTTGTTGGTAGTAACGAATAGTCTGTCACATATATTCCAATGTCTGTCGAACAAGGTTTACACAATATAATTCACTGATTAATGTTCTTCAAAAGAGCGTTAGAACAATTTAGACTATCCAAGATGCACGAGGATACCAAGTCCTGTTTTTATCATAGATACTTTCAAACATAATTTATATACCTGTAGTTGGGATTTTGTCGTAAATTGACATTCATGAAAATTATTGTTTACGGAATGCATGTACAATAGATACCACTGAATACATATATGTATATATACACGATACTTGCTATGTTATGTTACACTATTTTAGATTTGCATTTTTTTATTAAATTATACTTTTGGTATATTTTAGCTCTTTTTAGAATATTGACAATATTTTAAAACTGTTTTATTGATCTACTGCTTGTGGGTCGTCTGTAGAAGCGACTATTTTAGCTTTTTTAATGGTGTTTATATTTTCATACATATTGTTTTCTCGTATTTTTCTGTTTATGTAAATATGAATGTTTTTTTTACGTTTAAAGTGGTGAATGACTCCTTGTGTCTGTCTGCGTTACTTTTGTATAATGTATTCATACTGTTCCGTTGTGCATTAACAGTATTTGTCTCGTTTCTTACCTGGGGTGAAAATAATTAGTTCAACGAAAGGAGCTAGCTTTATTTTATTGAAATTTAATCCGTACAGTAATATTTATGATGACTCCTTCTTTGAAACTGTAAGGTATACTGCTGTGCTACAATAGTATACCGGTGGTAACATTTATGTTTCAACATCTCATAAATTTCTATGAGAGATAGAAAACGAACTCACATATTTTCACCCTGCATTTCCTTTGTTTTTTATCGCCAAGATTTTAACGTGAAATCAGTCCCGCATTTGTTCTACGTTTTAATATACGAAATATTGACAGAGTGTTTTGCTTTATAACTATAATTTAACATAACTCCATATTTGGTGCTGGTTTTAACAGATGTCCTAAGGATTATCGAGGATTAAGGTGTGAAAGATTCACCTTGGAGCGCACCAGACGAATTTCTGAGGGTACGATACAATATTACATCATTTGCTCGCTGGACATGCGCAGACGACTAAAACTTAGAAAGCATTATGTAGCATGGGCATGAAATCTTATAAACATATACATAACAACTTATTCCTATCCTTTTAGATATATTTAATCAGTCTAAATCTGAACTAAATATCTATATATCTAATTGCATGGTTACGTTATATCTATATGATTATTTCCTGATTTAAAGTACAAGCATGCAGAGTGCTCAATTATTACGTCACGAAGCGTGCATGTGTAGTCTCAGACTATTATGGAAGATAGTTCTCCATAAAGGGGGAAATGTTAAATGAATGGATTACCTGCCCCTGTTACAAGTGTTTTCGTCAGTTTGTTGGGAAAAGGGTCTTACTTTTCAGCATTCTAGGTCATAGTACTAACTATCAACTATACACAGTAACCCTTATAATCAATGCAGGCATATGTACAGTTAGTTGTTTTTCTTCTGAAGTTATAAATTTTAAGTTTTTCAAAATTCCTGTCATTGCTTTTTTCAGTCAATTCAGTGAAGAAAAAAAGTTAAATTAATTTACGCGCTTCTTTAAGTGTAATGTATCTTTTTTTAAGCGAAATATCTGTGTAAGCATCTTCTATACACCCGCCTTCTTCGAGGGTTTTTGTACATCATTTATTGTACACTGTTAATAAGTAAATTGTTGAAACATGTACTAGTACATATGCCTGCAATGTTATATCCACTACTTACTTCGTCTTGGTTCCTTAATTGGAAGTTACCATTGACTGCTCATGTCGTCATTCCGTATAATTATGTCAGTCATTTGCTTCGGCTGAGAAATATTTCAAATCTGAACTTTGGACTTAGAATGATTTTAGTAACATTTCATTGGTTCCGTACAAAAATGCACGTGACATTTCTACCAATGAGATAACACGTTATATATTTTAAATCTGTAAAAGGCAACCTCATTGGTCTGAAGGTCTCTTAATGATGAAAATGAAAACCGCAGTCAATATTCAAATGGTGAATGACGTGGTTAAAAGGAGTTTTTTAAGCTGCATGAAGCAATAACTACAGACGGAATACAAATGATTGACATGGAAGCTTATTTTAACGTAGTTTCCTACATGTGTTATCTCAGTTCGAACTCTTTTAGAAGTTGATAGATATAAAATTATTGTTGTAAAATTAACACAAGCATGATTACAATGCATGTTATTTGCATTTTGGAACTTTCTGAAGGTATTAAATCTCAGAAATTTATGCAACATATTATTTTTAAGCTCATTGATGTAAATATTATAAACATTATGCTCGTTTCGACTATTTTTGTTGAATCATTTTGATGCTGAATTATTTTCATTTTTCTTGATTACAGCATAAGTTTAGTTTTTTATGTCATTATGTGTTTGTGTTAATTTTTTTTTAAGGAAATCATGATAAGTTTATATTTATTTAAAGAGTTCAAATTTTGATGCACATATAGGAGCGACTTTATCTGTCAACTCACGTGATTTACGTCACGTTGCTTACGTCATCTTTTATCAAATATTTTTCCTCAGATGTTGCTATGGTAACGTTACCATAGAAAGTTTTTGGTAAACCTTCAGTTTTCTGCATTTCGGGTTGGGCTATTTGTATTTAATTTCGATACAACGTACAAAAACCGTGAGTTGACAGTTTAACAATGGTGGTCGGTACAGCATTTATTGAAATCGCTGAAACCTTTTCTTAAATATTCACCTATCTTTCCTGTCTATCTCTCTGCGCTAGGTGCCAAGCCGGTTTTTACGGGGGAAGATGCTCGGAACTAGATTTCCCCGGTAGAGCCAGTATGTATACCAGATTTTATCATTACCACTATTTTTAACTGAAATGTAAAGTTTTTCAAAGTAAAGAAAATTTAAGCTTATTTGATATTATGATTAAGTAATACGTAATTTTTTATGAATGGTAACTTCGCGTGTGTTTATGAAGCGTTTCTGTTTTATTAATCTACACGTTTGTAGTAACTCAAGGTCAGAGCATGCACGGTTGCGGTGGTAACGGTTCAAAAGTATTTTTATTCGAAATATATGAATTTGTACATTACTATTGAGTAATCCATGCTTTTAGAAGCTTAAAAATGCTGTATTGTAGTAAATGTAAGCTTACAACTTTATATTTCATAACCCTATACTAAGGCATAGTGGATATTGTAAATTCGCCATTGAATTTAAAATGCAAATAATCAGTGACGTAATAGTAACCCCTCTTTTATTTTATGACACCCTTATACCCGTATTACCCCTTTTCTTCTTGATTCTCTAACCCCCTTTTTCTAATTTACATTTATATTTTATTAATATGCGTTGTAAAAAAGAAATTCTATGAGACTTAGAAAACATCAACTAAAAATATATACTAGTATGTCATACTGAGTTAACATATTTATAAAACTATCCAAGATAGTTCAGTTTTACCAATAATACAGAAGCATCAGTAAGTTCGAAATCAGGTGATTGGAACAGCTGATGACGGCGTTCTTGTTTTACTACAACACAGACACTCGAATTCTTCAGATTTCAGACCAATCTTCCAGTCTCAGTTCGCGTAGTTTTTAATTTACAAATGAATTTGAAATAATCTAAAGTTCTAGAATATTGTTCTTTCTGTTCCAGGCATTTCTCCGTTAAGGAGAATGCATATCATAAATGATACACTTTGCATTTAAATGTAATAGATCATATTAAGAGAAGAAATTTGGCGTTTCTAGGCAAATAGTTTGTAAGTTTAATTGTTCTATGGAATAAATAAATGCTTTGTGATGAGTGGTGACTATACCCGCGGAAGTCATTAACATAAACCTCGTCTTTACTTGACTTGATCATTTAAAAAATCCTTTTTCAATTTCATCATGTTTTACATTATAAGGATTGGCAGAAGATATATTTTATGTTTACAACCATAGACACTTATAAACGAATCAGATTTTTGAAAAAAAAAAAAATGAAAAACTTGTAAAAATGTATTTGACTTCTACCAGGTTCAAAAACTTACTTTTTTGGTACCTATCATAAAATATGTTTGAAAATGTTAGGATTCCTTCAAAGAAACATCATTGAAAAAATAAAAGTAGTAACAGTCAAATTAGTGACTTTTATTCCACCACCGCCTTGTCACACCACCGGGGACCTTGGAATCAATACACTATCTGCTTTATGTTGTATAAAATAATTCAATCGCTAAATACAATTAACTGCTAATGTAGATTTTTTTCAAAAATGCATTAAGAGGCCATTAGATTATAAAGTAAGATATTGCTTGAAAAAGTTTCGTGAAAATAATGTTTATAGAAACATACATCATATTGCGACCTAATTTACCGTCCTATCTTTTAGTTTCATCAATCTCGTACATAATTAGAGCGAATGTTCCACAAAACTGTTCTGTTTCTTCACCATCAATGATATCAGCGATACTGATTCAAACTGTGAGATGTTTTCACCGGTTTATAGATCGCTCATAGTGTTATCTTTTTTTACGTCAGCTGGAGAGATCAGATTTAGCCGCGGCTTCTTGTTATCTTGATTGTACCCAGCTCAAAGATTCTTTAGCATAGTACATTGTATATCTTTATAAATAAATGAATACTAAAAAAATGATGGTTCAGGCTTTTAAGCTACATGTTTTCGTTCATTTAGTTAACAATTACACAGATAAAATTTATTTAGATTCAATAAAAGATCACGCTGTGGTAACGCTGTTACCTTCCATCACAAAAGGCAATAACCTGAATTGGGAATTCACATTATTTGTGATAACCAGGCATTATCATACAAATTTAGGGAACTATAAAGATAATGCGGCTTTAATTTAAGGATAGGAAGCAGAACTCAAAAGGGCTTTTAAAGGGAAGACTTTGTCATATTGATGCTTTATTCCTTCTGTAAATCTAGTTAGAAAAAATGTTGGTGTACGTCAAGGAATTTGTGAAAATCATTGATTTGCTTTAAGGAAATTATATTATTCTCGTAACAACACGAAAGGATTATAATCATCAGAATTAATGTGATAGCTTTTCCCTAAAACATAGATGCAATTTTCCAGGAGGAATTTCCAAGGCAAAACGTTCATACTAATTCTGCTGTAAACCACCGTGACGGTCATGACAATGTTGATAATGTAATACTTCTCTTATACAACCATTCTAAACATTATGAGCAATCTGTAAGATGATTCAGTCTCTTAATGACATCTGATCAAGGCAACGTTGTTCTGAATTAAAATCTTACATTATATGATAACGTGTGTATGCAGTATATTTTGAATAAGGTTTTTTTGTTTTCTCTCCTTTCATGTTATTTGTAGTTATCGCTCGTTTATTTGGGAGTGGCTCCAAATGACAGCTAGAGATACATCCGGGGCGGAGTTTATTTTGAATAATTCATTTCTTAAGATGAAAAACAACAAGTAAACAAGTAAAGGAGAGAGAAAAAATACAACGCTTCCTTGTTTTATAAATATTTTATATTTCACAAATACTGAACATGTTCTCATTCTATTTAGAAATTGTACATTTATGTTGCCTTTATTGTACAGGGGAAGAGAAGTTAGCTCAAGATCGAGCATTTGTCATAGTAGGAATCATTAGTGGCATATTACTCTTCATTGGTATCTGTGTCGCTTCTTATTTCCTCGCAAAGTAAGTAAACTCTCATTGAAACATTAATTTTTCTGTTCAGCATTCTTAGACAACGTCTAACATTTTCCGACATTTTTCGGCGCCATTCGGGTCTATAAAAGACCGGAGAATACCAAAATATGCCAACATTTTAAAAAGTCTCAATATATACAAAGAACTGTTGCTGCGTTTTCACTTAAACCTTTGGCATAGTATTCGAACAATTCAGTGGTATTTTCATCAATACCAAAAATCAATAACTAAGAACTCTAACATCATTTTAAGTCCATTGATGATGCCAATACAACGTGTTATAGGTTACACACACCTACTGAAGTTATCTTTCATAATGCGTTATCAAGTACATTAAATTCATACATGATAGCAAATTGATTTATAAGTTACGATATTATCTCCATTATCAAATATATATACCTGTATTTTTCTAGGCAATCGTACCAGTGTGTGACCCATACCTAGCTAACACAAACATGTTTTGATTATTTAAACTTTTTGCTCGGTTATGAAGGTGGATTACGGTTAAATGTGGTCGTAAAAGTAACAATGCTTTAGTACATCTCAAATTATGAAAAGTTTTTTGATTGTACTTAACATATTATGACGGACAATTCTTTGAATTCCGCCGTACGTGTTTTCAAAAGTCAACTGCAAAAGAAATGTCATTTAATGCATAGCCTGGTAAAAGCACCTTTGCGAGTCCAGAAACAGCTGAATATTTCACGATACTTTAGCCTCTCACAAACCTTAACCTCTGGCCAAGTGATGCCAGTAGATGTGTGCATCAGTTTATACTTTTGAATCTTGCCAGAAACGTAACATACTCCATGTCTCCCATTTGTTTACTTTACATAGACCGAATGTATCCCATGTTTTGACAAGCACATTACTAGGCTATTACGTTGGGGTTCCCGGAAGAAATGTTTCAATAATAGTATGTTTTTACGACAGTCCCTGGTTTTAGGCCAGTGCTTGATACTTGTACAAGTATATTTCTCTATTGTAAGATGTGTACAAATGAGTATCTTCTAAAACAGGACACATTATAACAACAAACAGCTCATTTACATGCTATAGTATAAGAAAGACTGATGAAGACAGAATGTCCTGGGTACCAGTACATTTGATGTCGTTCATAATGTCCTTACTGACACCAAAAATTTTCATTAACTTCCAGACAACGTCGGGACAGGTTCCATCGTCGTCGTAATCAACAGAGGGTAAATGGCCACATTGAAGACATTCCGCAGGTTTATAGACCATTAATCGGCTGTGATGACATTGATGGACTGACGAAGAAGATGAATGGAGTTCTTATACACAAGGTAATTACAGAACATTCTATCACAACGTTTTAATCTGGGAGAGACATAAATGACAATGTCAGTGAAGATTGCATACTCAGTCATTTTCTTTCACTTTTGATTAAAAAAGCATGCAATGAGTAGACATGTACTTACACAATTCGGGGACAGGTTGGTTAATATAGGATAATTGGTAATATGTCCGTCGTAGAGGGCTCAATTAAACATCGTAATATACAAAGTTAATTAACCCAACCCAAAATTACTATACACGTACGTTCAAATATCAATGTTCAAAGCATTTATTTTTAATAAATTAAAAAAAACTCATTTCATTAGAGTAATAACCCTGATATAAATGACGACAAAAGTAGCGAAGATGACGTCGAAGTTGAAAATGTTGGTAATAATAATGGTGATTTTGACTTGAATTGATGACAAGTACTAGTATATCAATAATGATGATAAAATTAGTGCTGCATATGTGAACATTCATCCAGCCATGTAGCGTCGAAAATCATGAAACATTGGAATTGATTTCCATTAAAATAATAATCATTATTGGAACTAATTGATGTCTACAGCTTGATTTCACATATTTTCTCATGAAAATGGTATTCTTAAATTGTTGGCATCTGGAAAGTTTCTATGGTTTTTGCTCTGTTAACGTAAGATATATTTATTTTATGAATTTACGATTATACAAATGCAATACAGAGGGGTAAAGATTGAAAATGTCGCTGGGAGAAAAAATATAAACCTAACGATGTAATGCGTTTACTTTCCCATTATTTAAAACCAGAAATATCTTCAAAGAATTGATTCGTGATTTTAAGATAAATATTTATGTGAAATGTCATAAAATCGTGTCTTCTATCTGATTAAATCTTGTTCTAACTAGATTCAGATGTTTTTATTCGTATGATGTTATAGTGTTTAGGATGTCAAGCAATTAGAATTTTGTTGTTATATTGTATACAATTATCTCGTTAAAATAGTTTAAACATTGGACAAAACACAGGAGTCCTAGTTTCACTAACTTTCCGTCATACATGACAGAAATACTGTTTAAAACTCCGCAAATGTGTCCTAGGAAAGTAGACGTGTATGCTTAATATGATGTTTACCCTTTCAGGAAACACAGACCACTGAATCGTGTTTCATAGGTGATAACACAACGTTATACATTAGTCCAGTTGAGGGGTATGTTAGAAATGATGGTAGTGACAGAGGTTCTAGATCAAGGAAGGCTGCAGTATCACTCGAGGAAGATCCGAGAAACTGGGTGAATCGTAATAATAACCATAATGAAAGTATGAATGATAATGACAACAAGAACTTTGGAGATATTAACAATCTTGATAATCGGGGTGATCATAGAGGCAATGACTTAAATGTAGAAAGTGATTTAAACGATCATCTGAACGACCTAAGTCCAAGACATAAACCAATCCAAAGTGAGAGCGAGCCTGCAGTTGGTGCTAATCCACACATTGCCAATATTCCAAGTCCGAAATCCACACTTCCTCCAGCGATAAACCTCGATACGAGTGATGAAGAAATCCCGGGAGATGGTACACCATTAACACCTTTACATATTAGTGAGGATGAGGATAACTCTGATATTTTCAAAAAATGCAAACCAAAGACTGCTGACGGTAAGAGTAAAAGCGAAGAAGATAACTTATTTAAAAAGTGCAAGCCTAAAAACATTAATGATCCAAGCGAGGCAAAAGGATTTGAGAAGGAACCTGAAGTTAGTTCTAGTTCTGGTATGAATCCAAGACCCCATAGACCTGGACCAGAAAAGGCATCTAATATTCATAATACTGGAAGGCACGAACGTCCGCCTCACATGAATATCGGCAGACAAGGAAATCCCATTAAGTCCTCTAACAGGCCAGGTGGTGGGAGAAGAGAGAATGCTCCCAGATCTGGGCCACTGCCGCCAAATGCTCGGCGTCGTGAAAACCCATCAATTCCTTCTAACAAACATCTACCGCGCAGAGACGAGCACAACAGGATTCCCAGACCTAAGGAGACCAACAGTGAGTTACCTGTTGCTTCTCCTGAAAACAACACTGCTGTTTCAACAAATGGACTTGGTGATACTCAGTACCGTAAGCCATACACTGGAGGAGGTGGAAATACAAGTTCAAGCAAGCCTGAAGATCGAGATAGTGATAGTTCTACTTCTACTGAAGGGTGTGACTCACCGAACACCGCCTGGCTTAACTCCCAAGAATTCTCTGATCATTCACCGGATCATCATAGATCTTGGAACGAGAGAGGTTCGCCGGAATCTAGTAGAAAGAATACACCTCCTTATTTTAATTTGTTTCCAAAACATGGCGACAAAAGTTCTGGAGCACGTGACAGACGAGATGAAGAAGGAAGAAACAATAAAATTCGACCTTCTATGAAGGACAAATTTTCTATAGCTATCTAAAAATGATATGGTGTCTGTTCCTGTTAAATGAGCTGTCACCTCACAAATATCCACGGCGCGTGCTTGGGTGGCCGTATATAATTTATGTTTCCATTTAAAATGGAAGTGTATCGTATTCTGCGCGATTAAAGAATGTTAGACAGCATGGCTTGTGTTATATGCTTGCATTGCTAATACGTTTATGTAAATGTATAAACTAGTTCACTTTCGTTCTATGAACAAAAGATAAGTTTTCGTAAGAGAAGTCAAGTCCATCATAATTTGTTTCATATTTACGTATTACACAAAACTTTCATTATTGTACATTGTTGTTTTATTTGTGTTACTGTGAAAGCATTGTGTATTTATATTATATATTGATTGTACGTCCAGGGCATCTATTAATACAATCCAGAATACAACATCAGCAATATTTGACAGTTGGTTTATTTAATAATGTCAAGTCATGTTCTACTCATAATTCACCTAATCAAGTTTTGTTTGATTTGTTAAGTGACTTTGTATGTCCATTTTATGAAGTGGATATTGGCTGCAAGCTGGATGTGTTTGTTTACATTTGATTATTGTATTCTTAAGTTTCCCAAGGAAATACTAAATTTCCACTATTTTGCATTTAAGTTAGAACTTTTATATTGTTTTATTGTGATATGTGGCATAATGTATGTGTATAATGACGCTAAATGTGTGCTGGTAGTGTGTAATACGAAGTATTTGTAATGCATTGAGGCACATTTGTGTATTACGTCATAACGTTTGTGTATTACGTCATCAAGTTTGTGTAATACGTCCCATCAAGTTTATCATTCCATGTAAATATATGCATTTCTATTTATACTGAACTGTTGATCAGTTCGTTTCTATGAACTTTGTGTAATTAATTTAAAGTATAAACACTCTGTAATACATGTGCGTTATTTTGTTTTATCTATCTCAATATTAGCTTAAAATAACAGTAGTGAAATTATTAATTGTTTATCAAATTTTCTTGAAATAATAAGGTATAAATCCATTGGATTCAATTCTTCTCAAATTTCAAGATTTCTTCATGATATATTAATTATTTACAGTAAGTTATCAGAAATATCTTACTATAATTTGTTTTCTCTGTAGATAAAATTGATTAAAAAAACAATCAACTATTTTTCGTTTTTCTGAAACATGTGCTATGTAATAACAAATTTGCCAAAATGGTCTCGAATTTTAAATAATTTGGAAAAACTGACTGTTATAATACATTGCTCATGAACTATTTTCAAATCATACATTCCACATTTGTAAGGTGCTTTTATTATGACAACATAACATCAATTATCTTATGAGGAAATTGTAATCTGCAGAAGATATTGATTTTGTAATATGAGGAAACAGTTATTTCAGTATAATTGAGTTTGAATTGTCGAAGCTAATGAGATTTTAGTGCTAACGTAAAAACGAGTATGAAATTATAGTTATCAATTCTGTAACCATGCAGTCAAAATAAGAAATGATTTAGGCATAATGATTATTTAGTAATTTGATAGTCTAAATGTGTTCTCTATAGTCGATTAATGGCATTGTACTTTGTAAAAAAACATATTTTCAATATTGTATTGAAAATAAGTTATAAAATGACGTATTTATTGTTATAATACTATAAATACACGTTTCATCCTTTCTATACTTGTATTTGATTGAATCATTTATTGTCATTAACATTTGCAGCTGAGAGCAAATGATGTTTAAAATGTGATCATGGCAATATGTAAGTTATTGTTTTTTATTATTTATTTCAAATTGTGTATTTTGATGCTTTTAAACAATGCTAATGCTATTATATTGATGTGGTAAATATATATATATATTATATTTATATGTACATGTGGCACTGCCAGTGTTATTATTTGGTAAATTGTTGTACAAATGTAACATTTGTATGAATATATGTGAACATTTGCAAAATATTTAGCTATAATACTGTGTATATATTTTGTTTAATTGTTAATTTATATTGTAAAAATATGCAATTCGTGTATTTATTATAAAAAAGCGTTTTCCTTTGAATATCGTGTGTATAAATGAAATGTTTAAATGTTGGAAAAATGAATTCTGAACTGTAAATCTTAGTAGCAATGTTATTGTGAGAAACTGATATACATGTACAGTATTTGAATTATTTCATAATGAAAATCGTTATTATAACATGTCGGCTGATTAAAATTTGAAATTCGAATTAAACAAACCTGAAATTAATTATCTAAGAAAATTTTCTTTTAATGAAATTCATGCTATTATCAAGTTTTATTAACTAAAGTTTTTACAACACTTATGACGTTACAATAATATTTGTTTACTTTATTGTTGTTGTTTTATATGTGTGGCTTTATAATGTGAATTCATTTCCGGAGTTTAGGTGATATATAGGTGAATTTTATTTATTATCACAATGATATGACTTAAATTTTATGCGTAAAAGTATATAAATATGTTTGTATTTATTGTTTTAGTTGAGTATATGGGTCTATATGTATCATTAAATATTTTATAATTATTGTTGTTGTACAAACTATACTGTTAATATGTTAGGATTTTTAATTGCAACAAAATCAATAAACCAAATGCTCTATATTTTTGTTGATAAGCACATTAGTTATATCCTTTGAAAACTACCGACTAATATACATCTGATACAGTCGAGCCTCTTTTATCCGAACCTATCTTACCCGAATTCCTCTCTGATTCGAACACGCAAGGTGGTCCCGAGTTTGACTACCTATTCAATACTTAAATTTTGTAATCCAGAACCGACCTTTTTTTCCGAAAACCTCTCAAATCCAGACATTTTGTCAGTCCGAACAAGTTCGACTTTAAGGAAGGTTCACCTGTGTAGAGCACAGACGACGATGATATGCTCACTTAGTGCGAGTAAAGTTAATTTTATAAATCCAGAAACTAGAATCAAGTTTACAAAGGGGAGTACATTGCACGATAACAGAATATTTAGAAAATACTAATACCCGCCTCCGTGGTCGAGTGGTTAAGGCCGCTGACTTTAAATCACTGTAACCTCTCACTGATAGAGGGTCTAAGCTTGGCTTCGAGCACCGCTACCGACCATGTCTCTTTATGTGAGAAAGTAGACAGTTAACTTACGGATGATGGGAGTCTAGTATTGGTTCAACCCAGGAGCGATGGTTAAGTATACACAGTCCGAAAAGGGGCGTAAAATTCGATATAAACAAAACTAGATACCCTGGTGACAGAGGCTATCACTCAATGTCACGTTGCATTAAACTTAGTGTCTGCCCTATTTTCCCATCGTACTCTTAATAAAAGTAGGTCAAACTCTGCTGAAGAGCACAGACAGTTGTCTTCATGAAATTAATCGGTACAAAATCCAAACGATCTCGGCAACTGGTTGGCTGGAAAAACAGGGCAAACACTAACTTGTAATAGAATCAATATAGGAAGTGTTAATTTTCTATATTTATTCAAATTCAAGTAGGCCTAAATGTTGAGTACATGTACTACGCGGCCAGGACATCATATGGCAAACGTACATGCATGGTACTCTAGTACTTTCTTAACGGCGCGAAGTCAGGCACGTGATTAACTAACTCACAATTAGACCAATTAAATAAAATCTTATACTTTAGTATTTACACATACCATATCGCTTATTGAACACACATGTACAGCTAAAACTTTAAAAAGATACGCATATTGGTCAATTAAAAGTTGTCAACACGACTCGGTTCATGAAAGCGTGCGAAACGAGCTTTGTGTGCGGCTGGTTCCCTAGACATAAGCACAAACTATCAAAACCCTCCTCAAAGCGGGGTATAAATGATTTCGGCTGAAACTCCAGACGAATCCACATTATAGACGCTCTGTGTTAGATGTTGCGAACACCATTCAATATTCAGCCAAATTATAGGTAAGGATATTTTGTTCATCTGTTTGTTTTTGCCAGTTTATTATCAATATTCATGAAGTGTAATGTGGACATTTAAAACCAAACTAGTTCTCCGGTGTTAGCTACCAGTACTTTAGTCTTTACTCTCCTTATAAACGCCTGTAACCATTCCATCATCAGATCACGTGTGCATCAAATAATCAATGGACCACGGAATAACTAGTTCTATGTACAGTTAGTTAGATTTTATTCTACTATCAAATATGGCAGTGAATTTAACCGGTACTAGAGATAGTGTCACCTGGTTCGGCCTTTTATCTACATGTCCTTTATTCATAAAATGCCTTGCTGTGGTATTCATCTTACGCCCTATCATGAGACCACGTGGTTGCAATTGCCTTTATGAATGAAATAAGCTGATCGTTCATATTTTGTTATATATATACAATGTATATAGTTTTATTCAAGAAAAAGAAAATTTGCCTAACATTCTACATTTTGTACATTTATATATACTTACATTTATTTACGATTTACATTATTTTTTCTCTAAATATTGCAAAACCACTGTCAATTTAAAATGCGTGTTAGTTATCTAAAATGATATCAGTAGCTGTTATTCTGGTGACGGGATATTCCATTATATTTTAAAGTTATTTTCTGTAAATACACGAATAACCTTACTTATTTGGCTTTCCGGCTGACCAATTTCATAAACGGCGTTTGTCTAAAATTATCAAGTTAACGGTTACGGAAATGCCCGAGTAGTTACGATTGTCGGAATTTTATACTGAGTTGGACAGTTCATGTAACATCCTTATATTCTTATTTAATTCTGATATCACCTGGTTAAAACCAGTTTGCCTCTTTAGACGTACTGACAGATTTCACAAAAGCATAAATATTGACATTTCAAGGGTTTAAAATGTCATTAAAAAATTGAGTTTGTTGATTATTTATGTTGCGGCTGAATATAACTTAATATTACTTATTTCTACCATGTAATAAACGCTTGAGATATTTGACATATATATATATATGATAACCTGAAAATGTCAGATACACCTTGATTTATTTGAATATAATAATATATCATTACTGAATATTGTCGATGTCAGTTGTCGAAAGATAAATCTTAAAATGGAATTGAGTCCCTTTAAGGGCTGTTGAAGTATACCGGTATTTCGGTCCATGTATATCACAGTATAGGCCCTATGCTGTTAAACGAAATATGTGTGTATTAATGAGAGGCTTTGTATTGGTCGTATACATGGGCATTTTTCATAAACTTCATGCAGAAGTGTAAATGCGTGCCCTGCTGAGCTATCAAATTATAATGATATTCGAATTTCATATTGTTTTACGCTTTTGATGAAATGTAACTACATGCATGCTATATTTAAAGAATGCTATATCTTGTATATGAGTTATATGGAAACAAGACATGTCTTTTGAACAGAAAAACAGCGTAAAATGTATTTATTCGTATTTGCTTTACATTAATTCCACCCGAATGTTAAATGTTTGTTAAGAACGTGTGTATCACTACAGATTTTACGAACAGACAAACTACACATTGAACATGTGTATACTGGTACTGGTCTAAACTTCCAAACCATATTCATGCCAAGACAAAAGGTCAAACGTGAGGACAGACAGCTACGCTGAAAAAATCCAAACATTGATATTTTAGGTTGACAAACCCCTTTGATATTGTATAGCGTATCGTCAGTACCACTATACGTATGCTAGCAGAAGTGACCTGTCACTTCACAGTAGATGGATTTAGAATTAGAATTATGATATCTATGGTCAGTTCAGTTACTGATAAGTAATACTAAATATATCTTCCTTGTACGATTTGCAATTACAATAGAGTTGTCGTCCTTCCGCGCGGGAAAAACTAGCGACCATGATAAAATCAAAAGCACTTTCTGGGATAAAAAGCACATGTGTGACACAATGGTTAAAAATACCATCAAAAGATAAAATGAAAGAATGTCTGAGTAGGGACAGTGGGACCAGGGACTACTCTGGCTAAATACTGTGAGAATCTTTTTAAAACAAATTTCATAAACGAAATTAAGATGACAGATTAAAGTTATTGAAAATAACAAAAACGCCATAATCTCATATCGTTCAACTGCCTCTGAAATGATAATAACTGACTGAGCCTTGCCAGAAAGTAATACATTGCACTTAGCCTACATATGATATGATTCTTGAGTCCAAGTATAAAATAATTAAATTTAACCCCAGTCATAATTATTTTCTCATTAGACACTTTAAGATTTAAATCTATACGAAAAAAAACCAGACTGTAGGCTAATTAGCAATATTGTCATTTACTGTTTTTGCTAAAACTTAATAATCACGCCCGTTTATCTCATAACGAGTGTAATTTATCCTTCGGCAAAAATGATGTGAGGAACTTAACATGTGCTGACTCGGAGAAAATCCATAGCTAGCTAACTGCATTTCGATATTTTTATACAGCCTGTATTTTTCATAATTTTGGAAAAAAACTTACCTTGTTGACAAACAATATGGGTGCTCACAACAAGGACGGAAGTTCCTCACAACATTTTTGCCGAAGGATAAATTACACTCGTTATGAGTTAAACGGGCGTGATGATAAACAACTAATACAAAATAGAATTGTACAAAAATCTTTAAGAAGATGTTAAGGGAGAGAATATGATAATGATAGGACAGACAGAGAATATGATAAGGATAGGACAGACAGAGAATATGATAAGGATAGGACAGACAGAGAATATGATAAGGATAGGACAGACAGAGAATATGATAAGGATAGGACAGACAAAGAATATGATAAGGATAGGACAGACAGAGAATATGATAAGGATAGGACAGACAGAGAATATGATAAGGATAGGACAGGTAGAGAATATGATAAGGATAGGACAGACAGAGAATATGATAAGGATAGGACAGACAGAGAATATGATAAGGATAGGACAGACAGAGAATATGATAAGGATAGGACAGGTAGAGAATATGATAAGGATAGGACAGACAGAGAATATGATAAGGATAGGACAGACAGAGAATATGATAAGGATAGGACAGACAGAGAATATGATAAGGATAGGACAGGTAGAGAATATGATAAGGATAGGACAGACAGAGAATATGATAAGGATAGGACAGACAGAGAATATGATAAGGATAGGACAGACAGAGAATATGATAAGGATAGGACAGACAGAGAATATGATAAGGATAGGACAGACAAAGAATCTGATAAGGATATGACAGGGAGAGAATATAGGCAGAGAGTGTGGTTCGGATAGGATTGCAGGTTAAGATATCTGAGTGAGATTTGGATGAGAATTTTGAAACTTGTTAAAATTCTACATGGTTGGACATTTGAAAGGTTCTGTGGTGCAGAAAGAAAAAAGAAAAAAATGTTTTCGATACTGTTCAAAAGATGTCATTATCTACAATTGCAATGATGAAGTTACAATTTGAAATTTATAATAAGGCAGGAAGGCATTATAGATTCATTTTATTATGCAAGTTTAGTTTCAAATACAATGTTTTATATCTATGAAATATGATCAACTAAAATAATAAGAGCTTAAATCATTAAAAATATATAAAATCTTGTAAGGAACACATTATTATAACAGTGATCTAGATATAGAAGGAGATAGATCATCCAGATGATACATTAATAATACATATTGAACACATTGATTGTATGCATGTTGTAAGTGTGCTGGAGAATTATTATGTAACAAGCAAATAAATACAGATTTTTATATATATGAAATATCGTATTTAGAGATAATTATGTATGTGTTGTGTGACTTAAATTTTTCAAACTGTTTGTCTGGTGGCAGTAGAGTATTCTGTATATTTTAATATAAATATACTTAATGCAAAAATGTCATTTTCTGCTTGTCTGTGGTAATTTATAAGTGCAATCATGAACATGCACATCATTTTAAATGAATTGAGATGAAATAATTAATGAATAATAGACTGTGCTTCTTAATATCAGGTCAAATCATCAGATATCTAAAATAAAATGTAGATCTCAGTAAACCATGATAAACTTGTCAGCATGTAACACAGATGTTTGTAACTCAACAACAGAATGGATCAGTTTCCAGCTAGACAACAACATAACAACGCTCCACAGCAAGCCAGTAAAGCACAATCTTCAGCTAATTCTTGATCTCTTCTTTGTTGTTCGTATCTGTTGTCTTTGTAAACAATTCTGTAATATAAATGTACATGAGTGACATTATGTTAACAGTGATATGTAATGACTATGATAAATTCCCAGGTGAAAATGATGGTAATTTGACTAATTAAACTACCATGAACTACCATGGTAGACCACAGACGCTTGTTTAGAAAAAATTACCCCACCCACCACGTTCGCTCTTATGACTACCAATATACTAGTACTGTAGTAGTTGTATGTATATTGGTAGTCATAAGAGCGAACGTGGTGGGTGGGGTAATTTTTTCTAAACAAGCGTCTGTGTGGTAGACCATGTTTTGTTAAATGGCACCACAGTTTTTCATGTCCTACAAACCATGGTCGATGAAGACCATGAACGACCATGAAAAACGATTGTCACTCTTCCTTGATGATGCTCGTCAATTAAAAAAGGTTAAACTGTAACGCGTTTTGATTTATAAAATTTCAAATGCATGTATGATACAATCAGAGGAAAAGGTCTTCATAATTATGGTGTTTCATCATTACCCCACCCACTTCATTTCATCATAAATTCATAATTATATCTTAAATATGTATCTGTTATGTTTGGTTTTTCAGCTGTATTTAAAATCATTGATCTATCAAACACCTCACTTATGAATACCTTTTCCACTGATTATAATTATCATACAAGCATTTTCAATTTTATAAATCAAAACAGTCCTGTCAGCAATCCTATTATATTTAAAGATAAGCATGGAAACAGTGAAGCTCACTCACTGACAATGAAAAGCTTGTAAAATGGAGGACAATTCTCATCTAAAATATCATGCATTTCAATTTCAGTAAAATATTAAATTCATCAGTATTTATCTGGATATGAGTCTTGTGATTAAGAAGGGAGTTTATTTAGAAAGGTTTTTCACAGATCTGTCTATAGAACAGTTTCTGAAGAATATAAGTCAAGAAATATTCTAACATAGTTCAAGTACTGGCAGTATTACAGTTTTTGTTTATTTTTTTATCCTTTCTTCATGGGAATGTGTCTGTGGTGAACTTATGATTCCATATGTAAGGCTATGTTTTAAAAAAATATTCCAAAATATATCAATTGATGTGTTTTAAAAGATTTTTTATCAAAATGCCTACATACTAATCTTATATTTCATGCCCATGATAGTCAGCCATTGTGGGCCATGCTCAACAATATTGTAGCTGGCCATGGTAAGCCATGGTCAACCATGGTCATTTTCCACAGTTGATGACCAAGGTAGTAATAAACTGTGGTGCCATTTAACAAAACATGGTAGGCCATGGTCATAGGACCATGTACAGCCATGGTAAAATGGCCTTCATTTCGCCTGGGCGTTAAGGTGTAAAAAGATGTTTGTTTCTATTATTAGTTACCCATCGTACACTAATTTATCCCCATGACCCCAGATACCTTATTAAACCTGAGGAATGGTACATCAACTTTTTCACCATTTTTTTACCTTTCCACATACTTTTTAAAAGCCAAATAAATAACAAATTCCTGACCTACCTACCCTATTTTTAATGAGCATGTAAACAGAAACGAACATTTTTTTAGACAAATACAAGCATACAGCACCTTTTTTATGTGCCTCAACTCTGAATGATTATGCAACTCAAAAATGTAAATATTATAAAACTAGAGCTGTCACAGAGGTGACTAATACCCCGCTGCCGCTTTGACACTAAGAATGTGATAGTACACTATACGGCTAAGTTCAAGGGGACATAACTCTGCAATGAATGGATCAATAAACTGGTTCCCGTTGACTTGTGTGTGGAACGGGAACCAGTTTAGTGGATCACTGGGTATGAAAATTTAATGTAGATGATATATTTCAAGTTTCAATTGAATCCCTTGAAAAATGTGGAAGTAGTTCGCTACACAAAGTAAGACTGCCATTGTACACTACTATATGGCTAAGTTCAAGGGCATATAACGCTGGAATGAGTGAATCGCTGGGAATGAAAATTGTGTCTTGCACACCTACATTTAATATTGATTAAATATTTCAAGTTTCAATTGAATCCCTTGAAAAATGTTGAAGTAGTTCGCTCCACATGGCTAAGTTCAAGGGCACATAACTCTGGAATGAGTGAATTGCTGGGAATGAAAATTGTGTCATGCACATGTACACTTCATGGTGATAACATATTTCAAGTTTCATTGCAATTGCTTGGAGAATGTAAAAGTAGTTTGCTCCACAAACTTTTGATATTTTATGTGGACGGACCGACAGACCAATGACTGACCAACAGACCAACAGAGTGACTTCAATATACCCCCTCTCAAACTTCGTTTGCGGGGGGGTATAAAGATATTTTGTCATCATTAGTATGTCTTTGATAGTTATAACCCTAAATATTTGAACTTTATGGGTATAAAACCTTAACACAAGTTTATCTTAACTATAGATAGGTATCACCAGCAACATCTACAAACCAAAGACCTATACTTTTAAAGGTCTTTGTACAAACTTTTGACTGATACATTCTGCATTAGTAATTCAATCATAAACGTACACACTGGAAGTCATATTGTGAAATTATATGATTTATTATATAATGATTTTAAGATGGTTTAGAAGCATAAAATACCAGTGCAATAGGTTATGCAACTATAGTTACTTTCCAACATTTTTATAAATAACATTATAATCAAAGGGAGATAACTCGAATAGTTTAATGTTAAGTTTCTATACAGAGTTACTTACACTGTCTGTGGTTGTTGATAAGTAGGCTGTGGCTGTGGGTAGGGCTGACCTGGGGGTCCATATGGTTGCCCCTGGGGTGGATATACTTGTCCTGCTGGTGGGTAAGGCTGATTTTGATTTGATCCATATGGAGGTGGCTGTTGGGGATAAGGGGCTGAAGGATTCTGGTAACTCATCTTGATGAAGTATAAATGTTTACACCCAGACCTGAAACCAAATTAAGTGTAATTAGTTCATACATTTAAACCTGGACATTTTGTATGATTCTCATATAATTGTGACAATATTCAGTATAACCAGATGAGAAAAACAAGAAATGACTGTGTCAAAATTATCCTTAATTTGCGAATATAACAAAAGAATGATAACTATACAATTGTGATAAACATTAGTATGATGACAATAAGTATATGACATAATATAATATGATTACAGTAACTGTACTTGAACCATCATGTCACCTTTTAACAAAACAAGGTACATGACTATAAGTAACAAAATTACACAACAATACAAGGCAATTTCTTCAACATAAGTGTTTTTTCATTTCATTTCTTATAATTGATTGTTTAAGTGGAAACGTTTTCATTCCAACTTTGAAATCATATGCTTTAAGTAAGGCCAGAGTAAATGAATGACTAGATTTTCATCCACACACATACACTTATTTATCTTCAATTTTTATAGACCCCTAAAGACCTTTAATTTAATAAAAAAAAAAAAAAAAAAATGTTATTTAAGGCATAAAAAATTGTTTGTTTCTTTAATAAGTAACTTTTCTATCTTAAGGTTTTAATAAGGATCGACTAAAAGTTAGAAAAGAAACTGTCCTAATTTTTCATTTATCTCCACTCTAGCGGATGTAATTTGGCTTTCCGGTTGGCTGATTTCATAAATTAATTCAAAAGGGTCATCCTCAGTGAGACAGGGGGGGAGGAGGGGTGTGTGTAAAAACTCTCACCATCACTAATTAGTTAGGATCGTTACTATTCTAATCATGAAACACATTGGTAAGAAATAATTGATTATGATGAACATTTTATCAGATAAACATTAACTTGTTCAGATAACTCTATTCCTGACTTGACATGTAAAATGTACTTCAATATCCAGTTATGTTATAAGTTGTCATATTCAATCACTTATTTTGTTACATTACAACTTTATATTGCCAGTGGTTTGATAACAGTTTCACAATACTATCTTCCTTAATACATGTATTGTTTCCTTAAACTTTTAATACTCACCAGTTGTGTCTTGTGTTACTACTCTTCAACTAACAGCAATATTCCAAGTCTTTCATGCAAAAGAAAACACTCACTTAAATTTTACTTGGAGTTAATCACAGTTCAGTTAATGTTTATGTTTAATCCTTGTGAACACTATATATGTGATATACAACAATAATGTAAGATGATCATTAAACACTGACTTACTCACTCAGATAACATCCTGGTCACATGCATGGACACTATAAGGCCTTAGAAAGAAAAAAGTGTTTTTCCTGGTTATACGCTCATTGATGATTGGACGGGTAGGTTGGGCTTTTATGTTTTGCTTTTGAATGCGTGTGGAAAAGAAAAAGGAGAAAATAGATGTACTGTACATGTACAAACAAACTTGGTTTGGGTGACTCTAGGGTTAGGGTCAGGACTCTTTGTTCAACCGGAGTCAATTAAAGAAATGTCCATAAGTGGATTTATGTGGCTGAATTTTAACAAATTTTAACATGGGAAAGCCACTTAAGTATCCTATCATTAGTATGTGCGTTCCTCTGTCCATATACAAAGTCTTGGGTCATGGGGAAAATTAGAGTAGGTCACTGGTAACCAGAAACAATAGATTTTTATTTAAGTCTTAAATAGAATGAGTAATTATATATATATAGCAATCATGTGACCATATCAACGTTTTAAGCAATATACTGATATCATGTGTACTATTCTAAATTGAATGAACACTTGTTTAATGATCTAGTTAATTCAGGATGAGTAGATCAAGGTACACTTAGATAGTATCAGTCATCACAGTGATTGTGAGTTAAAACCCCATAAAAGTCACAATCACCTTTATAATTAGTCACTTAATCGTACATGCATGATGATTTGCCAAGCAAAAATTACAAAAATTGAATATACGAAAAAAAAGTTTTTTCTACCTTTTTCATGATTAGATGGGATGTGTTCTAGGAACACTTGAGGTTTGTTTACAGTCTTCAGCAACAATAGTTGTCTGTTCTCAAAGTTGAACTATTCTCATTCAATCTTCACCAAACTTGCAAGGTCTTTACAGTGGTCTAAATATCTCCACCAAGCTAATTGCCTCCAGCACTCATGAAGTATTTTGCTTGATTCAGCAAGACTGACACATATAATTTGTATGTACTCTGAATGGAACAATTCCCATTAATTAATTTTGACAGGTGTTCTTTTGCTCATTCAATTCTTGATAATTTCTTTTTGTTTATTTATATTATTGAAACAGATTTCTCAGGGAGCAGGTGTTATATATATATTGTCCTCATGAACTAGCTCATTGGCTGATGCCACAAGCGCATCCTATACAATTTTCAGACGCCCCCCTCTCTCATCATTTTGTTTAGTCTGTCTAAACCATCCGCAACGTTTTTGCCATTTATAAATGAACAATCTATAAACATTGTTCTTTCCTCTTGCTGAACTTATCATCATTTTCATTGTCGCGCATGGTGTTTTGTTCGGTGAAACACACAATTTAGTAATCGTATGTTGTTCTTCTGCATCAAGGCGCCATTTTGCAAATATCAAATCTCGCAGATGCTGATAACAAATGCCCATAGATTCAAAATGATATGTCTGACGTCACTGAAATTTGCATGAATTGGTGTTATAATATGTCGCATGCAAATGATAGACGTTCAGTGTAATCTCGCCAAAATTATAAATTTTGTGCTGTGATATCTGAAACATCAGCTGTTCGAAAATTGGGGTGGCCCGCTCAACGCTACCATTGGTTATTAGATCGGCTGTAACTTATAAAATAACAAGTATAATTTCATCAGAATCATTGATAATGTGGGTATTGGATTATGTTTTGTGGTGGTATATAGCTTAATTTGATGTAATGACATCGGGAAAAGTAATAAAGGGGGTGTTCACGAACTTTTCGGACAAGCCTCGTACATAGGTTGGATGTGTTGTATACCATATAGGTTGGATGTGTTGTGTATCACATAGGTTGGATGTGTTGAGTATTACATAGGTTGGATGTGTTGTGTATCACATAGGTTGGATGTGTTGTGTATTACATAGGTTGAATGTGTTGTGTATCATATAGGTTGGATGTGTTGTGTATCATATAGGTTGGACGTGTTGTGTATCATATAATTTGGACGTGTTGTGTATCATATAAGTTGGATGTGTTGTGTATCATATAGGTTGGATGTGTTGTGTATCATATAGGTTGGATGTGTTGTGTATCATATAAGTTGGATGTGTTGTGTATTACAAGGGTTGGATGTGTTGTGTATCATATAGGTTGGATGTGTTGTGTATTACAAGGGTTGGATGTGTTGTGTATCATATAAGTTGAATGTGTTGTGTATCATATAGGTTGGATGTGTTGTGTATCATATAAGTTGGATGTGTTGTGTATCATATAGGTTGGATGTGTTGTGCATCATATAGGTTGGATGTGTTGTGTATCATATAGGTTGGATGTGTTGTGTATCATATAAGTTTGATGTGTTGTGTATTATATAGGTTGGATGTGTTGTGTATCATATAGGTTGGATGTGTTGTTTACCATATAGGTTGGATGTGTTGTGTATTACAAGGGTTGGATGTGTTGTGTATCATATAAGTTGGATGTGTTGTGTATCATATAGGTTGGATGTGTTGTGTAACATATAGGTTGGATGTGTTGTGTATCATATAAGTTGGATGTGTTGTGTGTTTCATATAGGTTGGATGTGTTGTGTATAATATAAGTTGGATGTGTTGTGTATTACAAGGGTTGGATGTGTTGTGTATGACATAGGTAGGATGTGCTGTGTATAACAAGGGTAGAATGTGTTGTGTATCATATAGGTTGGATGTGTTGTATCACATGGGTTGAATGTGTTGTGTATCATATAGGTTGGAACTTGGATGTGTTGTATATTAGATAAGTTAGATGTGATGTGCATAACATGGGTTGAATGTGTTTTGTATCTCATGGACTGAATGTATTGTTATACCCCCACTACCATTGGTAGGGGGGCTATATAGGAGTCACTTTGTCGGTCAGTCTGTCCCAAAGTTTGTCCATGCTGTATCTTCTCTATGGATTTAAGAATTTTTTAATTACTTGGTACATTTGTTCACAATCATGGGACGGTGTGTCATGCGAAAGAATTACGTCAATATCTCCGAGGTCAAGGTCACAGTTGGGAGTTCAAAAGTAAAAAATGGCCATAAATTAGCATGTGCAGGCCATAACTATGTCATTCATTGTGAGATTTTAAAATCACTTGGCACATTTGTTCACCATCATGGGACGGTGTGTCATGCGGAAGAATTACATCAATATCTCCAAGGTCAAGGACACACTTGGAGTTCAAAGGTAAAAAATGGCCCTACATTATTTTGTTCAGGCCATAACTATGTCATTCATTGTGAGATTTTAAAATCACTTGGTACATTTGGACCATGTTTCATGTGATAGAATTACGTCAATATCTCCAAGGTCATGGTTACACTTGAATATCAATTCTCAAAAATGGTCATAAATTAGCTTCTCTTTTAGTAATCTATTGTGGGATTTTAAATTAGCTGATCACCATCATTATAATAACAAGCAATTACACGGATTATCGCACGGATTTTGTACTGTGACAAGGCGGTATGTTGGGGTATTTTAAGTCACTCTGTGGCAGTTCTAGTTTATCATATAGGTTGGACATGCTGTGTTTCATATGTGGGATTGGATGTGTTGTGTATGATTAGATGATGAAGACTAAATGGGACATACTAGTGAATAGCATGTTATGATCTATCTCTGAAGTTAATACAGTTCAGACGCTTGTGGATGATATTGAAGTTTTTTTGTTACACTGTTTTCCATGAGGCTTTTTGTTCTTTCACTATTTTTTTAAAGAACATAGTTATTTAGGAGAAAAAAGACAAGCTGAACAGTAAAATAATTTCTAAGATATTTTTATTGCAGAATTTTATCAAATTCTCATAAGATCAATGAATACAGAACAGATCTTTGAGTAAAGGCAATAATAGCATTCTATATACATATAATAAATAATAGTAAAATAATCAAGATTACGTAATCAAACATTCATACCTGTATACAAATGAAACTTCAAACAAATTTGAGGGGGTGTCAAATAAATACCCGAAAATGTATAATAAAATATCCAAAATGAAGCAAAGATACACAACACATTCAGTACTATTACTTAAGTATGAATCAGAGGTGGCGAATATTGGATACACTGGTAAATAGAATAAAAAATAAATCCACTTTAATTAATTTTTCCCAAATATTTTGAAATTAACGCTCATGTCATTAAAAAAAAAAATTCAAATGTTTTGTGTTACCCAAAATACAGTGAACCGCAAAATGTTCAATTAACTATAACTATTAAACAGTAATTTGTATCAATCAGAACATATAACTTTAGAACAAAACACTGCAACAATGAATGGCAACCCGTCTAAGAATATTAAAATGAACATGAATAACAAAATTAGATCAGTACAGAATAAATCTAAACTTATTTACATTGAGGTTATTTAACTTATTTATCATACAAAAACTATGAGAAATAAAATCTGCTGATGTAGCATATTTTACCTGTATTCATATAATGCATTATTTATATGGTGCAACTTCTCTATACTGACCAGATATACAGTGCAATCCTTTCATACTGACCAGATCTAAGAATCACCGGTGTTGTACAAAGGTGGCTGTTTATTAGAGTATGTTATAAATAGAAGTTGTATTGTAGTAGTTAACCAGACATTCTAAGAGGAAGATAGACATAATGTTTAATGGCTGTAATCAATGATATCTTTTCTTTGGAGTCTAGCAGGCACTTGTTTCATGAAAACTAAAATCATTTTTAACTTCTGTGAAATTATGAGAATAAAGAAACAACATTTATAATAATACTGTTAAATATTTATTTAAGTCAATGTTACAGTACAGATGTTTGAGTGCAGTCAATAGATGTTGTTGTCTTTCTTCATTTGCCTTTTATGGTAAATTGACAAAAATATCTCCCATTAATTTTCAGTAGTGTCTGTTCAGATTATCTCCCTTTGATAAAGCAAAACAAAACGATTTGTTAACCTTCCAAGACCAACAATTGTTTTATAGAAGCCTTGCATTTGAATATTTTATCATTACTTCCATTTTATCAAGCAATGACCACATTTTGCCATGAAATGTCTATTTTCCAATAGCTTACAATTTGGCTGTGTAACGTCATTATTCAATGTATTATAAAATAGTTGTTTCTTGGCCAATTAACATTTTAAAAAGTAGATGTAGGATTTCAATAAATTTTGAGCTTACAATAATTTAAATTGAATTTAATGTCCAATCTCAAAAACAACTATTATGGTGTAAAAATTGCTGTGTCAACCAATTAGAAACTCTAGATCTGAATTCAAAAATTAGATTTATGTAATCTTAGAGCCAATACTTGGGTTGATGGCAATATGTGCTATGTAATGCAATGTAATGTATCTTACAATAATTACATGTTACATGTATAATGAAAACTGTAATTAATAATAAACATTATCTTAATACTTCAACCACAAGGCAAAGAAGTTGTTTTAACATTAATTGTAGGCATTAATAAACTACATGCATACATAGCAGGCATAGTTCATAACAGGAGACATAATTCTATATTTGACTCATCTTTACTGCAGTATACAGCTGTTCTCTTACTAAGTATACAAATATTTAATTGTTCATGAAAATTATCAATGGCAAATAAACTGAAGATGCAGATTTAAGCTATTAACAGTTGTTACTCAGCATGTGTTTCTGGTGCTCTCAGGTACAACCTTATCATATGTTTTGATAAAATCTTAAAAACTTAAAATAAACTTAAAACTTCACATATAAGTGTATCTGATATTTGTTTCTAATTACTGTATAACCTGGATAACCACAGGGTCTTGTTTCATATCAGAGGTTCTTGTTCTAAAAACGTTTCAAACCAATTGAGAGGTACTCAAAGTCAAAGATGATGATTTAGTAACATTCAAATCAATGAAATTAGAAAGTAAAGTTCGATTTAGTTTTCTATTTTTCAATTAAAGAAATTACAACCCTATTTATTTCTTAAGATTATACATCTGTCCTTACAGCCCCATGTAATATGTATGAATTTCTGGATCAACTCTCATAACTTTAAACCCCTGTGGAATTTTCATGTATATTTGCACCCAATGGTAACATGTTAACAATTCCCTGTAAGATACATCCCCGATCCCTGTGGTAATATATAAATGCTGTAATATTATATACTCCCCAACTCCCTGTGGTAACCAAGTCTAATGTATAATCAGATAAGGGGCTGATTAGCTGATAAGTTGTTGGATGAAACATTCCAACTTCCTGTTTAGAATT
The DNA here is from genome assembly GCA_964023205.1 of Lutraria lutraria. Lineage (NCBI taxonomy): Eukaryota > Metazoa > Mollusca > Bivalvia > Venerida > Mactridae > Lutraria > Lutraria lutraria. Next base: position 16,724,470 of record OZ026836.1, read on the forward strand.
CTTGTATTTTATCTACAAAGAAGATACAGTTTAATAGGTTGAGTATAGTTCTTATCAGGTAGCTCCTATCAGGAAATAACTTCTACATGTAGAATGTTCTTAGATTGATGAGAAGGTACAAGCAAGTTTACCATCACAGACCAGACATATATCAGAATTAACTGTCAATCAATTATTTGTTTCAACAATAAAAACACTGTATCTCTAAAGATTTGCAGGTTACAAAGATAATAAAAATTTTTGTGAACAAAGAAAGTTGATATCGTTCACCAAGGAACCTTCATGAATATCAAATAATACAGGGCGTTATAGTTTAATTTTAAAACTGAGTTTGAGAAAAAGATTAAATTTTGAAAAAATAATCAAAAAATAATATAATACATATCCTTGATGTAATATTAAGGTCTATAACCTCAAAATTGTTAGACCCCTGATTGGCCCTTTCCACGAAAAAACAAAACTAGAAAGGGTTTAATCATAATGTATTTTACTTCCCTTAGAAGTTCGCCAAGTTATTAGGTACCTAATCAGAATATTTTGAAATGTTTTATTTAGCAAATTGAAATCTTTATGAGGGCTAAATATAGATCTTACAACATACGAAAACCATATTTATAATAAAATGAAGTTAAAAAATTCAAAATGATAATTTTTTAAAGAAATATTTTTTAAAAATGTACAAATATCAATCACATCAGAAGAGATTAGATTTTAAACAATCATAACATCTGTGCTGCAATCTTATGTTAGATATCGCCTGTTTGTAAAATATGACTTCAGTTTCCATTTTAATTTCCAATAGAATAAGTACCGAGTATGTTTTATTTGTTATAAGTAATTGAATTTATTGCAAGATAACTTCATGCATACAACTTTTAAACCAAGCTTAAAGAACAAAATTAATAAGAAACATGGTATCAATTCGTGTAATGCAGAAAGTGTAAGATATAAGTAATAAACAAATATTGAAATGACTGACAAAGTAAATCGAGTCAAAGATAAATCTAGAATAATTATTATAATAGGAAAGATAATCCAAGATTTTAGGTTATAAAACTGTGTTTAAGGACCAGACATAGAATGCAGCCTTATCATTGGTTAAATTCAAAACAAAGATCATAAAAAACTAATCAGAATGCGGCATTATCATTGGTAAATTTCTTTTTCATTGGATAATTTTAGAAACAATCAGACAGAATGAATCATATATTTTCAAATGAACTTGCACAACTATCAGGTCATAGGACTAAAGTTTGAATACTGAGTGCAATTTAATGAAGAATATATTCTTTCTTCTGATTTCTGAAATTGGTCAATAGCAAGGCTTCATTCTGAGCTAGTTTAAAAACTCTTGATTTATAATCTAAAATCCTAGTAAAGGACAAAGTTCAAACAAATACATTCAAGATAAAACTTCCCCCTGCTTGACTGCAATTTAGGTTTTGCCACAAAAATATTGTAAGATTTCTGCAATGAAGCATGTACATCAGTTTTGCGTTTAATCCTTCAACTCCATATTAATAATATATACTTGACTAGCACATTCCTGTATTTTGTGTAACATCACAGCACTTTAACACCTCATATAACAAATATGTACAAGTTATAACCCAATATATCCATTAAACAAGTTAAAAATAAGCATTGCACTTCAAACTAACACCTTGACCTTCATTCTGAAAGTCAAGGTCACCATTTTTTGACACAATTTGTTCAATAACAATATACACACATTTTAAGATGACTTTAATCTGACATCTATAAACTAAACATCCAGACTACCTTAACAATCATCTTCACCTTCTTGTACTTTGACTCTTCATAGCATAATTATGTCCTTAATGTCTTCACAGAAGATTTTATGTTCAGTAAATTTGTTAAACAAATTCTGTCTTACAGGATTTGAAGACATAGTTTTGTTTTAATAATAGTCACTTAATTGAAGGAAGTCACTGTTTGGTTCTTTTGTTCAGGCATATTATCGCGCTATAATCATTATGCTGAATATTTACAACCAGTCCAGAAGTTGTAAGGTTTTATTCAGCATGATAGAATTCTATCTCCGAGTTCTTGTAATATAAGATTGATCTTCAAACTTGGCATCAAGTTTATCAATTAAACCTTGTAACATTTCACAAGTCTTAGCTCACTCAGCGAGATCAAACTCTAACATGGCATCAAGTTCATCAGTAAGTCCTTGTAACATATTATCAATCTCACTAAGAACATCTCCAGATTTCTGTTTAGTGCCAGGTCCAACTTGTCTGAAATATAAAGATTTAATCAGGTAAATAATATACATACTTAAGGGACTAAGTTCATTTTAGAACAAGTAAAGCTAAGTCTCTGTAATTTACGTACCATTCAAGTTAATGCATTATTATAAACAATTACATAAAGATTATGTGTTTTTTTTGTAGACTACACAATCTTTGTCTGTGTGTAAAATACAACATATTTCTATTATTTCTGTTGCATTCTCTGTTTGAGGAGAACATTATGCTGTCATTTAAGTGATTTACATGTATTTAACTTATGTCATGAAGTTGATTAATGAAGTCAATACTGGTGGGTAACCAACTGGCCCATTCAATTTCATCCAAAAATAATTCCTTCAAACAATAATGATATTCCATATAAAACAGACCTGATATGACTAATAATACAATATTTTATCTTCATACAAATTGTCACAGGAAACAAGCTTTAGCTCCAAGACTGGTAGTAGAGAGATAGATTGATTCATCTCAATTCAATTATAAGATGGCATCAAAATTACAAGATGTTTGATTTGATTACTAACATAAAACAGAAATCCTTTGGGAAGCTTATAGAACACTCCAAATAATTGATAAACAAAACATACAACTAATTGGAGATATTTGTACCAACTATTCCATGGAAAATTGCAAGAGCATTCATTAAATTATTAACAAATGTGATCATTGAAATAATATGTAGAAAAAGTAGAACTATTGATTTACCTTTGTGGTTTGGGAGATACTGCAGGCTTTACTGATGGTTTCTGGGGAATTGTTGGACGTTCAGAACCTATAACAACAACAACTTTGATATAAATAATCAAATACTTTACATACCATACCATATTAAATGTGCATGTTCGTAACATGAACAGGATTAAAATATACAGTCTTAAACAAATTTATGTCAGGCTGTCAACAGGCACTGAGGTTATAAAACTTGAGTTCGATCTCTGAGCTCAAATCTCATATTTTGTCTTTTAATGTTTCCAAGTTAGTTAGGATTAGACAATAAGAATTAATTGATCTGAATACTAGTATGTATCTTAATACTACCCCGTAGGTTATAAAACAGTCTCATAGCTGAATCTCTATTCCATTCTTGAAGTTATATGGTTAAAAACATAGGGCTATTTAATGTTTAAATACATATTCAGGTATCAATTATTATAAATTGTCTAATCATAATTAATTTAAAAACATTAAAAGACAAGATTTGAGCTTGAAGACTGATCTCAAATTTTATAATCTCAAACCCAGAACTCTAGTACATGTATCAAATTTCTTTTCGGCCATAATACGATGATCCAAGTAAACATTGATTTTGTCATTTACTTTAAAGACATGAAAAGCGATATATATTAAAAATCAATTGTCCTCACCTGTAAGTGGGGATGAGGGAGATGTTTGTGAAACATATGAGGCAGTGACACTGGCATTATATTGTGGGGGCATCTTCTTCGCTTGCTGTTGTTGTTGAGAATGTTGCACTGTTGTCATATCAGATCTTTGTTGTTGTTGATTCACAACAGGTGGTTGTGGTTTCTGTTGTGGTTTTGGCAACAACTTAGGTTGTTGTAGTTGCTGTACTTTCTGTTGTTGAGGTTTAGCCAACTTATTTGGAGTCCTTTTAATTGTATCATTGCCATCACTAAACATGTTATCATCACTATCTTGTTCTTCATGACCATCATCAAGAACCATCACTAGAGATGGTTTAACTTGCTGTGCCCTTTGTTTAATTGTTCCAACATTTTCATTAGCAAATGGTAAAGTATTAGAGTCTAAACTTGATGTAGAAGAACTTAAATTACCAGACGAGTCTTTCCTCTGTTTTTCTAAGTCATTAATTGTTTCTTTGTTACCATTATTTAAATCAGTGAGTTTTTGAACACTATTTTGAGCATTGGATACAGATACACCATTATTGTCTTGAACACACGATTGAGAGACAGAAGCAGACTGGTTTATGTTTTGGACTGGTTCAGATTGTTCACCTTGAGACTCAGTTTTAGCTTGACGAAGCTTAACACCAAAAGCACTTTCAACACCATTTGTGTTACTTGGGCTTGCACATGAAGAACTCTCCCTTTTCAGTCTTTGTTGTAACATATATTCCCCTGATGTCGTTTTATCTGACTTTCCCAATAATCCATAATTAGAAATTTTTGGTTCTATAATTTCCATAGCAACAGGAGTTGCAGAAACTAAGTCTTCATTATCAGAACTAACGTTATCCCCAGCACTATTTTCCTCACTTTTCTTGCCAAACCTTTCCGAAAGACTCTGAACACAATTAACAAAGGCTTGGGCTTGAGGCGCACACATTTGAGGTTTTTGTTGTATTGGGGGAGGAGAGAGCACAGAACTAGTCATGTGACCTGAACTTGCTGGTGTTAAACTAGTGTTTAGGGTAAGATTTTTATTACCAGACTCTGTTTGACGTAAAGAGGCATTCCTCTTCGGTGGAGGAGGCGGAGCTTTCTTTGCCCTACCCCCAGGCGAGTTTTGTTGAGACCCTCTTGGAGAGCCTGCCTGTTGATTGGTGTAACTGAATTGTGTGTTAACATGCAGTGGACTTGCAGGTCCTGGCTGTACTTGATGCATTGACATTGGTGGATAGTTTGCATAATTACTGACAGTGCGAGGTGGACCCACTTGAGGCGTGTCATAAATGTGCTCCGAGGTCCTCCTCTTCAAACTTCCATTAGACGCAAGAGGAAACTTAAATCCTTCTAAATTTTTCACAGGGCTTTTATAACCATCAGCATTCTTTTCAGCCTCATGTTTCTCAATGTCTATAATGTCAGGTGAACCTTCTCGACTTGACTGCTTTGTCTTTGCAACGATCATTGCCACAGGTTTGGGTTTTGCAGCCACTACAGGAGCAACAGACGCCATTGGTGAACCAGACATAGGGTAGTCCTCTCCAGTGGGCGTATTCTCACGGTCAGAATAATCAGAAGTTCTGTCTGCTGGGGCATGGAACGACTGACACATTTTTTGATGACTTCCCATTTCTTTAGGTTCAGACATTCCATTAGGGGTCGATTGCGACATTGACCGTTTGACCTTTATTGGAACCATGGCTGGTGGTTTGGGCTGTATGCTACTTGTATTAGCATATTCTGACTCCAAAGGTTGATTCAATGATTTCATTTCTCCACTGCTGTTAGTACTTAGACTGTCCCCAGAAGAAGAACGTCGCGGCTTCAGGTATGGGGGAAGTTCATTGTATTGTGGAGGTGCTGGAGGAGGCGGTGAAGAGCGCTCTCCAGACCATCTTATACTTGCCATTGGTGGCTCCAATGCATCTGGACAATCTCTACCATCTAATGTTGACAATCTCTTAGTACCAGATAATATTCTCTTTAAACGATCAATGGCCAACATGATTTTCTTTTGATGACCTTAAAACAAAATATACAAGACCTTAGCACATCAGTAACAGCGTAGTTAAGTCATACCTAGGTACATCAGTAACGGAAAATCTATTGATTTATGTTACAATTGTTGTCTGTTGTTCAATGTATTTTAACTGGAAATTTTGATATTATGATGTCATCATTATTACTCACAGTCACTCTGAATTATTTGAATATTGAGCTAAGACAGAAGCATAAATTACCGTTACCAACATTTTATAATATCACAGTAGCAATTGTTCAAATTAAAAATGTTGTACAAACAATCTATATTTATTACTATTGATCACCTGCAATGTTTCACATCTTTTAGACGCATAAAACATCATCATATACAATTAATAGCAATAAATGAAAACTTGATTTAACAATACCTAGTCTCTGGATACCAATTTCTTCTAGATCTTCCCATGTGATGTCAATAACATAATCTATGTTATCAAAGCCCTGATTGGCTAATGTGTTGAAATACTGCTCTAGATTTAACATTCTTAACCAATCATAAAGGTCATTCTGAAATAAAACATAATAAATTTGAACAGCAACCTTTATAGCAACAAATTATGAGAAAAGATAAAATCCATAGAACACAGACAAAGTCTGGTTCAAAATCCATCCTGTATTGTTTTAGGAAGGATCTTCTGAGAAATCATTCTAATGTATCCTGATAGAGCATATAATGGTCCTCTATACATAAATACTGAAATTTATCTTCAATGAATATAATAAAACAGGAACATCAAGATGAATCAATACAAATACTTGAAATTATTTCAGTAAAATAAAAGATGTCTCTTCATACAGACTTTAAAGCTTCTTGTACAATACAAATAACAATTTAAACATAAAATATGGACCTTATAGCCTTGATTATAAATTTTAACCTAGTAATTTTAGTCTGAGGTGTTTAGGGTGTAGTCTCAAACTTAACTTAGCTACAATTGAACTTTAAAGGCATAACAGATCTCTTGATCATTTGATCTTTCAATCTCTCGACCTTTCGATCTCTTTATCTCTTTTGACCTTTTAATATCTTGATCATTTGACCTTTGATCTCTTGACCATTCAATCTCTCGACCTTTTGATCTGTTGACCTTTTAATGTTTAAATTTCTTGACCTTTTCATCATTTGATCTCTTGACCTTTTGATCATATGCTCTCTTGACCTTTTGATCTCTTAACATTTTGATCATTTGATCTTTTGATCTTTTGACCTTTTGATCATATGATCTCTTGACCTTTTGATATTATGACCTCTTGACGTTTTGAGCATTTGATCTCTTGACCTTTTGATCTCTTAACCTTTTGATCATTTGATCTCTTGACCTTTTGATCTCTTGACCTTTTGAGCATTTGATCCCTTGACCTTTTGATCATTTGATCTCTTGACCTTTTGATCTCTTAATATTGCTCTTATTGTCACATGCACTCTCTCCCCCTCTCACACAAGCACTCTCTCCCCCTCTCACACATGCACTCTCTCCCCCTCTCACACATGCACTCTCTCCCCCTCTCACACAAGCACTCTCTCCCCCTCTCACACACGCACTCTCTCCCCATCTCACACACGCACTCTCTCCCCCTCTCACAAACGCACTCTCTCCCCCTCTCACACACGCACTCTCTCCCCCTCTCACACACGCACTCTCTCCCCCTCTCACACATGCACGCTCCCTTTCACACACACACTCTCTCCCCCCTCTCAAACATGCACTCTCCCCCTTTCACATATGCACTCTCCTCCCCTCTCACACATGCACTCTCTTCTTCTCACACATGCACTCTCCCTTTCACACATTCTGTCCCTCTCTCTCTCTCTCACACACACTCTCTCCCTTTCTCACTCACACACTCCCTTTCTCTCTCACAAACTCTCTCCCTCTCACACATTCATTATCTCCCTTTCTCTCCCTCACAAACTCTCTCCCTCTCACACACTCACTATTTCACCCTCTCACACACACACCCTCCCTTTCACACACACTCTCTGCCTCTCTCAATCACAAACACTCCCTCTCACACACTCACTTTCTCTCCCTCTCACATGTACACACTCCCTCTCCCTCACACACTCCCTCCACTGTCACATACAATCTCCCCCCTCTCCCTCCATCCCACACTCCTTTAGATGCACATCCTCTCCCTCTCATTATCTATCACTCACTATCTCTCTATTAAACAATATTGACTTACAGGTTTGAAGTCTGGGATTCCATCATGTATATTCAACCGAGCAATCTCTGCCTTCAACTTCTTTCTATGGCCGGGTTTAGAAATCCCTATAGCCGTAAGATCCTGAATTAAAAACATAAACTCATCAGGTATATGTGGCATTAACATGTTATAATTCTCAACAATTCCAGGGAAGCAGGGGGGATATGTTCTTGGTCACAAACCAGAACTCAAACATTCCCCTAAAAATGTTTCTGTTTTAATTTTCAGACCATACATTTCCCCTGATAGACGGCAGCATGGAACTCTAGTGAATGAAATGTCAATTTAGAAGCTCAACTCTAAACAGGATGACAGAACACCTTCAGACTCAAGAATCAAAACTGTGAGCATCCTGTGAAGTTCACATCAACAGGACTGAATGTCGACATGTCATGTTTTCATCACATGTCTCCATAAAGCAGTCGAAATTCAGATTCTTTTGACTAAAAAATAATTATCTTGACATTCATTGTAAACATTCAAGAATACATTTTGTAGGTCTATATTCCTGTTGGTAATGTTTGCATAATAAGTGACTTAAGAATTTACTGTGATATACAATAGGCTTATCATGATTAAAGTTTTTTAACGCAAAATTTCTTACTGCAAGTAAAAGTTGATATTAGTTTATTAAGCATGTTCTGATATTAAATAAAAAGAAATGTTTAATAAATCATTTATACATATTAATAGTTTATCTTATGATATAATTTGAATGTTTCAACAGTCTGCTAGTTGTCTCATTATGGTTTGGTTGTCCAGAAATAAACAAATGATATAAGGATACTCATGAGAAACAATGTAATACTGACTGTCGTTATAACAAACAATAACAGAACATAGAAATCAATAGGATATTATATATCAATGTACCTGTGGGGTCATGTGTGTTATAGTCGGCATATCATATCCAGCGTTTATAAAATTCTGGTAATATTCTTCATAATTCAGATCCCTCAACCAGGCGCGCAGCACTTCATGATCCTGAAAATATTGAAACAGGAAATACAATATACACATATCTAACAGGGTTTTAGACAAACTTAAAACTTTTGAGATACAAAAAATACTGAATTTCGTGTATTTGAATATCTCTCAGCCTAATTGACTAAGTAACTATCGATAGCAATAAATTATTAATGATGGGACATGTGGGTGTGGTCTGAAAATTATAGTGGGTATTGTATAGCAATTATGGGTGTGGTCTGACCATTATGGGTGTTGTCTAATAATTATTGTGGGAGTGGTCTAGCAATTATGGGTGTCCTTTGGCCATTAAGGGTGTGGTCTGACGAATGAAAGCACCAAATGACAAGTTGAAAGAGAGGCATTATGCATCACATTGATGATACAAGCATTACAACTGATATCTTAAACATCATGTTGATTTTATTTAATAAATAGATTCTTTAATCAAGTCTATGTTTACTGAATTCCTTCAATTTATTTGATAAGATCTTAACATTAAACAAAATTATTCTTTTAAACAAGTTATTCAGGTTACAATATATTCATAAAATTCTTAAATGCATGTTTTTTAAGTTCCCATGGCATGCAAATAAGGTAAATAAAATCAATGTAATAGATTAAACAATAAACAAATATTTCATGTGAACAGTTTCAATCATCAGACAGTGTTTCTTCCAACAGAACAGACATACTGTTTTTTGCTAATTATATTGACCCAAGTTTATATCTGGTTTCATGAAAAAGACAAGGAAAACACTGGCTAGACTCCTTAGTTCCTCCTTAGCACCGTAATCAAACTACATTATGTAACAGTATGCGGTACCTGTATTGATCGGTACAAAAATATATTCCATCCATACCTCTATCCTAACATCCATCTTAGAATTAGCTTCAACAACAAAACCTTGTTTTTTTAAATAACAAAATATTGCCATAAATCAAACAGTTCATTATATTTTGCAAACCATACATCATTGCAAACCAGTACGAAGACTTAACAATCCTTTCACATAGACTTATAAATTATGACAGACATTATCTCTAGACCATTAATATTACATTAGTTACAAATATGAACGCTGATGAAAGAAGCATTATTGGAAACTTATTTACATTATTTTGGCGATATTATGATTTCTAGAAAATTGCCAATGCCAAAATGTCAAGTGACTTGCCCAACTTGTATTGATTATTCAGACTTAATATGGTATAATGAATAAATAATTGTATATGTTTGGAGTAAATGATGTAACAGAAACTGAAAAATATACATGCCAACCAACAGATCACCCATGATGTCCAGTCAAACCTGTGAATAAAGGCCATCCTTGGGAAAGTCATAATGTGGACTTCATTGACAGGTGGTCAGTACTCTGAGTTCATTTTCTTTCATATAATCGATGACAGTCTTTTAAAAGAATGGCCTTTATTCACAGGGTGGCTTTTATTCGGTGGTAGCCACTAACACAGGTTTGATTGTAGGGTGAGGGTTATTGTGAAGCAGCTAATGTTTGGATAATTCTATTGGCTATGAAATATAATTTATACCATTTTAACAGTAGACCTCTTATATTATATTTGAGGAAGCAGAAGCATGTCTGAATTAATTTTTTTTTTACAAAGTACCTAAATCTAAACATCACTGTGTATACTACTGTATACCAGTTTCATTGACATAATAGCACATCTTAAAACACAGAAATCTGGTGAATAAATGAAGATGCTAGAGTGTAAACAAGCTGAATATAGCAAATTTTTCGAAGTCAAGGGCACATAACTCTTGAAGTCTAGTCCGATTTTGCCCATAATCGAACTTGGCCAAGACATTGTGACCATATACATTGTGACCAAGTTTGATTACGATTGGGTAAGAGCTGTGGATGCTAGAGTGTAAACAAACTCATTGTGGCGGACGCCGGACATTCTTAGATCCTAAAAGCTCACCTGATCAATCAGCTAATTTTGAAGCACCCCTGAGAAATAATTAAAGACTTCTGAAATAAAGATTGGGTCTGGAAACACACAATATTGTAATTCAGTTTACAGATTTTCCTAAATGCTACTTACACAATTTTATTCCGAGATTTTGTGATGTTTATTAATCTCTATTTTCCTCAATTCAGAACAAACAGTGAAATCTAATAACATAAACAAATAAAACCTGAATCCTAATGGAAAGCATTTAAGTATTGAATTACTTATTTCTTCACAGAAAATCTACATTGCTTTAATGGAGGATTCAACAAAAGATCATAGTACCTACAAAACACAAAACTAATTACAAAGATAATCACTTCATCTCTTGTTATCTATGCTTTTTGTAAAAGGTACAATAAACTAATCTCTATGTAAGAACTATGACTCTATATAACAAATCCAGTTTTCTTATTGACAAATTCTACTGAGATTTAAGATTGTTCTCATGCTTATAGAATACAAGACACTCAGGCTTATAGAATACAAGACACTTTAAAGAGACAGACTGCAAGTCACAACCATCCATTACATTTAGTGTAATCAGTCCTGCTTTACCATCAAAATATAGAATATAAATCAGGGTCAACAAGCTGTATGTCACAAATCAGAGTCACAAAGAAGCTTATTAGTGTCACAGTCAGAGAGGAAACCCAATAAATGTCAGACATAGGAAAAAAACTGCAGAATTCATCATTACATCTTACCAGGAGCACGTCTAAATGTGGAGATTATTCAATACAAGCCACTTTCTCACAGATGTACAAGTATTTTATGAACAATATGAATGTAAGAATATTCTTCTAAATCACAAATATTCTTTCTACTGAACGATATTTAAATCCATATTACTCTACTTCATCCATAATACTCTACTTCATCCATACCACTCTACTTCATAAATACTACTCTACATCACCCATGGACCCAACTCCATGGTCGAGTGGTTAAGGTTGCTGACTTCAAATCACTGTAACCTCTCATTGAGAGAGGGTCATGGATTCGAGCCCCGCTGCCGACCTTGTCTCTTTATGTAAGAAAGTATGCATTGCTTACGGAGCAAAGGATTCTAGCACTGCTTCTTCCCAAGAACAATGGTTAGGTGAACTGCTCGCCTCATATGACTCTGACTGTTGAAAAGGGACAATATTCTTGATATAAAAGAACAAACATCACCCATACCACTCTACATCATCCACAATACTCTACATCATCCATACTACTCTACTTCATCCACAATACTCTACATCATCCATACTACTCTACTTCATCCACAATACTCTACATCATCCATACTACTCTACTTCATCCACAATACTCTACATCATCCATACTACTCTACATCATCCACAATACTCTACATCATACATAGTACTCTACTTCATCCACAATACTCTACATCATACATACGACTCTACATCATCCACAATACTCTACTTCATACATAGTACTCTACTTCATCCACAATACTCTACATCATCCATACTACTCTACTTCATCCACAATACTCTACATCATACATAGTACTCTACTTCATCCACAATACTCTACATCATCCATACTACTCTACTTCATCCACAATACTCTACATCATACATAGTACTCTACTTCATCCACAATACTCTACATCATCCATACTACTCTACTTCATCCACAATACTCTACGTCATCCATACTACTCTACTTCATCCACAATACTCTACATCATCCATACTACTCTACTTCATCCACAATACTCTACATCATCCACAATACTCTACATCATCCATACTGCTCTACTTCATCTATACTACTCTACTTCATCTATACCACTCTACATTATCCACAATACTGTATATCATTCTACTGCTCTACTTCATCCACAATACTCTACATCACCCATACTACTCTACTTCATCCACAAAACTCAACATCATTTACAATACTCTACATCATCCACACTGCTCTTTTTCATCAATACTACTCTACATCACCCAATTACTACTCTAGTTCATCTATACTACTCTACCTCATTCACAATACTCTGCTTCATCAATACTGCTCTATTTCACCCATACTTCTTAACTTCATCCACAATACTACATTATCAATACTACTCTACTTCATTCATACTACTCTACCTCATCAATGCTACTCTAAATCATCCACAATTCTCTACAGTATCAAGTTTACTCTACTTCATCCATACTACTCTACATCATCCATACTACTCTAGATTACCCACAATACTCTACTTCATCAATACTACTCTACATCATTCATGCTACTGAACTTCAGCCATACTACTCTACATAGTCCATACTACTCTACATAAATTCTACTCCAGTCAGGATATTGTTTCTATCTACTCCACTGACATAAGTTTTCTTATACCATTATATACATGCAGTGCTGTCTTAAAGCAATACAGTGACACCTGTAAGCAACAGTCCCAAGGCTGAGAGAATAATACTAGTATGCAATACTGAATAGTCACCAGAACAGAAACAAAATATGGTTTTGTGCACAGTTGGCCTTTTCTCAGAGGTATATAAGGTCAACGTACAATTCCTAAAGAATGAAAACTGTTCAGATGGGTGGCCTGTAGTCACAGGTTGTTGTTTGACAGTATACAGATGATACTTAGTATGAGCTGTAAACAAAATCCCACTTACCGGTACACCGGCTTGGAAAAGTTCCGCCACGTTGATTTGACTGGAATATCCACTTTCTTCAAGTCGATCTAGACTACCAACACTGGAGCTAGAAGTACTGTGATAACTTTGACGAGATGATACACCACTCTCATAACTTGTAGCTGATAGACGATACTGATTGTTCACTTGTACATTCACATAGTTATGGTGAACCTGTAATATATAACATAAATTACTATTTTACTAATTAGAAAACACAAGATTATTGTATTGTTTACTCCAGTGTAAGAGATAAATTACACAGTTCTGTTAACACACAAATAATAATCATACTCATGACAAAAGATTAAAACAAAAGTTCAAAACTAGGAGTCTGTACAACGTAAATCAGGAGAATGCCTTAGATATCTATGAAGTTTGATGACACCAAATTAATAAATACCATCTCAGATATGTTCATGAATAATCTAAGATTCCATTAAAAGTAACAATAGTACCCTACTTAACTTTTGTCACTAGAAATGTTGTACAAACAAACAAAAGAGCACATTTAACTCAACCATACCAAGAATGACCATAAAAATATTCATTGTTTGGTCAAGTTAATATTGACCAATCACCAAACCAAATCAAGATTGCAAAATAATACTTCTGAATTTGATTAAGATTGTCAAAAATGTGTTGATGACTACATTAAAATATCTTTCATTTCAGCAAAAATGGGATAAAACAACAGAATCCTAGCAATTACTCCCCCTGTCAAGCAGTTATTTGTACTTCATTATGTATGCAACAGCAAGAATATATAGTAAAAAAATCATGATTTCATGACTTCTTTTCACTTTCGTACAGTGTATGTGTTGAATTGTTTGTATGTGAACATCCCTGCAATATTTAAGACATACATGTATCATGGAATCAGATGCATTCACCTGTCAATTAAATATCATGTAATTGTATCATTGTAAATACATCCAATTTTATCCCTAGAATTAGTTTAAACATGGTTTGCTTCAAATCAAGACTTAATAAATCCAAATGATATATTAACCTTCAGCTTGGATTCAATCAAAACAGACTGAACACATCAAATAACCTTCAGGACAAAACATTATACATACAACCGTACATAACATATCAATAAATTCATCCAGAAAAGATCCAATCAAAATGATAAGCATACATTTCCATACAATAATCCTGCAATAATCCTTTACTGAATTCAGTACATTGTTGTATTTCACTGAGATTCATGTAACAAACACTCATATTTCCATACAAGTGTCCACCATTCTCTCATATCAACATTGCCTGAGTCAGCTGAATGAATACAAGAATCTTTAAAGAATTTCCAATAACCAATATACATGAAGTGATCGGGAGACATTTTCTACTATCCTGACATCAATACGGAAATTGCGTAAACAGCAGTAAAATTCATTCCTATGGTAACACAACTGATCAAGAAATCTAATCTTAATGGAATGATCAAACAGTGATTTATATATTCTACAAATGTATGGGAACTAGACTGTGATGAAAGTATTTATGCATAATAATTATGAATTACTCTCCAGTCAAGGAAAACCAGTTAATCATTTCTTATTAAGTGGTACGTGTGATTGCCACTTTTCATTCACCGTTTATAAACAAACAATTCTGTGAAGTATTAAACCACTAGACTAATACATGTATGTAATACTATCCATAAAAGGATCTAAAATGGTAATTCCATGCAAAGAGAGTCGGGATTTCACTAAATGATTCTTAGGTCCCATTAAAACAATATGTGACAATTAAAGGATCTCGGAGCCTGGGGAAGGCATTTCACTAGCCTTAATTATTAATTCAGCTTTTTGGTTGGCCATATTTTCATTGAAGGATTCAGAAGAGCTTGGACCCAAACAATGTCTCACCATCACAAATAGTCTAATTAGTTGGACAAGAAATCAAGAAGCCATGTATATGTGTGTAATACTGTTTATTTCACTCCTGAGAAACACTCCTATAAAATTGTCATGGCCCATCAGGCATCTATATTTATATTTTCTTACATATTTAAAGTTTGAACATATATTGATTATCATCAGTTCAAGAAGTGCTTTCATCATTTACACTGATACCTGTATGTTCTGATCAAATCAGGAAGTTGAGCCATAATAAAATAATTAATGTAAAATTAATGTAGCAGTGTATGAACATTAATTGCCGCAATGACAAATAGAAGTCCAATTCCATGTTTATTGATTCAACTTTTTTAAGTTACAGTGTAATACAAATATTTTACACATGAATAAATTTAATTGAAATATATAACGTCTTCATGCATTCATCTGATTTTAAGTTGAAACACCCACCAGGCCATGTTCTATCCTAGTAGCAAGAACAAGTTTCCAACAACTTGCTGTTATATTATCAGTGAAATTCAATGATTCCCAGATTAGTATAATAGAAATCTTTCAGTATTAAGAAACTGTTGAAGATGTTAAATTTGGTCCAAGATAAATGATTCCCCCTCTTGTTTGGTAGGATTGACATAAGACCATATTGCTCACTGTTACTTTGTTTTGTTTGTGAACAAACACAAACTGAGCAGATAAAAAAAAAACATTTCTGCAGATGGTCATGGATATCCAACTATATATAAGATGAGCCAAGGAGTCACACAGGTAGACCATTAGCACCTATTGATGACATCGTGGTAACTTGATGACACCATGGTAATGTCAGGAGTGGAGAATAACATGGAACTAGGCAGGCACATGTTGGATAAAACGTTATTAAAAAATGTAAATAACAACAATTGTTATTTCCAAAAAACTCCAAAAAACAACAATGAAACTTCACCCTGACCTCCGCTGTAGATGCTAAAATGTATGTATTAAAATAATTGTAAAATTATTATTTCCCATAAGGTCTTAAATAATTGTATGTAACATGGTAAATAATAGATTGAAAATGTAAGATTTATGTAATATGGTAGATAAAGATAATAGATTGAAAATGTAAGATTTATCTTTTTAATTTTTTAGTGAGAGTACATATGTGTCTACCAAACTTTTAGAAATACAAATGTACCTCAGACTACTCAGATCACCGTCACAACAATCAGAATGTCAGTATAATTCTACTTGTCATTCTTTTTCATGTCGGGATATAAGCAAATAATATAATACATAACCAAAGTAAAAATTGAACATGTAATTTTTTTTCTGGAGGAAAATATAATTTCTTTTCTTGTAATACTCTCCTATGTTGTTTGTATTAATGAATTCTATTTTGTTCATATTATCAGAATAATGAAATTCTATCAATTTCATTTCGGCCAAATTTGAGATCTCCAGAGGAAAAAAAAAATAAATATAATATAAACCCTGATCAATCCATGTCACTGTGACAGATGGTACACAACATCCCCCCCCCATAACAGAAATAGAAAAACTCAGTTGTGATAAATCACCTTTCATTAAGACAAACCTATTAAATCAGATACAATAACTCACCTTATCTTGATACAAGGTAATTCCATTGACAGAAGTAAACTTTTAGATTTGTACAGTCCCACAAATATTTGAGCATTTAATGATTCCAACCCAAAGTACACAAACTCTGTAATGGTAAAATCCATACTCCCAACGATCAATGCAACCCAGTTTTAACAACACACAGAAAAGCTATAAATCTTTATCACTGAGAATAAATTAAACATCTATTGAAATTGCAGAGCTTTTACTTTGAATTCAGCAGAATTAATTCTCTGTTACGTAAGACCCTTTAACCATTTAGGAGACAACAAAAAAAAAATACTTGTTCAAGATGATAATCCTGTATGAAACGTTTTGCTACAAAATGTGAAAAGATTTCTCAAAACTGACTGACAGTAAGAAATTCAAAAACGTCTTCCTGCCATACTACGTCTCATTCTGACACCACTAGCCAGAAATAATGATAGAACTGCATCATGCACTCAGATAAATGTCTGTCAAGACATTACACAAATTACAGGCTCAGATTGAAAACACATGGCTGCCGAGTTAACCTAATAAACTTGAGATAAAATTATCTTCAACAAAAACTTGTAGATCTACTCACTTACATGAGATTCATTCTTTTTGTCAACAGTATGATATCAACAACTACAATATCAACAGATACGATATCAATGATCCATACATGCTAAATGGTTGTAACTGTTTCAATACAAAGACAGTGTTACACACTTTTTACATCAAACAGTTGTATCTGTTCTCTGAAAAGCTTAAATCTGTAATGAGACAAATTACACCATAATTATGTAATCACATAGCATGTAGTAATTTCAGAGCCTGAATGCCTCTTTACAAAAGGTTGTCAACAGATTAAATCTAAATTCTCAGTAAATCTTTCCCACTTTAGAGCATGATGTCATATTGTACTTTGAATGTACAGTTAGAAGAAAGTATTGATATTATAACGAAGAAACCCAAGAACAACATTAAGAGGAAATACATGATGACAGGTTGATCTTTTTAACAACAACAACAAAGACGATGACAACAACAACAACAACAACAAAAGATCCAGAAATTGAGGTTCCACAAAATCGAGGGCTCAGCGCAACACTGTCATAACTTGTTCTTATTTCAATATGAGTTACAACACTGTTGCGCTGAACCCTCAAAATAAGGAACTGTAAAGTCCTATTCCTAAATTACACAAATAATAAACAAACATAAATGATAAATAAATGATACACCTATTTATATATCCTTTGTACACCAAATTCATGTCACTTAGAATAGAAATACCCATTAAAGACAAGACAATTCGATTCATTACCACAGAGATTATCCAACCTAGGAAATACACAGAATCCATTAACATTGAGAAGGAAATGCACACATTTATACATGTGGACAACACATGTTTGCATGATAAGCATAAACATAAAAACCTACCTGTGAACTATATATAAACTACAAGAACCTTTCAACAAGAAAGTCAATTACATATCACAAAGTTATGAAAGAAATCCATAAAATAGATTTATCCTTAATACCAATAAACACAAAACAACCAACGAAGAACACCAATAAAACACTATCAGTTATCAGACAGAATACACCATAGAAGTGGATATATAGAATCTAGGCCCACTTCTCTATCATATTGATTGTTTCAAGACAAATTCTAATTTGTTCATGAACAAGGAACATTAAATGAAGTTCTGTCATCCTATGTAGGTTTCCCAATTACGTAATGAATATTATAACATCGAAGCATAAAAGAGGCAATTTCAAGAAAATGATTTACAGATTTTTACATGGAAAGCAACACTTTCTATATGAACCAAACAAGAAGACTGTTTGTGAAACACGGATGCTTCCTAAAGGCCAACTAGACAGTAAGGTCTTGACTTACTGTCCTCATAAAGATGACTAACCTCCCAACAAATCTGAGGAGATTAGGCCAAACAGTTCTCTTGTTATTGCCCGGACAAGGTTTGGTTACGGATGGATCGACTGACCGACCAACATTGTGCAAAGCAATATACCCCTTTTCTATAAAAGGGGGCATAACAATGAACATAAGATGAGTTCATAAGAAAAAAATCCTTTTCTGGTGTAAGATTTTCCTTTGTACAGGCGGCCAAATACAAGTGAAAAAACAATAGAACTCATAAACATTGCTTGAAAGCAAACTGAAGTCACTTGTGGGTTAAATAAAACCCCCATAAAATGAATTGACCATCTGTTGTTAGCAAGTACAGCAATATTGTTATTTTCTATCCAAATAAATAACAGAGACATAATACAAACTTCCTATTACATGTCCAGGTAGTCAAGAAGTAACCACAACAATTGTTACAAATTACAAATAAGCACTAAATACGGTTGTAACTGTGCACTTTGAGCACTAAATATTGTTGTAACTGTGCATTTTTGTTTGTCAAAATACTTGATTTTTGATCAATAAGTTATAACAGAGACAAAAAAAGAACTGTATAAATCATCTTAAAATTTTACACATGGCAAAATTGCTGCGATGACAAAATCCACAAAAAACACAAATGCCGATTAATCTAACATAAAGCACCAGGAATAATAAAAGGATATAATAAACGATGGACAATTGTAGACGCAAGTGAACATTTCCCTGTCAGTTAATATATAACAGTGTCATCTAGAGGATTCATTGTGTCTAGTTAGATGCCAAATTAACAATCATTATTATGATATTTACCAGAAAACATTCCAAGAAAGACAAGACTTGTTAGTCCCTGTGGTTTCAGACATCTAATGGATACAATTAAAACAGTATATTCAACACCACAGCTAATGACATACTGTCCTAACAAAATAGACAATGGAACAATGTGCTATACTCACATTTTATAACCAGTTTATTCAGGAAAACATGCCACAAAATTCATTGATTGTTAGCAGTTATTGTTGATCCCATTCTCATTTGTTGCCATGCAAAGGAAGCTGTGAATAAACGTTGGGAGCAACAGACTAAGGACTGATTGTGACAAAAATTAAGTCCATTATGAGACAGTGAACTTTAAAAACAACCAGGTAAAACATTTCATCACAATGATAAATAACCTTATGTACTGCATCAGGAAATTGTGTACAAGCAAAACAATGCTGTTTCCCCAAAAACACCCATTCAACATCCATGGATTATTTTTCAAACATAAATAAATTGTCACGCGGTGAAACCAGTGTTAATGGCCAACTCCAAATAAAAGCCATCCTGTGAATAACGGCCAACTCCAAATAAAAGCCATCCTGTGAATAACGGCCAAATCCAAATAAAAGCCATCCTGTGAATAACGGCCAAATCCAAATAAAAGCCATCCTGTGAATAACGGCCAAATCCAAATAAAAGCCATCCTGTGAATAAAGGTCATTCTTTTAAAACCAACATTGATAATTTAGAGAAAAAAAACTCCAAATAAGGGCCACCTGTCAATTAAGGCCAGTCATTGTCTTCCACAAAGATGGCCTTTATTCACAGGTTTGATTGTACTTTTACTTCTATTTTAGTGATAGTAGACAATCTTCATAAAAAAGTTGATGTTTAATGGTGTTACTGTATATACCAGTACCTTGGGGTCCAGATAGTTAGATGACAATCCACGTCCACTGTCAGTACTAGCGGCACTGTTTCTGTTACTTCCAGCAGGACTGGACGATCTGATATCCCATGAATTCTGGTACGTAGGTTCTAGATTATCAACGTAACAATGCTCTCCAATGTGGTTCACAATAACTTTTCCATTCATGTTCTGTAAGAATAAAAAGATCTATGCTACTTTATGAAGTTACAGAATTATTATGATAAATTGTAGAAGATCTAACAATTTCAGCACAATTTACTCCTGATAAGTTGATTCTGCTGCAAGCACTCGTTACCTCATTCTATGATTGTAATGTCTGAATCCTCTCTAGGCAAGACTTGAACCCACAAACTATGAATATGGATTTTAAAGTTCACAGCTAAATACCAACAGCTCATCGAATTATTAGCAATAGATAACAAAATGGCATAAAGATAGAGATGAACTTATATAAGTACTTCAGGATAGTTACATCTGAGTCTTGAATGTTGCATAATTAAATTTGGAGAAGTCTCAGAATAAAGCCATCTGATTGGTTGATTTAAAGACAACACTAAGACAAGACAATAGAATACCACAGATGTTGGACCTCTCAACTATGATTAAAAAAGCTCAGACTTCCGTAATAAAAATCGGCAAATATGAGAAATAAAAATAAATATTGAGTTCAACTTTGAAGAGTTGCTTCCCTTGATGATTAACACATTCCTCACAAACAACAAATTGTTATCAGTTTTTGATTTTATAAACCAATGGTATCAATCAGAACACCATAAGAACATGATGGATCATAGATTTATCTGAAGGTGGTGATGATAGAGCACATAAAATGAGAATCAATGCAAGACAAGACATGGAGATCTTTGATCACACTAATAACACATGGTGGATTCCAAAAAAGTCAGTCACAATATGGAGACCATTTGGTGGCTGCTTCAGACATTTCATGCTTTATCTATGAATTCGTTTACGTATATTAAATATATTTGATGAAATGATATGTATGTGACAGTTACCAGAGGTCCCATAAGTTGGCATGAGACTTCTGGCTCACTGTTTCGATGAATTTGTGAAAAGAAAATGCTACTTTTCCTCCAGAAGTGCCCATATTGGTGTTAGATTTATAGAAGTTTTAAACAATATATAGACAGACAACCCTTAATGTCATCAGGAGCGTAGTAAATTCAAGTTATATACCCCCTACCCATTTTCTGAACTTTTCATTTAAAACAGAAACCAGAAGCTGCCACAGACAGTGTATCCCATGTCAAAAGGGTACAGTCAGAATTTGCCTAACATTTTGATATCCCTATGCCTTTCAGCAGGGGGATAAAAAGAACCTTCCATTTGTGCTATGCATGTTCAACTGTTTGGACATTGACAGATAATTATTAGCAACTGTAAAAACAGAAAAGCATTTCATACTATCTCAGGTAAATGTGCAAAGATATTTAACACAAACAAATCTGCAACAGTGTGAAAGATTATCTTCCACAATGTAAATATTTACACAATCTAAACAGAAAAGGAGTGAAACACTTAATAGGTTCAAAACAGTTTGTGGCGTAAAATGAAATCACAACATTTTCGTGTCGAGACACAATTTTCAATCTCTCAATGATAAACTTAAGTTCAAAACTGTGAGTACACTTCAGTCTTGTTTTTTCTGAGAATTGGTTTGTTATGATTTTGGTCTCCATAGCAACAATCAATAGAGTTTTACTTTGATACAGAAAAATAATCATAAAAGAAGCTGGGGGATATCTCTATGTGATTACTATAATGATAACAAATAACTGGATGAAACACACAAAAAATTGTAATAAAATATCTGAGCATGTTCTATGTATACGAAACATCAATGAAAATTTCATAAACATTTCTAATTGTGACAATTGTCTCAGGATGGTAGAAGTGATTTATGATATAATCCTGTCAAACAGTCATTCCTACTTCATGAATTATTCATGAAGTATGCAAGAATAGTTGAGTTCAAGAAAAAAATCATGATGTCATGAATTCAACAGCTGCTGTTGGCTGGTATGTTGGGTAACCACATTCAAGGGAATCAGTAATTATTTGGACTCCTCGTCTAGTTGACCATGTTATGGCATAATGATTACCTAAATGAGCTATCATCAGACAGATGTACTGGTGAAACATCACCGAATCAATGCTTTTGATTAGATTATTTCAGTATTTATCGTAGTTCAAAATGGTCGCTGATTATATCTACAGCAACAACATCGAACCAGAGGCTGCAGGTATTTATTATTGTAAGTCTGGATAAAAACTTAATCTTTGTATTTCAAATCTAAGTATTTCAGCTATGTGTCTGCTAGTTTATTGACCTAAAACAAAGTTCCAGGATTCACAAGCCTCTGTTACAAGCAGCAGATAACTTATTCACCACAGCATTTTGTGACCAATGACAAATTATTTCCACTGTTGTCATCTGTCAAAATGTCACATGAAAATGAACGTCTCACTAAAGTACCAACTATCAACGTTCAGATTGGCAATTGGAAGCTTCAATGAATGTGCCACGTCAGATTGAATTAACACATTGTATTTCCTTAATCTACAGGGAACACTGATTAGTTAGGTGGGAAATAAGGTTACCATCAAAACCTAACTGAGGAAACTGTCTACAAAATCAAATTAAGACATCACATGTTAAAGAATTTAGACTGCTTCAAAGTGGGGCATCACATGCATAATAATAAATTACAACATCATGAAGTGTAATACAACATAGTGAAAGAACATAGAGTCCCCCCTGGAGCTTGTCAGGTCACAATGTCATTTACAGTCCTGATAATTATGTTGACATGCATCATGTTACATTGTCAAACGTTGGTATGTGGTCATGTGCCACCTTCATAACAATACGTTGTTAATCAAAATGTGATAATTATATTGCTTCAATTCTATTTACAGGATTTTTGTCATCACCAGAATACAGGTTAATTGACAATGTATACAAGAAGCCAGGTACCATGTAAGGCAACCTGTCAATGAGGACAAATATTTAAAAGCCACATCATTATGACAAATCATAAAACAAGCTAGGTACCGTTTGATTGACCAATCAAACATACAACACACAAGGAAGCTTACTATGGAATCAGACAGTCTGGTACCATGCAAGCTTTTATACAGAAGCTGATAACATACCAGCACCATTCAATCATTTAACAAGCCAGAAACCAAATGATTCTTATCAGGACTTGCTTTTCAAGGTAAGAGGGCTTTAAATAGCATCTGTTGTACACAATAAACAGGTGGCCGATTATATTCATAAACTGAACACAGTGGGGGGGGGGGGGTATCAGAGAGCAGCCAACATTCCAGGTATGATAGAGATATACTTCAGTACAGAATATGTTGCAATTATCTCCTGCTTGATTTGTAACAAGTTCTGGCATTAACAACAGAAGATATTCATTGAAAGTCATATAAATAAATACATTCTGACACCTGATGTTTGTGTAATGAAGTGTCAGAATCAGTCAGATAAAAACTAGCACAGAAATATCAATAATATAATATTAAAACTCACCATGCAATAATGGTGTAACTTATTCATGATGTATAAATACATGTAGCTTTATTGTACTGATAGAGACAAAAATGTACTATGTACATGTAGTGCCATCGTTCTATAAGGAGAAAATCTCACATTTTCGACACTGTAGCTGATTACTTGCAAATGTGCTACAATGCTGTAAGACTATGACAAAAGCTAAAATCATCTAAAATTACAGCATTCTCATTGGTCAGTTACAGGACTATATTCAAAATCAACCAATCAGACACTTAAATTTGAGATTTAACTTGAAACTCTATTTCATGTTGCAACTAGTCCAAAAAGTATCTAAAATTGACAAGAGAATCTAGTCCATTCCTTCAGCATTGTTTTCTTGATGTTGAAACACCTATTGCATGCAATACAATAATTCATCATTCACTGTCAGTATGCAGCATTACAAAAAAGATACTCTGTAACCTACTAGAATAGAATAGAATTTATTGTTCCAACTAAGTTTCTTTATATGAAAGATTTGCTCCAAATATAATCATGAACATAGTAATCAGTTTAAACCTGATATTCCGTGTACAAAGGAATGTTACACTATACTTAATACAAAGTAGAAACATATAGTTACATGTCTGTAGAAATGATATAATCTCTAATGCCTGGAGTTACACTTAAAACCAGGACTCCAACATGGGATGAAGCAGATAATATAAATATGCATAAAATCTCACACATTGGGAGGAGACATTTTAAACTCATCCAGAGCTTATATGAAACCAGTCCATACTTAAACCTTGATTGAAATGATTCCACGAAATTATCACACTACAGGAAGAAGTTTTATTTCTTCAGCGACTTTACAATATCTATAAATAAACATCTTAGGTGAGATTTAATTGACTTCAGTGGTGGTGGAAATTCAAAGATCTGATAAATTCAATGGAACTCAGCAATGCAACCTGAACCAGCAGCAGTAGTTTAGTGTTCTGAGGCTGGTCAAGAAAACTAAATCTTTTACCTAATACTTCAGAAATTAAGGGCAATACAAAATAACCAATTATTCATTTCTCATACTATTAATTTTCTTATTATTATATTATGTACATGTAAAAAAACAACAAAAAACTATGTGGTTATATGTATGCATAATACTGAAATAAAATCTAAAACCATGAAAAAAAAGATGTAATGAATTTTGTGGAATAATGGAATGACAAAAAGTGCGTGTCTGTTCATCTGTCTGTCTGTCAGGAAGACAGAATGATGAACTAAAGAAGAATTAATTCTCAATTAGAGGAATCATACGAATCAAGTATCCACTTATAATGATGAAGATATAATTAGGATACTTCAACAGTACTTCATAGTTTGTTTATTTATACAATATACCAGTGTATCTATTAAGTATTTACATAAGTAACCATCTTATAATGAAACATTAGAGTGATTATGTAAATATTGATGATTTCGTTTGAAGTGTTCTAGACTTCTAGTGTTTTTGGCTAGCTCTAGGATAAAAAGATACTTTTCTAGAACTCCTGGTATTATGGACTGACTTGTTATTCTGTTGCTATGACAACATCCCCAAGTCATGTGATCTGTGCCATCATGTTGACATACAAAGTCTCTGATTGGTTGGTTCTGAGGTCTACCTTACTAGCACCTATAGTCAGGTTGTGTGTTAAATGAAAAAAAAGTTTTCATTTGTATCTTTTCTTACTCAATCTTGGTTCAAAATGAATAAAAGTTATAAATATATATATATACTTCCCTATCTTCTAACCCCAATATTTCAAACTTGGGTAGCATAAGGGCAAACACATTTTTGATGAAGGGTTAACGTTAAATGTCTTGAAGTTAAAAAGCAACCTGTAATGAGTCAGTAACTGATTAACTGACATCTCTAAACTTCTTGTTTATAATCATTCAGATCACATCTGGCACCATGGTATATACACTAATTATGCCAATAAAAACAAAATCAAAATAATTAATTTCTGGCTTTAAACAAACTGTGAGAGAGATAACTTTCTGACCTTCTTTTGGGGGAAAGATGTGCCAGAAGTGTGTGAAATAGATAACTGTTGGAAAAAAAATTCAGGTTTACATTAGAACGAAACCAGAATAATAACGATATTACATTTCCTATCTTATATATATATATTATATAAAACAAATTATTTTATGTATAATAGTGGCACAAGGAATCAAACGTAAAATCCAGACACCACTCCTTGTCTATGTAGATATACAGCCAAACTGGAGTTAAAGACCACCTGTGAAATATGGCCACTGTTTGAACAAAGGTCACTCTTTAGCAAACATTTATCAGTGTCACACAGCAAGGTCACATAGACTATTAAACTTGGCATTCACATGTACTATTATCAGGAAAATTCATTTTGAAGCACAAATCTTTCCAATATGAGCCCAAAATGCACCAAATGTATTGTCACTTTCATAGTTTTTCCACATTCATTGTGAGAGAACATAATTATATATACAATGAAGACCTTTTTTCGCTTATTTAATCTAAGAAGGTTCTAACACTCGGCAGAATGACTGATATCCAATCCAGAATTAGGGCAAACAGTGCAGTGTAGTCTAAAATGTACAGGTTTAGCAGTAAATATATAAGTAACGGGGACTTATATGCTGTGACCCCCCAACAAGTCAAAATTGTGGACCAATTGAGGGTTACCAAACCTTTATACATAATCAAAGTACTGAAAGTACTTATGGAAACTGAACTTACATAGACAGACTTGCACTGCAACACATGAAGAAAAGGGAACTAGTTAAACAATTGCATGGCAGATGTAGATAAATCATAAGCACCTAGTGAGTGACACCTATGGAAAGCCGAACCACTGTTCCGGAGCCCAGTGTCACACTGTTAACCCTAAAAGCTTAAAATGCAGAGAATTGAATTTATAATTCCCTTCCTAGTAAAAATAAAGGCGCTAAACAATGCAAACACAGCATGATTCTGTTTACTGAACCGAAATCATGAACAAAAGATAATCAGAAACATTCTTATTGTTAACTTTCTAGTTAAACTCGGATTATTGAATTAAAGCTTGTGAAATTGGACCAAGTTTTGAATGAACACAAACATTGTGCTTGAACCATCATAATCTGACAGCAGCAACCTCAATAAGCCTGTCAAAACCTAGTCTGCTGGGATCACAATATTCTATTCTCGACAGGTTTCCCCTGGAAGGTACATTCCCCTGGAAGGTACATCATGAAAAATTGATTGAAGTAAGTCCAACAAGACATGCCAACAAAATAAATGAGGCTTTAAATATGGACACATTTCCATCACTATTTTAAGAATGACAACCAGACTTCATGTCAACTTTGAGTTGTCAGCGAAGCAACATAAAATTTATATAAAAGGAGAACACAATGAAAGAAATGAACCATCAGAGAAGTGCATATCTAACTAATTAGAACAAATTGTCCCAGAAAAAAGTAAGATTACAGTCAATACAGAAACACTCCTAGCAGCTTAACCTGACAGGACGTCTGATTATCAACTAATTAAGTTAACCAGTAGCATATAAACACTTTATTTTCCTTAGAAACTGTTTCTGGATCAATACTGGTCTGTCAAATACAAGTTGTTACAGAAAGGAATTGTATCTTTAGGTAATAGAACAGTATACATGTATACAATATATTGCAAGATGGATAGCTGACAGTAATGGTATATTCATCACAAAATGCTATGACAACAAGGACACAATGGGGAATACCATATCGAGAACTTCACACAGAACTATTTGAATTCTGTGTCTGCAATATAAGGCCAATGGTTTTGCACAAACCTCGCTATAGATGTAACTCAATCATGAAGATTATTCTTGCAAAATTGAGTAACATTACAATTTTCAGGAAATAATCATAAGGAGATAATAATGTCGACCAAAATGTTGACAGCCTGGTTGATCTTATAGTACCCCTAAATATTAAAATTCACAGAATTTATTTACAGAGATAATTTTCTCTGATTATGAATGAATTAAATGGTTATTTTACCTGTTGATCAGCGGGTGTAGTGTTGACAACATGTTGGTATGAGGGTGGGGGTGGTGGTAAGGGTTGATGCAACACATTCCCCTCTCGGCCACACTCATCTAGAAAAATGTAAAAGTTCAATATATCAGTTTGTAAACAATACAAATACAATACATTTAAAGCTACAGTCAACCCTGTTTAAGTAGCCACCTCCAATTAAAGACCACCCTGTAAATTAAGGCCATCCTTTTAAAAACCATTATGGATTATTTAGAACAAAATTGCCTCTGAATAAAGACAACCTGTCAATAAATGCCACCTAATATATTTCCCAAGGGTGGCCTTTGTTCACAGGTTTGACTGTACATTTATATTTAGCAATTCATGACATGGCTGCTGTTTTTATGATTGTATTCAAATAAATGATAAACAAATGTCTGAATTTATAACCACTTCTGATTGTAAAAGGAAATAAGATTGTTGAAGACATAAAAGCAGAGATTGAATTCAAGTCTTTGAAAACTGCAGCCTTAATTATCATTGGTTAATTTTACAACATACATCATGAATCAACCAATCAGATAATTGAGTTAAGACTGGTTTCCAAGTTTTATGATTTTAGATTCATAACATCAAACAATGTTGAATTCAGCCAGGCTAGTGCTATATCTAAATGCAGTATTATATCACCTTTACAACAAAAAATAACAGTCGCCATGCAAAATTTCTGTTAGTTTTCTGAATTTAAACCAGCAAAAAACACACGTCTAGATAACACAAATTAAAAACATGCACTTTCAATTCTTACCTAATTTTGCACCAGACATGAGCTCTGTGATAAGAGACTACCAATAAATATTACGCATCAGTTAATTCCACAAAAAAATCACCAAAAAACAGCACAATTTATATGTCTGGCACAAGTTAATCCAAATATAATTATTTTAACACAATATAACACACACATCCAAGCATACCAAACAACACTACATATTCCATACCATTCAACATGTAATCACTAATACACCATTCATAGAATTCTCATCAGTAAGATCTCATATTTTCACATACATATTAACTTAGTGTTTTTGTTTATAAGTCAGCCAATGTAGAAAATGTTAGTAGAACAGATTCTTGTATAGTACCAATCACAGAGTATATATTTAGACCACGAAAACACAATCTGCTAAAATCATCAGTAAGCAGTTCACTATTATCAGTCAGCAAAAAAAATCTCAGAAAGTCTTATGAGTAAAGCACTTGAGTGACTTAAGATAGAGTTTTATGGCACTTGAATGACATCAGATATAGCTTTTTTGCACTTATTCTCGATAATCCAGAGTTTGACTAGTGATAAACTCTCATATTTCATTCAAATACCAGTAAACTACAAATTTTGAGTAAAAATAATCATGCCAAGAATGTGTTGTTCAATATGAGTAATGTCTCAATCAGAAAATCTAGCCAACTATACTGTCTGGAAAAATCATTTCTACCAAGTTTATACCATAGAAATCATTTGCAAAGAAAGTAAAGATGCAATTTTTTGATGTCTGAATAAACATTTAATGTTACATGATGTATACTAATTTTCGGAACATTATATGTGACTTGCATGATTTTATTCAGCACACATGTTAAAAAGATTTCTAGCACATGCTGCAATTAGAACATCTGTAATAAAATAGAACAGCTGAATGTGCACTGGAGGTAAGTTATAAAATGTGTAATTTGTAATGTATAAATGTGTAATCTGCATGAATTAATCTGTGATTTGTAAAGAACGACTTTATAATGTCATGAAGAATTAAAGATTTGAAAATGTGTAATCTGTATTTTATGAATATATGACAGGGTGATGTGTAAATGTGTCATCTGTAATGTATGAATATGTAATATATGACAGCTAGTGTAAATGTGTCATCTGTAATGTATGAATACCATTATGTAATATGTGACAGAGCAATATGTAAATGTTTAATCTTTTATGTATGAATATGTAATATAATTTATAACACTGTAATCCATAATGTATAAATATATGTTATATACATCAGTGCAATGTGTAATCTGTAATGTATGAATATGTAATATATCATTGTATTGTGTAATCTGTAATGTATGAATATGTAATATATATATCAGTCTAATGTATAATCTTTAATGTATGAATATGTAATATATCAGTGTAATGTGTAATCTGTAATGTATGAATATGTAATATATCAGTGTAATGTGTAATCTGTAATGTATGAATATGTAATATATCAGTGTAATGTGTAATCTGTAATGTATGAATATGTAATATATCAGTGTAATGTGTAATCTGTAATGTATGAATATGTAATATATCAGTGTAATGTGTAATCTGTAATGTATGAATATGTAATACATCAGTGCAATGTGTAATCTGTAATGTATGAATATGTAATATATCAGTGTAATGTGTAATCTGTAATGTATGAATATATAATATATATATCAGTCTAATGTATAATCTGTGATGTATGAATATGTAATCTGTGTAATCTGTACTAAATGAATGTGTAATCAGTAACATATTAGTAATATATGGTGATAACAGTTTGAACGTGTAATCTGCAATAAATCTATGTACAATGATACTTGTTACTATGTAATAATTAACTAATATGTTGTGTACAAAAGTATATTTGTAATTGATAGTAAATGAATGTGTAAACTGTAATACTACACTTCATGATTATATATACATACAGTATTGTATATATTACAGGCAGTGAATGAATGCGTAATCTTGAATCAGTTTATATTTACTTGACAGTCAATGAGTCTGTGTCCATAGTAATTAAACTATTGTATAATATGAAGACAATGAAATATTACCTGTAATTCATAAATATCTAATTTAAATTTATTGGATGGGTTTATCAGTAAAAAAAGTATGGAATTTGAATTTTGATGCATAAATATGTAATCAAGTAATCTATCAATTATTGTATAGCACACTGCAGCCATGTGAAAGTGAATGTATTTATGATAGAAATCAATGAAAACTTCTGTTGCAACTACATTCATATAATTTATGGTTAGTTAATTGTGTAGTAATGTGTGTTCTGTAATGTCCTACAACAGGCACATCTTTTGGCATAATTTTCAATTAGTTGTAGGTTTAATAAGCTTTAAGATAAAATTTAATCATGTAACCACATACAGAATCTTAAAATGTACAATGCCTTTTTAAATCCTTAATGCATTTATAGCAGCAAATTAACTATTCAAATAGAAACATGGTTAGACAGAACATGATACATCCATAAAATTTATTACAAACATTTCAGGTGTTTTCAAGAACATTATTTATCAGTGGAATAGCACATTTAAAAAATAATTCCCAGATAAGCATGAATTGCAACGATAACAAAAGAAACCAGGAGGAATCTTAAAGATAAAGTTGAAATTTAGTAAAAGATACTTGTAGAATCTGGCAACCATTTTGTTTCAATTGCCAAGAAAATGATGAAAGGATTGCTTACATACTGTAAACACCTTATAATTATTTGTACGACTTTTGTGGGGTATCGATTAGGTATTTTTTCCCATATTTTACAAGTGATATATATGTAATCTCAGTCAATTTTACTGTATTGGATAGCACATTTAAATCTCCCAGTCATGAAACTGAAACAGTTTTAGATGAAAAAAAGACCATTTTATAAATCCATAATTTTGTTTTCAAATTTTGACCCTCAGTTTAACTTAAAAGTTGAGACCATGGATCAGAAACACATTCAATATACATAGATAACTAAATAAAAGACAATATAATATTAAAGAATATTAAAGAAAATCAACTGATCATGAATTTTAAGACATTTCAGTGTCACAGATGAAGGTTTTGATTGGTCAGATTTAAAGATAGCTCAGAATCAGCCAATCAATTGTTTGAGTTTTGAATTATCATAGCAACTTTAAGTATATCACAAGAGCACATTATACTGTTCAATACATACAGTGCATTAAATTAATATAGAAAATCCATCATAAGTTCAGTTAGTGCTAGTTTAAACTGATGCAGAAAATAGCTATAGATTTTCAATCATGCAAACATAAAATTGTCTCAGATGGGCAAAATGAACAAGAAAAATAACTCAAATGAAGACTTCAATGACAAGATTAAATAGGTTGTCTCCCCTAGTAAACATAATTCCCACTAAGAATATATCTATAAATTTGTTTTACATAATATTGTGATTTTAAGCAAGATTAAGATTTATTGAACTTGCCAAAAATATACACAAATAAATATTAATAACACTGATAACATAGGCTTCCCTTTTGCCAGCTTCCAAACAAACAAACTGTATAAAATTTAATCATCTCTGATGTCAATGGCAGATAAAATGGACAGATTAGTCTATTAACAGCTGCAGTTTTACTAATCCATGTTTATTGATACTGGCCATTAACTGTATAAAAGGAAATATCCCAGAGCTCATGAATGTAATAAAGCATGTTTAGGATCCTAGATGGTACCCTAGGGAATTGAAAATTGGACAATTTCAGTCCTTGAACGAATCCCAATACAGACTTACAGTCTACTATTTAATATCATTGAGCAAACTCTGAGAAACACTTTCAGATAATCCAATCCAGTAAATTGATGAAAGAATTCAGGAATATTTTCACATAATGTTAGATATGTTGAGAAGGAAGTAACACTTGTAGAATTTATAGAGGGCTGCTCTACATTCTACAGCCATTATATGTTTGACTTAAAACTCAACAGGTAAATTAGTGACAACCCTTCATCAGAGGATATTTCTACAAGTCACAATTATAAACAACTCACAAATTGAACTTTCAGCTGTTAACATAATGCTAGTTAATACATCAAGAATTTCATGCAATTGAAACACAAAATACATTATGCAGGTTTCATTAGTTTAGATTCAAGGTGCATGACCTTGACCTTCACCTCATCAAACACACACGACCTTGACATTCTCAAGTCAATTACCTTGACACTCACCTGCAGTTGAATGCTGGAACTTTGACATGCATATTGGAGAAGGAGGCGGAGGGAAGCTTTCATCGTGACCTATACTGCCGTATGAGCCACGACTTGAGGAGAAACTTGGAGTATGTGGAATGCCATTGGACGATATATTCGATATACTTGGAGATTGTGGAGCACCATTAAACATAAAGCTATTACTTCGTGCTGGTAACTTATCTGGGGTTAATGGTGGCGTGTCATAACAGGAGCTACTTCGTAGTGCATTCTTCCTACCTGCTAAATGTGAGTTAGAAATAAAAATATGAAGAAGACACAAAAATGCAAAATAAAAAATAAATAAATAAAATGAAGAACACTAAGCTACAAGGTAAACATAATGACAATAGTACATGCCAAACAACATCAACAACAACAATAAAATAATTTTATTTTGGCATTTCTAATAATACATGTATTTGTATTTTTCTGAACTTGAAATAAAAGTGGTTTACATGAGAACACTGCTAAATCAATGAGACCACATAGAGTCAAACTTGTGTCACAATGTCATGTGATTGCAGACTTCAGCTTGGTGCCACAAAACCAATAAAGGCAATACATTTTGTATGATCCAGACTTGCATTAAAATTTGGAAATTCAAGCACATTCGGGAAACCTTTAATTAACCCACACTAAAAGAGGTCACAACTGAACTACATTTAATGAAAAGAACCTCTGAATAAAGGTGAACTGTGCATAGAGGCAATGTTTCCACTTCACTGGGTCACGTTTATACACAAGTTTGACTCTTAACACTTCACTGGGTCACGGTTATACACAAGTTTGACTCTTAACACTTCACTGGGTCACGGTTATACACAAGTTTGACTCTAACACTTCACTGGGTCACGGTTATACACAAGTTTGACTCTAACACTTCACTGGACCACGGTTATACACAAGTTTGACTCTAACACTGATCAAGTGTAAAAAAAATAATAAGAAACGAGATATTAATTATGCGAGCAAAGAGGTATGGATTATAATAAAGGATTACAGAGGAACCTTCATAAACAGCCACCGTACCTCTAGACAACAGTCAACTTTACAACCTATCTAATCTGGGTAAAGCAGTTCCATCATATATTGAGAAGTCATGCAGACATGATCAATTATATTAGTATTACAGATTTGTCATCACATTATTTTGTCTCAGACACATATGAACATAAATCAATAGAAATAAGCTGAGGATTTGTATCTCTTGTACCTTAGACCAATAATTGTATATATTGTGTTGTATCCTCAGGGAAACTGGTGTCAAGTAGATATATTACAAATATGGGAATATAAATGTGTCAGCGACATTCTAAGTATGGCTTCAGACAGTCTTTATTTTATGGCAGATACAGGGAGTGGTGGTAATTAAAGTGGATGAAGGTGTTAGTCTTCTGCTCTATGTTGGTGCCATCTAAAGGTTGCAAGTTCAAACTATGGAATCTCTTTATATGACAATGATACATGCAACTTGTCTATGAGATAAACATGTATATGTTTCCATTTCATCAGGTCTTAATCTAAGTAACTACATGCCTAAATAATGATTTTATACAAAGAAAGGCACATGTATTAGAAATGCAAGCAGTCTATTTAGCACTGAAAGATTTTTTCACCTGAAAATTATTTTAATAATCTTAACTTAATATAAAAACATTAAGTCATGGTTTTGGGCAAACTGACAAAAATTTGTCATACTGGTACAGTAACTGTAATTACAGGTATTTTAGACTGCATAACATTTGTGGTTGACAACAACAACAACAAAATGCAAATGGTGTTTACTAAGAGTACAATAAATGCAAGAGATCAACACAAAATTATTGTAACCCAGTTATTTTTGTATTGAAGCAGATACAACACTTTTGTGCCAAGATCTTGATTAATGAACAATACATTATGCACAATACTGATCTCTGATGTTTAGTTCCGTTACTTACTAGAGTTATCTATCAATACCACATGGTCCGCTGGAAACCAGCCAGGTTTTGCCATACAACCGTCCTTCATTAAGGAGCCTTTCCACATTCCATCTTGTCTCTGTTCAACAATCTGTAAAAAGAAAATATCAGAATAACACATAAATATCAAAATCTTAAAATGGATGATTTAGAACATTAACATTAAAATCTATAAATTAAAGACCTGAATATCAAAATCTATAAAGAGAACTATTTGAACATTAACTCTCAATTTTATAAATAGAACCATTTGAACATTTACACTCAATTCTATAAATAGAACCATGTGTACATTAACACTCAAATCTATAAATAGTAACATTTGAACATTAACACTAAATTCTATAAATAGAACCATTTGAACATTAACACTCAATTCTATAAATAGAACCATTTGAACATTAGCACTAACAAATTAGAACATTAAAAACAAGAATTATTCAGTCTAATTACAGCATAGACAAAAGAACAAACTGAGATTGACATCTAGTAAATGAATGCAACATTGCCAATGGTCAATGGTTTAACAAAATGCATAACTTAAACCAATAGAAGGCATAGATATTCACCAGCAGATTTTTCAAATATTTCCTGGTTTAGTTAATTCATTAAAAAAAGATATGGCAATAATAATGCCCATATTGATTATGCATACCATAAAGATATCATTCCTCCCTACAGTTTCTGCTAAAGAGAATTTGCCTTAAGTTGATTTTACATGATACAAAAATAGGAATAATTATCAGTCTGATCTGTCAGTATTATAAGATTATATTTTACCATATGAGCTAATCCAGACCTCTATTACTGGCAGTATTGACCAATCTTACCACAGCTTTATCTGACAAACAGTCATCTAATTTACAGTATATACAGAAGGGATCTCTAGGGGATTACAGCTAGACTCTGGCAATCAATTCACCAAAGATTATTCATATCTAAGCAATCTAGGACACCTTGACAATATCGGCAACGCTTATGCTCTGTATAAAATAGGACCAGACACTTAATGTTTTCTACCATCACGCTACAATAATTAACTTTCTGTTATCTTTTATCATCAGTGATTTATATTCAATTAACACATGCTTCTAAATGCGTAGATAAGGTTGATATATGATATATTGTTTGTATGAGATACAAACACTGTGAAAAATCAAAATATCGAAAATATTTCAATAATGATAATATTAGAACAGTGCATGTCTACAGGTATTTACAGGGTAACCCATACTTTTAATATATAACATATTTATATAATGCTATACTGAATTAGCACTATTTTAACAATTCTGTAAACAAACAGTATTCATTATTCAATTGGAACCACCTTTAATGACTAAATTCAAGGTCACTGTTGTGAATTGAATACACATCCCCCTGAATCTCTTGCAAGTAAAAGACTTAGTGTTCAACATTAAAGCCATTTGGCAAGTTGACAATATCTATAGATATCACTATCTATAATAACACTTTTAAAGACAAGATAGAGAATGTATCAAATGGACTTAAAACATCCCCACCCATTTATATTGTACTCTAACACAATTACAAAGAACCATTCTTGAGAAAAGAGAAAAGTTCAGCAGATAACCAAGTACACATTGTGTATAAGATGTTATTGTGATAATTGTAAATGTTGTTTAAACCTACATCTGTTCACATTTAATTACTGTCATTGCTGATAATACTAGCACGCCCCACTATCACAAATAGTTACCATTGTTCAACAATTATACAATTACAGTAATAATGTCGAGCAAGAGAAATAATAGGATGGTCGAATGAGTCACCACAGTATGCTGCTGTGGTCATATTCTGACATTTTACCATCTTATAAAGTTCTCCTTATTCCTTGAAGCAGTCATATTGAAATCAACAAAACTTTAAAAATCCCCCAACCCCCATAAAGACATATCCATATCA
Source organism: Lutraria lutraria (assembly GCA_964023205.1). Taxonomy (NCBI): domain Eukaryota; kingdom Metazoa; phylum Mollusca; class Bivalvia; order Venerida; family Mactridae; genus Lutraria; species Lutraria lutraria. The sequence goes on from OZ026836.1 coordinate 16,761,540, forward strand.
GTGTCAAGAGTTCCAGTTTAAAGTAAGACAAACTGCTCTCATTGAGGTATACTAATTGTTATACTTGTAAGTGATTATTCGAGGTTCAGATACTGGTGAATGGGTGAAGACGTCCATTTCTCAACTTGACATTCAGTATTGTAACATTTAGAACAGCAAATCAACTTCTAGTCATTAAACAGAAGGGTAAAAGTTTGCAAAATACAAATTGTTTTTGTACCCAAGAATGACTTCACTGAGAGATATTGAAGAATGAACTTTACATGTTTAAATGTCATAAATAAGTAAGAGAAAGTTTAGTTATCTCCAAAGATAAATTTTATCATGAAAGCCTTGATGTAACTGACAGGTTAATTAAAAGGTAGCTGGCACTAACTCTACCATTACAGACATGGGGGCGTTACATGTCCATGTGCCAATATATGTCTAGGAATGCCAATAAAAACTTAAGACAAGCTAATGCAGTTTAATGAGTTGTTTACCATGAACTTCAATGTAACAAACCACAGCTTTCAGTAAGAAATAACCAGTTATGTGCTTCATATCAAGTTATTGACATTCAGGTAGCAGGATCTTACACAGAACTACTTTATTATTATCTATAGATCTGTACTTTGTAAAACAAAATATCAACCCAACATTTTCAAAGAAAAGATATTGTTTCAAAACACCAGGTCATCAAAGTCATTAATTCAAACTTGAATGAAGACCAAGTACATGTACCTCTGATTTGATGATTTTAAGCATTTACTGATGACTGACCAATGCCAATTTTAGCTGACTTTCAGACTGGATGACAAATAAGTTTCAACATCTAGTCTTCACAGTTTAACATGATAAAGATCTTGTGTTACTAATACTTAGTATGCTGGTATATTAATATCTTACAAAATAACCTGTTCTGATGATGGTCACTGTTGGTAATAGGATTTGCAAGTAAACTTATACAGAGCAATCCAAGATTACAGATAAGTAACATCTGCACCTAATTAGTATCAGTCAAGTATCATAATTAATTCAGAACTTAATGAGAATTTAAAGAGATACAGATTGGTTGTGGTACTATTCCCATAGAGAAGAGACAATGGTTTAACTAAGAACTGACTTCATCAAAGGTGAGTAATTAAAGTTTTTATATCACTCAATTCTTGATTTGTTCATGGAACCTAAGAAGCATAAAGTCAACCACAACTGGGTGTTCCTTTGTCTACTCCCTGACAGGAGCTGCTCCCTCTGATTTCTACACCTCTCCATATCTCTTATAGCTTCATTCAATGGTCTTCTAAAAGATTACAATCCTGAGTTTATGACCATTGGTAAATCAAGAGTAAATCAACATGATTGTGAGAACAATGGCCACATCTTTTTAACACACTATGTTTTGGTACAAAAGCTTTAACAAACCTTTGATTCAAGGCCACTCTAAATGTATTAAGCAACATTTTCTCAACAACATTTAATTCTAAGGTGGCTGATGTTGCCATGTTAGTATTAAGTGTACTTATAGGCTGAAATTCAAAATGTAATTCAGCTGAGTAACTAAAAAGATGCCAAACTTTGTGAGCAATTGTTAAATGAAGCAATACATGGTCAATAACAGGAAACATTTGGCAATCTTAACTGAATGACCTGTTAAGATAATTAACATTGCAACCAGACATGTAATGTTTTTTGTAGATAGTTCATGGAACACTTGCAAATGATGCCTAAGAAAAGACAAAAAGGGATTATGAGTGTGCATGACTTAACATTTATAAGTGGTTTCCTGAAGTCATTACAAATACTTAGCTGAAATATAGATTAATTTGCTAAAATATGATAACAGGAGCTTAATCAGTGTAGGGAACTGAAACTTAAAAAGAAAAACTTTTAAGACAAGATGTTTGAACAAAGATATATGTCAGTCAACTGATCGCAAGAAGAGGAAGGTCACAATGACATAATTATGAAGCTTTGCCCACAGACTACATTAGGATACAATATAATGTAATCCAATTATTCCTTTATGTCCTCCAATGTACCCAACAAGTGCAGATAGAGAATGACTCACATAACATCATAAATATTTCATAACAACACTGGGATAGCCTTGATGCTTCAGTATTTCCAATATTGAACAGAATATTGTTGTTGCTTTAGATGAAGTTATAATTATTGTCAATAATACTAATCCTACATCAGTTACCATGATTATGTATTGGGTGAGACTCCTAGAGTGATTTTATAGTCTTACAACAATATTTGCAAAGTCAGAAACTTCCATTTACAATAATGTGAAATAAATGTCTCCAATAAATAATATTTGCATGAAATAGAATATTTAAGATTTGGAGACAAGTAAATGTTCAAGCCTCTGATTGGTCAGTTCAGAAATGATTCTTACAAGAAAAGTCCATGACAATTAAGGCTGTATTTAAATTGTGACTACAGCTTTCTGCACCCAATTGAATAAATACTGGTTAATTCTAACCACTGTGTTAAAATTAAAGCTCAAGTTTGGTAAAGTGATTGTATAAAAAATTATAAGAAATTGGTTCCAGTAGGATTTAATCTGTGTGACTGATATATTGGTTTAATCTAGAATCGTCATAATTCTCAGTTTGTCTGAATTGTTTAGGACATCCAGTGTTTGGAGCACAACAAGAGCAGACATCTTGCTTTTGGTTTACTTTTTAACCAAGCTCAAATTTAACCCATTGGTTAATTTAACCATTGTTTATACAATTGGGTCTTTGCATTAATTGTGAAATATACAAGTGAGTTGTTGATTTACCCTACTGCAGACAACATTATAATGTAAGACTGAGATGTAAACATTTTGGTATGATTACAGAAATCAATTCATAACAGGGCCTCAGGAACCAGGGCGGGGCTTGGGGCAATCTGAAACAGATTCCAGGGCCAGCGTTATATTGCAGTTATACAACAAACAGTGTTTTCCTCATCATCATACCATAAAGACTTGTTTTTGCCTGAATGTTTTTCATGCTCTTCTTTTATTATTTCCGGGGGGAAAACATTTTGATAATGATCACAGACATAAAATAAGGAAACAGATATCGGAAACATAATTCATAAATAGATTCCTATTTCATTGATAATTTATCTATAGACTCTGAACCAAACGTGATGAAAAACAGGAGATAATTAAAGAACAGCATATTTAGCTTCTGTAATGTTAGTACAGGGAGTTTTAGTTTATTGATCAGCCCAGAAAAAAATTATCAGAAGAAATATTTGCTGACATGGTACCATAAAACATAGCATCACTTGGGACATGACATTTATACAAGAGAACTTTCATGCTTTCATTATGATACTTGTGATTACTATAGTAACCAGGAATCGATCGTTGATGTTAAAGGGTTCTACAGCAGACTGTTGTTATTGATTCTTTCCCTAAACAGTGTATGAGGTTTTAGGGGCTGTTACCACAGGAATGCAATCAATCCTACAAGCCTGAAATCGGAATGTGGCAGTAGTTTGTAAATATTCACGTGAAACAATTTCTGTGGGTGAAAACATGGTACAAAAAATATCTCATAACTTCATCATATTGGCTGCTTGAATAAACGATTATAGTCATAATATTACACAACATGTCAATCATTGGAATGCTTCAATCAATCAAATCAACAGACAAAAGTCAAAAATCAACTGTTTCATTCATTTGTTCATTCATTTGTTTGTTTGTTCATTTATTCATTCATTCTTTGTTTGTTTGTTCATTTATTCATTTGTTTGTTTGTTCATTTATTCATCATTCATTCATTCCATTTAATTTCAACTCAACTGTATACGGAGAGAAGTTGAGTGGCCGGGGAATATTGATATTATTTCTGAGTGTTGTACATGTTTGATAGACATCTGATAGAAACTACAAACAGACTTATTCATAACTACATCTGGTCAGACTCTACTAATAATTCTCTCATCATAAAACCAATTTTATCACTAGCTGATTCAAGGGGGAAGGGGCGTGACCCAGTGTGTGCCCGTTTCAATAAAATAGCATTCAATAATTCAATTCTGAAGTGCTCCAATTAAATGAGATAGAAAACTGACCAAAAACTGACCAGAATGCACTATTTCACTTTGGTTCAAGTTACTAATCTTCCTGCACCCCCCCCCCCCCCCTTCCTACTTTCCTAAATATTACCCCCCAGCCCTGAAATCCTGGATCCACCTCTGCATGCTTATCAATCTAATTAAACCAACACTGCTATATTCAGTAGCACAACATACAAAGAATCCAATCGAATAATTAATCTCCACCCTGCCCAATGCTTATCAGCTTGATCTGTATCTATAATAATTCTATTATAAAACATAAATGTAAAACACTTACATCGTAATTGCCCTGATGATCCAGTTTTCACGTTTTGTTGAAAAACTTCTCAATAAAAAACACTTAATTTCATTTGAAATTAAGAACACTCAGCAGAAGTAAGAAAATGATATTCTACAGAATGCACACTTCCAGAAGTCAAAATAATTACATTAAAACACAACACAATTATCTATTTAGGAGATCTATGAATTAGAACAGAGCATAATATGTAGCTAAAATTGTTGCGAGCATGACACAGTCATTTAACATTGAGTGCAATTAATCACTGTAGCATAAAAATAATCCATCAAAAATCCAGGCAGCTACAATAGCACATTAAGTTCATTCCAGAGAAATATAAAAATTCCAGTACATCTAATCACATGTCAGCCTTGAACTCCCCTTCACAAATATCTGATTCAGGCCAGAAGTGTGTAAATATAACTGAAGCAGTACATAATGAGTTAAAAATCCTGGCTCAAATATTGACAAAACCCCATGATCACTTTATGAAAATACAGGATTTTCCAGATTAACATAGACAATGTACATGATCAGTGCGAGTCATCCATATTGATTTTCCAGAGACAAATATAATTCACAACAACATCATAATTGTAATACCAGCCACTAATATTTTCTCAGAGTTAGCTCAGAAATTCCATTTATGTTTTCACTACGGATCTAATACAGAGTGTTCTGAAACTCCTCAAGTCACAAGTTGCTCTGGTAACTTCACATTGAACACCACACTCACTGGTGGAATACTGACTTTATCTTATTCCATTTCCAAAACTGAAATGAATTACTTCTGTAAAGTGTCTCAGAACTGAGTTAACACAGGAGCTCAAAGTCATTCAGTATTCAGGTACTATTGATTCCAACAATTTGGAGCAGAAAACTTCAGCAAGCATGATGCACTTAAAGGATGCTTCCAAATTATAGTAACAAAATTAAAAGTTCCACTAAAATAAACTGAGATTGTCAATACACAAACCAATTCACACTCCTAACCTTCCAAAACATAAACAAAGTTTCAAGGGGTAAATAAATCCTGACCAATAGAAGTCCTCCCAGAATTCTCGAAACAACAGGATGTTACAGAGTGTTCAATGTATTAAATATCCATCTTCATACTACTTTACAACAAAATATCTCTAAGAAACACTATCCCACACAATAACACAAACTTCATTTCCTTTCAAGTTCCCCATTCCTAGTGTATGGATCTATCTACATGTTGCTGGAATGCTGATTTTGACACAGATTACTTCTTACAAGAACCTATAAGCTACCAGACAGTGTTATAATCTAACTGGACATCAGCTACTACTGTACATGGATTCTCAGTATGCACCTCACAGATGCGCAGATTATAGTACAGTATCATACAGTATGTATATATGTTAACTTAATTAACCATCTGTTAATAATGACTGTTAAATAGGTACCACAGACTTAATTATACATGGGGCTATCAGTAGACCACTTCCAGTGGGATGTGGGTGTTATTTTAAGGTAATTTACTAGAAGATAGTTTTCTTATCAGATATCACTGAACTTAGAAAAAAATCTGGACATTATTCTTTTACTGGGGTTTAGTGTTCCAAGGAAGACCCCAGGCATCTACCTGTGTAACTATGAACAACCAAGTTTGCCCAATAGCTTCCTCACGTGTGAAATACGGACCCAGGTGAGATTTGAACTCACAATGGTGAGGAGCCAGTGATTATAAGTCATTCATTCAAATCTTTTAAGAAACACATTGTCCTTATTCTTATAATAACATTAAGCACTGTGCAGTCTATGACGACTTATGTATTTTAAAGACCCATTCAAAAACAACACATTCCATAAATGACCAATGAGAAAGCTGCTTCTAACAATGGTTACAAAGACTTAATTCATATCACATTAAATTCCATGTTTTTCAGCCTACATTTTTAAGAAGGAATGTAATTGTATGATTAACACTAATGAGTATATATAATTAAAGCTGAATCACATCCTATATTGTTCATAAATTATCAATTTCTGATAATAAAATTATTTTCTCTAATATAAAATATCAATTAAAAACAAAATGTGCATTAGTCTGTGTGTATAAAACAAAGCCTACAATTCATCTTAGAATCGTTATATGCAATTAACTCTCTGTAAAGGGACAATAAAAATAGCGATCATGATTTGATTTTGTAATATTACTTTCCATCTTATAGAAATTTCAGTCCAACTGAATTCAAACCAACTAAATTCTTCATGTTGAAAGGGGAAGTAACTCTGTAGATAAATAACATAATAATGTAAAATTTATCTCTCTTTGATACATGTACAGTTATAATTGACTTTAAGCCTGGGGAAAACTGTGGATTGAGGTATGATGTTATTATCAACATTATATGTTCAATGAAATATTAAGATTTTTGAGTGAAGCCTGGTAACCATGCAGAAACCTAGGAATGTGTGTTCACCCAGAGTTAAATGTTGAGAGATAGATAAATAACACTTTCAAATGTGCAAAATTATGAAATCAAGTTTCTAACTGTATTCAAGGATTAAACATATTTAACTCCAGATGAGACTCACTGGAGTTATCTTTTTGACTTTTACAGTAAGAATTTATGGATGTATTATTGACAAACTATAAAAATGGTGGTATCAAATTAGAATTCTTAGTATTAGTGCCAAATAAACTACTGTGTTAAATATATTTATGGACAAATCTGTATCACATGTCATTCATCGAAATGACAACGGAATTTCTTCACAGATTCTGAAATATTTTTGGCATGGCATACATTGCTAAGATAATTATGAATATATTTATTACCTTAATAAGGTCTCCATCTTTAAATGTCAGTGAATTCGGGTCACATATGTTACAATAGTCCCTCACAGCCTTCGCTTCAACACAAAAACTTGCATCTGAAAAATATAAAAATATTTGTGTTACAAAACAGAATATTGCCAATTATGTGTTAGAAAAGTGCTCTACACAGGGCATGATAAATGACCAGGAAAAATATAAGAAGTAAGAGTACGGATATAAATGCCCGGAGCTCCTGTATCCTCTCTCCCGACTCTGAAATGATCATAAAGATCTGTAATTGACTGTAAAACAACAGATAAACATATACAACACAATAAAATACAAAATTATTAATGAAAAGTAAATTTGACAACAACCAGAGGTAGATGATCAGACCAAGGAGTACTTGTTGGTACTGACAGTTAAACCAGGAATACAAGTTTGGTCAACATTTCCAAATATGTGTTACAAAATTGGAACACTTTCAATAAATGTAATTTAACATATCAACATCAAACTTAAGCATGCATGATCTCCATAAGTTAAAGAGCCACTGACAGCTATAAATATTGCATGTTTATCTTTTCAAGCAGCAGTGTTTCAACCATTAACCAATATTTTATGCTGTAAGTGCTACACAAAAGCTCATTTTAATGAAACTTTCAATGTGCATGCATTGAATCAATACTATTTTATAGGGCAACTTCAATAATCAGTTGATACATTTCAAAGTATGCATGATAATTTATATCACTGTTTACTCTACAACACTGTATATAACTTCAATAATGTTCTATCCATTTAAAGAAACAGGAAAATATGTAAATTATGTGTGTGTATATGCATGTACAATTCTATGTTAAATACTGTCTTGAGGAAAATATCAGTATTCAAAACATCTGTGAAATAAAAGTGTTAGGGCAAGTCAAGCTCAATGGACATTATGTAAGGGCATAATTTATGTACTGGGTTGAATCCTCATATACTCATAAAACTATGAATACAGAACCCGGCTCCATGGTTGAGTGTCATTCTAAGGTCACTGCACTTCAAATCACTGCAACCTCTAACTGAATGAGGGTAGTCGGTTTGAGCCACACCACCAACCATGTCTCTATATAGGAGAAAGTGAGGCAGTTGCTTACAGTATGAGGATGGGAGTCTCTTAAGTGACCCAGGCGAAATAATAATAATAATATTTGATGGTTGACACTCACATATCATGTTCAGCTATCAAATAGGCTGTTTAGGAACAAGATCAGGAGCATGGTGGACCATGTTCGGACATTGTAAGAGAATGATATTTCATGCCCATGATAGTCAGCCATGGTGGACCATGTACAACAATCTTTTGTTAATTATATGGCACCATAGTAGAACATGGTAGCTGGCCATGGTTGGCCATGTCCAATTACCATTGTCAGCAATGGTCCACCATGGCTATTTACCACAGTTGATGACCATGGTAATTAATAAACTGTGGTGCCATTTAACAAAACATGGTTGGTCATGTTCGGCCATGGTCATTATAAGGACCATGTTCGGCCATGTTCAGCCATGGTAATATGGTCGTCATATTGCCAGGGTACTGGACTTCTTCCCAGGAACAATGGTTAGATAAAGTATCTACCTGTGTTACTAGCCACCTCAAAATAAAGGTCACTTTGTGACTAAAAGACATGATTTTCAAACTGTCATTGATTTATTACAGCAAAATGACCTCCAAATAAAGGCCGCTTGGCAATGAAGGCCACACATTGTCTTTCCCAATGATGGCCTTTGTCCACAGGTGTGACTGTATATGTACTGTATATAATTTTCCCAAAAAATGAACAGGAAACAAATGATGATAGAATTACTCACATCACATTGTCATACACTCCTGGAACCTGCAACTGGTCTCATTTAATATTTCAACTTCTAATTTAACTGACTGGAATGTATATATCTATAACACAAAACTGCAATTTCCTACAGTCACAAATGAGAACTTCTTTGTTAATAACTTGATCCTACCTCATAGATCCTGTAGAATGTGATAACCATGATAAAATCTTAAAGAATCTACAAAAACTTACATTATTGAATTCTCATTGAATTAAACATTATATAGTTTGGTGTGCGGGGAGGGGGTAAGGGTAAATATTTCCAACAGACTTTTTCTAGAATGGCAAGAAATTGGAGATTCCCAATGATCTGATTGGACTATGAATAAAACATAAAGTAAACAATTCATTGTCCCATCAATCTATGTCATCATCTAGAATAACCTCTAATGATCCTATCCCTCTAGGGGTCTCCGGTATAAACCAATTAGTTATCATATCAATTACTCAAGTAAATAAACATATACAGCACTTAAGTGGCAACAACTCTATCCCACTAGACATTGATGCTATTCTGGTTCAAAACTTAAACATAATTATTAATCTATAAACTAATTTACAATACAGTAACTAATACATTGTTGTCATATGGACCTGCTATAATCTATACACAATAAAAAAGAAAAAGGAACAAACTTGTTGCAATGAGGTGGAGGTTGTAATTGTAGTCAAATCACAAATTAGATTTAGTTGTGTTTTTAACATGATATGCCATATGAAAGTTAATGCTCTGTAAAAGAAAAAGTTCATATGGATGCAGGAAGTCAGCCTAGAAGTCAGTGCTAGAAGTTGGCAAGTATGGTATGAACAAACTTAAAAAAAGAATAAGAGATGCAAACTTGGATTGTAAGTGCTTTAATATACATTAAAATGTAGTACATTTAATCCCCAGAAACTGCCTTAATTGGTCTTTGATCTCACAGTGTGACTTCAGCAGCCTGGACCTTGTCAGAACACACAGCTTGAAGAGCTTCTCTATAACAACCATACAACTAAATATTGTTTACTGCAAGATGAAAATCTAAAACCTGAAACACAGGGTTTAAATAATATTCGGCTAACATTTTAAGATGAACAGACAAACAACCAACAATTTGAGAGACAGTAACTAACATACAGAATGTCTTTTTTTAACATTTCATTAAATTCTAAAATACCTAATTTACTCACTGACTGAAATTGCTATGGATAAAGAAGCTTGAGTTGTGGCGCTTATCAAAAAGATCACCAGCCTCTCATAAATCATACATTTTTTACAGAACAACAATAATATTTTCAATTGGATTGGCCAACAAAAGAACGAGTTGAAGAACAAATGACTCACAGAGGAAACAGATACAAACTTGCGTAAAATACAAGAATATTTCCTTTCAATTGATGGGTGTATAAAAATGATACAATTTCAGTAATAGACACAAAAGCATTACAATATTACAGTGCTATTTAAATCTCCTATACTGGTCGTTCAAAAGACAAATGCACAAAGAGTAATTAATTACATGTTCTTCGCTGATTCAGGTCCATTTTGATTGGTGGACCAAAAGTTTATTTTTGTTATTACCTGTATCTCGATCATTTTACTTTGAAAGAACTATAAAGAAAAATCAATATTTTCTATTTTGATACAAAGTTATATTTCACTGATTGAATTAAACATAATTACAGTGGTACCGTAAAGTCAGTATATCTGCAAGGACGACACTTCATGATTTCAAGGAAGCATGCTTTTTTATACCAATATTATTTTAGTGATGCTAATTATTTGGTTTTGTTGTAAATTTTGCAATAAGAAATTGACTCAATTAAGATTTTGCAATAAGCTACCTCATGTAATTTCTTAATTTAAAGAAAATTATTCTATCACAAAAAAATCTTATTTTACAATAGCAAACATCAGAATAAATGTTTGATTAGACAAGTTTGTATTCACAAAACAAAAATCAATCACTTCCTATTAACAAGTTAAAACAAATAAATCTTCTCAGATATTTTCCATTGATCATATTAATCATAAAAGTAATATGATGCATTTCCCATGTTAATAAGACAATCTAAAACACTGGAAAGTCACCAATACCAGTTAAGTGTAATATATATGATGCCAATCTCAGAGGAAAAACAGTTTTTCAAAAGTTCTTGCAAAATCTATAAAAAAAATATTTGAAAAACATCTGAAGCATTAATCAATTTATATTATAAATGGCAACAGAAAAGGAACAATTTTGCAGAATAATTCGAAAAGTGATACAGCAGACGACATAAACAGCAGACACATCTTCACTTACAGACATATATTGTCTGATTAGTCATACAGCTAGAAAAGGAATGTATGTTTCCCTCCAGAAGAAAAATCAATCTCAAATCCTGTACAATAAGAGAGTGCTGTATGCAATTGCCTTACAACAGACTGTTAGGTGTCTAAGAATTACAAACAACACTCATAAAATAACACACCATGAACTTATACAGTTACCTTATAAGATAGGTCACTCAAATGTGCAGTCCCATGAATCTTATATAATGATTTTTATACAAAATAACATAACATGATTGTCCCCCTTTCAATGGAATTCAGGAAATCATGAATATTTCTTGAACTACTCTGGAATCATTAATTTTCGTTGGAGATTTAATTTCGTGGATTTCATGGGTCAGCTCATCCACAAAATCAAATTCTCACGAAGTTGAACGCAGAGATAAGGCATTTCTTTCAGAAATCAAAATCCACGAATTTATGTCCCCACGAAATAGCTGTTATAGTAAAAACCACGAAAATTGAGCCCAACGAAAATAAATGAAAATACAGTATTCTTGCACTATTTGAAGAGTGTCTGTCAGTCATTATTATTGCATGATGCAGTCAATAATTTTCAACATTTTGAATACAAAACCACTCATTCTTAAGGTGTTTCAGTAACGAGTAATAAAGGGGCCTTGCGATCATGAGTGCATGGTTATGGTCTCTGACTTAGCAATGCAAAGCTCCTCATGTGCACTCCTGGGAGTCTGAATCCCATCTGAGACCTGCAGACAAAATTTCTATAATGATTGCTTACAGAAGGTCAGTGGTTCTACCCTGGTGTACAACCATCTTCCTTCACAGTCAAATGACACTCCATGGTTGTAATAAATTCAAGTGCGACATTAAACTAATTCAGGCCAAAGCTCGACTCAAGGCGTGATGATATCCGATAAGCAAACATCAGATGCCCGACTAATAAGACATGATGAACATGTCAAGTAAAAACTACTGTTATTGGTTTAATTTTATGTTGACATTGATTTTGTAGTAAATACATCCAATCAAGCGATCATTTTCTATTGTTGGCAACATCATTTCCAAGGTAAAAGAAACAACTGATTTAATCGGCTTTCTTTGTACTGATAATGTTGCAGGGGACTCAATTTAATGTTTACCGAAACAATGGAGTCGCATATTGAAATATTTTTTTTTACCATTGGTGACTGACTTCAATTATATATTGGTAAACATGAAAAAAAAAGAAGTTTGACATATTTTACTGAAAGTGACAATTCTGATGACAATTAATTTCATTTGCTGGCCTGATTGAAAACAGAACATTTCGAGACCTTGATGTTCGGACAGGTTAATGTGGAGGTGGGTGGGGAATGGAAAACAAAATTATAAACAGTTAATTTTAAAAAATTTGATGACAATATGGGACCTAATTCACTAAAATTGAATAATTGTGAGTATATTAAGATCGATTATAAACATTAACCTCGAAAAAAATGGTGAAGTAGGATATTCCATATCAACACAATTTGCATGAGTTCCCCTAATGTTGTGTATGTTCAGCATTGAAAAAATGTTAATATTTTACTGTAAAATGGGGTAATCTTAACACCAAATGGTCAAATATTCTATACCCTTTATTTAATAAAATATATATTTTGGTTTATAGTATTTTGATAATATATCAAGTGAAAGATATTTGTTTAACACAAACATATCTAACTCAGAAGTAGAATAAAAGCACATATGGTAAAGCTGCAGACAAAACCCCACTGATAAGCTTATAGACTTTGACTATTTAAAGATAAAATATGAAAGCCTGAAAATGATAAACCACAGTGAAAAAATCAGTTACAATCTAGTAAATGGGTTCTCATTACTAAATTCAGACACTGACTAACTAACATGTTGAAATGATGAAAAGTGCAATTGTAACATGATTAAACAATATTTTTGCAATTAAGAACTATACCTAATGCAATCAACAAGATTTAACAAATATTCAATACTATCTCTGCAATCAAATGATTAATTTAAATAAACAAATTATTTATTGAAACCAAATAATCCATTACCAAATTACTGGTAATGTCTTTGCAAACGAATTAATCATTAATAAATAGTTCAAAAAATATCTTTCAACCAATTATTTAACCAACAAAATTTCTTAGAAATTTCAATGACAAGTAATTTGAAGGCAAACATATAAAAAAAATAGTTTGATTTAAGCAAAATAAGTTTGTCATAATCTTTGCACATCAATAAAAAGCAAAATATCAATATTGCATTAAGATAACATGAAAATATCTCCATCAAATTATCATAGACACTGAACAGAACAGAATGGAATGGAATAGAACAGATGGTGAAACATTTGCTGCAATACACTTGTTACCTTACCTTTAAATATCTCAATAGGTGTTGTTTGTTGACTGCCTGGTGTGGTGGCACCATTTGTACATAAACTTCCATCAACACAGTTAGGTATACAGAACTTCATTGTAACAGCAACTTAGACGCAATGACTAATTTATAGAAACACTAATATAATATAATCCAGTATACTAAAGCAGTAAACATCAATATTGTCTTATTTGCACTGATTTATTTCATCATCGGAAAATTACGTCGTTTTGCTAAACATATTTTATAACTCTTCTGTATTGCCGGACTTGAAGCTCATAGCCAAAACTTGACATAAAAGCGACCTAAACAAATATTTCCAGTTGCTAATATTGCAGAAATTGCTGCAACACTAAACACCGACAAAATATAACATGAAGAAGACATCATAAATACTCTCCATATTGGAGGAATATTTGGTATTTCTGTGACAACAGTTAGCCTCATATTGGATATCTCGACTGGCGTGCCATTACATAACCTTCAGATGGCATAACAGTCAACATGTTAGTGTTAAGGCTTCATGATAAATTCATAATCAAACATTTTTTGCAGCAATAAAATATTTCCGGATCACATATTTGAAGTCCACTGCAGTATGTTTTTCTCCAATCAGGTATAAAAGTCAACGATTTCCAATATCCACAAGTATAACAACTTTCCAATATCGACAGAAAATTATTCAGCAATATCTCCAATCAACTAAATCAACACAATTTTTATTTCTTCGTATGTGCCTGATAGAAATTTTCAATTTTGGTTTGAAAATACTATATAAATGAATAACTGTAGAAATGTTAACACAAAACATGAATATTTGTTTTTAATCAGTTACGTACAATAAATTCTAAAATGTTTAATTCCAAGCCTTCAATATAACAAAATTACAAAACTTTAAAGAAATCAAATGAATTCAATCTTTGAAAGATTTACCAACAAATTGAACTAGTGGTACTGTTTTTAACAGTATGAAAAGTTCTTAAACATCATATTAGGTTTAAATTAAATCTATAATTATTTTCTATTGAGTTTTTAAAAAGATTGTACTCAACATTTTGAATTGCAATGCCTGATGTAAGATCAAGACAAGATTGATTTTATGATCTCAAAATCAGCAATGAGATCCCGAGCACCAGCTTCTGTTAAGTGTGGACTGCATTAATAGTAAGAGACATAATCTGATAAACGACCAGGGTGGGCCAAGCCATGCTGTACACTATGATAGCATATTATATAAGGATATGTCAATATTTTAACAGCATGCCACGCTTGTTTAATTGATTTTTTTCTACCAATGTTATTGACACAATAGGATTATGATACTAGTTGTTGAATGTTATCAGGTATTAATGCTTGAATTATTAGAGTCAATCAGATAGAATCAATGGAGCTAACCGTTAATTAAATGTTTTATATTGTTTTATAACAATTAAACCTCACACTATGAAATATTCATAATTATGTTTATTTAAATATTTGATACCCTCGGACACATAATGTAATAGAAATATAATTTATATGATTTAATTTAAAGTTTTTATATTAGTTACATACAATACTTTCAACAATTTAAATTATTTCCTTGGTAAAATCTTGCTTGTTTTTTATATTGTAAGATTAACATGTCCCCATTCCAGACTTGTAATAACCTCTGACCCTAGATGCTTGTTTGTTGGGCTATTGAAAATACCAATGGCCTGAATACACAATTTTAAGCCTGAATTGAAATTTACTGGGCTAGTGGGTTTAAGTTCGAATACTTAGGGCCACTGTGCAGGGGTCCAGAGCCTGAGTCATTTTCTATAGAACGATACATCAGGTGTAAGGTAAAAACTTTTCTTCTAGAATACACAAACCAGATTTTAAACAAACAATAACAAACACATAGAAACATTATATCCTAAACCAATGTTATCTAAAAGCCACAACAAAGCCTTAGTAGCTATTGTGTACATGACAAAGCAAGGCATAAAATAAATGAAATTCAAACAAACGAAAAGCAGAAATAAACATACCAATAAAATGCAAGTTTAAATGCCTCCAAGAGTCGGTAAAACGTCAATATAAGCGGAGAAACTCAACAACAATTTAAATGATTTACATTTTCTTGTCTTGAATTGATTTACTATTTCTCAGCAAGAAACTCATTCAATTCATCATCATTTTAAGGAACACAATGACAATAATTCTACAAACAACTCGTAGGGGTCGACATTCAAAAACGCAACCCATGTTTGATTATCGCCAAAAATCAATATTCAAATCGTTGAATACTGTTTTTGTATCCTACATCTGAATATTAGTCATCCAAGCATCTGCTTCTCACATCTCCAGATTAGAATACAGGCTAGCTAGGGAAATATTCTACTTTTATGAGATATTGGATCTTTTCTAAAACAAATTCATGTCAATATTTTAACAATATCTGCTACAATGACTCATGTTGGATTCGGATTAAAGGGTGAACATCTAGGGATATCGGAACACCAATATTTTCAATTTCTTGCCAAAAATGTGGATTTTAAGTTTTGCATTTTACATCATTATTTTGTCTAATATGAAACTTTAAATTCATTTGCTTTTAGAAAATTGTATTTTTTGTTGTTTGTATTAAAATTCATTAACAGATTGTTATCATATACTATAGTCAAATGGCATTGATGATAATTGTAGGGTGTTAACATAAGTATCTGAATAGTAAGATAATGGTCGAAATGTTTCATGTTAAACAATATGTAGCTACATATCTTATTTAACAAAAATACAGGAATTTCACTTTTAACAATCCAAGTACAGTTTTTTTTGTCCAATCATCAAAATGTACGTGAAAAACTGTTTGTTTTTAAAGAAAATCTTCTTGCAAAATTCCCACATAACACAGCAATTTTATGATCATGTCTAATTAACTTATTATTCTATATAAAACTTAGTAATGATATTTTTTGTGTCAATTTAATTTCAATTTACTGTGGATAATTTCATATTAGACCAAGGTACAATCATTAATACTTTCTTATTGCTTTTAGAGCTAACATTACATATTATTCAATTTAATTACCTACATGTATGCAGGTTGACATTAAACTGAATGCTGTTCATAAACAGTACTTTAGTAACAAGCAGTGAGCGATTCATATTATTATTCATTAAAGTACTCTGATGTAATTTAACCTTTTAGCACTACAGTAGATAACAACCACTGTGACAATCTACACTATCTCCCTTCTCAAACCTTCAACCATACAATCAATACTCTCCCTAGCCTTAATTCATCAGATCTGTTGTTTAACAGCCCATTCCATGGTCATTTCAGAGCCACCCCAGAGAGAGTAGATAAGGGAAAACTAAACATTATAATATCCCTGCTCCTTTCTGTATCAGCTAGGCCTGTGTAAAGCACCGTTACACGCACCATTACATGCCTCACCCCTTTTCTATTTGTCTAGACACAGAACTTGGTTCGGAAGTTCGGATGGGGACACTGAAAAATATTACCTGAGAAATTCCAAAGGTTAAAAGCCGAGATTCGAACCCACAACCTTTCATTTAGTAGTCCAGCACGTTACCACAGTGCATGAGACTACCGATCACCCCCTCACTTTTAAGTTTGAAACCTTCAACCACATAATCGACACTCTCGCCCTATCTCAATCCTCCAACCACACAATCTTGAACACTGTCTGGTGCTTTAGTGACCAGTGCAAGCTTACCATGCCATGGCAGCTTACAGCAATAACAATATAGCAATAGCAATATACGCCCTATTTTTTATATAGATATATTTGATACTGTAAAAACATTATCTTTGGATACTTTTCTTGTATGAATATGATAGTTTCATTTAACCATGGAATTTCATGTGCACAAATACAAGTTCATTCACTATAGTTAGGTTGACTGAAACTAGACAATGGTTATTATAAGTTCATGACTTATGACCACTAAGTGTAACCTTCACCTTGAAGCAAGCTGTTTGAAACATGCGCTCTGCATGTCGTCTAATTATTGTGAACATTTGAGTAATGTTTCTTCAAAATCCTTTTCAGGCTTGAGTTACAGATCAGACACAAAATCATGACCTTTGACCCCTGAGTGTGGCCTTGACATGACCCTCATGAAGCATGCGCTCTACCTGTGGTCTTGATATGCAGAAAATTTAAGTCAATTTTCAGAATGGTTATATCAATGACCTTTGGCCCTGTGACCTTGAAGCAAGCCTTCTGTAACATGCATGCCTCCTGCATGTCATCACAATGAGGTGAATATTTAAGTCAAGTTTCTTCAAAATCCTATATTTGCAGGCGTAAAGAGTTAATTTTAGAGCGGACATGAAATAAGTCAATTGACCTTTGATGACCTCTAAGTGTGACCTTGAACTTGTAGTGAGCATTCTGAAATATGCGCTCTGCATTGTCATTTCAATGTGGTGAACATTTAAGTCAAGCTTCTTAGAAAACCTTTGAGGGGTTAAAGAGTTACAGAGCAGACACAAAATTGCTAATGTACGGACCTTATAATGCCGATATCATAATATCATAATACGTCCCTTCTGGTGTATAATAAGTATTGAAGAATTCAGGAATTTCGACAGAGACTTCACAACTGAAAGTTGTTATCAAAACTCTAATCAAATCAATATATAAATGCCTGGAAACTTCTCCTTGCTAATGTTACACATTTAACAGAAGAAATCAAATTATAAACAAGGATATAAAGCATGAGCCTGGTTTATAACAATAACAGCTTCAACTAATATTGAACACATGTCATTAATACAGCAGAACTATTGATCAAGACTTCAAGTTACTGGTTACCATGATTTACAACAAGTATCTACCATGTTTTATGATATATATTTTATATAACTATTGATTGGTTTTGCAATGAAATAAAACAGATTTTTAGGTGTTTATCAACATTACTTATTTACAACACTGGGCCATCATATTGGCCCATAATACTTTTTCAGGTTTTTCAGGAAACTATTTAGTTATTCCATTCAGAAACACACAACCTTAAACAAATCACATGAATACTGTTAACTTAAAACTCCAAAAATAGCTGAAACTCCTAATTCAAATATAACCTGAGAAATGTAGAATATAAAAGCTGGTACAAAAACACCACAACACTCTCAGAAACAACATAAATCATTGTTTTATCCAACACTATATAATATATGACTTATCACACACTATAGATAACTGTTGTATCTAATTGTACAACAATCAACAGGTGATATAATCACTTCACATAAATAACTAATGAAACAAGACATAATGATTGGTTACATCTTTTGGATAACAAGCTTTCACAGAATATGTAATATGTTAGCAATTATACAACATAGAGTGTATGCAATACTTATATATAAACTGTGTTCTTAATCAAAACACTATACCAACAATATTAAGATGTATTTTTTTATTTTATGTACAATAGAAACTCTCCTGAGCAACAACCTCCCTGCAACAACAGCATGATTTTCTTCCCATTGCACAATTTAATTATTAATTTAACCTCTCTACAGCAAAAACCTCTTAACAACAACATAAATTTGCTACTCCAAAAGGGTGTTGCTTTGAAGAGGTGCACCAGTTAAAGAACATATTACAACATATCATCACCCAGCTCAAACCACTGATCAGTTCCCATGCATTCTGTAAGTTCAACTGTCAACTTATACACATTAAGTATGTATCTGAAACTGGAGAAATAATGACAGCTTAGCTAGTGCACTATCGACTGCTAAACTGTTAAAGAGACATTGGACTGCTCAGCAAGGTCTCAAACCATGACGTTAATAACTGCACCTAAATGGCTTGTACATGATATTGACTATTTGGTAACACTAAATGTTTATCATATCAGTATCATATTCTATAATTAATGTGTTACTTTATTTCACAATCTGTACAGTCTACAGAATTGAACTGATAGATTAACATTCATTTCCAGGGGAAAAAACATACAAAAACCTTTCTATAAAACCTTTATTGCTGAGTCTTAAAAGTAACACAAATTCTTCATTAAAATTTAATAGTCACTTTTATCACATATATAATATCATTTTGCAAGCGACAGAATCTCACACGAAAATTTGTCAATACAAATTTAGACTCGGATTTAGACTTTACGAATCGAGACAAATATAACAAAAACAATCATGTTTTAAGTGGTAAAGAATTCAAGCATAATGATCGGAGTCTCTGAAAATTCTAAATAATCCATGAATAATATCTCAAGGGTCCATTTCTTCCATTAGCAGACAAGATATATACAGCCAACAATTTAGCCAGAACAACAGTACAAAATAACAACACTTGTACATGGACCATTTACTTCAATGGCACTTGATGGATTATCATAAATCAGAAAAGCCAACGTTACTTTGATTTTCCACAAACACAGAAAAAACAAGACACTGGAAATACACAGGAATGATGCATTCAGCAGAATATCACATTTTAACACAAGACACATTCACCAGAATATCACATAAATTTAACAGAATTAGGTCACAGTTATTGCAATGTCACATAACAGAAAGGTCACAGTTACTGTAATATCACATAACAGAAAGGTCACAGTCACTGTAATATCACATAAAAGAAAGGTCACAGTCACTGTAATATTATATAAAAGAAAAGGTCACAGTTACTGTAAATTATCACATAAAGGAAAATGTCACAGTTACTGTAATATCACTTAAAACAAAAATCACAGTTACATAACAGACAGGTCACAGTTACTGTAATATTACATAACATACAGGTCACAGTTATTGTTATATGACATAACAGACAGGTCACAGTTATTGTAATATGACATAACAGACAGGTCACAGTTACTGTAATATTACATAACAGACAGGTCACAGTTACTGTAATATTACATAACAGACAGGTCACAATTACATAACAGACTGGTCACAGTTACTGTAATATTACATAACAGACAGGTCACAGTTACTGTAATATCACATAACAAACAGGTCACAGTTACATAACAGACTGGTCACAGATACTGTAATATTCCATAACAGACAGGTCACAGTTACTGTAATATCACATAACAGACAGGTCACAGTTATACTGTAATATTACATAACAAACACTCACAGTTACTGTAATATCACAGAACAGACAGGTCACAGTTATACTGTGATATTACATAACAGAAAGGTCACTGTGAATTACTGTAATATCACATATTTTTTAACAGAAAGGTCACAGTTTCAGAGTTTACATACAAGAAAGCCACAGCTCCTGCCATTTCATATTAAACTGTGATTTAACATAACTGAAAGGACACAGTCAGGTAGTAACTAAAATTTTCACATAACAGAGGATCACAGCACTGGGATTTCAATGACAGGGACCTGTATGGCAGATTTTATGTACCTCGATCATTTAAATATAAACAGAAAAAATTCAAATTTGTAAAAAATAAAAAGATGGATTTCGGTACATTACAGAAAGTCGAGTATCACATTACAGAAAGAGAGAGTGAACATTGACACAAGCAGGGAAAGGTCAGAGTTACTGTATCAGGTGAATATTTTATATCAGTAAACAGAAAATAGAAACCTAATGTTCAGTAATTGTATAAGTTAAATAAGAGATACAGAGGTTAATGGTCACTCGGAATAATGGATTATTTATAATGTAAAAAACTTTATTTCATGTTACATGTAAATCACATAGAATTTATTTCATTTTTTTATGAGCTGCATAATCATCAGTGCATGTAAAATAATCTTAGTAAATTAATTTTATTTGACACACTGGAGGATGCTGTCATATACTTGTCATAGAGCAGCTTTACACTGTACTGACTCATACTAATTATCAAAATTCTTGCCTATAGGACATATATATATAATTATTATATGTTTTATTTTAAGTACTCAAAGTCAAGTAACATTCATCCACATACAGACATTTAGGCTATTTAATATAAGATAAGGGGTAGACAAAATTGCAAAAGAATATATCTGTATATTGAACGATAGATGATACTTATTTTATGCCACACAAAAAAGTTGCAATCTGAATATGGTGCGGAAAGTTGTTTAAATCCGGTTTAAAAATTGTTTTTTGTCGGTTATACGTTTTGCATTTTGATGGCAGAGTCTGTCCACCATACGTCGCATTTTAATAGATGACGTCATAAATATCGTCAACAAAATGGCCGACTTCAGTCGAAACTTCGATATTTTATGGAAAATCATTAATTATTCATGCAAGGTAAGTTACCATTGACCAACATTCACCAGAACTCACCACAATATACGTCCCACTGTAAATGACTTATCCCGAATTCGTAGAAAAACTTTTAACTAATATCGGTTCACAGCGTAAATTGTCATGCAATAAAATGATCTTTCTATCTTTATATATGCTACTTGTTCAAAAATTGTTTTTGCTGTCCATAATAAATTAAAAAGTAAACATCTGAATGTACCACAATAGAAAAGTTATCAAAAAGGTTAGGCTAATATTGTCAAAGTTGTGCTATGGTCACGATCTTTTTTTTAATACGGAAGCCCTATTCTGCCATAACGTCATTTTAAAAATATTTGTAACATGAATTTGTTTTTATATAATGCGCTCTTTGACAATAATAAATAACATTTTTATCAAATGAAAGTTTATTTCAGACGAAATAATGTAAATTGACAGTTATTATAGTGTATCTTTCTCTTCCAGAATGAATTGGTAAGCCACATCTTCATCTACGTGAACGCATATTCATATTCTTGAAAGAGAAACATGTGACATACGAATACACATCACAGGAAAACAGGATACATTTATGGTATAAATATTATATTTTACCGTCATCTGTTTTATTTTTGCTCCTATATCCTAATAAGATTGTTGTAATGTATGGATAAATTAGTATTTTGTAAGTCTTACTTTTTCCATAATAGCCTCTATGTTCTGTAATTAATAGAGATAAAAATATTATGAAATAAAATGTAATATTATTTTTCAGGAACTGTCTTAAAGTATGAATACATGATGGTAGCTGGTGTGGGCATTTTGGGTCTGAACTGTGCATATTTAAAGAACAATAAATACAAAATGTTGTCATAAATAAGTGATCATTTATATAGGTTTACCTACGAAGCATGAGATAGTTGCCTTGTAAATGTTCCGAAGTTCACAACAGTTTTATGGAGGGCCATAATGTTGATTGAAGAAGTCATAGATATTGAGTAGGTTTATTTACAGATCTTACGATAGAGCAAGTATTGATGAGATCCTTGAAGACATCTGGCGCATTGACAATGGTAGAGGAATGATTATAAGAGGCCCAACATAGTCTTTGGTTGATGTACATGCCAGCTTCAGTGGAGGTGAATATTGCCATGAAAGCCTACACAAATACTCGATTTAAAACAAGTGGACAACACAAAGATGTTGGAAAATCAAGAATTGAAAGAGATGAGAGAGACACTATTGAGTTCACTGAATTTCTGATTGACCACAATCCATTTATTGAATCTGAATTATCAGGTGGTCTTCAGAGTAGTATCTGATCCATCAGCAAATAATGACTATGCAATGGACATAGGGATACAAATTATCGATGATATGGTTGATGAGTCAATGGATGACCACACATTTAAGATATTAAAACAAGTAGTAACCATGGTTGGCCAGGTTGGGTCTTCTACAGGGCAAGTTAAACGTGAACTGCTGTCAATAGATCCACAAGTGTTGTCCAAACGATTAATATCACTTATGATCAGTTGCTAGGTATGCAGATAAATAACTTGATGTTTTCAAATATGAATTGTCCAGTGTACCATCATCGTTGTTTGACAATCATGGACTTCTTCGTGAAGTCTTCACCAGCAGATTCTATCTGAAAACTAGGCGATCGCTATCTGATTCATAAGCACCTATCCAGTGCTAAAATTCTGGGTCGGAGCACTCCAAACAAACTTATTTTTATTTTCAGCCTTAATATACTACAAAAAACTGCAGTGACAGAAAGGCACATTCTGAGATAGTTGTAAACAATACCATGAGTGTCAAAAGCGTAGATATAATTCCACTTTAGAACAACGTGGACAATACGTAACTGATAATAATATTTTTGTTCATTATGCAGAAGAGGATGTAAATATGCTTATGGTTTCCAAACGTCAGGTGTGGGATATTCATAAAACTAGTGCTTGGTCAAGATATGTGTAGCCTAGATTGCCTTTTGTAAATGCATTGACTGGGTGTGACACTACATCTAGGATGTCTGGTATCGGAAAAACTTCTGCAATTAAATTATTACGAATCAACATTGAATTTAGGCAAACAGCAAAGTGATTCATGGAAGCTGCCTCAGTTGATGAAATTCTAATGTATGGAGAACGATGCATGATCAAGTCGTATGTCTTTTCCAGAAATGTACCTTTTGATTCTTTGAGATTCTTTAAATTTGCCAGTTTTACTTATTTAATTGGTATGTTTGTTATCAATCTTACACAACTAAAACAACTTTAATATTACTATAATATGATCATATGATTAGCCCAAGTTAAGCTTAAATCATAATCCAGACATAAATCATTATTTCAATATTTTAAGACATTTGCTATGTACAGTTCTCTACAGTGTTCAATAGACAAACAGGCAGAATGAAAATTGTTAAAGAGAATTTTTTAAAACTTTGCATGTGCATAGCAAATGATAACAGAAACATTTTAAGCGAAAACATGGGCATAACTGTTCTCGTTTTATCTGCCCTTGAATTTAGTGTTTTTGCTTATTTTGGGTCATTTCAAGTTCACAATTCACAACGAAGGAGATCAAGGTCTTATTTACTTTCCTTTTTATATAGCTTATGTATACTTTTCATTCATGTCATCGTGAAATTTCAAGAATTAGTGAAAATATGGTTAATTCATTTTGTCTTCTTTACCTAAACCAATGCCAATATTCTTTAAAAAATGGCCTTATTTTGAAGAATTTTCAATCTCTTAACTTCAACTGCAATATAAGGTAATAAAATGTTACATGGAGTCGCTTGAAATTTTGTATTTTAACCAAGAATAAAATGAAGAACATAAACCAAAAGTAAAAATATGATACTCGAGATTTCTGTATAAATGATCTGCCCTTAAATGACCTAAAATAACTAAAAATTCAAATTCAAGGGCAGATAACTAAAAAAACGAGATCAGTTACCCCCAATTTCTTTTCGCTTAAAATGTTTCCGTTACCATATGCTATTTATCATGCAAAATTTAAAGAAATTCTCTTGAACAGTTTTCATTCTATTTATATGTCTGTGAAAACTGTAGCAATCTGTAGCAAAGGTCTTTAAAGTACCGTCCACCTACTTTAAAAGCATAAATATATTTATATTGTCTTAATTGAGTTAAATTTGTATAACAATTTCATTATGTTTAGTTTAAATTTGTCTGGTCATATTCAAGTCATGCTTTTACAAATAGATATTATATGTGTCACTGCATTTGATGATTTTTTTCTTATTTTGTGCTAAAAAATTAATTGTATGACAAGAATACAACTGAAGTGAAATGCGGTATTTTGTTGCTGTTTTTTTTTATCAATTTTGTTTTTAAATGTTGAAAAACGTTATATAAATGTTCTTTTATGCTGCATCAGTTGTTATCAATTAAAAAATAAAAGCAAATGAATTTATACACACACACATGGAACTTTCATACTGCAAAGGACATCAATTTTCTGGACTTGGCGGCCATCTTGGCGGCCATCTTGATTTTGGAACTTTCCCATCACATCTGGAGATGCAACTTTTTGCACATGATAGTATATACATTTGTGGTTCTAAAAACAGTGAAAACATTACTTTTGCAATTTTGTCTAGGTTAGGTCAAATTTTGTTCTAGACAAAATAGCCTAATTAGAAGAGTCCTAAAAAAGAGCCTTAATTTAATGCTACATTTTGTATTGCACAATTTTAAACTGATCTCTGAACAGACCAATCAGAGTCTTCCTTCATACGATTTATATACTCTCAAACTCGAAAAACAATTCAATAAAATATGAACTGACAAGGTGATGTTACGGGGACCTCTGTAATAAACTATGTTCTTTTGACTAGAAATCACTACCACATAGAGTTTAAATCTCACTGGTGACCAAATTTAACATGTGAGGAAATTGTTGTATTAGGTTGGTGGTTCTACACAAGGGTTTTATCTAGGGTTAATTTCCTCCACTTAATTAACTCATAAATGCTGGAAAAGTCACCAAAATGACCCTGTTCTTTATTACATTCAACTCAAATTAATTTATTAATGTCCCTTCTGCAACAACAGTTATGTTCCTTGCTCTAGATTTTATTACAAAAAAGATTTCAAGGGTTCAGTGTAATACTTCTGTAACTTGTGTCTTGCCAAACAACCAGTTAAAATGGTTTTGTGTAGCACTTGAAATTCCTCAACCAATCAACTGTTGCTTTAATAATATAGCGATTACATAATCATGTATCATAATTTAAATCTGATATATAATACAGCTAAATATAAAAATGTACATATTTATTAGAATGACAAAAATAGAAAAATAATGCCAATTTTTCGGCAGGTTGAATACATAATGAACTAAGATAAAGATATTAAATACATCAACATGAAGAAAATACAGTATATCACACTATAATCATGTAGATTTGATAATAATAAAAAACACCTCAAGTTTTCTAGTCAGAATGCAACTTTTCTCTGTAAGAAATTGTTACAATTTAAAGACTAGGGATATCCAAACTCTTATAGCGTATGAATTTTGATGCTAACCAAAGTACTACTTTTTTCTACATCCGCTATGCAAAAATGGTTAAACTAGTTCCCGTTCCATTTGAAGTGCAAGTCTGCAAATTCAGTTTCCAATGAGGACTTTCAGCACTTTGATCAGATTAGGGCAGAAAAAGGACTCCACTAGATACCAGAGTTATCTCCCTTCATCACTTAATGTTGAAACCAAAGTGAGGTAAGAACACTAATACTATCATAGATGTAATATTAATGCAAATTACATTCTGATGTATGATAAATGAACCCGCATTCTCATATTTCATGTAGTCTTCCATTCATAAGTTTTATTCCTATCAATTTTATCTGTGGAGAGGAGAACATTAAAAAAAACAAATGATAATTTATAGGATAAATTTTAGCTCAGTGATCCAAAAGTTTCATCTAAGATTGA
This sequence comes from Lutraria lutraria, assembly GCA_964023205.1. Classification (NCBI taxonomy): domain Eukaryota; kingdom Metazoa; phylum Mollusca; class Bivalvia; order Venerida; family Mactridae; genus Lutraria; species Lutraria lutraria. Next base: position 16,788,427 of record OZ026836.1, read on the forward strand.
ACATTTTAAAACTCGAGCAACTTGGTTGAGCTAGGTAAGGAAGGAATTTAGATAATTCAGCATTAAACATTCAAATTACTGATCATTATGATATACTAAAGTAACAAATTAAATTTATGAAGTTTATGTCATAATACATAATTTTCTCACTAAATCATTCAAAGATTTCAAATTTCAATTTCCTGTCTAAGTATCATGGTTAGTATGATATGAATATACTACCAATACCAATATGGTATTAAATTCAAACCTGTGTATAAGGGCGGCCAGTCCTACAAAGTTAATAAAGGTCATCATGTGAATAAAGCTGACTTTTAAAAAAAATGACCACTGAGTAAGGGCCACATGTCAAAAAAGAACATATTTAGACTTTCCCAAGGTTGGCCTTTGTTCACAGGTTTGACTGTATAAATTATCAAATTCAGGGGTCATAACTCTGTAGTTATTGATGTAGATAGCAGAGATATCATGCATTATAATGCCGAATAAGTTTAATAAAGATTTCTCTAAAAATGAGATTACTTATTTTTAGTTAAATTGTTGGCCATAAAAATTATGGTCAATTATTTAACAGGTAGCTATAACATTCAAGCAGAGCATTTTAAACGTTAATAGGTAAGCTAAAGCTTCTGTATACAGTAATTTAATGGAGGGGGAAACCATTAATCATAAATCTGATACTTAAATCATCAACCTTGTGTCCTAAAAATATCACAGTGCAATCGTTTTGGCAGCTTTCCTGCATATTAAATAAGATAAGTAAAACTGAACTTAGCTACCAAGGTATAAATGGATACACAGACCTTAGACCATGAGTCATAACATTAACATAGACAGATAAAATATTCACTCCAGATATGACATTATATATATTACACAGTCATTTATTTAACAGATATTTCACTTTACATATTATATGAACTGTCTACAGTGAAGTAAATAAGTCAGGTTTTTGACAGGCAGGCAACTAGCAGACTATTTTACTGTTTACAGACATACTATCACAAATAAGTAAAGACAGAATTTGTAGTCTGAAAAAATAAGCATAATTATAATCCTACAAATTGCATAAATAAAAAAAATAACTAAAGAATGATCTTTATAAACCAGCAATGCATTCATTAGATATTCATGTCACCTCCCATTGGACCAACAAGACAGAAGTGAATGTTTTATTGTTCAAAGGGATTTCACAGCAGTAGAATACACTAGACTGTATTAGTTATACACAGCAGTTACTTAACCATACCACTATACTCCTGGATGTCCACAACTGCAGAATTGCGATCTTCTCAAATGTTGAACTTATAATCAAACTTTGCAGCAGAACTTATGATCAACTATTATCCTTGCAGGACAATCAAAATGCAAGCTTTCATGGGTTAGCGGTTGCACCAACAGCAATAGACATTTTGGCAAACTTCCAGCCTAATATATGTAGGAGGAAGAGGCTACCTCATTCACCAAGGTAGAACCATTGCTACAGCTGAACAGATTCCACACTAAGTCATGTGAATCTATTCTCCCAGTCCTGCATGAGATTTGAACTCAAAAGCTGTGAGAGACTACACTAGTATTTACTTAAGCCAGAAACAATAATCACCTAACCATGGAGGCTCCCCTGTATAACATTACTGCATTATGTGTGCATGACTACTGTATCACACATTTCATCTATACTCAATATTATCTACTGAAAATAATCCCAGGAATAAAGCTGTTATTTATTTCTCCCTTTGTGACCATGGTCCACAGGTATGACTGTATGTTTCAGATGAAACCAATGATGGATCAATGTAGTACAAGATGGTTAAATGACCACATCACTCAATGTATAATAGTGATATTATTTGTCCCAGCAACTGCTGTTCAGAAGTACATGCAGGTCAATAACCAATTATTTAGTGGACAAGACCCAGTAAATCATGTGTATAATTATGCTGGTATCCAACACACATCTAGAATAAGTATAGAACCCATTATTGCTGATTATAGGGAAAATCTATACAAAAATACAACTTTCACAACTTTCCACAAGGTGCCAGGAACCTCTCCATATAAAAGGGGAAATCAAAAGTTTTGTAAAATTTTCATAAAAGGGTATGACCTAAATGTACCTGCCATTGCTGGGATTCTAGCCCTCACCGTTGGGTAACAATTTCAGCGCACCAACCGCTGTACCACAAGTTACAGTCTCACATGATTATTGAGTATACTAAACTAAGCCTTGAAGCACAATTCAATTTTAATAGGGCCATAACTCAAGATAAAATTATTTCTGATCAAATGAGCAAATAATATGAATAATATTCTAGAAATACTAATTTAAGTGGCATATACAGACAGCAAGGTGTGTATGCATATACTCAAGGTATGTATGCATACACTGTGTCTGTGGACCATCAATTTATACCACAACTTCCTAATAAGGAGACAAAGTCCTTCATACAACATTAACATCACAAAAGTGTAACAAACCACCCAGCTATCAGAATAAATCAACTAAAGGTTCACGTCTCCAATAATTAACATAGTTGTGGGTAACTGAGGGATTGGGGTATGGATCTAAATTACTTGAAATTTAAATGATAAGATAATCTCACTATGACAGAATATTGACAATATCAGACATAATATTGCAGGACTCAGATGTCCTGGTTTATAAACCCTTTATAGGGGACATTCTTCTGTGTTGTGTAGATAAGAGAAAAAAAATGATTGAATATTTTAAATTTAATGCAATGATTAACAAAGAAATCTGATAAGGACTATTTGACTTAATAGTACTACAGAGATTTGATGGCACATTATTATTTAATTAATAACAAGATGAACCATAACGTCCCCCATTCACTATAACTCAATAATCCTATTCCAATATACACAAAACTTTATTGCACTTACAGATTCACTCACTTTAAGAACCAATTCTGACTCTCAGCTATCTATGCAAAAATAGTTCAAGAAAAATTCATGATTTCCTTTTAAAGGGGTAGTTTTTTTAGAAGGTGACATTTTCACAACAGATCTACCCCTCAAAATAAAAGTTGAACCTAAAATTATTATCTAAGACATCAATGATATCTTTTATTCAAGTCAAATAAAAAGTAAACCATAGCAAAATCTAAGATAACAAAATACAATTGTAACCAAAATACAGGAAATTTTTACGTCATAAAAACACCTGATGTTACAGTTTATTTAAAAGTAAATCAACAATTCATGATTTCATGGACTAAACATGACATTATTAATTTATGTATATTAATGTCAATACATCAACTACTGTACAAAGAATGTATTCATGAAATACAAACATTTAAATAATTGTATAAAATGATGAACAGCTCAAAATAATTTATCAAATATTCAAATATCATGAATCAGAAAGTCACTAACCTAGAAGATGTATTAAACAATAACTAGCAATTAACCGTTCATTTTAAGTGCTATAAATAAATATGTCATAATGGTTTAATATATGTACAAGTTGAGCCAAAACAGATAAACAGACATTAACCATGTATGTCCCTCAAAGCTCTTCCTGTTTTTTTTTTTATTTAATTAAATTTTACTTGATATATTACCATGGCAACTGAATAGTTTCACCACACCTTACCACAACATAAATTACATCTTTACTTGTGAATGAACAATTTAATATTTTACAATATATAAATATTCAATATTTACCTTGGTAAGATTTTACGTGTCGTTCCTTCATCAAGATAGCATTATCCTTACATCTAAATTTAGTCCTTCAAATAGTTGCGCAAGTATTCTACACTAATATATATATCCTTTCAGTAGAATTCTGTACCCCAGTACGTAAGTTATAAATTTAACAAATCCTTTATAAAGATAAAAACTAATTAATGATACAACTTGTTCAGTATGATTAACCAATTAAGTTACCACTGTACGAAATGTTAAAAGACTAATTTCTTTGTCCCCGAAATCATAAACTTAAACCACACAAAAACTGTCAGTCCAGACACACTTCCGAGACCTGTCACCTATCAACAAAACCATCCATTCTTAATACTCACAATATTGGTTTAACTGTCTATGAAAATCATTGTATTTTAATTAAACTATGAAATGTTAGAAGGAACTTGATTTAAAATAGCCGATATTTTTATGCTCGAATTTGTCACCCTTGAAATTTTATGAGTTTTTGAAAGTCACACCTTGACAAATATAATGACCAGTTCACAATTTCTAAAATTATTGCCAGGTGGTCAAACAATCAGATGAAACTATCTGTGTCCATTTAATCCGAAGTTACCAAAACTTTAAGATGTTAGTTTACAAGCTTACACATAAAGCAAGCACTTTCAACCAGAATTATATAATACAAGGACAACTTAGGACAAATTCAATGTTTATCTTTGACTTGTACATTGTATAGGCCGGTTCAATAAATGTAGCCCAGACATTAAATGACATTCCTGTATTTGTACATATATTTACACCTTGAACCACAATGTAACAAGCTTAAAAAATTCTTATTAGACATCTTAAATACATAAAAGATGCTAAATTATCACATGTGCATGGTTAAGTACAGGCATAAGCAAATGTGTTGGTCAATAGCATGTTTAATTAAAGCAATTAACAGCAGCCAGTTGATCTAACCAGTGGTACTCACAGGGCTGTACTCCTAGGTAACCTTCGAGTGCTCCTTGGCTACCTTATATCAGAGCTCCTGAACTTATTAACTTATGAGTGCTCCTTGGCTACCTTATATCAGAGCTCCTGAACTTATTAACTTATGAGTGCTCCTTGGCTACCTTATATCAGAGCTCCTGAACTTATTAACTTATGAGTGCTCCTTGGCTACCTTATATCAGAGCTCCTGAACTTATTAACTTATGAGTGCTCCTTGGCTACCTTATATCAGAGCTCCTGAACTTATTAACTTATGAGTGCTCCTCAAGTTACTTTCAGTAACTCATTGTTTCCTACTACTGTTGGTAACACAGTAAACTTACAAGTAATGAATTATACACACAGAATCATCACGCGTCTCAACCAGGATGCAAACCAGGACATACCAAACACAACGTTTACTTGTATTTGTTGAAATGAAATGACATAATTTCTTGTGCCTATGGGAATAATTGATATGGCTTAGAAAGAGAAAGCACAACCATTCAATGAAAGACTTAAATATTGTCAATGAATACACTGACAAACTTGATGCCCCAATAATTGTAAGCTGATTTAAACAGTTTTTCGTCCTTCAACATGTACAATAAGACAATAATAAGTATCACCATATTACAGGCATAAATATAAAGTAAAGGACTGAAATATGACTGAAATATAACATCTATCAAATAACTGATCATTAGTATTGGTATGTCAGCATTCATCAACATTAACAACTTGGGTTACTTTGATTTCATGTACTGAACTTACCTGTACATTTAAATTCACTTTTAAATACTTCAGCAGAAAGTACAGTTTTATCTATGTTCAGTCAGACTGAGTCATTTATGTCTCCAGGTAAAACATTATATACAAGAATATACACAGACTCATTGAATACATACACAACAACACTGATTATACAAGTCATTATTCTAGGTTTTGGAAACAGAACGATAGTTCAGTTTTTCATTGCCGTCACAGTTGCTCGGGGCGCATGATTTTTTCGCAGACCTAAGTACTATGTTTTTCTACATCTGCCATGCAATTGTTAAACTAGATCCCGTTTCATGTTGTAGTGCAAGTCTATCAATGTAAGTTTAGCTTCCATGAGTACTTTCAGTACTTTGATTTTCTATCCGACATCAAGTTTTAAATAAGATATAAAACAATCAAGCGGAAAATAAACATATCTCTAAGCAGCCCCTGAAGAGCCCATCCTAACATGCACAAAAAAACATTGTTCTACATAATGCTGGAAATTAGTTGTTCCTGAGATTTTATTTTAATAAGCTTCAAAGGTGATTTAAAAATGAAATGACCCTAAAATACAAGACAGGGATGTTTCTGAAGTAGGAACACCTGTACTTTATTGGGTAATGTTTGATGTTGCACCTGCAAAATTTTCTTCAAAATTATTAAATTCTGAAAATTTCTGCTTTAGAACATTTAACGCAAACTGGGGATAAAATAATCCCTGCTATGTTGATGAATGCTATAAAAATATTTTACACTCGGGCCTTTGATTTAAGTAAATCTAAGTAACATTATAAGATAAATAAATTTGTTGCAGCAAGCAAAAATGAGTTTTCCCCTACCACCCAACAGTTAAACTATCACACCCACAGTGAATGCTGTTTGCCCCCCCCCCCCCAACTTCAACATAAACCCAAGGTTTGTACATTACCTGTACTGAATTCATTCATGACCTAACCACAAAAATATCATAGACAGATACAGTTAAATAGAAAAATCCATGGCTGTTTAAACATTGTCAAAACATAAGATAAGCAGATGCCAAATATAGAAATCATGTATGTTTGATAAGTGTCTCTCATTCAGCAACACCCCATGTTTTACACTGAAGAAGTTGAGTCATGGAGGCATGACAGTGGTGTGTTTGTGTTGGAACAACATAATTTTCATCCTGTCCATGATATTTAACAACACTGGATCGAGTCACATTGACCTTTAATAATATATTGGGGTCATTATGCCAAAAGCAAATTCAACCATATGAAAGGGGTTTGTAACTTTGGGTCAGGCTTGAAAGCCTTGGGTTGAGTCTGTAACGTTGCGGCCGCTGCCTATCATGATTTTGAAGGTTTGAATCCTTACAAAAGGACAATTTTAAGCTTGTAGTACAATCTCAAAGTTCTACATCGGTATAACCCAGAAAGAAATTCATACATAAACATTCAGAGAAGTTTTCATAAAGGACAGAGGTACTTAAAACTTATTTTGAAGCTGCTGAATGATTTTGGCCAAAAATCAAACTCAACATTTAAGTACCGCTGACTGTAATCTACTCCTGACTCATTGCGGGTCAGTCATCAACAAGGTAAACATACTAATACCTAAATATATCACAGCTAAAAAGTTTCAAAAAATTCCATTAATGTTTTATAAATGAGTGGGTTTGGTTGACAAGTACTTGTTATGTCCAAACAGTAGATTAATACAATAACAAACATGACTATCCTTAAAGTGGAGTAAGAAATGCCCCCCCATGCTCCTCCTATAACAAGTTTTTAAAATGTGAAACAAACCAAAATTAATATCATTCATAATTACCTAAGAAAGAAAACTCCACTGCATAAATCAAAATTAAATTTTAATTAAAATTGTATAACTAAATATTTTCATTTACTACATTGTAATTTAGGTAAATAAATTACCTCCCTTGGTAAGATACAGATATAACAGTACAAGTAGTCTCCCTTGTATCATACAACAATATAGCTGTTGAAATAGTTCAATGACCTGATATGATAAAAATCTCCTTGTAAACAAGATTATATGTTTACATACTGATAATATACACAGATAAATAAATTACATACTTCTTGGTTATGGATATATGAACTTAAAAAACAAAATCATTTTGTGTCTGACTGTTTTATATGTGTGAAAAAACTGTTAGGTCAGGTAAAATATCTAAGGCTTTACGATGCACAAACAAGTACATAATTATATTCAGTCTGTATAGAAGGATCTTAAATGCAAGTCATTTTCCAAATGCCTCCATGTAGTTGATTGCTATATTTAATGTCAAGTCCTGACCCAAGTGGTGATAAGATGATTTGTGAATGATTATAATCAGTTAAACAACTCAGGTGGTTTTAAAATGAAATTTCCAACAAAATTAATTCAAAATTTGAATACAATGGCTTTTCAGAGACCTCCAATTAGTGACCACAGCTGTTCGAGGACGGTGGGTGAATGGTGTCAGAGGGGACACTATTTTAAACAGTTATATACAGTGAATTGTGGAAGTAATTGAGTGGTCACAATAGGTCACCAGGAACCAGTGACTACAGGTGAGTAAATATAATTCAAGATAACTCAGAGATTTTGCTCAGTTAAGAAAGCCTTGCCTTTTAAAATCTAGAGAATGATAACTAGATTAACCTCAGACTTACAATTTGTACATTTAAGGTGAAATATGCAAATGTAGCAAGTTAACAATAAATCCTTGCAACAGGTCAATAGTAACATGAGCCATGCTAAAATTAAGTCAACCTTATAAGTCTATCAAATCTACCAGTACTCTATATAACATTATATAAAGTTAAATTAGAATGAAAGCATTGCTTATAAGAGAATACTTGTGTATCAATGACTCACTCCATTCACAGCAAAATACTTAAAATGAAAACACCTCATTCAGGTGTAATGAAAAATGAGCACCCAATGCTCTGACTCTCCCCATAATGGTGGAGACTGCTAGATTATAAATATAGCATCAGTAATGCCATTTTTTGACTGGCAATTGATCCTCACCAACTTAAACCATAAGGTTTTGAAAATACAAATTTTTAAGACAGATCTCAATTGTGACAGTTCATGAGTGTAATCTATGCTGGGTTTGAACTCACAACTTTAAGTCTTTCAGATATTTTATCAATTCATCTACCATAGTATTTCAAGAACTAAATCATGAAACAAGACCAACATGTACCTTAATGTTTAGTCAAACCTGTGGACAAAGGTCACCCTTGGGAAAGACATAGTGTGGTCTTTATTGACAGGTGGCCTTTATTCAGAGGTACACTGTAAAGTTGTTCTACATAATCAATGACGGTTTTGGAAAGAATGGATTCACCAAGTAGCCTTTATTCGGAGGTGGCCACTAAGAGAGGTTTGACTTCACTTACAGACTGAAGGCTAGTCCAGTCCACAAGTAATGCAATTTCCATTTTGTTTATAACTGTACAGTACAACCTCTGTAGAGCAACACCCTGTGGGAGCTGCTTAGAGCTGTAAATATCAGCTTAGGGAAATTTTGTAGGTGTTGTTATAGAGGTTGTTGCTCTACAGAGGGCCGTTCTGGAGTGGTACTATGGGAAAAGACATTTGATTGGTACAACTTGTTAACCGGTTTCAAAGATAGACAATATAAAAGTTAGCTAAATTACATAGATATATAAGCTTTACTGGTTGTAAAATAATCACAGAAACACCAACTGTACAAGACTTAAAAAATGACCTTAAGTATATAAATGTTTAACAGTTACCTTTGAGAAGTTGTTTAATCTCTTTCGATGCTCTGTTTGAAGTGAATTTATTTACAATATCTAAGGCTGTCTGATCATAGGAGTTCACTTTATTCACATCAACACCACACTGAAAAAATAAATGTATCAATATACAGTTAAGATATTTTTAAATGTTAGCAATGATATAAACAATGTTATGGAGTCCTATACATGCCATGGAAGTATAACAACTTGCTGGTAAAGTGCAACCACACAATGACAGAAGATCTCTGCCAGTAACTTGACAGTATGATGCAATCAGGCATTTTAATTCATTAAGGTATGATGTAACATTATGTCATACAATCTCCAGTCATGATTTTTTTCACATTAAATTTGAATCATGAATAATGCTACTTTCACCAAAGCTGTTTTATCCTGTCAAAATTCATTTTTCAAAGTGTCATTTTTCAAAGGGGCATAATTCAGAAGTTTAACTAGGCCGATTGGGCTGGTTATCGAACTTGACCGCGATCTCATGGCTATAAACATTTCCATCAAGTTTGGTAAGGATCCGAATAAAACTGTTTAGTTAGAGATCGGACACTGTTGTGGACACCTCCAGCCTGCCGGATGTACCAAAAATATGACCTGTTTTTCAAATGGAAGTATAAAAATTATGCAGAACAAAATTATATGAAGAATTGATGGTAACATAAACGACTCCTATGTTGAATTCTTATAATTGTAATGTAGCTTTCTACTATATCATAATACTTAAGCACAGATATATATCAAAGGTGAACTAATATTACCCAACCCATATTTTTTCATTTGGGTTTTAAATGGGTCACCATCACCCAGTGTCATTTGGCAACTTTCACAAGCTTTAGCAATGGACGAATACCCTAGGATTACACACGAGTATAAGGACCTATGTTCTATAAGCTTGAAGCTGGACAGGTCCCTCACATGGTTTTTATTCTGGTCCTGGGTGGGCTTCAAACTCACAGAAGTCAGAAGGGCTTACATACATGTATGTTAACCTACAAGCCAATAACTATAACCACTCAACCATGGAGGCCTCGGATCCCCCCTCCTGGATTTATATTGGAAATACAGCTCTAAGACAGGAATAAAACCATTCTCTTAATCATGTATGAAACAATTCATTCATGCAGTGAATTACTTCATGAACTTTATGTTCCAATCAACAAGTAGAGAAATGTAATGTTTCTGAGTATACAGCAACCTTTAATTTAGGCAGTAAGAAATCACTATACTTCTTAAGTTCTAAAATCCTGAGATTATTTCTCAATAAAGATTCCTTAAAACTATAATTATTGAAATATCAGAAAGGATTAACATACGTAGATAAGTGGGTATAACATAGGTATCAATTACTGAACATATAAATATACAAAGTAATTATAGATATAACGTAAGTTAATCATTAAGTGAAGACAGATGCTTCAGACATTAATACTTCATGTACGGGCTTCATGCAGGTATAGAAAACTTGATCTGTCAATTAAATCCATAAATATCAACAATATACAGACTGTAACACAAGTGTTTCCCAGAAATAAATATTTTTTATTGTACAATTTATGCAACATGTGAGAATACAACACAACATCTGTCATATCAACATCACACATTCTTAACAGAAAATGTAAATTTTATCGCTTCACTTAACTACAACAACAACAACTGATAGTGAAGTTTTTCACTTGAGTAAATACTTAATTGTCTACTCAATGTCTACCACAGATGGTGCAAAGTTATTAAGACATCAATGTTAACTAAACAATAATTACACATAGCATTCTTCATTTAATGTTTTTTGTTTATATTGAGTTTTGTAACGCCCCTTTTCAACAGTCAGAGTGTGGGAGTCCAACATTTTATGTCAACTCAATATCTACAACTGACTGTGGGGGACCAACATTTTATGTCAACTCAATGTCTACAACTGACTGTGGGGGACCAACATTTTATGTCAACTCAATATCTACAACTGACTGTGGGGGACCAACATTTTATGTCAACTCAATGTCTACAACTGACTGTGGGGGACCAACATTTTATGTCAACTCAATATCTACAACTGACTGTGGGGGACCAACATTTTATGTCAACTCAATATCTACAACTGACTCTGGTGTCTAACAATTCAATGTTTACTTAATTCATCATATGTACTGTGGTGACCTTCAATTAAATACCTACTGTATGTCTACACTAGACTGTGTGGTTATTCATTTAGTGTCAACTCAATGTCTACTTATGGCTTTTAACAACTAGCTATGATGTACTAACTTTTTTGTGATTGTAACATTTACACTCAACTTAAAGCCTCATTATCCAAATTTTCACCCAAATCAAATAAATCAGGATTAAAATCGTAGACTAGAAACAACTCTTAACTCTAACTGTTTCCTGGCAATCTGATAATGGATAAATGACATTCTAAGATAGATGTTTAAATCTCGAAACTTACCTCTGAGCTCATGTCCATACTCACACGGTGAGCATACTTATTTTCTACAACTAAACAGTCAAGATCCATGGTAAAACTCTATCATGAACTCAACAGAAAATCATTTTATAAGCCACTTTTGTCCTTGCATTTTATGCAATATATTCATAGGTTAAACATGATAAAAGTTACACTTTCTTCATCATAAAATATGAACCTTTTCATATCCAACATGTTTAAGCAAATTTTCACTGAAGATAATTCTTAAGTATTGAAATAGTTTGTACAAATCAGTAAATGTACTTGCTAGAATGCAGAAAGTATTTATATTTAAGTTTGGTTTTATAGTAGAACTATTTTAGCTCAACCAATGACCATGTTCATCAACTAACAAATTGTATCCCTCAACTAAAATGTTTTCTCACATGTTGCTTTCACTTATAATACTCCGTAGATAGTTATATGGTGTTAGCGAAAAAATATGTTTCACATATAACATGTTACACTCATAGCATGTTTCACATATAATTTGTAATACATGTGGTATGTTTCACATATAATTTGTAACACACATAGCATGTTTCACATATAATTTGTAATACATGTGGTATGTTTCACATATAATTTGTAATATGTGTGGTATGTTTCACATATAATTTGTAACACACATAGCATGTTTCACATATAATTTGTAACACACATAGCATGTTTCACATATAATTTGTAACACACATAGCATGTTTCACACATAATATGTAACAGTACACATGGTATGCTTCACATACAACAAGTAACACTCAGAGTATGTTGTTTCACATTTGCCATATGTCTCAAATATGATATGTTTTATACTTCACATACAATTAATTTCATATTTCACATACAGTAAATTTCACATACAATAATTATATTCCATTCATAGTTTGTTTCACATACATTATAAAGACATTAATGTTCAATAATTTAACACAATATATCCTAAATTAAGGACAGTCAATTATTGCAGTAATGTCAGATAATTCATTCACCAACATCTAGACATCCAATACCACATCAAAATACACCTTTTTTCACACAGATATGTAAAATAGAAAATAAATATTTTAGAGAAAAGTTTAGCCATAAATTACTTAGATAATGTTTTATGTTCAACAAATCCTCCATAGCACATTCAGTTTTACATAAATCTACATGTATTTTTATCACCGAACAAACCCAACATAGCGTAGAAATACATGATCACCGAATGTATGAAATCTCGGAATCAACAAATCATGCGAAAAAAACACTTATACTTAAAACAGTTTCGTTAGTGGAAATAACAGGGAAGCCCTGAAGATAAGTGAGACATCTTTTATATTTTAACATGATATAAAACTCGGCAGGAATTCTGTTCAATGTAGATATAGAACATATAATGAGATATCTACTACTATTATTACACCTAGCACATATGTAAACCAGTTATCTATACCTTGAAACAGATTTTTTTCCTGAGTTACATACAAAACACTCAGGTTTTTCAATATGAGAAAATGGCTCAGAACCACAGAAATGTTTTACATTAATTCTTTATACCATTTCAGTTGAAAAAAGCCACAAATCATTTACTTACACAAAATGAATGAATAAAAAAATAATATTTTTCAATGCCAGATTGTCAACACAAGAGTAAAAACCATGGGACAGAAAGTCTGCTAATGATGAGAAAACATGGATTCATTACAGGCTGTAAATTCATTATCAACGAAAGTTGATCATGTTGTTAGAGGGTTTTTGCGTCAACGTAAAGTGCTGTGAAACTATACAGTTTTATGTCTTAGTTTTTTGTTGAACAGCACTAACTCCTTCAGAACAAAATCTACATTACAATATTTTGGCGTCAAAACATAAAATTATGATGTCATGAATGTTTACGAACATATGCAAACATTGAAGGAAAACATTTGATGTTGATGAGTTTCAAGTGGAAAACAATAAAACGAATTATTATACACACCAATCATACTGCTTTATATCTTTTTGTAACAAATTCTTGGCAATTAAACAACATAATTTCTTACCATGAAAACAAATTTGAAATACATAAATAATTAAATAAATATGTTAAGTAAAAACTTACGACAAGATAAACTAAATGAACTGATTCGAAACTTAATCACATTTGAATAAGTTCATTTATTATGTCTAACTGACTGTCATATAAAAGTTCATTGATTAGAATAAAAAACAATGAAACATCATGTCATGAGCTGAATTTATGTGCAGATATCTATGAGACAAACAAGAGGTTCAGATGGCCTGTATCACTTAATAAATATAACATCTTAACATTCCAGTTTGGAGGAGAAAACTACATATTTATTAGATTCTATTAAGATTTGATTTCTTACATTTAGATGAGAATATTGCAATTCTTTTTGCAAGTATGTTTTATATTGCTACAATAATTTATACCAATGAAAAATGAATCTCAATCTTCATCTCAAAGGTAACAATCGATGCAATCAGCAGGTCTTGACTTAATCAGGGCTTCAGATAAAGGACGTATTTGCGTAAATATGCATTTAGTTTTCCGGAAATATGCATAAAAATATTTTTTAAAGCGTACTGATACGCACTTAAAATCCCAGGTATGCGTTTTACTTGACTAACATGAATCCAATCTGTGACTTATAGTGATTTAATTGAACATATTGAAGTTCATGAAAATGATACAGAAGAACACAATACAACTAAGTACATTTAAAAGGTAAGGCTTTAGCGTGCGTTTATAAGTGAATACCCTTAAAAGTGGTGCCCATTGACTGTCATTACCCTTTAAAATTTGCAATACCCCCCCAAAAAAAGATTCAAGGGGTGAAATACCCCCTGCTTAAGAAAACAGGGGGTAAAATACCCCTTGCCCAAATTTATCTGGAGCCCTGTGTAATCTATACTATAGTATAATTTATTATGTATAATCAATTATCATAATCCATCAATGCTGTATACAAGAAAGAAAACAGTAATTGAAAGATAGGTTTCTGTATATGCCACACTTTCAGATCATCAAAAGTCCTTTAAAATTTGCCTTTGAAAGGGATTCATAAAATCATGGATTTTCTTGAACTTATTCTTGCATATTTCTTGAAAATAGTTCATGAAGTATGAATACCTGTTTAGCAGGGGTTACAATTCAATGGTGAGCTCAAATATTCCTAAGTTCCAAAGACTTTTCTTAATAGCATTCTTTGCTTTGAAAAAAAAATGTCAAGCTTCAGTAACTCTACAATACATGCAACATTCTGACAAAAAATCATCCTTGATCAAGGTGAGTAAACCTCTGATAAATAAATCTACTGACAGAAAGATCCACTCAATCAACAAAATATCTATCAACTGTGATAACACCAAGAAGCAAAAAATTCTCAGAATTTTTGCACACCAACAACATAGCACTGTTATGTGTTAAACAAATTGATGCTTTTTGCAGAATGACTCTTGCAGTTCAGTACATTAAACCTGTAAGATTATGGCAAGAAAATATGTAAAAAATATGGTCCTCAGACTTGTACTGTCTTTTTGTTTCTCACATATTCAACAAGCCACCTGGTTTACTTTTGTCATTTAGTAAATCAAAGACAGCGAGCCATTTGTGCTATACATTCTATTAAACTATCAACTCTTCCTAATAAATCTCCACAATCAGCCCTTACCATTTAAGAGTCTAAAAGATCTGGGAATTGTTTTTTTTATCTATCTGTTGTTTAACTGCCCATTTGAAAGCTAAGGTAATTTCAGAGCCGTCCCAGAATAAGAGGAGGGACTCTGAAAAGATACAGGAGAACTGGGCCTTACTCATATTTCCAGAAGTTTTTCCTGGTACAACTTTGTCATGCCTGGTTAAATTAAGAGCTCAGTAGTTGGAATGGGGTTCTATATAACTGTTTTTGTCTTGTACATGTACAACTACAAAGTGGTTACACAGATATAGTTCATTAGACATAAATTCAAAGACAAATTTTGATTTTGTCCTCCATTTATTGAAGGTGTGGACACATATTTTTCAAGTATTTTATGACATCAACATTCAAACAGTACACAAGATTCTGTGTCACCTGTCATACTGGTAATAGGAAATATTTACAGTCAAGCACTTCTGTAGTGCCTCAGGAACCACCACTAAACAGGAATTACTTTTAAAACCTTCATAATTATCATTGTATGATTTGCAGGACATATGGTTTATTAGGCTCTACAATAGAACAGGCTGTCAGCAGCTTATGATGACTTCTTGCTGAAACCTTTTCTGTAGGGCAATTTCCACCAAAGATACAATCATGGATACAATAAACACTTTATGTATCATCTGTCTTAATCTATAGGTTAACATAATAACAATTATCACCATACAAATTGTCTTATATAAAACATGAAAGCTTTATACTTCATTTTAAAGCTCTTGGGTACCTAAGATTTCATAACAGAAGCATTAATTGGACAGGTATGTTTATTTACTAATTATTTAGAACGAAAATTATACCCAGATATTTTCCTAATATAAAAAGCATGAGTTGTACGTTTGTACTTGGGACCAGTCTAATACCGGTAATCAAGAGACTCTCACAGATTGCATATGGTTTAACAAATTAAGTGCAATTTGAAATTGACTATAAATTACAAAATACATTTTAAGACTGGTCAGCATAAACTTGATTCTCTGACTGGCTCACAGATTCCAATTTTTGTGGTGCACAGCTCAGGTATAATGCAAAGATAGTCCCAAATCTCAGTATCTGGAATATTAATATGATGGCAAGATGTATACTTCTGCATGTATACCATAATGATTTTACCAACAATAATCATTTCATAGTTCATGAATGATAAAATCAGAAGCTTTATCAGAAAGGACCAGACATGATTATTACAATTTTGTTGGTTGAAAATTTCCTGAATTTTGAGTGGTTAAAATTTGGCTCTACTAGTAATTGAAAATATATAATTTATTACACATTGGCCTATAAGAACATGTATAAAATATATTAGTTTAAATGCAGCATGCAGCTGAACTATTTAAAACGATAAGTTTTCACATTCCTGTGTTATCATACACTGGGTTTAATTTAAACACAGTTTTCTATTTTCTAATATACTGCACTCTCTCACAGTTAGTGACTTGGAAAATGTTCAAAATATTTCTAAATAATTATTTTCAGTTTCTTTCTTATTTCTTTATTAACTAAAATGGTATCAGAGGCACAAACAACAACAAAATCTATGACATTATTAGAGATATCAAACATTCCATTATTCAATTTATGATTTCAAGTAATGACTGACATACTCTCGGGTTACATAATATATTTATCTCATCTTATACAAATTGTTAAGAATGAATAATCTACCAATGAATACAGAAATCAATTCCCTTTTATTGTCACAAAGATGTTCTTTTAACAGAAACAATTAACAGAATAATTAAATCAATGAATCTTTTACAATTTACAACAACAAAATGTAAATCAATTTATTATCCCAGGATTTAAATCAATATACATATAAAACAAACATGATGTATATATACGTAATGGACATAATTGATCAATTAATTGATTGAATAAAAATAGCAAATCTGAAATGACTATTGACAAAAACACAATTACATTATAAACATTCCTTAAAAGAGAGATAATCAAGGACTTCATAAACATAAACACAAGGGAGATAATTTGTTGTTGTACCATCCTAAAGATAAATGCAAGGGAGATAATTCATTGTTTAAACTTTACAGTCCTTAATCAAGTCAAGGGAGATAATTGTTTACTGTCCTAAACATAAAAACAAGGGAGATAACTCATTGTTTACTATCCTAAAGGTAAATGCGAAGGAGATAATTTATTGTTTGCAGTCCTATAAGGAGGAACTTAGTTGAGTCGATAGAAATTGATCAAAGTTAAAACAAGGATAATAGCAATGAACAAATTGCAGCTGAAAGTAATAAATAAATTCTACATTTTTGATACAAGTAATTCTTGTATCCAAGAAAAGTAATGACCACACAAACAAAATATGCATCATACTTACACAGATTAGTTAAATACAATGTTAGGAGCCAATGAGTATTTTGTGTAAGAAATAATCTGTAAAACTTTCTATCCTGTGTATGAATGATAATATTAAGAAAGCTTTTACGAGTTTTAAAAATTAAGATATGCCAAAAAGTGCCTCAGTGACTCACAGTAACTTAAGGATGAAATATTTGATAATTTAATTTAAAATTTTACATGTAAATGAACCATATCCCTTAATTAAATAAAGGGCGTTTTAACACTGACAATACCATTCTAACTATGGCCGACTGACTTCTGATTGGATATGAATATCTCTTGTACAGCATACCTGGTACAACACACATATTTAAACTGTAAAATATCCGCAAAAAAATGTAAATAATAAACCTAGAATAATCTTATCACTCAGTAGATAAAGAAATCATTAAAATCAAATGATGAATGGCAGAAGATAAATCTGTTTATCCAAAGAGTTTTAGGCCACAAGAAAACAATTAACCACAAGGACCAAAAATTGAAGAATTTTAAGCAACACACTAAGAATGTTACATGGTCATTGGTAAAGTTTTATCATGAACTAAGAACAAACCAATGAGACAATTGAATTTTGAGACTTATCTGATACATTATAACACAGAGTTAGTTTTTAATTAATTTATACCTGAGTACTTTCCATAAAATGATCTAAGTTTTAAGAACATTTTTTTGTTCATAACCTTATATAGGGATATCCAGGGACAGGCCTGCTAAAGGGGGTCAAAGCATTTCTCCAGCAATATTTTTTAAAACTTTGAGATTTCTATTACCGGCCCTTACAAAACACAAAAACAAATCATGTCTATTCAAGACATTTTACTTAATAGAAACAACTGCTGAGATTAGAATAAAGTTACGTAAAAATACTTGTAAAAATTAAAACTCAGGAAAAATCAACTACCTAGGTTTTTAAAGTTATTTCATATATTCCAGACAGGGTGCATAAAAAGTTGAAATCTAAATCGGCCCAGAGTCGCCCCCCATTTTTGGACGAAAATGTACCCCTCCCCACCGTAAAGTTAAAGTCCCATAAGCATATTAATTTATCGGTCGTAATAGTTTCTATTTGTCCTTTAACAGAATATATAGAGCGTGTGACGTCACTTTACGCCTTGTGCATAATATGACTGCGGGAAAACACAGCTGTTCTATAAATAGCATTTTTTTCAATGATATTGAAAAAAATATGATAGTGGTTTTGGAAACAATTTTTCTAGCTATAAAGTATGCATGTTATAGAACAAACAGACACTATTACGACCGATAAATTTATATGCTTATGGGACTTTAATGTGTACTTTTGATAATAGCTAGCGCTAAACCAATCACTCAAGTGTTGTTTTCATCAAATCAATATTCAGGTGACAATATATTGTTTACACCACATGATTGGCCCTCCTGATGTGTAATGCTTTAGCCTTAGGGTATGACAAAGTCTTAAGAGATTAAGACTATTGAAAAGGTGTATGGAGTTAATCATATATATAACATACAGTATGTGTTAACTAAACTACGAAAAGATATTTGTCAGAATTGACAGATAAAGCTCTTATGGAGAAAGTATTGTTAAAATAACATATAAGCATTAAATCCATTGATACATTATAAAGCTATGTATTCTAACGTAACATCATCAGTTATTAAATATTGACATATGAAATCTCAACCCATAAATTCGACAAGAGGGCCATGATGGCCCTATACATTGATCACCAGAAAAAAGAGACAAACATTTTTCTCTTTTTTCCCAATATGAGCCTATGAAAATTCAAGTGACACCGAGGCAGGGCCAATTTTTACCCCAGGGCCATTATATGAACAAGCAAGACAAAGGTCCACTAGACAATGCTACACACCAACCATCTAAAGTCTAAGCAATGTAGTTTCTGACAAGCAGATTTTTCAAAATTTTCCTATATAATCCTATCTAAAATTGAGTAAACCACAGGACAATACTACATACAAAATATTTTAGTAAAGCTCTATAGGTCTTGCAGTTTTGGACAAGAAGATTTTTTAAATTTTCCTATATAATCCTATGTAAAATTAAGTTACCCCTTGAGTGGACCAGGGGCATAATTTAAACAACCTCGGTAGAGGTCCACGAGCAATATTGGGACATTTGCCCCCCAATGAAAAAATGGTAATGTGGACATTTGCCCCCCCCCCCCCCCAGTAGAAATGATAGGTAGGACATTTGCCCCCAGTGCTTATTTTAAAGTGGACATTTGCCCCCAATGCTTAATTCTTAGTGGACATTTGCCCCCCAAATGTAGTTGAGGTGGGGACACTGAAAAGGCGTCCCTGAAATTTGAAAGGGGAGCCAAGAATCAAACCTACAACCTTTTGCTTACTTAGTCCAATGCATTACCACTCGACCACCGCTCACCCTGATTTTAAATTCTTTTTCTAATCTTTAGAAACTAATACATGTAAATCCCATGTCTGTTTATCATCATAGCAGAGACTTAGCCAGTCTGATACATTAAATGATAGACAGATAAATACAACCTGATGATAACAGATTATCCATGAAACCAGTTAATGATTCTTCGTTACTGTCTCTACAGATTTACACATACAAGAGAGGTAATGCATATACAGTGTAATTGTTAAATAAACTGACTTCACTCCCTTGTTTCAGAGATGCTTATCTATAGCCAATTTGCTTAATTCACTAGCTTTTGCAAAGTGCAAATACTAGTATGATATACAACTGATACTCAAATGATTAATACAAAAAATAACACCAATGCAACTATGATGAATTCAAGTCACTCATCAATGTCTAAGCCAATTAATCCTTAAAGTATGGTACACTTTTAAAATGAGTAAATATTAAATAAGTTCAATTTTAACTGAATTAATTATTATTTCAAAACTTATAATGGTCAATGATATTGTTATTAAAATAAGACTCAGTTTGGCTACTTTGATTGCTTTGAAAATGACCATCAGCGAGCTTGTAAACTTGATCCAGATACTTTATAGTACACTGAAGAATATTATAACTGCATGATTTCAGTGAAGTTAGACATTTCAAGACAATACCAGATTACTACCAGGCAGGTCAAACACTGGGCACCTTATTTCCTACAATTCCAAACAATAAACATTTATTTTTTCCAGTTTACCAGAAGTAAACTTTAATCTATAATCATAAACACAATCTAATCAGTGTGCTGTCTGTTCTAGTAACTGGTTCAATGCTTCAAGGATCAGAAAACAATTATCTTGAAAATGGTCAGTTATTATCAAAAGCTGGCAGCTAGGTGTTTTTAAAATCTTTAAACAATTTAACTGATGGTAGATAATGGTTGCTTTGTTGATGTTGAATGATAATATTCAACCATTAAAGCTCTAGCAGGGTTGCCACTTAGTTGAGAAAAAGGAATTCACCAACTTTTCACTGACCTAATCATATTTTCACTGACCAATACTAACTAACTGTTTACCTCTTTCCTTTTAATTTAGCTTCAACCAGTCCAATTCATCCATATTTTTTTCTTCAGAAAAATTAATTTTGATAAATACTGCTGTAGACTGTCATAGAGAATTATAAACACCTACCTAAAATTTTATTTTCTGACACAGTCTTTTCTAAAATTGCCCTTTCCACTGACAAAAATGCAAATTTCCCAAACAATTTATTGACTTTGAAAAAACGTGGCAACCCTGTCCACAGGTCCTACTTATAATCCTTAAGAGGATGGACACATTATGCTTACAGCAAGCCATGCAAAATTAATCTTATGTCTGAAAATGGCAACTGGTATGTACGTTTTTTTCTGATGTCAGGTTTAAAACCAATATTAGTGATCTTTAGGCATAGAACAGAAAAAATCTGAGTTCTTCATGGGATTACCAGCTTTGCAATAACAACCTGAATTTCTTTAAGAATTGGTTGATTGTCATGAAAAAAGAGTTTTTTTTAAGTAAGACAGCTTTTTCAACAGAAAAACCTTTTTTTTGTTTCTCAATATTAAAAGAAGTTCTGCATTTTCTCAATCTGATAAAATATTGATTATAATCATTCAGACATATATTTAAAAATGAAAATTGACTGTGACATGACCATGAACTTGACCTTTGAATATACAGGCAATTGATGTCAAGGGTCACAGACTCGAGCCGAGTGAGGCATAGGGCGGATGTTTCAACACATATGTTGCTTTCAAAGTCTAAGACCTACACTTTGGCTTTTAAATCATACAGGAACATCAGCAGCTACTTGTGGGTTAAACAATGGAAACACATGGTTAGTTAATACAGGTATGTAATTCAAGAAGCACTGGAAAGCTAAATATTCTGCCATATTTTGTTGAAATAGTGAATAAAGACAAAAAAAACAACCAAATCCAATCATACATCTTTCAAAAGGCTAAAAAATCGTAAAACAAACAGAAAACAACAGTAAGAGTCAGAAATGAGCAATACAATACACAATAAGCTTGCATGGAAATAAGTAAGCATTGTTTGTGAATGCAGTAGAACTGTGATGTATTCACATCTGCACTAACATAACATAATTAAAGTCAGGACATATCAGTAATACAGACATTAAACAGGAAGTTTCAAAAGGATAATCTCCATTTCTCAACACCCATTGAAAACTGTTTCAAAATGATAACATGGTTTAACAATGAAACCTTGTTTCTATACTAAAGAACACTTCATGCTGAGATTACAGAGTAAAAAAACTTCATAAAAACAAAAAGCTTGAAACAATGTACAAGGTTTCCTGAAACAGGTAGAATAGTTACTTTCATCAAAGTACTGGTTGATTAAAAGTCGATTAAAATTATTTAGTTGAATTTCAATTTTATAAACCAATCAAAATGGTTATAATGTTCTAAAATGAACCTTAAAATGACAACAAAATCACTGAAAGAAGTGAGCAACATTTTAAGACTGAATCATAGAATTTTGTTAAATAGATTTGAAATGAGTCTTTAAATGCAAAATTGCCATTGGTCATCTTACAGATGTAACAAATTGGATACTAAGTTTGAGATAAGTTTGCAAATTTCATGTTACCCAAATGGCAGGTTGCTGCAATGATATTGTTGGTTTCAATGCCAAGACCTTTCACTAGATTTTTTTATATCAGTATTATGTCACTGTGGTTTTTACATGATATTTGTCAGAAGGGTGACTCATGATTAAGGACTCATTGCAAGCTTACACAGAAAAATTAACTTTGAATTAAACTCTGATCCAAATATGACATTGATGATAAATGAATCATGTATACACACATCTATTATAATAATTGATACACAATGTTATATCAAAGAATATATTTTGATTCTTTTATTAATAACTTAAATTGTAACAAAAATACTTACGTCCAGAAGAAGACGCACAACATCTGTTTTTCCAAATAAGGCAGCTTCATGCAGACAAGTTCCTTGGAGTGTTGCTCTATTAATGTTCATACCACTTTGTAACAATAATCTGTAAATATACAAACAATATCTTCATTAATACAACATAATCAATGTGACCATTCTAAATTGTTTTTACTAACTTATTTCAGTCTATAAATATAGACTCACATACTTTCGATTAAATTATGTGCAGAAACAGAGAGAAATCTGAACTGTTATATAACAAAGGAGGTAAATGATGAGGGAGGTAAATCATGTACAAATATATAACAAGTGAGATAAATCATGACTGAATATGTAACAAGGGAGGTAATTCATGTGGAAATAGTCAACATGAAGGTAAATAATGTACAGATAATTAACAAGGGAGGTAAGTCATGTGCAATAACACAACATCAAGGGAGTAATTCATGTACAAATACAAGGGAGGTAAATTATGCACTGACAAAAAACAAGGGTGAAAAATCAAATATAAATAGATTAATTTATAGTATAAGAAAGATCATTCAAGAGCGTGTTAATATCTGAAAACTGTATTTATTTTCAACAATTTTCAGTTACATACGGCAGCTGATGATATATAATCACTTAACCAGTTTTCCTTGTCTATATGCTAACCAGTACTAACTTATCCTTCCACTAGGAACTGGCAACTTCTCCACAAGTGGAGGAATACCTGCATTGTTGTAAAATTTTCATGGAAGGGTATGTCACCTGCAGGGACCAGGAATCAAACCCAGATGACTGGGTTACATTAAACCCAGCACACTATCGGCTGGACCAATTGGACGTGGCCCTATAACTTAATAAGATGTTTAATTCACATTAATACTTCCATCACATGAGCAAACAGCTTTGAAACAAATAATACTGCAAGATACAAAATTTAATCAGTGAACTATAATATCCCCATCATTGATGTTAAAATATTTGGTAGACATGACGACAGATTAAATTGGATGAGATAAACTCTGTGGTGGAGTGTTAGGAGAAAAAATTTCACACGCATGTTTCACGCCTGTGATCTAATTGATACTACAAACTCTGTAATTATATTACAGATGCTTTGCTGCCAACAGACATGTTAAAGTTTGCCAAATTCCATATATAAAGTATTTCACTGTTTAAATCATTGTGTAAAACATCTCAAAAGACAGAAAAAGAATCTTCCAAAAATAACAAAGAAATCGTTGAGCAGACCTGTAAAACATGTGTCAATGATGATAATCTTTTTGATTCTTGATCAATATGGTGCTGAATATTTCGACCATAAATATAGAAATTAGAAAATGATAATAGTGAAAATGGACACCATGTAAAAAGAGCAGAATCATAGTTGCCATACCAGGCTATGCAGACAGACACATGATCATATGGTCACAGGTTTGAATAATTTAAAGCAAAATAGAGACAAGTGTCTCTAAAGTTCGCTAACTTCCCAGAGTACTGCCAAATAACGAAAGAAGCAGTCATAAAAAGACATTGTCCTTAGCTGTAAAAACTCATTTCATAATAAATGCAAAAAAATAAATGCAAAAATTCGAAGGTGATTTTAACATACTTTAAGCTGGAGATCAAAGACTTTTACACAGTTTGATTGTAGACCAATCAGAATCAGTACTTCATGGTTGAATAATCGTTGCACCAAACAGACAGACAAACAAGCAAAACCTCCATCGCATGAAACATTATCACAATTAAGATGAAAAACAGACAACATGCATACAATATTCTACCTTTTCTTTTTATTTCTAGGTGATAATCTTTCCTTTAATCCAGCAAGTGACAAGTTTGGCAAACTCGGCATACGCGGTAGACTTAAACGTTTACTGGAGCTTGAACTCGAGCTGGCTGCTTTACCTTCCATTGTTACATTAACACAATTACATACTCCTATTTATCTAAAGAAATGTACATATTCACACTGATTTATCATCTGCATAGAAAACCATTCACTGTTGTAGCACACTTCATAAATTGCCGATAAAAGCAATAAATACACAGTTTGCATGTAAATAATCATTTATTTACATCATTTAAAACATGTGTAAAGTTGTGCAATTTCTCTTCATAAACATCACCTGACATTTACTAAGATTACAAATCAAAATTGATCGAACATGGTCAATCAAAATACGAGCAACAACGAAATCCAATCAATCAGTGATAATGAATTTTCCATGTAATAAAACTCCAGGTTTGAACTTTATGAATGCTTACATCACAGGAACAAATAATTACGAGAAGCAACAGGTGCCTATTGTTGTATAGTTTATACACAATCAGTCATGTATCACCTTTCTCCCTGAATAACATAAATATTTTTGTCTTTCCAGTTTATTAACCTTTCTGGCAAGAGGAGATAAATATCCTGGAACCGCCAATAAACCACAGAGAAGACAAGACAGGAGGTTAACTTATCTACACCATCTTCAACCATTAGTTATATTCCAGCTTGTGATGTTCGCCACGCCATGGATGAACCAAAAGTCTACATGACACATTGGCTTCCATTCAATAATCAGTCAAACCAAACTATGACATACATTGTGTTTGTTTTCCACTTATACAAATGATCACAACAACTGACACAATTATTTCAATAAAAACAACACAATTCATCTCCCCCCACCATTTTTGCAACAGAAATCCATTTATAACCAATTTGCAAGCACGTAAATAGTATAATTAGTTGAGTATATTTCAGCCACACACTAAGTGAGCAAGATAAATTATCACTTCTCCTTAAACATTAACAGATTACCTAACTTCCTATCATTTAGATGAAAAACCTCAACTAAAGATGCAAGGAGCTGAGAATATTCATTCTAGAATCATATCAATGTCCATAAAACATCATCATAAAACACTACCCCCTGTGGAATCATTATTCTCACATTGTCTGAATCAAACTGAACAGTTTTACACCCACTAGTAGAAGAGGAAATTTCCTAGTTGCACAAACCTTGAGCAACATGAATTAATGATGCTCTTCACCATTATAAACATTGCAATGAATGCAATAATTCAGAGATAAAGATAATGATTTATCCAGTTTAAAATCATAGAAATACATATAAGTAACTACAATGCATCATGTAGTAATATTTAATTATGCATTTTGATCAAATTTAAAGTAATCATATAATTAAAAATCATTTACAACTGGTAATTAAAAGTGATGTTGCTTTTTCTTGAGATAAGTTAAACATGGAAGAGTTATGCAAAAGCTCACGAAATTGTCAACATATTTTTAATTTCATTTTTAGTAAAATATTGATATATATTACAACTTTTGTAATACAGTGGAAGATGAACTTCATTTCCCTTGTCTCCAATAAACTGTTTCACTCAAGTACTTATTCAGAGAATGCATTCATATCTTTGGTGATTTTTTTAGAATGTGCTAAAACCAACCGATCTGTCTGACAGAATAGGTAAATCTGCAGGTCCCAAATGGTATCCATTGCAATAAGTATAATTTATACATTCAATTGTTTACTAGCATTTGATGTTGCATCTTTTCCAGCTTTAAATGTGGAGAAATATCCAAGGCATACATATATAGCTAGAATCACCAACCTTCCATTAGCTATTAGTTTCCTCACATGAGAAGTTGATCTGGTCCTGTACAGTAGTCAGGGATTCAAACTCTAAGCTTATAGGCAGTGAGAGGATAGTGGTTATTAGAGACCATTTAACCACTAAGGGTTGGTTATATATGGGGCCAGGACTTGCTTGGAAGATTTGTGCCATTTTGAAAAGTTAATATTTTCTCAATCATCATTTTATGGTTTGATATTAACAAGATATTTTATAACTTATAACATAAAAGTTAACCAAATTTAAACCTGTGTAAATTACATGCTATATACTGATAATTTGGTCATTTAAAACTAATACAATTGTCACTTAACATATCTCAGTGGGAATATTGAGTAAAATCAGGGGGCAAGAGATGTCTTATAAAATATAAATATAGAAAGAGGGACTGAATATCTATGTATATACTCTGATAATATTGTATTTATCTAACAAATATTGATAGAATGGTACAAAATGCATTAATCTATTATATTGATGAATCATCAATGTTGTGGTCACATGAGAACTGGACGCAGACATCATAATAGACACCAACATGCGATAAACTCATTTCTATGTAACATAATAAAACCACTGTCTTAACTTCAGACATGATTGTAAATCCAGGCAAGACAAAAGACTAATTTTTATTATATATAAGTAACAAATATCAACTCTTAAACCTGCCGGTCTGGCATGTAACATGAGGGTCAACTGGCTGCCCTTTTATCACACACACCAAAGTACCAAAAACGATTTTCCAGTTATATGAATAAACACAAAATTACAAAACACTTAGAACAAGAAACAAGACATTACTGAAGAGATTGAATCTCTGCAAACTGGAACAGGGTGAAAGATGATGCCTACTGTAAGTATAACCCCTGTCCCATCTCATCTGATATCCCGGCCCTATTAACCCCTTAAGTTCAGAATCTCAAGGTTAGAAACAAATACAGCAGTTAATTTCAAACAAAAATCTAAATTGGCAAGCATGGAAAATTTGCACCTTTGTTATGATTTTGTATAATTTGTACAAAATGTAAACAATTTTCTAGGTGGGAATGTTTAACAAATATACGTCAAACATGCTCTACACACCTGCCATATATAATCAGAACGGATGTTAGTCATTTTAGATAAAACATCAGTAACTGATTCTGTAAAAAAAACATGAAACGTAATCACAGAAACCAACATGTTTCTGACCCAATAAAATCTACTAGATTATTTTAGTATAAGTTGTAAAACTTAAGACATGTTGTCTACAGCTGACAACATAATGTAGTACAGAACCTTCAGATCTTTACTGAACTTATTAATATATAATGAAAATGGTCAATATTGTTTATTGCACCTAGTGATGGGTATAAATTTTACCTTATATTTCCCAATAAACATATCCCGAGGGATGTCACATTTGAATATTAGATGTTCCCAGAAGTCTACTACTATTTCTGCAAAACACTGAAGTAAGTGAAGTAGGTTGATGTCATGAAATGTTACAAATAACTTTTTTCACAAAAACTGATCATGACTTATGACATTTGCCTTCAAATACAAACACACTATCAAATCTTGTACAGTAACAACTTGGTTGCTTTAACAATAATTCATGTGTGCCTATATTGTCAGACTATCCAATAACATGCAGTCTCTGGTGACCTTAATCTTCACAGGAATGAACCAGTCCATGCCAGTCTGGGGTGACCCTTTAATTTCACAGAAATGAACCAGCAATATCCAAATTGACATTGTCTATTTAACACTCGTTTAAATTAAACATCCTAATACCAGAGTGGAACTGCATGAAGTGTTTACTTGGTTTGTCAGACACATTTAGCTCAATTATAAAACAGATATGTTTTGTGATAGATTTAGACAGAAACACCAGCAATAGCATATCTATTGTTTTTTTATTTATTATTTTTCAAGAAAAAAGGTGCCAAAAAAGAAAAATTTCAATTATGAATTTGTAAAGATTGGGGCATCCCTGATGACTACCATAAAATCTTATAAAAACAGCAAATAATTTACTGAATACCTCAAAGACATCTGTGAGTAAAATAAACAAATAATTGATTAGGAAAAGCCTCACTCATAAATTCCTTAACAACTAACAGTAACTTTGACAGTTAAAGGTGAGTTAATGGGGTGAAGAAGTTCAAGGCAGAGTTCTATATTTATCTCTCAGGATATCTTTACTGCCAAATATTGTATCTATATAACCATTATATGATTCCTCAAAGTTCTCAACTTTCACCATATATTTTTTTCTCTGAAGAAATAATGCAACAACAAGAGAAAGGGGCATTCAGTAACTTTTCTAGTTTTAACAGTAGAGGAACCACTCAGGTGTACACCTAAGTAGAACCACCAAACAGCATACTTAAAAGCTCCTGTCATAAGCTACATAGACAGCTTCCACACATGTGAAGTTTGTCTTTTACGTCATATATAGTCACAAGTAGGATTCTACCTAACTGTCACATAAGTACCGGTAATAGAACTTTCTTCACATAATTATGTTGGTTGTTTTGTCATTCTTCAAATCATCCAAATAGAATTTTATTTCTTCCACTAACATCAAGTACAAATGAGTTAGATAACTTTTAAACCAAAAGTATCATTACCTGATCATTACAGTATAGTTGGACAGGAATCAGAAAAAATGGGAGTTCTTTCAATGTTCAATACAGATATATATACCAGTATGTACTTTTAAGTATCTAAAAATAGGTCAAATTAAAAAATCAATTATGGTTGCATCAGTAAAAAGGCTTTCTTTAAGAATTTAATATGGACAATTATGTTCACGTCATAAATATCATGAAATAATGGTAATAAAAATTCTGCAACTTAAATAACTGTATCATTTCTGTCCCGGTGTATGAAATAATTTATTGTTGGCACAGACAAACCATATCATACATATATATAACATCAAGCATACAGTACCATGATTGATGTACACAGTAGATTTATCATCCAGATAATTTCAAGTATCTATTCTGTGATAAAGTTTATGATAATGGATGATTTACAGGAATGTTCCATCTTTGTCTAAAAGCTGTCATATCCTTAACCTTAAATTTTTATAATCTTGGAATTTTTTAATCTCAAATTTTTTAAATCTTGAATTTATATAATCTCAATACTATAGAATTCTCAGATGAATACCTTTGAAGTCTGAAATGCCTGTTGGCAAAATTGAAATAAGCAAACTGATGAAAACTAAATGTGAATTATACATACAAAATGAATCCATTGGCCTATTATACATACAAAATGAATCCATTGGCTTATTATACATACAAAATGAATGCATTGGCCTATTATACATACAAAATGAATGCATTGGCCTATTATACATACAAAATGAATCCATTGGCTTATTATACAAACAAAATGAATGCATTGGCCTATTATACATACAAAATGAATGCATTGGCCTATTATACATACAAAATGAATGCATTGGCCTATTATACATACAAAATGAATGCATTGGCCTATTATACATACAAAATGAATGCATTGGCCCACTATTATCAACTTACGAACACAAACTGACGCTTAGCAACATCTGCAATCATGCCTTTTATTAAGCCTAGAAGCCAATCAGATTTATTTACAAGAAATGTGTGGACTAAGAACAGGAGATGAATGAGAGCTGACAGTTGGCACACCATTGTGAACAAAGCCCAAATCAGACAGTGTAAACAGGAGTTAACAGGCTTAAAACAAAAATGCAGTTTAATTATCTGCTCCATGTATGGTATATCCAAGAGTTGAAAAATGAGCATTTAAAAATCACTCATAAATTAAATGTCAAACTTTATGTGTGACCTTGCCCTTAGAGCTGAGGGTCAGTGTAACCTTTCAACACATAATCTTTAACAGACCGTCATCCTTAAAATAACAACAAGTTGACAAGGTACTGCTGATCATCATATTCCAAGTTTGACAGCAACATGATTATCTGAAGAGCTTGGAGGTTACAATGTAAACAAGCTAATTATACATGTCAGTGAAGAAAGAACTGAAGTTGAGAAATCACCACATTCTCATGAGATTTTTTAAAATTCACAATTTTTTTATAATTGACCAAAAGTACCTGATGATGTCACTGTGGCCATTTTTCGCAGCAAGATGAAGACATGTTGATTTACTCTCGGACATATCACTGGGCATGTCAATCAACAATGGGGAACAAAGATTACTTCTCAACAACAAATCAACGACCTACAAAAACAAAGTAGATACATAACATCATTTAAACCATATATAAACAAAGACCAAATAATAATTTAATAAATATTGATATATAACTATCTTTAAAGGCTTGGTTTTGTACTGGAATTCAGAAACAGAGACGAAAGACAAAAGACCGAGAATGTTTTACCTTAGGTCAAATTGTCATTGAGAAAATGCAAAACACCTGAGTCTCAAACACATGACCTAAAACTCAACAGTTCTGTGCTCTAGTAGTGACTTGAGCTCTGCACAATATATCAGCATGGCATGTTCTATAACTCATAAACATGTCTTTAGAATTGCTTTATAACAGTTACCATTTCTCAAATGTCATTTCAAAAAACTTGTTTTTTTAGCCCATTAATCAAAAGTTTAGAATGCAAAGTGGATAAAAATATTGACAGGATGCTCAATATTCTTTGCTGATCAATTTCTCCTAGCATCTAATTTAGATATGTGAGTGATTGAGAGCACAGAGTGTAGAACAAAGAGCTGTGGTTTGTGAGTGATTGAGAGCACAGAGTGTAGAACTAAGAACTGTGATTTGTGAGTGATTGAGATCACAGAGTGTAGAACAAAGAGCTGTGGTTTGTAAGTGATTGAGAACACAGAGTGTAGAACTAAGAGCTGTGGTTTGTGAGTGATTGAGAGCACAGAGTGTAGAACAAAGAGCGGTGGTTTGTGAGTGATTAAGAGCACAGAGTGTAGAACAAAGAGCTGTGGTTTGTGAGTGATTGAGAGCACAGAGTGTAGAACAAAGAGCTGTGGTTTGTGAGTGATTGAGAGCACAGAGTGTAGAACTAAGAGCTGTGGTTTGTGAGTGATTGAGAGAACAGGGTGTAGAACAAAGAGCGGTGGTTTTTGAGTGATTGAGAGCACAGAGTGTAGAACTAAGAGCTGTGATTTATGAGTGATTGAGAGCACAGAGTGTAGAACAAAGAGCGGTGGTTTGTGATTGATTGAGAGCACAGAGTGTAGAACTAAGAGCTGTGGTTTGTGAGTGATTGAGAGCACAGAGTGTAGAACAAAAAGTGGTGGGTTGTGAGTGATTGAGAGTACAGGGTGTAGAACAAAGAGCGGTGGTTTGTGAGTGATTAAGAGCACAGTGTAGAACTAAGAGCTGTGATTTATGAGTGATTGAGAGCACAGAATGTAGAACTTAGAGCTGAGATTTGAGAGTTGGTTGAGATTATGTGACAAGTTTTATAGATCCTGATTAGTGCAATCTAATTACTGAAGTCAAAAGCTGAATTTGTTTCAGTTTTATTTGACGTTAAAATGCAAAAACTGAAAACCTGACTGAATACATCAAAGTTCATTGTTTTATACCAAGGCCAACCAACTGCAAACATTAAACTCCTTGATTGAAAACAGCTGAATCTATACCACAACAGCTTGACACAAGCATTACATCATCCAACATTGAAATAACACCATTTCAACTTTTAAACACATTAAGTAGATCTACATACTTGCTTGTAGGATAAATTGAGTAATGCAGATTGAGGTTTATCATAATTGAAGGTAATAAATGTTTGCTGGGAAATAAATCAACATATATATCAGAAAGATTGTGAAGACAGCATCCACTGTATTACTATCAAACAATTATCTGAAAAGCTTACCCTGTATCGACCAAATTCACAAGCAAGATCCAGCGGTGATTTTTTATCTTTATTTTGAGCTATAGGACTGGCTTGATGTAACAGTAACAGATTTATCTGAAATAGAAAAAACATATATTATAATGGATGAAAAATTATTTGGATACAGATGTGATGAAGGTTTTTGTTTCAGTAGACTTAACCCTGTTTTTCAATATGTACAGCCGCTTATTGACTTAACCAGTCTTTCAGGGCTGTATTCAGTATTAACAAACCATTCAACAAGGAAGCAGCAACTTTTCCACATAAGAAAGAAATTTTTTATTTTTGTCAAGTTTTCATAGAAGGGATGACTTGCCACGACCAGCATTCAAACCTGGATCACCAGTTTACAAGTCTCAGGCCTTGCCTTGTGATCAAGAGTCATTGTTATAAGATGAAATAAGATCACAAGAATTGGATTGTATCATGATTATTAATAATGTCAAGACACAAAATAACTACAAGGTGCTAAAAAGGTATAAAGCTGATATACTGTACATGGAAGGGAGACAACTCCTTTACTCATAATATTATTCCCTATTTAATTATTTTCCTTCACATAAGAACTCTTTAACTTTAAAGAACAGACAGAGATCAGCAGATGATGCAGAAGAATAAGACAAAGTTTCTGTATTGTAGAAAGTAAGAAATTGAATTCTGTGACATATTAAATTTTTGCCAACGAGTTCAACAATATAAATTTAAGCTAAGGGAATTAACTCTTATACTCATATAAAGTAAGCTTCAGTGTATTACTTCCCTTGGTTTATTACATATATGAGAGCAACAGAAACACATTACATTAATGTAGCCACACAGGTATAAATATGAATCAGTTAAACAGAGAAAATGGGTGAAATGCAGTAAAAATTGTTTGGCAGCTGTTGTAAAAAGTGATAGTGCTTAAGATTCCATTAGCACCCCTCCAATGAACCATTTAATAATGGAATCCCAACATGCTGATTAATAGATTATCTTCATACACATTTACAAAGAGATTAGAATTCAAGTTTCTAGGGGATTCTTATGGTAACAACTTCTATACTAAGAAGGTTTAATTGTGTTAATTTTGTTAGCCAGTTAGAAAACTGACTCTGAATACGGAAGAACCACACTTAAATTACAAGCATAATTTTTATACAAAACATACACTGGTACAAGGAACCAGCAACTTTACCACATATGGACGGCTCAGCACAACACGGTCGTAACTTGTTCTTATTTCAATATGAGTTACGACACTGTTGCGCTGAACCCTCGAAATTTAAATTTTAAATAAATTATGGAGGATAACAAAACTGTTGTGAATATTTCCTGGTTAATTAAGTCATATCTCAAGTTTTATTATTTCAGATCTAGAGTCAATAAGTTTTCATTTTGTTCTTTCAGTTATTTACAATACACTAAGTCTTCTAAGTCTGTCTACCACTACTTAAAGTCCCATAATCATATAAAGTTATCGGCGGTAATAGTTTCTGTTTGTTATATAACAGAGGAGTCCGGTGTGTTTTCCTCCAGTGCATCGATACTTTATAGGAAGAAAAAATGTTTCCAAAACCTGACTGTCGTATTTTTTTCAATATCATTGAAAAAAATACTATTTATAGAACAGCTATGTTTCCTGCAGTCATAAATTATGCACACAGCATGAAGTGACGTCACGCGCTCTATATATTTCAAATTTACAAAAGCAAAATTCACAGCTTATTTCGTCGGTAATAATTATTCTGGGATAATATCAGCAATTGTTTGTTTTTTGCATATATTTTTATAGCAAAAAGCTAATGGGGCTTTAAGTCAAGTGTTTTTGAAATAATACACAGAAACATACCGGTAGTTACAACAGTTGTGCAACATGGTTATAAATTTAATGTCAATAAAATTTGGATTAAATTTTACATCTGAAATGATCTGTGACATTCTTCATGTAAGCATATAGAGAACTGTAGGATTGTGTCAAGCTTCAAGGATTTATCTCACCACGATATAACATGACACTGATTTGAACCCTATAATCCTCTTATAAGCATGATATTATACAACACATACAGTCATACCATAGACATGTAGGATACAGTCAGGTTGCTGTAATATATTATGTTAAAACCACACATATAAATACATCTAAACTATGTGGCTATGATCATTATCTGAATGTGATCACATAATATCATGACTATAATATATATCAACATCTTGTCTAACTAGATTGTAGACATCTCAACACAGAAAGAAAACAATCACAGACCAATTCAGTTCATTTGTTATCTGATTATGATGTTAAGTACCATAGGTTTTCTACCAGTAAAATTCAATGTTTGATTTATGAGAAAAAAACTTTTAACCCAATTAGTATACTGGTTGAAATTGGTCAGTTAACAAGTGCGCCTGTGTTCTACCAACATGGACTTGGTTGAATGTTTTGGTACAAAATCAACAAGTGTGTGTGGGGGGGGGGGGTATGATGGCAATAATGATTATATGAATGTCATCACATTATTGTACGGCGGCCTTTGGCCGCCGTACTCTCTGGGATGCTTATTTTAAACTGGCAATGCAAAATCGCAACTTCTTGCGCGAAGCAGCTTAGTGACAGTGCCCGAAATATTCCGAAATATCCGCAATGGTCATCACGTGATATAAACAAAACAGAAATAGAGCGAGGTCACGTGTTACTCACACCAACTAGTGTTAGCTTGATGACGCAGTCGCTATTTATAGTCTAAGAATGTAGCGAGCTCCATATCTGCCCATCTGTCAATAAATGCAGCCGAAACTCTTTATATCAAAGGAATTAGGAAAAATTGTTCGATCTAAATGAACTTCGATGTATAAATTATTAGAGAAATTCGCTGTGTTTATTATCGGTGTGTTGTAATAATCATTTAATCGTATTATAAGATACGGAACACGGTATTTATACGTTTCGATGTATTTATTTTAGCAACTTGCGCAAATAAACAAAACATTATAAACATATTCACACAGACTAATTTTATAATCGCGAGCGTGGACACTGACTTGTTTACGCAATTGTCGTTAATTAAATATCGATTTCGGAGCTCAATACAAAAAATGTCCGATCAGGTGAGAAATGATGACTTAATTGGTTCGACATAGACGGTCACTTTATGGTTCGATATAGATGGTCACTTTGCAGTTGAAAATCTATGTTTGGGACCGTTATACCAGGTTTTTACGACAACGTACCCTCAGACAATGGAGTATATTATTTTTGGAGACTTTATTTAAATATTTTATATGCATTCCAGCAGATATTGCAACGTCTGATACATCGAGGTGATAGTTTCCCCTGGTTTTAATTTTAGGAAGGAAACAGAGACTACATATAGAGTACCTCGTGAACTGTAGAACCATATGACCAGATTCATGAGAATCATGAAACATCAACGGCTTGTATTTTTGATGGAGTAGATGATCACTTTAGTTTCGGGATCAGTTAAGTCAAAATAACAAATTCGTTTGATCTGAAACTTCGCACATCCTGATAAAAAATGCTACATAGGCCACATTCTAGTATTGAATTGCCGGATGCAATTTTGCGCCGTACAAACATTTAACTTGTAGTAATTATTTGAATCATATAATTTTAAAATCATGTAATGTTATGAAAGGGTCACATGAAGTGGCCCCTGCCTCTTCATTGCTACCATTTGTACCAAATATTCTGATGTAACAACAGTGCATGTTATGAGCCAGACACAACCAAACACCATGTCTAATACGTAAAGTTAATAGAGCCACTGTGACAACGACATTCGCCAAGGTGACACATGGTACATATTTGGCCATGAACAATCAATATGGTGACTATTTACACCATACTTCTTCAAAACTAGTTTAGTTACCAGTCGAACATATGACTAAATATACTGTATAAATTATACTTATATAATGAATGCAAGGTCAGAGGACCAATGTGACCTTGACCTTTTATGCTGGCAACATGGTTCTTTAAAGACTAGACAAAATTATGAGTTGGACACCATTGAAATTATTATCTTCTCTATACATTGTATATAACCCATAAAGTGAATATGGCACAGTGACCTTGACCTTTATGTTGGTGACATGGGCTTTAAACACTAATGCTGTCTCTTTATAGAGATTATTTGAGCCAAATAATTACAATATATATTCTGAATTGAATTCCTAATTATAAAGTTGCAAGTCAGACATGATTTTTCAAAAACACACAGACATGGTTTATTACATGACATGCATTAAAAGTTCTGGTAATTCACCCAGAGGCCCTCAGAGACAGCCGTATTTTTCAGAAATGGATTGTTACTTATGACTTTTCATTAAGGTGAAATTTGTTGAAATAATGACACCACGCATAAGTAACATAACAAAACAAATCATTGTAAAAAATCACAGTACATAATTATATACTTGTATACATACATTAAAACATGATACAAGTAAGCTATAATGTTGTCTGCCCTGAGGTGACCAGTTTTGTGATGTACTTATATACTAGTTCACATAAGATAGATAAATTCAACCCAAACTAGCTCTTATCAGTTGAACATCAGTATAATGTTTATTATGTACATACAGGAGGGTAATTACCTTTCATACTTATCAAGCTTGATTTCAGTAAACTGATCCTGTAAGAGTTAGAAGATTATGTCCCTATTCATAATGTGACATTATATTGCAGATACTGTAACCTTAACAGATTTTTTACCAAATAAAGGTCAAGTTGTATTCTTATGGTGGTCTATGATGTGGTACAATGAAGTTTAAACTGGTCTATATGATTGAATTCTGCAATTATTATGAATATATAGTCAGATGCTTTAAATCTAACAAGAGTATGTGCTGTAAGTCGTGCCAACGCTTGCCTGTTCTAACTCGCAGCCTCAATGAGATCTATCCACCTATGAAGTTTCATGGTGCTACCTCTTATAGTTTCTGAGTTATGAGCTACATTAAAGTTATTGCACAGATGCATACAACACAGACACTGCAGATGAGCAGGGATCACAATAGCTTGACTTTTTCTTTGAAAACAGCTGAGCCAAAAATAGCCAACTGAAAGGCTGACATTATAAAATTGAATACTGAAAAGTTGGTTTTATCATTATGGTCTTCAAAATATAAAATCTCAAGTTGACTTGAAATAAACAGAAATACTGGCAAACTGGTCATATTCTAGTTTACATTATAAAATTATGCTTGTTTTAAGTTCACATCGGGGGGGGGGGGGGGGGGGATTTTCAACCTTGCCTCATTACTTAATTAGCTTTATGTTTAAATTACACTTTTTTAA
The DNA here is from genome assembly GCA_964023205.1 of Lutraria lutraria. Lineage (NCBI taxonomy): Eukaryota > Metazoa > Mollusca > Bivalvia > Venerida > Mactridae > Lutraria > Lutraria lutraria. The sequence goes on from OZ026836.1 coordinate 16,826,309, forward strand.
TATTCAATGTAATCCCAAACAGGGCCATAATGAAGGTAAAACTATGTTCTAGTATGATGTTGTGACCAAACATGTTGTATTTCGACAAAACTGATCTACTAAAGATAATACAAGAATGTAATATCCCTCATAATAGTACAGTATTCAATAAAATGCTTATCAGTTCATAGTACATTGTAGAATCCAAAGTTCGATTATACCATAGTCTATATTACTGTTTTTGTAAGCCAATAATTGAACAAATTTCCCACATGGTTCGCTACAGTTGGTTCTTAAATCATAAAAAAGAATAAAGATCTTAAAAGCCACCAGACAGTGAAAATGCCTTAAATTCAGAACAACGAAATTCTATAATGATTTTTTACAAATTATAGGTAACAAGACACTTGATCTCTTAAACGCTAGGTTTAACAGTACAAGATTATGCAAAAAACACATTTTTTGCAGGTCAATCAGTACTTAGAGTATAATTCTTTATTCTGGCATAAAACACGCACAAATTAACCTATAACTCATTTTCATTGAGCTAAATATAGGCTGGAGAATCAAAACTGATTGCCAAAAAATTTGTTTTCATACAAACAGCTGTTTAATAACACATTACAATATTAATACCGGAACAACTGATTCATTATAATATACATCAAACTATTAGAGCTGACGCCAGCTTTCTGTAATGGGTGCATCAGAGAGCTAGGATGACTACATGCAGGCAAGGGTAACTGCCCTGGAAAAAGTAAAACTTCAGTAAAAGTGTTATGTATTTCTTAATTAGAAACCCAACCTTTTATAACTAATTTACTTCCCTATATACATGTCATACGTACATGCTATCAATTAGTGTAGTCTTATGGTCCAATTAATAATTATAGAATACTTATAATAGCTTATAATTTAAATTCTCCTAATTGAAATGAATTCATGATTTTTTCTTGAACTATTCTTGCATACCGGTACATCACGTAACTGTTCATGAAGTATGAATATAACTATTTGACAGGGAAATTATCACTTCTGTCATGAAATACCAACTTGATATACCCGGTATATAAACTTCCATCAGCTTATAATTAGTTTGTGTCATAAAAAACATGGTATAATATTGTTCTTAAAGTATCACAGTAAAGCTAATTACTGCCAATAAAACATTGCTAATTGATAAATTTCACTTTTAGGCTGAAAAAATAAAACCCAATCATGTTAAGGGCTACTTTTATGGTAGGTAGGTAAAAAACTTTCCTTTTTACGTTTTTTAACATTCCTATTGAGTGAAGGTATACAAGGTACGATTCTCCTAGAAATAGTTCCATACTTTTGATTTTGCCTTAAAGAATATTTAGATTTAATACATATATTTATATATATAGGACCAGTTGAGTAAACATTAAATAAACACAACAAATTTTTCCTGGCCTGCACAAATAGATTGAGAACACAGAATTAATCTAAACAGCTTAATTCAACCTGATGTGTACAAATGGAGTTTAATTACAGCCATAAATTAAATGGGAGTTGTTTGTAATCCTTTTAACTAATTCATCTTATAATGTCACAACTACAATGTATCCAAGTAACTTGATTGAACCCAAAGTATTAGAATTGAACCCAAAGTTAATTACATTCAATCAAAGGTAACCAAATACCCCTGTAATTTCACACAGCTCAAATTGTACCACAATCTGTCATTCGTTTTTTTTTCTACACAAAAATGTGAAACAAGTTTTCACAACTTACTACTATCACCAATGATAATTTCTTCCAAATTTAATTATACTTGTACTTGTATCATACACAGGCATTGTGACTCATTGTTTGCACCAGACTAAAGTATTCAGTTAAACATTGTGACCTTTGGATCAGGGACCATATCCATGTGCTCATCTGCACCTAAACCACTGTACCTTCAAAACTTTCACAATTATTTTTAGAAAGCCAGAATATGACTGCTGTTTCTCAATACATTTCTTTATAACACAAAATAATCGCCTTAGACCTTAATTGAGTTACATGAAACTATTGTGATCTGATGACTGATCTGAAAAAGTGTAACAGTTGAAGGTAGATATACCAGGTAGTTTAAAACTAATTTGCATGGAGGTATTAAATTTTGTCATGTCTAATTTAGAACACTCTTAACAATTAAATCACAACCTGGACTTAATGGTGATTATGGTTTCAATGAATGTGTCACAGGCTTGATTGCATGTCCATGTTAATTGCTTCATCATAATTCACCCCTCATCACATGATCCTATATCTCATCATGTATGGTTAATGCCTTACCTGGACATACCAGAATTAACCCATGTTTGATCATGATGCACATTACAACTTTCACTACAGTCATAAATTGCTTCTGTTTCCTCATTTTCTTTATTTCTATGTTCTGTACCTTTGAATGCGATATAACCCTAAGATATTAAGAAAACTCCATAAAGAACTCTTCAACAACATATTTGATTGTACCAAACTTTGTGGAGGGCCTGAATTTCAGAGTAATTAGCACTAGTTTGTCACATACTGTAACTTACCACATCAAAATGACCATGCTGACAGGCTAGATGTAATGGAGTCTCACCACCCATAGCCTGCTCATTACATGGTGATTTCCATTGCACTAAAATATGGACTGGCTCCATCTTCCCTTGCCATGCAGCATAATGTAACGCCACCATACCTAAAATGAAAAAGAAATATGTAATTAAATGTACTAATTAATACAATATATACAATTATTTATCAATGGTACAATAGTTATTTTCTGGAGCTTTCATATTATTTAGTACTTGAAAGTGTCTTAAAGTCTGCCAAACTGACGCGGAAGGAAACTGTGCTGAAAACCATTGTACTATATATGGAAGCTGCGGTCTTGCATACAAAAATAACACTAATTAAGACAGGCAGCTATTATATTGTTTGATCACATTGTATCACCTGCTATCAAAAGCAGATAATAGCTGCCAAAGTATTCCAAACATTTGAATGAAAGAAGACCAAGGAGACCGGACAACATTAATCATCAGCTGTTCTTGGATCGAATTACACAATTTTTATGTCTTTTCTATGCATGATGTAAGAAAACAAACAAACAACAGCTGTTGCTATATTATAGCTTTACATACATGTTTAAATGTCAGCATCTTAAACAAATGAATAATAACAATTTCATTCAATACAGGATGTGTGACAATATGCTGAAGCAGACAGACAGACAGCTGAACAGACACACAAAAGCAGAAGAGACAGTCTTGCTGGACTGTCACCTTCAAAGCAGAATGTCCAGATAGCTGGACTGTCACACTGATAGCAGCTAGGACAGACAGACAGACAGACAACATGACAATAATTATTCATTCCAAATGAGAAGTATAAACTAGACGTTTGTTTTCAGAATGAAAACGTATGTCTCCCCCACATCAGCTGTATGCTGGACAATGAGTTTTAAGCCATTCGTAAGTTATGACCTTGACTTTCAACCAGGGAATGTTGCATGCTTTTTGTCTGATGGTGGTTAGTAGTTGTGCCAAGTTATTTTACATGTCAAAGAGATGTCCAAGTATTGGCCCAGACACGAAATATGGACAGACTTCCTATTTGACCTCCAAGTGACCTACAACCTGGGGTCCGCTGGTAATTGCGCAGGACACACCATCTTTTGTTAGTGAGTAAATGTGCCAAGTTATTTTACAATTGTCCAAGAGATGTACAAGTTAATGTCTGGACACAAAATATGGACTGACTAACTATTTAACCTTGACCTTGACCCTAAGGAGCTGGCTGTTGCAGGCAACACATCGTGTAATGTTTGTTAGTAATTGTATCAAGTTATTTTACGATTGTCCAAGAGACTTTCAAGTTATGGCTTGGACACAAAATGTGGACAGACCAACAAACCGTTACCAATCAGACAATGAATAAACCAACAGGAGTAAAATCAGTATAATTATCTCCTGGGAAGACAGAAATAGTGATCAGATGAATATGTTTCATTGAGTTATATTTACTATACATGCTGGGTTGTTAGTCATTTTCCACATTCCTAATACCAAAGCTACACAAAGGTAATGCATATAAACCAACATTAAGTGTGATAAGTCATTAGACATCTAGCATATAGACCTTAATCACCTTATAGTATTTATCTATCAACAAAACAACTCTCAAAACATATGTTACAGCAGATAACTTTGTCGAAACAAACTTTAGAATTTGTGAAGACAACAATCTCTGACATCATCAAATCCTCAGCACCATCCTCCAATGTTACATCATTTACAGAAGAATAACATGCTATCTGATTGTTATGCAACTTTCACATTGAAGATTGAACCGATTGTACAAGAGTTTTACATAACCATGAAATTCACTTTTCACGATTTACCATGAAGGATCAAATTAAAAAGGAAACAGAAAGTTTCTGTAAGCAGTAAATTCATAATCTTGATACATGTGCTGAGTCCCCATATCATATAAAAATAATTAAAGGGCCTTAATTACCTTTGCTCAAATTATTGAATATGCACAATCAAGACTCAGAAGAAGTAAAGTCATTGTTTGTTAAGAAGCTAGTCTATTGTTATTCTTATCAAACAGAAGGACAAACTCCAGCACTTTTTACTATTTCAACAACAACATTAACAACATAAATCAGTATGACATATAATTGTTCAATAAAAAAACAATACTCAACAAGTTCAAAAGACTAATATAACCAAGACGCTGAGTTCAATAAACCCATAATGCCCTCAGTGGTATGCTTGTCAAGAAATAGCCCATTTCAACAACTGTATAAGTATTAAGTGTTTTAGTAAGCATTGTTCAGGTGCAATTATGAAATGGTAAAATCTAATTAACGTACCATGTACGAACAGACGGACAGGACATTATCACTATATGCCTCTGCATCAAAGATGCAGGGGACATGAAAATATGACAGACAGACAGATGGACGGCAAACACTGATGAACAGACTCATACTTGCACATCAATATCATTTTTCATCAACCAAACTTAACATCTCAATACAAAATATTAACAATTCAAAATGCCTATAATCACTTAAGTTTATTTTTAAGTTGAATGTAAAGAAGATTAACATTTCGATCTTTGCCCTTTTAATTCTTATGATAATAGTTAAAGAAGTAATCTTTCCATAGACAAAACATTCACAGTAACACATCAATACATAATCACATATTTCCTTAAGTCTTCTAAACATAACAATTTAATCTGATTATTTCTTTAAAAATATCACTAAAGGTTTAAAATATCAGACAATTAAACAGAAGATTACAATAAAGATAGCGGAGCTTTTTATGATACGATGACAATAAATGACTATAAAGGATTGAATAGAACAGTTCAATATTGCACATTGAGTCTATATTTCTACATTGATCGGTTTTCTTGATAGCTAAATCAGTATAATAACTTAAAATCAAGTACATTGAATTCAGGCGCAAAATTTGAAGGGACTGTCTTTTTACCCGAAACTCATATTAAAAAGATCTTAATTCTTCACAGAAGCATTTGATAAAAGATGTAGTTGTAGAAGATTGTCACAATTTTAGTTTTAATCCTGATCAAGATGCTTTTCTCAGGAATGTCAAATAAACCTTTTCAATACTTGTCAAAATTCAATCTCATTTAAATGGCCTGCAGTTTCAAATTGGACCATTTATATATGTAAGTTATTACACATGAGGGTGGATTTATATGAAAATAACATTATTTATGCTAGCCTTAGATAATTTAATGGATACATCTGTTATGTGAAATATGGGGACCATTTTTCTCACACTATCTTAGGGGCCATGACTCATCTTTATCTGAGTGTTCCCTTTTTGTATGTAAACATTTTTTCAGCTATCTTTGTCTCTGAGGGGTTGTAATAATGTGAGATAAGATTTGAATAATGATTTATATGTCATAATAAATACATCAGTAGGTAAAGATGTTCCTTGTACCTGATCATGAGATATGATATGTACATAGAAATGTCAAGGGTTGGTGCACAAAACTTCAGAATTTTAGGTACAGAAACTTTTACTTAAAACCGTGTGAACGGAACTTTCAATATACGAGGGGTTCTCCAAAAATATGTGGACTTTTGTAATATCTTTTGAACGGCAACGTTTAGTGTGATGGAAGTTTATCTGTATACATTTTAATGTATTGTTACTGTCTTTGTGTAACTACAGATTAATATGTGTATAAATAACAAATTTATAATGGTTTAATCATGTACCTAAACTGTACCCGCAGCACGCTAAAATAAAGAAAAACATAACCGTTATATTTTGAGTTTATTGACAAAACATTAACGTAGAAACCCCGCTAAACGTTGTACATTTGTTCCATGACATCAAATTAGCTGTAATTATGTGGTTTTATTGGATGTCATATCCGTTAATATATGTAGATATCGTTAGTAAACAAGACGCCGCTAAAGATACGAGGCACAGAATGACGTAATATTGAAAAATAAAAATCATGCTATTATACGTTTTGTATGAATTTAGTAATGACACCATCACAGATTTTAGATCAAATGCAACAAGCAAGTTCGAAAAGGCAATTTTGCGTTCACTAGTGTTTGAATGGCACAAAAGGTTCAGTGAGGGCTGTGAAGATGTTAAAGATGATACCGGGTACGAGTGGAAAACCATTTTAACCTCAACAATGACGACGTCAAGGTTTGTGGAGATACTGATGGACGTCAAACTATTGTAGAAATTATGAAGTTGGTCAGCTGCGGTTATGAAACATTATGGCGCATCCTTCATGAACATCCACACTGACACAGACCTAGAGTTGTCATTGATGGAGCTCAAGATAGTTCCACATCCTACCTACTCACCAGATTTGGCTGCTGTGAACTTCGCGATTATTCCCGGGGGTAGCATTAGTCACTCAATTTAAAGTATTAATGTAACAATAATGTCAAAACAAAACAATAAAACTATTTCTTAATAAATTAAACTTTTGGCAATATTGATAATTAATGATATCATTATGTTTAAGTAAATAAAGATATTAACATTTTTTTGTAATTCAATGGATCTAGTAAAAATATCAGTTAAGGTTAAGTGACAACTGCGGGGCCATTGATTTGATTCTCTTGCAGACTTGCTGAACGCCACTAAACATATTTGTCTGGTCTCGGTGAAGCATGGTTACATAATATGTATGATCGCTTGCACGGCTGGTGGAGATCATTTTGAGAAACAGTAACTTAACATGTGGTGTTGACGCTTGTAACGTTACGCTTTTCTGACGTTGACGTCAGATTATTTTCCGAGTGCTCCACAGTCACCGAGATGTGCTTACGTAAAATCCTGTATTTTAATAATGAATACAGCTATATATATTCTGCATTTATTTATTAATATATTTTCTTCTAAGTTGTGTACAAATTTCGGCTAAATATCTCAAATAGCTCTTACACAATAAAGACAGTCCACGTAATTTTGGATAACCCCTCGTATACACAAAATAAGGACAATACTTATTAAGTTGAAATTCTGAAGTAGACTATAGCTATTATTAACTAAAACCCTTCCATAACCAGCTCACAGCCCCGAATAAGGGTCCAATGTAAATGTTAATCTTTTTATAAAACAAGTTGTGTAACATCCCGCACAGACAACTATCAGTATACTTGCATTCGTATATATCTCAGAGTTCAATATATCGAGGGTTACAAATTTTCAAATAAATTATAACAGTAAATACACACTGACCAATATACTAATATTACACTGACTGCTGATAGATATCTGTTCTTAATTATGAACTATGTTGCAAAATATATTTAACTTCAGTGTATATCAACTTCAAGTGAAATTAAATTTATTTCTGTCCACAATGATTCAACAGTTCTTTTCAATATCGTATTGACAAGTTTTGACTTTTATATGTATAGGTTAAACAGTATTTCAATACAGGTTAAATTTAGACTTAAGATCACAGAATATTTTGATCTTTTATGAAAATCATGAAATAATTTAAACCATGACATGCAATGTTGAATTCTGTGGTTTTGTTATTTGAAATTTTCAAGAATGGCTGCCATGTAAAGTACAGGCAGTGAGTTTTAACATATTATTTTTATAGTTATATATTGTGGTATTTAATGCTCAGTCGACAATGAGCATTAATTGTACCTTTTATAATGATAAATTGTTATTTCAACATTTTTCTGGTAAATGGATTCCATTTTAAGGTAAAAAAATCAAGTGTCAAGTTCTACATGTTGAATCAAACAGTGACACGCTTACACAGAATCTATTACACTGATAATTTGGCATTACACAATGAATTGATCATTTGATATTGTCAGTAATTAGAAGGACCAAAAAAACATTTGACATTTCACACAAAAAATAAGATTAAATTCCTATAAACAAGTACAACAAATATCTAATACATTAGATAAATTCACATGATAATAATTAAGTACTGCAAACATTTGCCAATAAGGCTCCACTGGTCCAGGTAATATTAAGTACCTGAGGCCCGTAGGTGAGTAATTACAGATTGAGGAGGCAGAGTCTTATTTTAGATTTATGTCAGAAATTGGGTGGGTGAATATAGCCCCTTTTGATTGATTACTTTTACAGCCTAAATTATTGGAAGGAGACTATAAGCCCCAGGGCCTAGTCCCCATCACAGTTCCTACAGCCCTCAGGGTACCATACATTTGCAGTTATAAATGACATTTTATTCAGTTAATGCCAGGATGATGTCACTCACAGACTGTACTGTATCATACTATTATGCTTTATATATGCTGCTTCAATGAACCTTGTACCGGTTCCTAAGACTTAAATTAAAAGTTTGTTTGCCCTTAGATTACCGACCAACCCAAACTAGAAGCCCAAGGGCAACATGTCGAGCCCCTGTATAGCCAGCTTGTGATCTTGACCTTTGAACTACAAGTATGGGTGATATTCATGACACATCATTTCATTGAAGTAAACTTTTATACCAATTTATTTAAAAATCCTTGAATGCAAACAGAAGTTACAGCCCAGACAAGGAAAATATATTTGACCGAATGTGTAATCTTGACCTTTGACCTATAAAAATCTGGGTGTTGCCCAAGACACATGGTCACATTGTATTATGGCAAGTCATTTTAAATAATTCAATGCATAAGGGAAACACAGCCCTGACAAGGTGTATAATGATTATTTTCTATGTTTGACCTCTAAGTGTGACCTTGACCTTTGAGCTAGAGACCTTGATCTTACGCACTGCACACCGACTTATGGTGTTTTACAATTATGCCAAGTTATCTTAAAAAGTTTCTATGCATAAGGGAGATACAGCCCGGACAAGGTGTATAATGCTCATTTTTGACGTTTGACCTCTAAGTGTGACCTTGACCTTTGAGCTAGAGACCTGGATCTTGCGCACTGCACACCGTCTCATGGTGTTTAACAATTATGCCAAGTTATTTTTAAAAGTTTCTATGCATAAGGGAGATACAGCCCGGACAAGGTCTATAATTCTCATTTTTGACTTTTGACCTCTAAGTGTGACCTTGACCTTTGAGCTAGAGACCTGGATTTTGCGCACTGCACACCGCCTCATGGTGTTTAACAATTATGCCAAGTTATCTTAAAAAGTTTCTATGCATAAGGGAGATACAGCCCGGACAAGGTCTATAATGCTCGTTTTTGATGTTTGACCTCTAAGTGTGACCTTGACCTTTGAGATAGGGACCTGGATTTTGCGCACTGCACACTGTCTCATGGTGTTTAACAATAATGCCAAGTTATCTTAAAAAGTTTCTATGAATAAGGCAGATACAGCCCGGACAAGGTCTATAATGCTCATTTTTGACGTTTGACCTCTATGTGTGACCTTGACCTTTGAGCTAGAGACCTTGATTTTGCGCACTGCACACTGTCTCATGGTGTTTAACAATTATGCCAAGTTATTTTAAAAATTGTCAATGCATAAGGGAGATACAGCCCGGACAAGGATCCGGACGGACTCACTCACTAGTGACACTCACTCACTAACAAACTAACTCACTAACTAACTAACGTACAGACACGCAACCGCCATTGTGGCGACTATGTCGAGCTCACCGCAGGCGGGCTCGACAAAAAATCATGCCGACTCAAAATTTTTTATTGCAAATCTGGGAGAACTTAATTTTTATACTTGGGAAAATATATACAGTCATGTACTCAGTGCTTTTGATAGACATTTAAAGTAGGTAATATTTGAAGTAATGAAGGAAAACAATAATATTTATGTGTTAAGGCACTGACTGAGTACATGTTATGGTTGATTAAAGCACACAATGAATGGTTGTATGGTAGCAGAATACATAAAATGAATATAGAATGCATCAAGATAGAAGTATAATTTCATGCTAGGTAAATGTCAATTTCAGAAATAAAATATTTTTCCTATCTACCAGCCCTCTTCTTAAATTCAGGGTCGGTAAAGGGCAAACAAACACATTTTTAATTTAGGCCTAATTCTCATACACCCGACAACCATTGTGCTTACAAAAGTTTTGTATGCAACAATACAGAAATCATATTGTTGCATCACGCTGCAGAAAAAAGGCAAAATAAAGGTATCACACAGTTTTCTGCTTCACAGTTTAGTTTTAATGTTTACATATTGATCACAAGATTCCATGTCGACTGTGTGTGATGTATCAGACAGATGGTGATTGTATGAGGCTAAATGTTAATTGGAAGTACAAAGTGTTATGACTGTATTTTGTTTTATTACACTGATCAGTGATAAACTTATGTCTCACAGAACCCATCCTTCACATTACTGATATCTCACATACAATTCAAACACCACATCACAGAGCCTTCTATTCCTCAGAAGTAATTAATTTCTAATAAATATTAACACTACTATCTAGAGCTTCAAAAACAGGCCACAAAACACAAGAGACTTTATACAGATTGAGTAGGCATTGTTTTATATCCAGATTGTAACAGAGAGCATGGTTTATAATCTAATCAGTGTTAAGGTTACAGAATTATTTCCAGTTATGCCAAACCTTTGAAGATTATACTGCAGGCATACATTTCTAATTATTACAATGTTAGCAAGATTTTCAAGAATCTGAATGTACCTAAGTTCAAGGTTCATCATAGTATGTAATGATTAAGACGTTAAATTATACTCATCACCCATACATGTGTAGAAGTCCCTTACAGAGCCTCTGTCACTTAGGCATGGTCCTATCTGACCGGCCTTGGCCCCCTCATTTGACTCCCCCCATCCATTCTCTTTCTAAAATCTAATAGTAAGAATCTGACCGACCCAGTCCAACCTCAGTAAGAAATATTGCCCTATTTGACCCCAAAACCATTGGACCATTGGGTCCAGAAAACAGCCTTGATTTTGCCCTCTCCATCTGCCTACATTTAATACCCCTCCTGACATTTGCTTTCAAGTTGTAACTGCATAATTAATGCAATCAAATAAAATACAACAAATATGTAACACCTAATGTTATCATAAGGTTTTATCTATAAAACAATTTCTTATTATATCAGTAAAGATATTTCATCTGATAAAACTAGATGCACCAGATAAAATTATATTATATACTCCTTAGGTAATATTTACACTGCCGAACATATCAGTTGCAGTTTATTGTACAGGTCAAGTATATAAATCCCAGGTATTTTTATAGTATGATGAACATATAAGGTGAATTTGACCTTAACTAACTAAATGTGACAATAACTCAGCGATCATCTTTATGATAACCAGGCCACCTGTCATAATGACTGGTCAACTGAACAATGAAGAAATGCTAGCTCATCGTATCGTCCTATCAAATTGCAAAGTTTACAATAAGTAACATCTTAAACAACCATGACAATAAATTGAATATCTCAGACCACACATTTTGTTTAAACACAAATCAAGTGATTGCATGTCAAACCCGGCTACATGATACACCAGTTAGAAATCTTAGCCATACTGTAACAATACATGTCAAATCATTAAATCAAAACATAACAAAAATATTTTATTGTTAGATTGTCTGTCCAATTCAAAAAAATGTCCATGGTGGATCTTTTAATACCCCAAACAATAAAAAAAAATAGTACCGATATGTTTACCGTAACAAGACTACATGCAGTATACAAACATACTTTGGTCACATCAGTATAAGGTGAAAGTCCTAATATGGACATTCAATGTACATGGATGTTTGGCTTTAAGGTGAAGGTCACAATGTGGACTGATGAAATACAATCGTAATTATACGAGTAGTTATTATAGGTTTTTATGTTTGAAAATTTGGATACAAGTTAGTTATGTGATAAACATACACGTACATGCATGCAGTTGTTAAGGTTAAAGAGCTGTTTAACAAGGACACATTGTTTGATAAATGTCATTGCTTTCGGCAGAAATCTTGATAAAATGTAAAACATACATCAGTATATGAAAGTCGTAATTATAGTAGGAAATATTAACTGTGAGTTTTAGATAAGGATGTAGTGGTTATATTCTAGTTCTCCACCTCCCATGCCTGAAGCTATCCATCTCTCAACAATATACATACTGTGCAATTAGCTGTGTCATGCCTAAGTCAATTATGTTGGGAACATTTATAAACATTTCCAGCCACCCAAGCCTCTTTAACAAATTTGCTATCAACAACCTAATCTGTTTTAACAGTTATTCCATTGGATGTTTTTGGTCACTCACAATAGTTTGTTCTGTCAAAATTTTAAAGATAATTAACCACTACAAATTGAAAATGATGAATACTGAAACCAGACATTTTTACCCATTTATCCAACATACCAGAACCACATTCCTCATAATTCTTCAATGGAAACCAGATGCAAAGAAAAAAAGCCAATTTGGGCAACAGAAGAAAAGCAGCCTATGTTCTATTAGCCGTAACAAAGCAGGCGCATTATCAAGACAGAATAACATTGAGAACTAGATGTCCAGCTGTTTAGACAGTTTGTGACCTTGACCTTTGAACTATAAATATGTGTGATGTTCATGACACATCATTTCACTGAAGTAAACTTTTATACTAATTTATTTCAAAATCCTTCAATGCAAACTGAGAAGGCACAGCACAGACAAGGAAAATATATTTGGCCGCATGTGTAATCTTGACTTTTGATGTATGGACCTGAATGTTGCCCAGGATACATGGTCTCATTGTATTATGCCAAGTCATTTTCAAACAATTCAATGCATAAGGGAGATACAGCTCGAACAAGGTCTATAATACTTTTTTTGATGACATCTAAGTGTGACTTTGAACTTTAGCCCTTGCGCATGACACATCGTCCCATGATGGAAAATATTTCTGCCAAGTAATTCCAAAATCCATCAAGAAATGACAAAGTTAGGAAGCAGACACAAAAAATAGATCCCATCTTTGACCTAAAACATCCAAGTGTGACCTTGGCCTTGGAGCTATTGACCTTGGTCTTAAGTGTGACACACTGTCTCATGGTGTTTAATAATAAGTTATTTTCAAATATGTTAATGCATAAGGGAGACACAGCCGGGCAAGATCTAAAATGCTCATTTTTATGTTTGACCTGTAAGTATGACCTTGACCTTTAAACTACAGACCTGGTTGTTGTGCACAGCATAACAATTATGCCAAGTTATGTTAAAAAATGTCAATGCGTAAGGGAGATACAGCCCGGACAAGGTCTATAATGCTCATTTTTGACGTTTGACCTCTAAGTGTGACCTTGACCGTTGTGCTAGAGACCTGAATCATGCGCACTGCATACCATCTCATGGTGTTTAACAATTATGCCAAGTTATGTTAAAAATGTCAATGCATAAGTGAGATAAGGATCCGGACGGACATATTAACTAACTAATGTACAGACACGCAACTGCCATACTCTGTGGTGACTATGTTGAGTCACCACAAGCAGGATCGACAATAAAATTGTCCTTGCAATTTGTCCTGCTCTAGTTAACTTCCTATACTCAGGAAAAAACAACAAAAATTGCAAAATGAAATGAAATTTCTTTGTTTCTGTGGAAAAATGGAAAGGGTTACTTTAATACTTTTCTATGGATGGGTACTATGCTTAATTAATTTTGTTACCCAATATCTGAAGATTTAAATACACTGGAAAGTTCACATGTTTCATTGATAAGGTACAGTTTTGAAACATTTTTTTAATAAAAGGCAACACAGTCCGCTTCCTGACATACCAATTTTTCATAGAACCATGCAACATAAATCCATCAACAAATAATACCATACAAACAGTCATGGGACCCCAAATGTTCTTTTGGTGTTTTGAAAGTGTGGATGGGGTACCTTTTAAGCTAGAGCATACCTTTATCAAAACATAGAGGTAAATGTGCTGTAATATATGCTTGAATGGTGTTTTGACTAGCAGCCATCGAGGTTCTTTATCCTTTATTCCTTACCTTTATTATCTTTAAGGTTGACTGATGCTCCATTTTCTAATAAAAGTTCCATAATTTCTGTGTGCCCCATGAGAGCTGCTTGATGAAGTCCAGACATTCTAAAATATACACCAATACATGTTAGTGTCATGATACTAAGTATGAAACAATACATCAATACATGTTAGTGTCATGATACTAAGTATGAAACAATGAGAAAACTTGTTAAATTCAGATCATTTTGTTTTACTTGTTTAATTGCACACAGGTCACCCTTAAATATATATTTATAATATGAATCTCAAACAGAAGGAAGAGGCACAAATTACCAAAACATCGCCTTGGATACTCTCAGAATAAGCTTTCTCTACAGCATATCTATATTTAATACATTTTATAAATAATATAAGTTATACCTATACAATATATAAATTGAAAACAAATGTACAGAAACAAAGTTGAATACATCTCTCTGTGATTGGATGGGGCATATTTAACCCAAACATGAACACATTCTAACTCCTTCTACATTTGTATCTGGGTATAGGAGTGATCCCCTCGAGGTACCCTTGATGATTTTGAGGCAGCACTGCTGACATCTGCAGCTCAGTCCCAATAAAGTCTTTCATAGATAAATGAATGGATATTAAAATAATTTTGTACAAACAACATTCTCATCATGACACTACACAAAGTGTCTCAATTTCCAGATTATAGTCATGTAACAACAACCTGACAGCAACAAATACTTGGTATACATTACATGTAAATGATGATGAGCCGTGGCTCAAGTCATGTAATAAAGTATCTGTTCTGTTCTGTATTTAAGTTATAATTAAATCAGACTGGACGCTATCATCTAGCCACATGTGTTCCATTAGCGTTGAGCTCTTTTTGAAATCTGAACGACAGTTCAGCTTAATTTCCATACCCCTTGCATGAATTTTGATGCAGACTTAATACTACGTTTTTGAAGTCATCCGCCATGCAATTGTCAAACTAGATCCAGGTGTTCCGTGTTCCAGTGCAAGTCTATAAAAGTTCAGTTTCCATGAGTACTTTCAGTACTTTGTTAGACTGTACAATACAGACATCATGAAAATGATAAATGACAGCTGCTGCTGCTTCCACATCAGTTTTCCTGATTACTATAATGGTTGTACAATAAATCAAATCAACTGGTATGATTAGTTTAGTAAGGAAAAATATTATCTAGCATGGCAAAGGGTGACATGATGGAATGTCAACCTGTGAGAATAATATTTACCCGATGGTAACATACTAACAGTTTTGTATTGGTAATCAGCACAATCACTCTGCGGCCATGTTACTCATCACATACATGTACATTTCTGATAATATTTTTACACTAATTCTTTATTGTCATCATATTAAACAGGAGCGTTGCCAGCGGTGACAACACACATCTCTTCATCCCCATCAGTGAGATCTAGCCACCTATGAAGTTTCATGTTATGACCTCTTATAGTTTCTGAGCTACGAGCTTAATTTAGTTTTTGCACGATGCAAAGACAGTGGTGATCACAATAGCTCAACTTTTTCTTCAAAAATGGACGAGCTTAAATAAGGGACAAGAATAGTCAACCTTTTAATAAAGATGCATGAAATTATATCAAGTGATAATAAATAACAGAATGGACTTAATTTACATTATATATAATATTAGTCTTGAATTGAATTAATATGTGGTGTACATGCTTTGAACTAGTGCAAGGTACTATAATATCCCCAGAATAAACTTACCCATCCCCATCTTGATAGTTCACATTCACTTTCTTACTGGAATTCCTGTTTTCTGAAAATAAATGAAAACAAAATTTAATCAGATGGACTTACAGTTACCACTCCTGAATGATATTGTTGGGCTTAAAAAACACACATTAGGTTCATTTATGTTCATTGGGGTTACATTGTTCTTTATAAATACAGTATTTAAGCATTGACTGTGTAAAAATGGACTCTCAGTCCGCCTGAAAAACACTTCATACATCAAAAGTGACACTATCTGTTCTCCATAGTTTTATTTAATTCTCTCATATTGTTGAATTTGAACTACTTCACATCAAATTGACACCATTGTGGTAAATAGGTACCCATCATTTAAATATTTCAATATACATTGTATATGTATATACAATCAAACCTGTGAACATTATGGCCAGCCGGGGAGCACCCTTGTGAAAGACATAATCTGGCCATTATTGACAGGTGGTCTTTATTCGGAGGTCATTTGGTTCTAAATATTCAAGACATATTCTGACAGAAGAATGGCCTTTATTCACAGGGTGACCTTTATTCAGATGTGGCCCTTAACACAGGTTTGACCGTACAGGGTATGATCAGGGTATCATATTACTAGACTAGTACATGTTACAGTGTAACATGAAACCAATTTCTGTTTCAAATTCAAATTTATACATTTTGCATACCGTTTTTTATTTGTTCATGAAATGTTCTTTGTGCAATATATTAATTACGCAATTTAAAAGTAACCCCTTCAAAAGAAATCAGTTGGCCCTACAAATCCATAACTAGGACCCTAATAAACTTATATGAGTCCCTATAGGACCCTTTGCTGGACATCCCATAATGAAACCTTAGTTAAATATTATGATCATTCACTTATCAATTTCAAGCTTCTGACACAAGTGACACTTTAAGTTTCTTCATGAGATCACAGAATTATATGCCAGAACTTGAGATATCAGACAAATGATTATAAGCATGAAAAAAAATAGAAGAGAGTAAATTGTGTAGAAAAAATAGCAGTTTAGTATAATTAACATAAAACAATTGGTTTACCCACATTCAAGGAGATAATGCGTACAATGTTATACTGATAAGCCATACTGATAAGTAGCTGTAAATAACTGTTTAGTTAAGTGATAAGCCATCTCAGTAATTGAGAAAATAAAAAACAATAATTAAGCTAATCAGTAATATAACTGGATAAACAGGTGGGTCAATTATTGATACCAGATGATCTTGTCCATCCCCCAAATTACCACAACATATAACTAGATGCTGATGAAAAGTGGGAGGAAACCATTAAAACATTGTCTTATCATCTTATCATAATTTTTTAAATAGGAATTCGCTCTTACTGGCATGTTTTTGTTACAATATAATTATTTTATAGGTACTACTCTTTCTCATGAAAATAATGCAAACATTGTAACCAGGAGAAAATGATGGTCATTTTTTCATGAACTGTGAGTACCATGATAATTCATGGTCATCTAACCATGAATTAACTACAATGGTAGACCATGTTTTGTTAAATGACACCACGTTTTTCATGTCTGACTAACCATGGTCGATGAACACCATGAACGACAATGAAAAACCATGGTTGACCATGGTCTACTATGTTAATTTAACAAAACATGGTCTACCATGGTAGTTCATGGTTAGATGCATGGGCAGGAAATATCATTGTAAGTCTGTAAGCATTTTGAAAATAAAAATCTTTAAAAATACATCATTTCATGATATTACAGACAACATGTCCCAGTTTTTTACCAGCTTTCCCTTGACCGTGAGTGAGCTTCACTGTTTCCATGCTTGTCATTTTAAAAAAAGCTTTAAATTGACCAGTATGTCCTAAAAAGAACAATTAAATACATTAATACAGATATACAAACTCTTACAGAAGACGCAAATATTCCGTAAATCGGGTTTAACTTTTGAATTGAAATTTCTTTATCGTAGTCACCATCATAGCTATTATAAATGTTACGTGATTTCTGATTGGTTAATATTGTTTATAGAGACATGGCGGTGTAGTACAATAAAGAAATTTCAATTCAAAAGTTTAAATCCCGATTTCCTGAATATTTGGGTCTTCTGTTAACCATTCGTCGAATGTTGTATTCTTTCTGAGTTATGAAATTCATTTTGGGGAAGCTTTAAGAACGGTGACAGAAAAGCTTTAGTAACAAGCGGAAAGTATAAATTTTAAGATGGCACTTACAGTACACCATACAAACTACCTGTGTATGTACTCCAATACATAATGTAAATTTATTCATCTGTTACAATGATTCCTAAAGCAGCATATGTTTACATAATTGCAAATATTGTAATTTGTATACATTACATAATGTTTGTCTAGCCGTCTTTATCAAGATAGATCAAATCAGAAGATGAAATGCCGGGTGGCCAATTTATTCTAGATTACAAAAACCCTTACCAAACAGAGATAATATATTCTTTACAAGACAGAAACCACATGATTTCTATTATTATACAATCATATTGAAATGAATGGTAAGAATGACAATACTTTACTATGTTAACTGTTTATGAATGTATACGAAGTTGCATCAAGTATTGCACGTTAATTAAAAGAAATGGAAACAAAATTATGCAGATATTAAAATCTGTTTGCGATGATTATATAAATTCAAATTTTATATGAATCCCCAACAAATGAAACCAGTCAGACGTGGTACTGCATGTAAATAAAATCATTATACACAATGTTGACTCTATTTATCAAAAGTTCTTTATATGAATGCTTCAAAATAGCAGTAAATTTATATACGCAGAGCTCTAAAATTGCCATCACTGTGAGTCAATGCAGAGATAAAGA
This sequence comes from Lutraria lutraria, assembly GCA_964023205.1. NCBI lineage: Eukaryota > Metazoa > Mollusca > Bivalvia > Venerida > Mactridae > Lutraria > Lutraria lutraria. The sequence goes on from OZ026836.1 coordinate 16,845,339, forward strand.
TATATGCAGCCTCTCAATGGCCATTACTGAAATGGTGACCTTAAATTCAAATGGTGACCTATATTCAAATTGTGACTTTTTTTCAAACAGTGACCTTTATTCAAATTATAAGTGACCTGAAAAATACAAATTGTAGTGTATATAATTATCTAAAATGGTGACCTTCTTTTCAAAAAGTGACCTTTTCGGGTTTTTCTCGGTATTTTGGGCATATGATCCATACCCTTGGGATTGGGAATTTTCGCGGTGTTTTAATCAAAATTGGGAAAAATGAATAACTACAATTTTTGCAATGTTCAAAGTATTCTACTTAATCTCCCATAGAACAGTAGCAGAATAAAGTATTTACTACCAATAGTGATGTTAATGAACATTGGGAATATGACCGAATTTCGGCTATAAAATCGCCCCAAAAAATCCCTGCCTTTATTAAAAAAGTGACCTTTATTCAAATAGTGACCTATATTCAAATAATGAACTTTACAGTGGCCATAAAATCCTGTTTGATTTTATTCTATTTATAAGTAAACTTTTGATATTGTTCAATTTTTATATCAATGCAAAATGCAATCAGCTAAAATTGAGATTGAAATACACTTAAGCTTTTAAGACTTTATGTTTTTAAAAAAAATGGAACATAAAATTCTTGAAAGTAAAACATTTAAAAGAATATAATATACATTTAAAGTTCCTTAACTTTATTTTGACGAAACATGATTTACCACCAGATGTAATGCAGAATTGTCTGTTATCAAACTAAGTTAAGTGCAGTTACTACATTCTTTGGCAAAACAAGAGTTTTATACGTTTTTTGTTACATCAGAAAAACTGCCGATATATTTGATGTTCTCTAACATCATAAAAGATATATCTATGTTTTTAATGCTTGCATCGTTTCAAAACAACAAGCATTTATCGTATCAAAAATAATTGAGAGAAAGCGCAGAACTCAGCATGTGTTTCTTATCAAGTGATTACAAATATTCTACCTGAGAATAGAAACTAAGAGTAAGAAAATTGGTTAACATTTATTTTACTCAGGAAGAACGATATATGATTATATATCTCAGAGAGAAATCATCCATAAGTATATATACTAAATACCAGCTGTTGTGTATAAGTTTTAAATATTGAGTGTGAAAAGGTCATATATTCAACTTCGGATGCCTGGCTTGACTTGCATACAGATTCTTTAGATGAATGTATTAATTTACATATGATATTTATTTTGAAAGAAATATTTCCATCATTTTATCATGGATGATATGATATATACAAGTCAATGATAAAAGATAAACATTATTAAATATTAATAAATGATATGCATATCTAAATGCTAAATTCTATGCATTAACCACATGAGCAGACCAATATCACCATACAAATGTTTAGATCATACAGCAGTCGATGGTAAATCTTGATAAAAAACAACCAATAGATCATCAATGAACTATACGATTTAGACATCAATGAGTCACCAATTTTAACTTGTGTTTAAAATCTATTCAGGCCAAAATAGTTCAGTTTGAAGTCAGGACTCAGAATACAGAAATTGTAATTTTTTTCTGATTTCAATTTGCTGAAGCACTATTTAATGATGACTATTATCAATTCAGCAAAAAAATGAATATCCAGAACAAATTCAAGGCAAGCAAGAAATTAAGGGGTCTCAGACAGCAGACAGGAAACAGAACAAATATCTTTGGCCTAACTTCGAACTTGAATGAAAGGGTGTAGTTTACCATATCTATGTAATCAAACACTAGATAGCTTATATTACATCAAACTTTAAGCCTAGAAGTAATTCATTGTGTTTAAATCGACATTCAACACTGACCATTCGCGGCTATAATCAATAGTGTGACAATATATTTAGCATTTATAATCCAGAAAGTAAACTTGTAACATTTGTTCAACCAGTTAAAGAAGTGTTAACAATATGTTAAAACCAGAGATTTCTCTGAGATAACTCAGCAATTATAACTTAACTTAATTTGAGGAACATTATATATAATATACATGTAACCATTTAGATACAGTCCCTCACAGTACTTTGATTTGAATAAGTTTTTATTCTATTATGAAACCATTAAGAATTTAGTAAATAACTTGGTAGAAGAAATCAGAGTTTTGTTGCAATACCAAGATCTACTGTCTCCTGGCATTAGCTGCTATCCACTGTCATGCCAATTAATGTAAATCTTATGAGGGTTTGAGGGTTGTTCAGTAAGCTTGCTGAAAGTAAGCAGGGTTTTCATTGCGCACAAAGCATTTCATAAACGTGTTTAAGTTAGATTATGATGACCATCCTGTCAGGCCATTAAAGTACATGTATAAACCCCCAGTGCATGAATCATTAAATCATGATATCACAAAGATGTTAACTAAGGAGAAACAAAAATCTCCCTTATCGTAGGCTGCGAGTTACACTGTGAGTGAGTGGCTTCCTGAACTGACTAAACATTGACACATAAAATTAGACTCTTAAATTTGTACCATGGGCCAGGGAGAACTGGTAAACTAAAGGGACATTGAGTACAAAAACAAAAACATTAAGAATCAATGAATCTTGAAAGACATACAAATCAACTAATCACACTGGGTCAACTAAAGATTGGTCAATCAAGACAGAGTGAGTAAGTGTGACATTTACCTTTTAACTTCAAATACACAGTTACACAATAGAATGTCATTTCCAATAACGTTATTGAGGTAATAATTATTTATCCAAATCACATCCACAAATCTATACATGAATAAGTTGAACAGTTAAAGACATCAGATAGGTCCAGCATAATCCACAAGTTACCAAGGGCGTGATCATTCATTTAATCAACTTATCAATGACATTATCTCCTGTTCAATTAACTAAGTATTTAATTAAGACATGGGGACTAAGATAAAACCAGGCTTTTATCACTTTAAGTGTTAATTAAATGCAAACAAACAGCAGAAATTTATTACCAATTAGTAGAAGCAATGGTGAAGTACTCAGATGCATTAACTAAAGTGGCATATAAAAAAAAATTATATATTAAATTGTCATATGACAGAAGTCAAATAAATAAAATGAATAGATGTATACACACTATTTTAAATTAATAAATAAAAGCTAAAATAATCATTTAATGTCAAATCTAAATAAAGAATAAATGATGGTCTATTTATAATGCTCCAATCTGAAGTGTATTTAAAATTAATTTCCTAAGTGTATAATTTACTATAAATAATGATTTTAATTTCTTATATATATATATATATATATACAATGAAAATATTAGATGACATTATGTTTATAACTTTTATTATAAGAACAAAAACACCAACTGTCAGAACATTTCATTAGAACCCAATTTGCATGTAACTGAATAGGTGAATTATTACAATTCATCAAAATCTGCCTGGAAGAAACAGTGGATGGATTGAACCTCAGGTCGCCTACTCTTCAAAGTGGAATTGGTTCTGTAACCTTGTAAATCAAGTGTAGGGAATATTTACCAACAGCTAATAGATCTATTTTTTTAATGCTTTGATTATATAAAAAAATAATTTTCTAAGTTTGCTTATGCAAAAAAACAGAGTTTAACAGTAATGTATACATAATCATTAATGTCAATATTTCAACAAAAAATAATTTGTGAATTATACTTAACCCCGTAAAAATTAAGTTATTGTTTTGAAAGTCTTAATTGATTCCTGTTGTCAATGTGGAGTCAAGTACCATCAAATGATAACAATTAAGGGTGCCACTCACAGTGGCCAGATAAAAAGTTTAAATTTTAAAATAGAGCAAATTTATAACTCAGGCAGGGCCTTTTTTCCTTCTATAACAGAGGCTGAAATTCGGTGACTTCCCAATTGAAAAAAGGCTCATTTTTTCCCAATTTAGGGAAAGAAATTCCCCAAAATTAAATTGCTTTTCTAACTTGATTGTCTAACGTTCTCCATATTTGGCCAAAAATTGCGCTTTTATGTCCCAAACTGAAAGGCTAAGGCCCCTTCCCATTTTTTGGAAAAAAGGCCCTGTCAGGGCTCTCCTTTGACCCTTAAAATGGCATTTTGACTGAAATTTGCAAAATAAGGTTTTTGACTCTTGAGAATTGGAACCAAAGGGTCAAATTCACTATTACATTAGTGGGAAATTTTGTTGACTCTTTAAATTTCTATCAGCTAAGAGTCATTTTGACCCCCGACTTTTGAAGTCTTAGATGGAGCACCCTGTAACTACATGTACAAAATGTGTATACTCAAATTATAACATGACCACAAGAAGAATATTACATACAATACAAGGTACATGTATTATTATAACACTATATACAATACATGATGAATTGTTATTTTCATGGACAAAGGCGTGTAAATTACATACTTGTTTGACATAAATGGACAATAAACTACCATTAAGATAATAACATTTTACAGTGCATGGACTCATTTATACAATTATATTGTATCATAGTAATAGTATACATGCTTAGGACTGTGTTGTATGCTTACAAGAATTATTGCATAAATGACTTTAATATGAAGTCAAGAATGCAATAAAAGAGTTGATTGTAAGAAACAGATTTCTAAACAAAGTGTCAGCCAGAATAATGATTTTTTTTGTTATCAAACAGTTACATAATTTCAGTCTCTGACTAGTTAGGAGTTTGGACTGAAAATATAAAGTACAGACTGAGAGATAGTATGAGGGTTGTTCAGTAAACTTGCTGAGAGTTAGGATTGTAAGTATACGGAGAATGAGAGATAGATTGAGGGTTGTTAAGTAAACTTGCTGGAAGTTAGGATTGTAAGTACAGAGATAGTATGAGGGTTGTTCAGTAAACTTGCTGGAAGTTAGGATTGTAAGTACAGAGATAGTATGAGGGTTGTTCAGTAAACTTGCTGGAAGTTAGGATTGTCAGTACAGAGATAGTATGAGGATTGTTCAGTAAACTTGCTGGAAGTTAGGATTGTAAGTACAGAGATAGTATGAGGGTTGTTCAGTAAACTTGCTGGAAGTTAGGATTGTAAGTACAGAGATAGTATGAGGGTTGTTCAGTAAACTTGCTGAGAGCTAGGATTGTAAGTACAGAGATAGTATGAGGATTGTTCAGTAAACTTGCTGAGAGTTAGGATTGTAAGTACAGAGATAGTATGAGGATTGTTCAGTAAACTTGCTGGAAGTTAGGATTGTAAGTACAGAGATAGTATGAGGATTGTTCAGTAAACTTGCTGGAAGTTAGGATTGTAAGTACAGAGATAGTATGAGGGTTGTTAAGTAAACTTGCTGAGAGTTAGGATTGTAAGTACAGAGATAGTATGAGGATTGTTCAGTAAACTTGCTGGAAGTTAGGATTGTAAGTACAGAGATAGTATGAGGGTTGTTCAGTAAACTTGCTGAGATTTAGCAGGGTTTTCATTAAGAACTGATAGCAAATGAAAACCATCAGTTAAAATTGCAAAAAAAAATTGGTTACAATCCCCAAAGTTTGAAAATACTTATAAACTAGGTGGTCCCCTTGACCCTGGCCATGCAAATCTGTTACTTTCATGAGAAAATCTGTTGTACTGAATATTATTAATATCAATGAAAACCCTGAGTTAGGATATAGTACATGTTATTGTATGAGTGTTGATTAGTAAACTTGCTGGAAGTGGTTGTTCAGTTAACTTGCTGAGTGTTACTGTTAGGAGACAAACAGAATGAAAGTTGTAAAATCATGATGGATTATCATTTATATAATTTTATTAGTAACACTCATTAACAGATACTATACATATTTATATAATATATTGAGATTGAATAACCACCAAATAAATGGGATATTTTCTTAATTAAATTAATATCAATCAGAATGGAACTATATTAATAATTAAGGTTGTATTGATATTACACCAATAACAGAGGCAGTAGCACTACGTCCTGCCATTCACTTGAACAGAAAATGATTAAGGAAGGACTTTTCTCAAGTCAAATAACCTATATATATATACGACTCTAACAGTAAAAGTTTCATAACAAATAAAAATGTCGTCACTCGCACCTATTTATCTTACTCATACAATTGTCCATTATCATAACCCCCAGGGCAAACTTCGTGGGAAATATTCAATATATGACACGATGTTTGCTTTAATTGAATTACGTTCGGGCAGCACAAGACACACGTGTAACTGTAACAGTAAATACATCGCACGTATTTCAATACTTACTAAGTTTTAAAGAGGACCTTCCTGACTTGTGCAGAACTTTATGCAAGAAGTGTACATCACAATTTCGTACAGCGAATATCAACTCTTGGTCTTTTCCCATTTTAGATTTGTCAACACTTATCGCGAGTTTAGCGCTGTCATCCAACGTAAACAAACGAATATATATTTCTTGTTAAACTGGCCTTAAAAGTTTCTACACGTAAGCTCCATATTATACACAGTAACATTAACACACTTTGAACTTAAATCCAATAAATACCGTTATATTTCCGAATGAAAGTTAAAAAGAAAGCAAAAATATCACACACAAAATGTGCACCTGGCCTAACACCCGTAAGGTAAACAATGTATATTACCTGCGCGTGCGTAAATTTTAACCAATCAAAACACGCTGTTCATATTGGCTCCGCCAATCGGAAGATATCATCAAATTGCGAGCGAAATGAGACTTTTTATCTCCAATAACTCAAATGCTTTTGAGTTTCCCACGATATGATTTTTTGAATTTGTAAATAACTTATATCTGCCGCTTATACATTATATACATGTACACACACGTGTGTACGAAAAGACATAAAAAAATGCGAATTATCAGGCCTTTAATCAGAAAACAAGTTCAACTACCGGTATGTTATATATCTAAAAAAAATTCACATGCTCCTGGGACAATAAAATGTGATTTTTTCACGCGCATGTATATCTAATATCGTTCAGAGAGTTTTCGTGGTATTGCAATATTAAAAGGCTATATATATCCAGACTTTCATTAAATGGTCTTATCTTGCACACATCTGTGATTTGGTCCAAATTTCCGAAGAAATTTTTTTTAACTTGAAGCAAGAACAAGGACTTATAAGTCCTTGGCAAGAATCATTAACCTGTAGATATTAAATTTGTGTCTGATCACTTTCATAATCATGTAAATACATTATTAATTGATTTATTGAATTAAATTCTGCAAATAAATATTCAGTATTATAATAATAGAATCCATTGAAGTCACACAGGCCTATCTGTTAGGCAGATAATTTATGTAACGTTCAAACATTTTAATTTGTAAACAAATCCAACGAGTTATAATGTTATAAAATCATTTCTACGCAATTACAAATGTACAGTGTTATAAGAACTCTCTGACACTAGGTTAATCTCAATACCTAATGATAGAGATTTTGTTACCATGGTATGAAACTCGAATATGAGTGCTTATTTTCACATCAATACAGAACTATACGATTTTACTTCCCGACATACACAGTATAACCACTCAAACTTTTCATCATAAAAGAAATTAGAAATGTCAGTAACTCGAGTACTCTGCAAAAGTATGGCCAAGTATGATTGTAATAGCAAATCGTGAATACCATATCGAATCAGTAGTTAAAATAATGCACAAAAATATAAAAAAAACCAGACATTTTCTCAGAGACTGCAGCATTTGATTAAATTTCTGTATTACTAACTTGATATATTCAACCGACTTTGACAGTCATAAATGTGTTCATTATAAAATTCACGTGGCTACGTTTCAGGTCGTAGCTCAAGTTACTACGGCATTCAGAAAAAGCATGAATCGAATTAACGTTGTGTAAATTCATATACGTTGAATTAGGGAAGTAATTGTTTCAAAAGTTCGATTTCGAATATCACGTGCAAAATGTTAACAATACAAGTTTGAATTACACCAGGCTGATCCTGGCTAACCCACAGGTATTGAAATTTGTTACAACGAATCAATTTGGCGGAATAACACTTCGATAGAGTGACACGACATTGGAAGTTAATATTGAAATCATGAGAAAATCGTATATATAATCGCAAGAATCCATATACAGTTGTATTTCATAGTTGTTCTAAACTGTCAACATATTTAAGGATTGAATCAAATGTATAAATCACGGAAGTAATAACAGCCTTTTGTTAATTCCGTGTATAAACGAAATCTGCTCACAGCGACTTGATGAACAACATATTTTTAGGACACAGCTTTAATCATTAAAGCAAAGCGGTGGGATTTAGATAAGGAAATTTTAGGATAAAATGCAATGGTCCAGCATCAAAATAATTTATTATTTACAGGACATTTTGAGACTTTTTTTATTTCGTACACCACTTCATACAGTGTTAAGTGTGCATCGTCAAAATGGGACCATATTGGTCCCAATTTGTTGTTAATAACTTACAAAAGTACCACAGATAAACTACATATGTTTATTGCTGTTTATTACACAAAGATTAATTACTCTATTGAAAAGATAGGACAGACAATTAAGTACAATGTACATTGAAAAAAAATAAAGAAACAAACAGGCACATTTATACAGATGTGAATTTCATGCTGTCAAGGGAAGCTAATGCGGTAGAATTTCGTGTACATCTTATGTAGCAATTACCTCCCTTGTTTTCATTTTCAGACCCTCTACCATGTATATACTAATTGATAAACGTGAATGAGGTTATATAAGTGACTGTTGTATCAAATCTCTACCTGTTGATTTTCTGTTTAGGAAGTTAACCTCCCAATCATATCTTGAAATGTGGTGTAAATCGCACCATTACTTCAAAATATAATTTACAATACCATCTTTCGTGATGCACAACAAACAGCTATCATGATGTGAAAACTAATGATTTAGTACATGTATAAAATATAGACTACTATACTTCGCAAGAATCCACACTTTAAGTAACACGATGCATCTAATCTTGTTAAATTTTCAGGTAAAATACTCACATGTACTTACATTTTGTACATGTAATAAAAATCGTTTAGTATGCATTACATTGGAATAGTCATAGTTAAATGTATATAGCGCTCATATATAAACTACATTTATAATGTGTTGTACATTGTATTACGTTCAGCGGATGCTATCTCCTTACTGCAGTCATTTCGTTACTTAATTTGCTGTCTATCACGTGACAACTTTAGATAATATTGATAATTTGTAAATGTTCACTGACCTTGTTGTTAACATATTTGATTTGGAGTTTCAGCATGTAAGAAGATCAGTCAGTATAGATTCTATCATGTTAGTATGACAATGTGTTTGTTCAAATAGTGACAGAGAACCATCTCCCTAGTCCGTTCATTACATATAAATATAATAAGAAATAAAGTTAGTAAAGAATCCGGAATATTTTCCCCTTAATTTTATATATAAATAATTATATACATGTAATATTATACATGCATGTATAGAAGTGTCACTGGAACTACTGAGTAGACAACAAGCTAACACAAACAACAAGACAGTCGTAAAACGTGAATGTATTTCGTATAATATTCAATGTAAAAGAAATACAACCTGAGAAACACGTAACACACAGGTGATGGAGTGTTCCGTCATAACAAAAACGTAATATCTAACGACATCTACTTGTAACGTTACACGTTCATGACCTCGTGTGAGTAATGCGTTTCAAAGTTTAGCTTGAGAATATGAGAATTGAATTACAAACATAAAATAAGACAAACATGATTATGAAACGAACATGAAAAGATACAAGATAAAAAATAAATAAATAACACAAAAACAGCTAGAACTTTACCTTTAACAGTCTTAAAAAAACAATATCACTACAGCACGGAATTCCGTGCGTAAAATTGTTACGACAAGTGCGCATGCTTGACAAGTCGTGAAATGTGGCCCGTCGTGATAATTCATGCACTTGGAATATAGGTACATGCTAATCAATACATATCCCCTAGCTAGTTCAAGAGCGACCAACGCTCCTCCTAAATGTCCCCGACCATAGACAGAAATGAAACATCCGCACCCCAACTGCCTACTTTCCCAAATACCCCGCCCCAGTCTGAAATATTGGCTCCGCCTCTGATAATTATATGTTAAGTAAAGCCTACTTAAAGTACACGTTAGTCAGGTGTGACGATACCACAGGTTTACACACAGTGTACCAATAATTAAATAGTGCAACGACACACTCCGTGTGACTGTTATTTTAAATAGTACACAATGATAATGATGAACTTGTTCACTTATAGATAGGTAATTGTGCAAAATAATGATTATGATATGAAAATATAGTACACTAAGGAGAAAATCCCATGACAGCACAGATACCGAATAACCAGGTTTTGCTGGTGTATAAATGTGTGCTAACTCTATGTATGTGAGTTAGTATATGTCATTCAGCACACACTAGAGCCATGTCAGACACAGACAATTTAATAAACAGAGGCCACAGTGAAAACCATTCTGTAGGAAATTTTGACAGAATATGGCGACCAATAATAGCCGAAATGATCGGAGTAACATTGTTTGTATTTGTGGGCTGCTGTGCAACAGTGAGTGGAAATATTACAGGGGCAGCTTTAGGTCATGGATTTACGATAGCCTTACTTATCATGGGCTTTGGAGAAATTAGGTAACCTATCGTTATATACAATGTACTAACATACATATAGTTGTTTAGCTTAATTATTAATTTCCTAGTTTATATTTATTATGTTCATGCAATACATTAAGTCAACGCCTTGTAGGTAAAGCATAACTTAACGATTCAACATGCACTTTACATTATTATTTGTGTCTATTTCTTACATGTATGCGTCGATACCTGATCGATATTGATATGAAACACAAGCAGTAATAACAGATATGTGGTGGTAATGTTATCTGAAAACGTTTTGTTTAAAACACCCAAATTTAATACAAATTACCTTAGAAGAAGAAAAAAGCTACTGAATACGTCCTCGTGCAACAGATCTATGTATATGCATGTATCAATTATGTACACCAGTATTTCATTTTGTTTATTTGAAATTCAAATTGGTGTTACGCACGTGCGTATCGCTGGCTACGCCCCCGCAGTCGTTTAAAAAGTCATCTAATAGCATAATGCGGTACTATAATTACACGTACAGGTAACATTTTCAGACAGTATATGAGACACAGTCATGTATGTATGTTTAGTGTTGTGTATTTTTTTCATTCCTGATTACTGTATTTCATAATTTTCTTAGCGCGCAGTAAATATTTTCATTTTCAACAACAAATCCGTCTTTCAATTAAAACCTGGACTTCAGTTCTATTTAATTTTATTCAGGCATAAATGATTGATCGTATGTGCTGAATATAACTCACATTAGCAGGGATATATATCAGATTTATACTGAATATATACCAAAATGAAGTGAAGCTGTGCTATAATATTACATTACAGTATAATTTTGAATCGTAGAATGGAGTGATTGATAAGTTATATGAGGTATAAAACTAAAACTTAAATGAACAAGATATCGAAATGTAAGCATTTAATATGTTTTCAGAAGAATATCTATGGAAACATTCATTTTAACCGCTCATTAATCTAGTTGATTCAGTCATGTGACTACACGACTGACGCGTTACGTTGCAATCTGAATTTCTCCATGAAGATAGTTATTGAACATTGTTAGCTAAGTCCTTCATTTGATGTACGTATATATTGAGGAAATATGAGATAGGCGATACAAGAATGGAATAATAGTTAGTCAACATATCACGAAGAACGAACAATATTGCTGAGAAACTATATTAGGAACTTAAAGATAAGAGATAAAGATATACTCACGAGTCACGACTAATAACCTAGAAATTAGTTATACTTACCATCGTTCTTTTTCAAGAATAACATTTTATCTTGTAACATATATGTTGGTGAGCCAACGGAACAAAGACTTTATATAGCCTGTAATTTATCACGAATAAAAGATGAAAAACTTTTCCTTCTTCATTGTACATTTTACAATGATATTTTAATGAACAATTATCGAACAACCATCCAACCAACCAACCAGTCGGTTTAATAACACGTCTAATATACATAAATTAAATACCGTATTATTAATATCCCAAGAAAATGAGCCAAATGCATTATGTTTATGTTAGAAGAAGAAACAAGATATATAATTAGTCGAAATAACAAAACGTTGTTGTTGACTATTTTGCATTTACTATTTGTATAATACTATGTGACTGATAGGCCCATTTGGCCGGCTGTGTTATTCACAATTCTATATTTGTTTATTATGTAACATATACAAATGGCAATTTGATAAAATAATTACTTACCTTTCTACTTACTTGCATACTTATATTCTGCTTTTTAATTTCAGTGGCGGTCATTTCAACCCAGCCGTTACGCTAGGTGTCGCTCTGTCAGGCGGTCTACCATTCTTTTTGGTTCCAGGTTACATAGTTGGACAGATTGTAGGGGCCATATTCGGTGCTTCCTTAGTCAGGGTAAATAGCTTATCTGGCGCATGCGTGCATGCTTAGCTTTATGATTTTGAATGCTCTTACTTACTTAAGATTTTTTAAAAATATGAGCAAATCATTTTCGTACCAGTGTTTGGCTAAACAGATGCCAATAATTATTGATAATCTGATTGGTCAATTCAAACTGATTTCTGTCTTACAATTAAACAATGACAAACTTTGATTTGAGCTTGTTGTGCAGTGTTTTCAAGAGCATACTACCATGTACTGTTAAACATTGTTAAGTTTATCTTATCGACATGATTTATGTCATGGGTTATTTTAGTTACTTGTTGAATTTTTAAAATAATTAACCGGTTTTCACCAATCGATGATGTTATTAAATTTGTTGATTTCAGTTGCGATTATGCAATTGATTTATATATTATTATTATGCTCTTGATAAAAAATACATCAAAAATATATTTTAAAATAATGTTGTCTGTTTACCAGTAATAGAAAGTCTCTGATAAATTATACTACTATTTGTTTGACAGGCAACATTTCCAGGCAGCCTGTACCGGCATATCAATGGAGGTACGCATCAACTTGGACATATAAATATTGGTTCTGGTGATACTCCTATGTTTGCTGACGTAGAACCAGGCTGGGCGATACTAATTGAAACTGTTTTAACGACAGTTCTCGTGCTGACAGTTTTAATGGCTGCTGTAAATCCAAGAACCAAGTCATCATTTGCACCGTTAGCCATAGGGTTCGCAGTCACAGTAGACATCATGGCAGGGTGAGTATTCAGACTAGGTAATCAATGGAATAACACTTTCATTTATAAACCTGAATCAGCAGTATTTCATTACACTGGCTTATGATTTCACCGAGGCACATAATTATGTAAACATGGAGGAAGATAGAATTATGTACGCTATTCAGACCTACGTTTTCTGCTCATAAAAATTAAAACTAACTTGATTTACAGCTAAACTTCAAGCTGGTGTTAATTTCATCAGGTTTTGATTTCATATACATTAATTTTTCATAATGCCTGCTTTTAATATTTCTATATATCCGGTTAATGTTCCTATATAGAATTTATTGGAACGAGAAAGTCAGGTCTTGCTGAAGATGGACGTAATCACCATAGATCATAGATGCACACATTTATAGTACATAATTAAGGCTAAAATTATCGACTTAGACACTAATGAATATAATTGTTGTTATTTATGTATACATTTGTAAATTTTAAGTGGCATGCTTACCGGTGCTTCTATGAATCCTGCTCGTGCGATTGGACCTGCCATTGTTTCATCAGCAATTATTAACAATGCTTGGACATATCATTATATATACTGGATTGGACCTACTCTTGGTGCAGTAATCGCAACATTATTGTACAGGTAAGTTAATGGTTGCCCCGTCCTGATAGGGGCCCCGTCCTAATAGGGGCCGTATTCATTTTTGGGCATGTAAATGATAAGTATAGAACCCATCACAAAGGCTGTACTTGCCACATGGTTCAGATAAATAAATGTACCAACCCCAAATCGCGTCATTATAATAGGTTATGATAGTACTAATTGAATACATGTCTGACCATGAACTACCCATGAGGCTATAGTAGCGAACATGAACATGAAGTGAACAAGATAAATAATTATGTCAAAGTCAAGTTCTGCTGATAACCGTAATAAGTACATTGTATTACTGATCTTGAATTCATACATTAGGTCTTTATTGTATATAAGTCAGTCAATGTTAACAAACATTCTATAGATACTTTAGATAAAAGATGATAAAGCAACACTCTTAATTACCGTCATATACATAGTCTGAATAAAGGTCATACTGTGAATAAAGGTCATTCTATTAAGAATGTTATTGATTATTTAGAACAAAATTACCTCTGAGTAAATGTCACGGTTAATAAAGGTCACATTGACTGTACTTAGTCATTTAGGCCTAAGCCTTTTTTACAAAATGAATAGAATAACTAACTAGAAATGTGTCCGTAGGACACAATAATTTATTATGTGCCCACACTGCATTTGACTCAAGATTTTCATGTAATCATGTATGTAATAATACCAAAATACAAATTTAAGGACAGATAACTCCAGAGTCTTCAGTCTTTGAGTTAAAACCCTTTATGCTCAACTTCTTAAGCTGATAAACATTTTCGTGTAATTTCATAACTCTGCCCCTAGTAGTTTTTTTTAGATTTTGACACAAGATACTATTGTATAAATCATCAAATATGGTAAATATTATTATATATTTCAGATTTTTATTTGCAAGTCAAAGTACACGATGGATTGCAAGAACTGATAGTCTTTAGAGTGCATTGGAATTTAAGATCTTCACATACAGTTATACATGCATGAATTCATCATAACTTTTTATGTGTAATATGTATGGTTCAGTCTTCATTAAATACGTGTATATGCATGCTTGCTTTAAACAAACAAGAGTGCGCATGGAATTCGTATACTTCGTTCAATGTTAAAAACTGTTAAAAGATGTATTTGTGTGAGCAATTGTTCAGTTTTTTTGTATAAGTTAATTTAATCATTCAATCATTTTGGCCACGCAATGATGGTCTCACGTATATTAAGTGAGTACTCTTCATTCATTTGTTTAACTTGAGATGGGACCAATATTGGTTCAATTCTAACAGTAATACCTGTTGGATCTGTTAAAGTTCCTGTTTCTTCATTAAAACTATTGAATGGAATATTCAACAATATTTAAGTTAAAACCTCTGGTTATCAACATATTGCAGGAGCAGAGTTGGTTAACTGATTAATGTAGCGGCTCAGTAACCAATAGAAAATAGAATACTGAAAAAAATAGACAAAGAAGGAAGATGAGAGCAGAAATAACACAACTTGACTATTCGAACATGTTCATCTATTGAACAATTTCAACATCAACATTTGAACAATTTATCACTTGATCTATATGAAATTTTAACTGAACACGAAACAAAAATATAAACGTTTAAGATTCGAATCTATTCAAAAACCTAACATTCTCAAGTCTTAAGTTTCATCAACAATGGAATGGTGCTATTTTGTAATAATAAATTTTACACAATTTATCATATTATCTTTATGAATCATTTAACTAAAGACAAAAAAATCTTTAACAACCAAAAATATTTTATCTTAAACAAATATTCTCAAGACTTAGTTTTATCTACTATGGATTGATGCTAGTTAATAATAAATCTTACATAATTTATTGTACTATCTACATGTATATAGTTATATCATATATTTAGAGATGCATGCAAAATGACGAAGCTTGAGCTGTTCACATTTATATAATCTAAAGAGACGAACCTACATTTCACAGAAAATATGCAGCAGTAATACCACCGGCCATTTGCAAAGAATATTGTCATAAATCATCTTATTTTGGTATATATTTATTATTTAAGACATGTATCATAATACTCAGATTGATTGTATTATAAAATGAAATTTCAATTTCACAATTCATTTTCATGGCTGTTTACATTATTATCTGCAAAATGTCGAAGTTCCAGTAACTTCGTTTTTTTGTCTCATCTAATTTCAGTCAACCACGGTTCGTCATTTCATCTCAAGATCATTTTGACATGCTTTTATTGGCTAGAGGTTTAGTCATTTTCGCGGCATATGCGCTCTGATTTCCCGCGCCATTTAGTGCAAAAAAGCAAATTTAATTTAATAAAAAATGTAGGTTCGGCATTTTAGTTGGGGACCATCGATATCTTAGTCACCCTCAACTTTTGCTTTTTTAACAGTATTTATGGTTCATGTTCCAGAAAACTAACATATTTTAAGGATGTCCCCAATTCTGAAATCTGTGACTTCTTAATTATCTTAAGATCAATAGACTGACTTGATCAGACAGACTGCATCAGTCATGTGAGTAACTCTACGGTATTGTGTCTGGTTTTTGCCATACATAGCATGTATATGTATGTTATGTTACATAATATCTATGTTAGATTATATGACATGTGGTATATTATTTTACATTAATATCTTGTTGAATTATATGATTTTTTTATGTTATGTAATAATATATTAACAGAAATAAATTCATGTTTTATGTTACAGTTTTGAAGTTATGTCTCTTAGTTTATCTTTGGTCTTTAGAGACTCCTTTGATATAATTGGTACACCTTGTGTTTAATTTCAATATATATTTTTTGTACAAACATATGATTACTTTTGAATGAAAAGTTCCCTTTACTGTGAGTGTGAATGTATATATTGAGAATGATATATGGTGTACACAGTCAAACCTGTGAGCAAAAGTCACCCTTGGGAAAGACAAAATACTGCCTTTATTGACAAGTTAAGCCTTCATTTAGAGGTAATTTATTCAAAATAATCAATGGCAGTTTTTAAAAGAATGGCCTTTATTCACAGGGTGACCTTTATTCGGAGGTGACCGCTAACACAGGTGTGACAGTACTAACTAACAAGTAACTTCCAAAGCAAAAAACTTTTGTCAGACATTCATAAAAACATAGTCTCTCTATATTTTCATCTCTGGAATCTTTTTTGACAATAAAACGTTTTATTTTTAAATTCAATTAATTTCATTATTATCATATTCCTTAGTACTACTTGAAGTAATTTATTGTAATATATACATATACTTGTATATGTTTATGACCTTAATTATCACTATAGCTTTAATATACTGTATGTGTACTTAATTAACTCTACTGAAATCACAAATCAAGTTCAGAGCATTATTAGAATTCTGAGTTTGAATGAAAGTCTCAGAATGTTGTTGGTTCCTTAGTAATTTCAATAATATTATACCCATCATTTCTCATATTTCACTTTAAATGGGATGGGAAAAAAATACAAATCAAAAGGGAACATTTGAATTTGATTTAAATGAGTTTGTATCATTGGTTAATTTTAAAAAGGTAAAACCCAAGCATCAAATGAGAGAACTTGTTTTTTAGACAGATTTAAATACTTGAACTTAATTTAAATAAGACTGTGTCATTGGTTAATTTAAAATGTAAATTACAAGCAATCAATCAAAGAACTAGTTATTTAGACAGATATTTAAATACAGATTTATATTCTCTGATCCTTATTTGTATTTCATTTAGTACAATGAAAGTATTGACAATGAAGAGAAAACCACAACAATGAAAAAATTGTATGTATTATTGATTATATTTCTTGTTCAATACATAAATATATATATAAAAATACATATAGAAATACATAAATATATAAATGCAATATAATCAGTATATTACACATACTGACAGATAATATAAATATATAAAAAACATACAAAAATTGGTACAATAGATAAGAATTATATATCCATAAATACATAATTATATACATTTATAAGTAAAAGCTTTAATAAAAACTTCATAGATTCATATAATATCTAATATGAATTAAGTCGATGAATGTTTAGTTATGTCTTCTACACTTGCTAGGTCTATGCCACTCATCACAGACTAGCCTCGTATCCGAACTGCTTTTGTGAACTTGGCCATCTCCTACCTCAGTGTCATCAACTCTCTTTCTCTTGCCTAGCACTATATTGGTTTCACTGTTGGACACTCTGGGTGACACTGTAGGTATGAATCTCTTTGGTTCATATGGCTCTCTTGATGTGAATCCACAGAGCTCAGCTACTGGGTTATTAGTATGGTTGTTAAGCCAGCGGCTCACATGCACATCTGTTTTTTCTACTCTCTCATAAGGACAATACAGATGTGGTTGTCTTTCTAATCGCTCAATCATTTCTAATGTCATTTTTACGATATGTGGGTATTTCTTTAATCCACCTGTAGAAAGCAAGAATATATAATTAAAATGTTTATGAACAATATTTACATTTTTTTATTTGTTTCAGTTTTTTCGTGAAGTTATCTCTCACAAGTAAAAGCAAATGCATGATAGGTTTAGTAGTCTTTCAAGATATTCAAGATATTGTTAGTTACTGAGAAAGTGACATTTTTTTAAGGAGAAAAGGGGGATAATTTAGTAAATATGCATGAAAGAGGTTCTTGAACACTTGAAAGTACACTTTCACTGATCACACTCTATCTCAATCTCAGTTTCAAACAAAAACCTTCAAACGTTTTAAAGTTTCAACATTTTCTTTGAAAACGGATGTGCTAAAAAGTGTGACGGACATCCAGATGGACAGACAACGCCAAATTTATATCCCATCACCTTTGGCAGGGGATAATAATTTGCCATACGTCTAGTCCTTTAAATTTCCAGGAAATTATAATGTTAATGTTCAGCAAAAACATTAAGAAAGCATTTTGCTATCATGAGGAAATGACTTCCAATATATTGTATATTTGTATACTTACGTTTGAATAACAGGTCATAGGATCTTTTCAAAATTCTGTCATTCTCTTTCAGTTTCTCAAAGTCAACTTTCTCCATGTGTAAGTATCTACGAACCTCCATGTCTGAAAATAAGAAGCCATTTTTAGCAATCCTACAGTTCCAAATATTTTTTAAGTGTGTTATTTTATAAATGGATTTTTTAAACTGAACTATGTTTTTATGAAAATATTGCATACTTTTCTGTATTAATAATTTTTTTATCAACTAGTGGGTATTGTTAATAAAAAGGAAACAATTGCCTTCTCTTTGAGAATTCATCATTTTGTGAGTAAATTTTAGCTATACTTTTTGACGTCACAACTCTTGGACAAGGTCAATGAAAAAAGTTTGAGGGTGGAGACCACTTTGATTGGCTAATTACTTATCTTTGAAAATATGAAAAAAGTCTAAAAGCTGTCTCAGACATACCCTTTGTATAGAGTCTGCCTGTCTTCTCGTGGAATCGATCTGCTATTATTTCGAGGTCAAGTAAATCGTGATCATCAAAATCAAAGTCACTCTGTGTAGTTGAAGAGTAACTAGCAGTGACTCCATTTATATGATTTTGACCATAAATACATCTTTTTTCCACACTGGCTGATTTCTTGCCTAAAATATGATAGACTCTATGAGTATCATTATATTTATTAGTAGACAACACTATTTTATGCAACCATACAACCAGAAACAAACATTTTTAGGCCCTATAGAATTTCGATTTTTGTTTTGTCTACAAAGTGTGACTGACTGTCTACTTTCGGTTTGGAACCAACATTTATAAATACTCATCAGTAATTGAATATATTTTTTGAGGAATTAATTCAGTTTGTACACTTAAGTATAAAAATAATGGAAACATACATTATTACTAAAACTAACGAGGAGCATTTGAATTGACAAAAATACAAGAAAAGCAATTTCTGTCACAACTGATGCAGTGAACGGAAAATCAGCCATCTTGCCAAGAATGCAAAAATAAAAACATCGCAATAAATTATATTTTACGGAGTTATTTTATATTTAGAATTCATAAACACAAAACACATACCTAGTTGTATACTTGGAACACGTTGCAACATCTCTTCAGATACTTTACTCCGCATAATTGCATAAAATGTGAGAGCAATTTTTTAAGCGTGTCGCGCCTTCTGTGTTTATTTGTGTAATGACGACGCGGTTGCTTCGAGACCGGGTCATGAATTCTTGGAACGTCATGACGTCATAAATGAACGTCACCTCGTTAATAATCGGCCAAACTCGACTGTCTACGGTATAACTTAGTTATTAGAGACGCTCGAACGGCATATCCACAGATATTATTTATAATAGTATCCAAGACAATGTACGTGGTTGATAATTTCTTTCAATTTCTTACCAACGTTTTAAGTATAAAACCTTGTCAAATTTGATATCGTTATCAGCATGCATTAAAATATAGATCTAGATTCTATATATCAATACATTTGTAATAGGCCTATAGCATCCCTGGTCGGAAGGACGTACGTATTGTATATGTTTATTTCATAAATAATTCGGTTGAAAATAACAATTAATAATTATATATTGCCGTTTGTGACTTTAAAAGTCACATTTTAAATATTTAATAATTCTGATCCCTGTACATAGATCGTATAACTGCACCCACTGGTTCACTAAACTCGGTATTTAATCGCCGTAAATTGTAGATCATTTAAATGAAACCCGCTTAAATTCGTCTCCGTGGTCAACATTTCCTAATCATATTATGGAATATGTGTATAAATATACTACGTATCATCCATTATATAACTAGCATACAATCCAGAGAAAATATTTCCTAGACTTATGAGTTATTGTTCGGTGACGAAGCAGTTTTTGAGCTGATGAATGTAGCCACACCTTGGTTATATTGCGTTCGTGTTGTATTTCATCATTATAAAGAGAAATCTGATATTCCGCCAAGAAACCCACATCGTTCTTTTCATGCATAGAAAACACTAGCTCTTACAGAAATAACTCCAATACCTAAATAGCCAGAAATAGGATCATTTATCAATATTTTATATATATATATATATATATATATATATATATATATATAAAACACGAACAAGAGGCAACTCCTTTATATACAGTGAACCGCTTCCCTTATTACTCAGTATTAGTACAATAAACTGGTTCCTGTTTACCCTGGCTGTACAGAGACATTGGATGCACTACAACATGGAACGAGAACCAGTTTAATTAATACGTTCTTTATGAGTTGTGAAAAATACCAGACCCCAGTTTCACAAACAAAAATTAAGTAGAAACTAAATAATGGACTCAAGTGTTTTCTCTCTCTAGAAATATTGTGCCTTTGACCAGAAACTGTACCATTCGTTCCCTTATTTTTACTAAGAACATGTTAAACATGCCAGCATAAAGTATTGTGGGTCTGGCAGACAAATACAGTCTCAAAACTCTATTTTCATTTGAGTCGAAATAACAAACTCAAATAAATTTTACTGAATTATTCCATATCAAGAGATTATACCTTGCTTGAAATTGTGGGAAATCGTTATTAGACCATCTCTGTACCTTCTTTTAATACTACTTTCTTAATTTGATACAATGAAACAGAGTTCTAAACGTTCGATTTAATAAATAAGTTGAGTTTGAGCAAAAACTTTTTTTTGTGAAACTGGGGCCTGTTCTTTGTATTTTTTTCAAGTAGCGTTTATCACAAAAGAAATTTCACCGGAACAAACTGAACATGTATGATGAAATACCACCATAGCAAAACGTGAACTAACACATTAAAAGCAGAACTGATAAAGCACGAGATACATGCATGCACAAACAACATGACCATAATTTTGCTTCATTTTCAATGTATGGTCGTACAAAAATGTAAGCACTTAAATGGTAGGCTTTTATTCGACAGACAGGTGTAACATTTTATATTAAGGATGCTGTATTTCTATTTTAACTTAAATACAGGCACATTAAATATTGTTACAAAGTATAATTAAATATGGTTGTAAAATGTGCAACTTTGAAGTATGATATAAGGTAGAGTATTTCAAACACTGTCGAGAAAATATATTCATTTCAATCATATTTTACTGCAGACATAAGCATTTAAGTGCGCTACATATTGTGTGAATCAGAGATAACCTTCCGTGGATGAATTACTGTCAGTGGTCCTTTAGAAATCACGAAAGGCTTGGATTTAAACATGCGCTGTCCTGTGTTGTTTTGGCTGGGCTTATAATACATATTTCAAAATACAAATCATAGTTACAATTCTCAACTTTATAATCAGCCATCTAGATTTTCGAGTATATTGTATAATAAATAAATGACAACATTTTAAGGCCATCATCTGCAAAATGTAAAATGGCATAATACTTTAGAATAAGTGAAGCTTACGATAGAAATAAAGTGTCAATTATCTAAAATGATAGTTAATTGTGTTCACAAACTATTCCGAATTGCCCAAGTTGAAAGACCAAGTAGAGAAGAGTCGGACTGGTCTGTGAACAAAGGTCATCAAACGGTGAATAAATGTGGCATTTTCAGAGGTTTAAATGATCTATTGTGTCAATATGTTTTCAAAACAGTGGCTGATGCTCAACGGTGGCTGTTACCTCATGTTTTTCTGCATATGCAATACCCAGATTTTGTAAGGCATATTTAAAAATACTATATAGTGTCAGGTTATGAACCAACTACTTTTTTATGGCGGTGTCTGTATATAACAATATAATCAACGTATGACAAAAATGTAACCAGACGACACTCAGATCATTACATTTGATAAATTGAATAATATAACCAACATTAACTACACATTTTATGAAAATTGAGGAATTTTTACAGCAAGAATATCATAAAGATTGTTGCACATAATTTGTTTGGTACTAAATCAGTCACATACAGTCATGTCTATGAACAATGGTCACCCTTGGAAAGACATAATATGACCTTTAATGACAGGTGACCTTTATTTGAAGGTCATTTTGTTCTAAATGATAAATAATAGTTGTTAAAATATTACATTTATTCACAGGGTGGCCTATATTCGGAGTTTCTTCAAAGGTGGCCGCTAACACAGGTTTGGCTGGCACAGAGAACACCTTAAATTTTAATCAGTTTCCAAAACGACGATTTTTTTCGATTATTCATTATTTCGACTGGCTTTTGAAAGAACATTTTTAGACGACATGTTTATACAGCACATTCATCTGTTCAAGTTAATACTACATACTTATGTATTGTCCTTTTTTAATGTATACACCATTACGAAATTGTGCGCTTTCCGAGCCACCCATAACTGTTTTGTGGTTTTGTGGAAATGGACGCTTTGAATAAGATCCAGATCAAGTAGATGTTTGATTCGGTTTCCATGTTCGTCAGAACTGATCGCGATCAGTCGGTTAGGCGCTTGACACACGTAGAATTCCCCTTTCTCACCAACAGACACGTCGTTAGGAACACCGTCCTCACCAAGTCGTAGTCTAGATACAATTTTCCCTTTCCTCATCAACGACGTCACACACCTTTTGCCAGCGTCGGACACTATAATAACAATATTTTTCTCACGAGCGCTTACACAGACATGCCTTGCCGATCTGAATAAAGATTTCGGAATTGGAAGTGAGAGAGATAATAGTTTCTTTCTGCTTGTAGTTGAACTAATCTTATGCAAAGTTTTGCCGCCATAAGAAATAATTCTTACCTCGTTATCCATGGCAACAAAAATCTCACCTTCATGATACATCAGTCCGTAAACTTTTTTGTCTAAACCAATGGTTCTTGCGATTGACAAGCTATCGTGTACAAGAAGGATATGAATAGATCTGTCATACGGACAACTAACAGCTGCCTCATACTGTTCAATTGCTGTCACATCCCAAGGTGCTGAATCTAGTTGTATAGATGCACGATACGTTCCACTAACTTCAAATAACTTCACATTTACATTAGCTTCGTCAGTAATAAGAATACGTCCATCAGACATAGAACAAAGACCTGTAATAGAACAGCATTTCTTATCATTTTGGCTACGCACATACACCTCACTTGTAAGTGTAATTTGAGACTTTGAAACGTTTTGATCAATTGGTACTGATACTATATCCTCTTCCTCTTCTTGTATATCGTTTAAAGTATTAGATGCAAGCTGTTGGTCAGGTTCTGTATTGTTCAGATTAGCGTAAGGAGATTCAACCAGCGGATGTCTTGCAAGAGTTGGGTCAGAGGAAAAATGTGAACCACGCGAATGACTGTGTTTGTTGTTTTCGCCTAGTTTTGTGTCAGCTGCGTTTACGGCACAGACCCGTTTTAATGGTTTTCGCCCAGATGATCGTGTAGTCCCTTCGTCACTGCTGTGTGCATTGTCCTCAGTATGGGAGCTTGACTCCATTGATGTAGATGTTACCTCGATTATAGATCGTGCATTGGCAAAATCATTGGCTAGTTCATCGGCGTCAAATGAATGAACAGTGGAGGCTTCAAAACACTCTGAGCCAGTTTTAATCATACGTGTAACAGCTCTATGCTTCATTTCATAATCGTCAGAATCCGTAGGAACTGTTCTTGTATTTTCTGCCTCGTCTTTTAGAAAATTAACGTGTTCACATTTTCTATGAAACAATGCTGCACACACGCTACAAAATTTAGTATTGTGGTCTAAACATTCAAATTCGACAACACGGTCCTCATGGGATTTGCACATTGTCCGATCAGACTGGATAAGTCGTGTAGTTTGATCTGATCGCATTTGTTTATTTTTCATCTCATCTACGACTCCTTTAAGGGCGAAGTTCACTGGGAAGTTTTCCGCCCATGAGTAAGGGTGCATCCCTTTAAATGGTGGCTTTGTAACAGCCTTGCAAACAGCGCACTTGAAGCCTCTATCCTCGCCTGGTTTGCTCACACTTGTTATGTAACTGTTCAAACATTCCATACAGAATGTATGTAAACAAGGTAAGGTCCTCGGATCAGACAATATATCCATACAAACTGGACACGTAACATGTTCTTCGTATGATCTCCTTTGTATTGTACCCGCCATTGTTATAATGTCCACAACTCTTTTTAAGAATATTCCTACTATAGTAAGCAGTAGATGAATGGTAGGTTAAAACACGGCTTAATATCGGAAAACACATTTGTGTTTGAATAATCCAATAAACATAATGTGTTCAGAAATAGAAAAAAGTACTGTTGGTTTAAATTTAGACACTTCAGCATGTTATGTTATTGTAACCTCAATAATCCCATCGCATTGTGTTTTATTTTCCTTTTGTTAATTTATATCTTATATATACGAGGCTCATAAAGCGTGACACGTATTTGAAGTAGTCGTTGTTAAATACCCACATCTCACTTGTCGACCTTTGAAGTTCGCATGTGAAGATGTCATATGATACTGCATACTAGTAGTAGCTGACAATGATTTTGTCTGTGATCATTATCGGAGAACATCACTATAGAGTTGTTATAGTAACTTGAATTAATACATTGTTTAGTTTCCGTGGTGGTTGAGCTATTTAAAGCATTATCAGACTTCATTGACATTCCAACAACTCAGTCGACGTAATTGCTTATTTAAAAGTTCATCATCGTTAAACAAAGGTACAGTCAAACAGGTTAACAGTTAGTAGCATTAGTAATCCTGGAAAACCTGTTTATGTTACCAGTATCCTGCCCGCCGGTGTATATTATTACCTGCTTACTGATATGCAACTGAAAACGTGCATTACATCAGGTTATACTCCTGGCTAATATACCAGCACCAGTTTACTAACAGTCTCCGTTCAGCCCTTGAATAAATGGTTAAATTGTTTTGATTCATGATTGCCGTTCAGGACAAGCATGTTTTGCTTCCCGTCTTCTGTCCACGTATTTTTTAAATTCGGCTGGGATTGGGGTTGCGTTTAGCGCGGGGGGGGGGGGGTGTAGTGGAAAATGTATCCACGTGCAATACTGTATATTCGCTCAAATTAATACAAAGAAATAAGCGCACAGTCTAGTTATCGAGAACTTAGGATCAGTAAACTTGTTAATGAATTCGATCCAGAATTATAGCAATATTCACACTCTTAAATGTCTCCACGTCATCAGGAGATATTTTTGAGACAGTATTGCTAACAAAAGGTTAAATTGGTTGTTGAGTCCATCACTGTGACATTTAGGATTTCCCCATTATTCTGATGTTGCGTGAATCAAAGATGGACGGTCAATCTAGACCCTTGCATATTATATCATTAGTCATGTCTCATGTCTCGGATCCGCGTGCGACATCTTGATATTAAACAATAAGCGAGTTACGAGTTTGTGAAATTTAGATTTAACTCTATTCTGGGCAGATCTGTAAGCAGATAGGTATGTTGATTCTCAAGAGCTCACCGAGACGATAAAATGATATCACAATAAACCCAGCCAAGTTACGGGGTTGTAGAAATAAGCCAATGATGTGTGTGTATACATACATTGGACTTGTAAATGATAATCAAAGCTCTGAAGGTTCTGTTGTTGTTCGGAACTACAAAGCAGTCAAAAGTTGAATGAGGTATTGGGAGAGTTTTGGAAACCAAACGATAGTTCGCACATGAATTTTGATGCAAACTAAAGTACTACATGTACTTACGCTTTCTACACGCGCTATGCAGTTGTTAAAGTTGTTTCCGTTCCATGTGCTTTCAGTACATTTGTACTTTGATTTGTGTTTCCCACCTGATCACCAAAAGTGAAAAACATCGTACCGAACAACAAAAAGCTGCGCCTTTATGTACATATAATAATTTATATAATGTTTTCTTATATAAAAGTCATTAAATCGATCTTCATGGAAAAGTATAATTATTGTCAACTGACATCTTCTGCAAAATATTTCTATAAACAATTATTTGTCTCGTTAAGTCTACAAAGATGATAATATGAGACTTTGATGTTTTTCTAACTGAAGTAAAATCAATTCTTAGTTTTCTTTGCTGACAGAAATTATGGATAATAAATCTGAAGTACATTGTATATGTTTCTGTGTTTGTCTGTTAGTCTGAATTGGATAATGATGCGGATTTGGTTAAGGACGGAGATAACAACGACTATGGTGATAACGATAGTGATGATGGTAATGGTGGTGGTGATGGTGCGATGATGTTGTAACCATGATAATAAATCTGATGATATATTGACTATCAGTATGGCGGTGATAATTGTGATAATGATGACAATTCGTTGTCATGTTTTCTCGCATTTAAGGGAATCGTACATCTTCTTGAAATCCATCTGATGACATTATTAATGTATGGTACCGTCTGATGACATTATTATTGTATGGTACCGTCTGATGACATTATTAATGTATGCTACCGTCTGATGGCATTATTAATGTATGATACCGTCTGATGGCATTATTAATGTATGATACCGTCTGATGGCATTATTATTGTATGGTACCGTCTGATGACATTATTAATGTATGATACCGTCGATGGCATTATTACTGTATGGTACCGTCTGATGACATTATTAAGGAATGGTATCTGTACCGTCTGATGTCATTATTAATGTGTGTTACCGTCTGATGACATTATTAATGTGTGGTACCGTCTGATGACATATTAATGTGTGGTACCGTCTGATGACATTATTAATATGTGTTGCCGGCTGATGACATTATTAATGTGTGGTACCGGCTGATGACATTATTAATGTGTGGTACCGTCTGATGATATTATTAAGGTGTGTTACCGTCTGATGTCATTATTAATATGTGGTACCGTCTGATGGCATTATTAATGTGTGGTACCGTCTGATGACATTATTAATATGTGGTACCGTCTGATGACATTATTAATGTGTGGTACCGTCTGATGATATTATTAAGGTGTGTTACCGTCTGATGTCATTATTAATATGTGGTACCGTCTGATGACATTATTAATGTGTGGTACCGTCTGATGACAGTAATAAGATGTATGAGGCATTATCGAGTTTAGATTCTCTACTTTATGTTACTTTATCATGTTAAAATTATAGACAAAAGAACATCCTGGTGAAAATTTATGAGATATTTGCGTGCAATGAGAAACTAGAAAATATATTATATATTTTCATTCGTGACTAAATATGGTTGATAATTTGTCTCGGCTCATCTATGAATCCCCCTTATCCATTAATTCAAAACAGGATTTAGAAAGTTGTTTTAATTAATTTGATTTAATAGACATTATCGTATTTTATAAACAACATCAGTCATGCATTTAGTTCGTGTAACCCTTCTGTACAGTTGTACATTATACAATGTAGATACAAATGTATAATATACAGTGCAACCTTTCCAGAGGGACCCCTATTGAGTAACATCCTCCCTTCAACAATAGCATGATTTTTTCCACTGTACTATTTAACCATTAATTTACCCCCCCCCCCCCCAGAGCAACAACCTCTCAACAACATGATTTTGCTTCTCCCATAGGGTATTGCTTTTGAGAGGTTACACTGTACATTACAAATGTATGCCTTACAAGTGTGTGCAATATAGTTCGACACACGAAATGGAATTCAAATTTCAGTACAAACAAACTATTTAATGTAATATTGTAATTGGTGTTGATTGGCGGCTGCGCCACGCAAAATGTAACAATAGGTTGGTAGTCAGGTAGGAATGTTTGTTGTTAAAATTGGTAAAGCATAATGGTCGAGGAATTTTGAATACAGTTATTTCAAAAATAAAAAAATATATCAAATCTGGTTCACCCTAATATCCACCTAAAATATAAGGGTCGGTTTGATGACAGAAGAAGTTTTTTTCTTCAAATACATTGTATTGTTTTTTATTTGTCGGCTTATTTCTACAAACCCGTATATCATTTTTTCCCATTTTGAGAAAGTCGCATTTGAAGTTTGGAAGTTGATAAGCGTAAATAAGCGAGTTGCAGGTCTGTGGAATTTTGATTAACCATACTTAGGGGAGATCAAGGAATATTTCTCATGAAAAAACAACAACAACATTATTTGTTTTAAAATTTACATAATAAAACAAAAATCAATTTTAAAAAATACCTTATTATTAGGGTGACTTTCTTGATTGAATCACTCCTTTTTAGTTACATAGCAAACATATCATGTATTTACATTGATGCACCTTTATATTATGTTTCGATTTCTTGACAAACTAAAAAATATGTAAAAAACCAACTATTTAAAACCCTTTGAAGAACAATCTTATACTGTTTTAATGATTGACCTGCCTGTTTACAAATGTTTTAATCTGTATTTCAACAAGTTTGCAGAAAAAAACATGACTAATTTTACATGCAATATACATAGCGCTATTTTCTCGGGCTCAAAAAATCATGAGCAAACCTGTCACCAATATTTATTAAAGAATTATATTATGTTATACCACTACTGAATATTAATACAAATCCAGTGATAACAACCAGACATCAATTGTTTTAAAAATAACAACAAACATTAACAAAAACAAATTGTACAATTGCTAATTTTTTTTTAAAAGACTGGCGTCAGTATACTGAACTGTTGAAATCAGTTTGTAATGTAATAATCTAACACACAGTGACGAAAATAAGATCACTAGGAATTAATGTATTTAAACATCAGTGTGCAACCGGTCATTTAAATTATTTCAAGCGGGTGACTCATCGAAGGTAAATGCCAGCCAAACACTTACGATGAGACACTATGCGCCATATAGGTGACTCGGCCTTGGCGACCATTGAGACCAAAGCTTTGCCATCAATCTGTGTGCAGGGAATCCTTCTGATGTTGGGTTTCTTGGCCTCAATGGAAGATATTAGGAATAACTTAAGTATTCTTTTGTGCATATTTAGTATAATACAGGTATAGGCCATTGATAGTTTGGAATAAACAGTATATAAGCATGCAACTGTAACCTTGAAAAATATTAACTTTATAACATGTTTTTTGTATGAATTAAAAGTAAATGAAAATTTGCGCAATAAACTTAACTGTTGAAAGACGTTTTTTGTGTTGTAATTCATTAATGTTACGTTTTGTGCTGAGCCTGTTATAAGTAATCACGATACAGCAAGCAGAACCTTTAGAGACTGAGATTGTAAATAAAATACATACATGTATATTTCATCGCAAGAGTCAAAAGAAAACATGAGTGGCCGATGCTACTTGAAATGCATTTGAATGAATTATTATCTTGATTTAGTGTATTTATGCAGCTGCTTTGTATTGCTCAATATATAAATTGACAATAATTTACCATCTCAGAATTGAAATTAAATTGGTACATGTAGTTATTAAAACGAATGAAATGTATAGATATTAAATTCTAGTACTGGTAAATTGTGAGTGGACAGAATGCTTTTATGCATAAGAATGTAAATCAATACATGTAATGCCTAATGTGTAGATAGTAGAAGAATGAAATTTGGTGAATTATTCCTTTTCAACAAAAATCACCTAAGTGGTTACTGGTATGGGAAAGCACTGTTAAGTGTTTAAATTACTTAATACATTAGTATATAATTTACCTTCAGTGAATTATTATTGTCGAT